>JARDWD010000402.1:0-1200000 GCA_029034505.1 Ornithoptera priamus | reverse complement strand
GTGAACCAGGAGAACTTGACCCGCCACATCGCTTACGGGCACAGCGAGTTCAAAATATGCGTCCGGTGTAAGAAGTGCTTCCCGAGCTGCGAGGCCCGGCGCGAGCACATACTGGCGTCGACGAAGTGTTGGCCGCTGAGCTGCAGCATGTGCGGACAGAGGTTCGCGAACCGGAAAACTAAATTTGACCATCTCGCGGAGGTGCACGCCAAGTCGCCTAAGACGTACACCTGCCCGGAGTGCGGTCTGCCGTTCGACAAGTGGCGGATGTACCGCGCCCACTTCGTAGTCACACACACCACCAACAACTACGCTTGCACCTTCTGCGAGCAGAAGTTCGACAGCAAGAGGAGTCTGTTGGACCACAGGGTTATCCACACCAAGGAGAAGGACTACCCGTGCACAGTTTGCCCCAAGCTGTTCAGCAGGAAGAAGAATCTGCAGCAGCACATGTGGATTCATAGAGAACAGAAGAGATTCGAGTGCACGCCGTGCAAGAAGCAGTTCAATCAGCGAGTCAGTTGGAAGACCCATATGAAATCATATCATCCGGATTTGGTTGATTTTGAAGTCAAGTAAATATCAGAAGGCCAGGGTTCGTCTCCCGTAGGGTAAGGTTGAGGAAAGTACGAGGAGACCGAGGTACCAAGAGAAACGTCCATTATATATCTGACATACGGTAACCCGCACTGATTAACATTCTCTCCCTATGAGTTATGGCCCAGAGTCCCAGTTGTGGGTACATTCAGTGGGCCGTCTATTATTGTATATTTTGAACCAATTCTTTACCATAGGTTATTAATAAAATTAATTATTATTATTTATTATTTGGTAGAGTACCAAACAATTTTTATATAAAGGGGAGACATCAAAAATAATTGTAATGGTTATTTTAACCCCTAAAATTATCTAACCACCCTAATATAGAGGGAACGAGCGGTTCGTTCTGATGGTAAGTGATACGGCATGGTCAACGTCTTAACATACAAGATGTCAAATCCTCGTTACCGCAGTAATTTCACTAGGTACATCGCTTCAAACCGGAACACGACAGCTTTCGCAGACTTGTTTTAGTGTTGCCTTGAGGAGGACAGTAGCCGGACGTGGTCTCCGGTCAATGAAGTAGTACTCTCGAGGTTGGTAGGGTCTGAATAAAGCAGACCCTGGGACACGGGGTATTCCAGCATAGCGTTGGCCAGGCCGCGGTTGTGTGCCGAACGGAGATCCCGCGACCTCTCCAGACGCTGAAGGTGACCACCGTAAGGGTTTTAGTGGGTAAATATCTCCACATAACTGACTTCCCCGCAGAAGGCAGAGTAGCTTTTCGAAGACTGCCCCTCGCAACCAAAATGGTGTTTAACACGGTTTCTGGTTACACAAATCTAAAATTGACCATGAGGCTGATGGATGATTTGTTAAGGATCCTCGCAAAAATATTCTTTTTGTCGTATCTATGACCATGACCACAGGAACAAGTCAATGCTGTCGTCACGGCAAATAGACATTACGAGGGTGCTAGCTGGAGGGGTTGAAAAAAACCCCACTACCATTCAAATGTCACCACTTCGAAGACTTCGCTTGGTATTTATTTAACAGATGGATTTCCTTATGTATGAAGTAAGGTATCCATGGTGACGAGAAAGTATGACCACGGCTAGCCGATAAGTACCTAAGAATTGGAGAAGGCACTGAATGACCACGGGCATTTCTTTCTGTTCTAGACCATGATCCTTATTTCATCGCGAGACGGAACGCCGAGGTAGTCGTGAAATATGCCACGGCGTACCCGTTCAGGCTACCGGAAGACGCTATGGTATGTGTATACTGTTGCGAGGGTTACGATGATCCGTCCGAGTACAGGAGCCACATGGACACGGAACACCAGACGTTCAATGTTCGGATGGCATTCGTGCACTGCTCCGAAGGTTACATCAAAGTAGACTGCACCGACCTTCGGTGTCGCATTTGCATGAAAAGCTTCGACGGTATCGATGATGCGGCTAAGCATCTGGAGGAAGTTCACGGCGAGAACATCGACCCGAATTACGAGATCGGCGTTCATCCGTTCAAACTGGAGAAGGACCGCCTCTCGTGCGCCATATGCCGCCTGAAGTCACCCTGCATCCGTCAGCTAAGCAGGCACATACAGACGCACTTCTTAAAGTTCACATGCGAGGCATGCGGCAAATCATACTCGACCATCACCACGTTGAGGCACCACATTGCCTACTCCCACACGGGCGAAGAAAGGATCTGCAGGAAATGTAAATCTACATTCAGCAACCTGGAAGCTAAGCGGCAACATTTGGCGGAATCGCGGAAGTGCTGGTCGCATTTGTGCAATATATGCGGCGAGAGGTTCATGACTTGGACCCTGAAGCAGTCGCACCTGACACAGGTCCACGGCACCCAGAAGAGGTCGCACGTATGTCCGGAGTGCGGTGATGTGTTCTTCGACAGAAAGAAATACCGCGTCCACTTCAAAATCTCGCACACGGACGACAATTACGTGTGCTCGTGCTGCGGGATGAAGTTCGACACCAAACGGAACCTGGACGAGCACAGAGTGGTGCACACTAAAGAGAAGCTGTTCCCCTGTCCGGTGTGCTCGAAGTCGTTCCCGAGGAAGAAGAACCTAGTACAGCACATGTGGATCCACAGCGAGCAGAAGAGATTCGGCTGCGATCTCTGCAGCAGGCAGTTCAACCAGCGCGTGAGCTGGAAGACGCACATGAAGTCGTACCACCCGAACCTGGTCAACTTCGAATCGACGAAAAACAACAATTTGAAACTTATGCTCACCATCAACAAAACGGACAATTAGTCGACTAATTCGGTTATTAGTTAGATTAATCAATTTCAACGGGCCAAAAGACTAACGTAGTTTTTTTTATATTGATATATATATATATATATATATACCATTAGTTTTGAAATATATCAAAATTGTAACAATATTAAAATGGCTGCAACGTCCTTCAAGCCGGAAAAATTTTGTATCAGTTCGAAGGACTCCGAGTCACACTAAATCCAATCACTTATAATCTCGCGTCAGACGATTTTTTGGGAGGGGAGGAGTGAGGGTTTTTAGGGGTAAAAAAAACATGCGGCTTTTCATGACGGTGGAATTTTTTTATATACATAGTTGGTATTCATCATCATCAGCCGCTAGACGTCCACTGCTGGACATAGGCCTCTCCCAAAGATCTCCACATCGATTGATCCTGTCCTGCCCGCAAAATTGCCAGGTTCTAGGAGTCGTTTGTAGATATTCATATGGAAGGGATTTGAGCTTTCTTTCACCACTGGCCCAACGCGGGTTGGTGGGAGCCAGAGCCTCGTTTGTTGATTAGCCGGCTGCACTACGAGCTGGTGAGGTTGGCTTGGATCATGTGAGTTGTTGTACGGGACCCCTTTAATCACTAATACTATGGCGGTTGTATCACACCGATATTACTACTAGGTAGTAGTTCATCGAAATTTTTTTTATGAGATGCAATGTTGAAAGTTTTTTTTTTACTGTTGTATTATATATAGTTTTTATATAGTAGGTTGGTAGTTCTGCTGCTGGATGAACATTACTGCAACGTCTTTATATGCAGTATGAATGCAGTGTGCAATCTTTATAGTGTTGATGTTGCTCACATATAAAATATGGTGGGTAGGTCCTCTGTTGCTATACACCGTCTAGGTAGGTACCACCGCAGCGCCTGTTGCAGCCGACAGATAGTACTGTGCGAACATTACTGTGATCCGGTTTGAAGGGCGCTGTAGTTTGTGTAACTACTGGGGAAACGAGAGACGCGACGAGCGCAATGTGCCGTAGTATGTGTAATAACTAGCGCCTCGTTATTATGGGCAGGCGTATCATTTACCATCAGGTGAAGGTTCGAAAATAGAACCGGAACTCATCATTGTTTGCACACTGCTGTTTGTCTACTGGTATCAGAGAGAGAGATAGATATAACTGAAGTGGAAAGAGGAAGGGTCATAACGTCCAAGAACACTAGCTCACTTATACATGACACCGTGAAGTAGAGCATTTGGAGTAGTGGGTCGGTTGGTCCTCGGTACGGGGGCAGCGGGGTCACCGACCTTATTGTGGCGCGTCAACGGTTGTGACTGTGATGATGAGCAGGCGGAGGCGGAAGTACGCGCGGAGTGGATGCGAAGCTTCATTCAAACCGGAACACAAGAATGTGTAAACATTGTGTTCTGGTCCGGTTGCAAAATTGCTAATATATTAGTAGTGTATATATTTTACATCTATCTGGTCTGTCTGGCAAAAATCCTGCTGTTTTTAGATTAATTTGATTATGTATAAGGAATTAGAACTTTATATTTATAAAAAAAAAAATCCACGAAGAAAAAATCCAATATATAATCAGATTTAAAAACAAATGCTGTATCATCATCATCAGCCGATGGAAGCCCGCTGCTGGACATCGGTCGCACCCTAAAGACCTCCACGCGTGATCGGTTCCATGTAGCCCCAGGCAATGTATAGACTATAGACTTTCTCTTTTCTACGGCTCTTTTGGCTTCCTCTTTTTATACCTCCGACTAAAATTAAAAAAAAAAAATTGTATATGTTCCATGTTTCCAATGTCAGTATCTAAATCTAGAAACCAAAAGTCTAGAATAGGATCGACATTGAGGAATTTATTGCACCACACCCAGACCCTGGCTGTGGAGCTTCAGATGATGATGATGATCTATAGAAATAAACACAGTTATATATTTGGGGATTCTTCGTCGATATTTATATATTACTATCGTTTTCCTCTTTTCTTGCCCTAGTTGTTTCTTTTTCTTTTAAGTTTGAAAAAAAAAGTTATTTATATGTTATCTTTTAGTTAACTTAAGCACAAAGTATCGAAACTATCTCAATATTTATTTATGGGAGGACCTTCCCATAAATTTTGTTTTAAATAAAATATTTACATATTCAAAATAATTTTTCCTTTAAAACAACCCCCGTGTTTCAAATTTCAACTCTTATATTTGGTTAGGTTGTACCGCCATTTTGTAGTTGTCATCTATAACAAGATGGCGGTATGGTTTAATTTAAACGACGATCCGTGGAACGTTTTGCGATAATTTTTAAATTTACTGTAATTATATCTCTATCTACCCTTGTGGCTCAGTTGGTAATTAGCTTAGTATCATGAAGATGCAGATTATTTATTCCTTGGCTATTTACCACCCCATATCGTAAATCTACCGCCACATTGAGGCTGTTCTGGACATCGATATAAGGAAGTATTCGGGACGGATCTTCATTATTTACCGGTGGTAGGTATTTTGTCAGAGACGGCCTAGGTAGGTATCATCGCAAAGCCGACAGACAACAGTGTGCAAACATTATTGTGTTCCGGTTTAAAGGACGTTGTAGTTGTGTTGTCATATGAAATTGAGATCAATTGTTTTTTTTTACGTGGGGGAAATGTATTCGCATACCTGTCCTCGCGGAGGCAAAGACAGTCGGACTTGCACCGATTAAAACCCTCACGATGTTCCGCCTTGTCGCTTTATGGCAGGGTCAATATACGCTCTCGCTTATATCCGCGAACCCGTCGGATCCGGCTGCACCATGCAGCTCCGCCTCGGAAGTGAAAAACCACACCTTCCCACTTTTGTAAGGGCACGCCGGAACACAGCGGGTCCTTCTCTCGGCCTCTCACAGTCACTTGGGCAACGGATACCCTCGAATCCGTCAGCCAGAGGCCACGGGAGCCAAGAGAGAAGACTTCCGACTCCCTGAAGCGGATCTGATTTTGTGTTCCGTCGCCAACCGTTATATGGCCGCAGAGGATAGGAAGAGCGGCGAACCGTAATACCGATACTCCTCTCCTACCTTCCACCTCAGCTGCAAAGGGCAGTATAAACCTGCACCTGCAGTCCATCGGCACACATCCGAGGTGAGCTCAAGGAGCTCACTTGGAGCGACCACCTCGGGCCGGCCGTATGGGTAGGTTCCTCTTAGCTTACCCGTGGGTGATTAACCCACGGCTACTAAGTCCCACCGCCACGACAAGGCGGGAACCTGTCGGAGGGGTGAGATCAATTGTTAGGGTAGTTTTATATGTATAAACCTTTACCTTTTAAACGTCTATTCAGATATTATAAATACTTATTACTTTATATTTATATATTTTGATTATTGAACAAACTTCATTAAATTAATTTGAGGCAATAGTTTCAACATTATCCTTAAGGAAACCTTCATAACCTTGAAGAGGTTTGGGGTGGACACCATCTGTGCGTGGGCTTCGCTTTCTTGGAATGTATCCGTTTAGCCGTGGCAATGGATAATTGTCCTTGACTTTTTTGTGAGAGAACAAGTCATGTCCCAACAGTGGGATTATGGGGACTGTTTCATTTAACTAAATATGTTTTCGTATACATCAATAGTCTTTATAACATATTGAAAGTATTATAGATGATGTAATAATGTTATGATGCTATCGGTTAGTTTTTAATGAAAAAACACTTGGGTCCTAGCAAAGCTTATTTTTTATTTTAGACCATAAACCCTCAGCGTAGTAGGGGTACGTTAGTCACAGGAGTTTTTTCTTTTTCTAGAAACCGTACTGACGGTGAGTCACAAACAGAAAGCGAAACGGAACGCCGAAGTTGTGTTACAGTACTCCACAGTGTACCCGTTCAGGCTGCGCGGCAAGTGTTTACTATGTGTCTACTGCTGTGAGGAGTACAACGAGCCGGCGCTTTACAGGAGACACATGGACGAGGCGCACCAGCGTTTCTCCATATCGACGGCGTTCGCCCATTGCGGCAAAGGTAGAGAGTACCTCAAAGTTGACTGCACGAATTTGAGGTGCCGACTGTGTTCGCAACTTTTCGATACTCTCGATGAAATAGTTCAACACATAAAGCATCACCATCCCACCAGCAAGTTGGACACTAAGTACGAGATAGGCCTCCAACCGTACAAGATCGACAAGGACAAGTGGTACTGCTACTTGTGTAATATGAAATTTCCGTCCATAACGAAACTGTGCAGGCATACCACGTCCCACTATCAAAAATTCACTTGCGAAAGCTGCGGCAGGTGCTACCTGTCCAGCGAGGCCCTGAACTACCACATTAGGTGCAGTCACGCCGCTCGGCCTCAATGCAGGAAGTGCTGGCAAGAGTTCTCATCTTTGGAGATGAAACGGGAGCACATGAGGCACTCGAAGGCGTGCTGGACGTTTTGCTGCATGGATTGTGGCGAGCGATTCATGTCGTGGGAGTGCAAACAGAAGCACATGGTGGAAGTTCACGGGCAACCCAGCACCACTTACACTTGTCCCGACTGTGGGGAAGTGTTCGATAAGAGGAAAATATTCTACAACCACTTCAAAATGAATCACACGGACGAGAACTTCGTATGCTCATGTTGCGGAATGAAGTGCGGTTCGAAATTGCAGCTGGAGGACCATCGGCTGGTGCACACCGGCGAGAAACCTTACGAGTGTGGTGTTTGTAGGAAATCGTTCACGAGGAAGAAGAGCCTCACCCAGCACATGTGGATACATAGCGAGACCAAGAGATTCTCATGTTCCGTTTGCGACAAGCAATTTGCGCAGAAAGTTAGCCTAAAGGGACACATGAAATCTCATCACCCGGAAGTGACCGTGTGATTTGTTTTCTTTTACGCGTACTGGACAATGTCTAGATTGAAATTCTCCATGGATCTTTAAATTGTTTTGACTTTGTTGTTATTAAAGTTTTATCATTTGGTATTTACTTTAAATTAATCACGAACATTTCTTTAGTCTTTCCATCATCTTAGCCCATCTTGAAGACATTCGGTACTCTTATAATAAGCAATAGCTATACGGAAAAAGGTTTAAAATTGTCTAGAAATTTTCGGAAGATAGTAAAAACGTGTTATCTTGTAATTTGGCATCGACATCATCACCCAATCGAGCGTTCTTCACTGAATTTAAGACCTCAAATTGATTAGATTTGATCCCAAGCAAAAAATATCGGATACATTCTAAATGTATGGTGGAACAAAATAATTGACACAGTTCTTTTCTTTTTTTAGGGCCAACAAAGGAACTTGACGGAATAAAGAAAGTGAATAAACCAAAAAGACTTTTCGAAAGGTCCGTAAACCTGAATCCTCAGCGGCAAAACGCCGTAATGCTCTTAAAATATTCCACTGCGTTTCCATTTAAGACGCGCTTTAACAGGATCATTTGTTCGTACTGTCACGACGAGTTCGAATCCATGGCCCTCCTGCGGGAACACATTCAGAGGGACCATTTACACGCCGACTATAACAGTGCGTTCTACAAGGTAGTAGACGATCTAAAAATCGATATAACTCATTTTAAGTGTACCCTCTGCACGCGGGAAATGCTAAACGTCGACAGCTTTATGGAGCATATCTCCAAGGAACACGACGTGTCTATCAATTTCGGAGTACCCTTCGGCGTGTTACCGTATAGACAGAGCTCCACAGGTCTATGGATCTGTTGGGACTGTGACAAAAGCTTCAACGAGTTTTCGAAACTCAACGGCCACCTACGTAGTCATGTAAAGATATTCACGTGCGACAAATGCGGTGCTACCTTCCTGTCGGAGCAGGGTCTGCGGCAGCACGAGAAAAGCTTCAAATGCTACAAGGCGACGTACAAGCCGCGCTACGGCAAGGCGCTCAAGCATCGTAGTAACACCGAGATCATCCTGCAGTGCTCCACCGCGTGGCCCTTTCGCACCTGGGGGCAGAACTTCAATTGCGTATTCTGTCGGCTACAGACCAACGACCCGAACGGCTTGAGGACCCACATGGCGACCCGTCACGCGGACTTCGATATCCAACTCGTCTTCAACAGGAAATTGCGGAAAGAGTTCCTCAAGATCGACATAAGCGACCTGCAATGCAAGCTGTGCTTCCTGCGAATCGATACACTCGACGAACTGATGAACCACCTGAAGAACAATCATAAACAACCGATCAATTTCGACGTCCAGCCCGGCGTTTTACCGTTTAAGCTGAACGACGGCTCCAGCTGGAAGTGCGCCATCTGCAAGATGCAGTTCTCGGGATTTATCACATTGAAAGGTCACACGGCGGAGCATTTCCAGAACTTCGTTTGTGACACCTGTGGCGAAGGCTTCATAACCGAGTCGGCCTTAATCTCGCACACCCGCATCCCGCACGACAACAAGTACAAATGCACCCGTTGCATCGCCACCTTCACCACCCTAGAAGACAGGAACGTTCACGTCAAATCCCAACACACCACTTTGCCTTACATGTGCGTCTACTGCAAGGACAAGCCGAGGTTCAGCACGTGGGAGCTCCGCAAGCGTCACCTCATGGAGTTCCACAACTACAAACCCGGCGCCGAAATGTACGAGTGCGCGACCTGCCACATGACTTTCAAAACTCGATCCCAGAAGTACCACCACAACGTGAAAGCACACCGCACGAAGGGGTCCGAGCTGGGCTTCCCTTGCGAACACTGTTCGAGGACCTTCGCGTCTAAGCTGTCTCTGAACAAGCATGTCACTAAGAAACATTTTCATTTGTTATAATAGAGTTTAGTATCGAAGGTGCCACAAATGTGATGTGGCTAGGAAATACTCACTAACAGGATAGTTACATCATCATGATAATCATCGTCGTAGACTTCGTAATCATCATCATTGCCTCCTACACGTCTGGTCGGTCATAGGCCTCATCCAAAATTTCAAAGCGGAAAAGACAATAAAAAACATTCATCATCGAAAAGTAATTCCAAGTTTAAGTTAAAACTACCCTCCATTTTTTTTGAGCAGTCTTCACGGTTAGCCATGCTTCTATGGCCAACGTACTGATTGCTTCACAAATAACAGCCCGATGTAATTATAATATTGAACTACCCACAGAAACTTCATGACATTTACGAGGGGGTAAAAGGTAAAAAGTAATGAGAATGATATAGAATATAATGACTATTGATAACTTAATCATTTATTTGTCTACTTAGTCTGCGAGTCTGTCTGCACACCGAGTGCAGCGCTTTAGCCAGGACTTCAATCGCATTCAAAAAAAAAAGTTTTGTCTTGTCCCTGAAAAAAGCTCTCCACGGCATCCATCACCTCGTTATCGTCTTCGTACCTGTTTCCTCTTAAGTATTCTTTCAATTTGGGAACAGATAAAAATCGCTAGACGCCAGATCTGGTGAATAAGGGGAGTGGTCAACCAATTCGAAGCCAGCTTGCCGAATGGCAGCCATCACAACTGGTGACCTGTGATGCAGAAGTTGCGCGATGACGGTTCACCCCCATCTGGCGGAACTCGAGCGCACTACCGCCGATCGTCTCCTCTGGCAAAAGAACCTGGCGTCGTGACCGACATTGGTCCGGCGCCCCCTTGGAGAGGATTCCCGAGGTGACTTTCGCTGCACATCTTATGTTTTGATGCGTCGTCACGTGGGGTTTCTTTGATGGAAGAGGTGGTTCACATCCCTCCCCGAGGTGGACCCGTTCAAACTGGGTGCCAAGCGGGGATTGCGGTCGAGTTCGTATCTATCCCATAACCCTCGTGGATATTGGTTGAGGTGGAACACCGTGTGAAGCTTTTTAGTCGGTTGAAGTCCAACACTACCCCGTTGCCGGCCCTTTTAACCAAATGGGGCGGGTGTTCCGTCAGCATTTTGTTACACAGGTTAATAATAAAAAAAAACTGGCAACCTCTGCGCGGGTGGGTTGTGATGAAACAGCGCGCCCCTTCGAAGTTTCCCTCTCCTTTTCTCTTTGATGGCATTCCTCCATTTGGGAATTAAAGCTGCATGATATTGGCCTGCAACAGTGGTGCCACGCTCCAGGTCAATCAATCAACAATATCCCTGCTGACTCCCAAAATATTGAAGCCATAACCTTGCCAGCCGATGCCACGACACTAACTTCCTCGGGGTCTGTGATGATGGCCCTCATCTTGCGGAGACTTGTCTCACATTCAAAGATTGTTTCAATATGTATTCAATACTTCCATATCTAATGCCCGTTCCTTGAATTACGAGTAAATATCTGATGGTAACTCTTCGATCGATGGACGTGGTGGTGTAATTCCTTTTTTATTACCAAGCAGTATATATCTCGCTCTCACTACTTTTTAATCCCTCCTGGTATTACTCAACTACCCTCAAAAAATTCTAGCTTCTATTTCAATGAACTTATAATATCTAGACTCTTTACCACCTAGACTATATCTGCGGCTATAACCAAGGATTGTGGGTAAGGCTATAATAAATAGAAAAAAAATACACGTTTTATACCACATACGGACGGTAGTCATAAGTTATAAATTTGGCTCGAAGTTAACTTGTCGATTAGAGTCGAGTAAGTTTTTTTTTTTTATTAAATTTATAGAATTTTTTTAGGCCCGCGTGGTGACTATGGCCTCTCGCCCTCATATTGAGGGTAGGCCTGTGCCCCAACAGTAGACACATAAATTATTTTTTTTTTATTATCACGCCTTTTTTTCCAGTAGGGGTAGGCAGAGGCGAATAAACACTCACTTTCCGTCAGATGTGGTCATATCAGGTCCCATGTAAGGGGGGCGAGTTCGTTGCCACTTTATTGGGGCCACCACACACATATAATTTCAGTGTGCAGGTTTCTTCACGATATTCTCCTTCACCGCTTGTATTTCGCTGTTGTAACTAAAGTTCAGAAATTTACACAACTAGGTACATGTCGAGATTCGAACCCGCGCCCTTCGGAACGAAAGCCGCACGCTCTAACCATTAGGCCAATGAGCTACTTATATAGAAGACGTAAATAGGAAAAAAATATATAATTAAAGAAATGGAATTTATGATACAAACAGGGGTCAACAACCTTTGACCACTGTATCCTGGGGCGTATTTGGCGACGCGTCTCGTATTCCGACGCGTCGCCGCTAGTGATAGGGATTTTGTCAATTGGGAGGGATGCTTCACTTCCCTCCCCGAGGCGGGCCCGTGCGATCCGGGCACCGAACGGGGGTTGCGGAAGAACTGTTTAAAGCGTTACCCCGCGACCCTCGCGCGTTCCTTGCGGATGTGATGGAATACCGTGTGAAGCTTTTTAGTCGGTTGGAGTCCGACACTACCCCACTACCGGCCCAGTATTGGTACGGGGTGTGCGTTCCGTTAGCATTTTGTTACACACGTTAAAAAAAAAAAAAACAACCTTTGACCGCTGTACGACTAATTTAGATTATATTTCTCGCAAAATGAAGTACATTAATTAAATTGCTAGATGGTAGATCTTACTTACCGGAGACTAAGTAGCCACCGCAGCGCCTATTTCTGCCGCTAAACAGTACTGTGTTCCGGTTCGAAGGGCGCTGTAGCTAGTTAATTACTGAAGTCACGAGACTCGACGTTTAATATCTCAGACGACGACCGCAATTATGGAGCTGTGTGTGTCACCCCAATTAGCGCCACGTTATGGACAGGCGTATCACTTACCATCAGGTGAACGTCCAGCTCGATTAGTCACAAAAAAAAATTTATATAAATTAATCGATTGTGTACCGCGGTAAAAAAGGTTGCTCACCTCTGCTACAGAACAGATTCTATTCATATTGTTATCTCGCAATTATGATCTGTGTATATAATTGGATCTATAGTAAGATTGAAATCTTTTTTATTATAGAACAATTGATCTCATTAGGACTTTGTTTATATGATCCGGTTTGAAGGGCGCTGTAGCTAGTGTATTTACTAAAGTGAAGAAGAGGCTTGCATCCCAAAGTTATAAGCATGTGGTGTAGTCACGCTTAGTATTAACGATAATTTGGGGAAGGCCTATGTCCAGCAGTGGACTTCTATCGGCTGATGATGATGATGAGACGACACTTGTACCTGGAACAGCTTTTTAATTAAAGATTTGCCATCACCAGAACAAGATATTGTGTATATCCTTTATGAACGTTAACAGGTTTACCTAAGTAATACGTCCGCCCATCACGACACGGAGCTGGTTAGGATGTATACACTGCACCACATAGTGCCCCTCTCCTTGACACATGGATGTACTGCTTTTACTACATCAGCCGACAGACATCTACTGCTGGACATAGGCCCCCCCCCCAAAGATTGCTACGTTTGTAGAGGGATTCATATTGGGGGGGGCGTGAAATCTAAAAGTGTGAAAATCTAAAAGTACCCTCATGAGGTACAGGACAAGGTTATTTAAGGTTTCGTGCCCACTAAACACCAGCGGTGAGAGCCCGTTGTGATCTTCTATGGAAGGCACCGGTGTCTCTACGCTACCACTGAGCACGTCCCAGGGATGCTGTACCCATCTCCAACATCCTCGCTTGGTGAGCAATGAAAGCCCGCGAACCTGAGAACGGCTGTAATCTACGACAGGCAGGGTCTACCTAAATCCTACGCTTACCACCTCGAGAAAGGACCAGTGAGACGTTCACCTGATGCTAAGTGATACACCTGTTCTTACTCTTCTTGTCTAAGTTTGTATTCGATTACTCCAGTATTTTTTACTAGCTACAACTCCCTTTAATCCGGATAACAGTAATATTTGCATACTATTGTTTGTCGGCTGCGATAGGAGCTGCAGTGGTACCTATTAAGACGGTAAACAAGACCTACCATTAATACCTTTTTAAGATGTTCATCCCCACCACAATAGTACCACGGTTGTGGTGGGGATGACCATACATGCATTTCTATTATGACTACTATTACCATGAAGTTTATACACAAGCGACATTAACATAATTTATATTAAATTTTACCCAACGCACGATTTGTTTTATTTGTTAATAATTTTATCAATTCCCAATAGTCACAGCGTCCATCAAACCGGAACATAAAAAAAAATTAACACTCGCTGTATAATGATTTTAATTAATGTCTCTACTTGATTTGTGAATTACGATTGGGAGGTGAGCTTACACCGTATACTATCTCATTGTAACCTAACACTGAGGAATGAGTGTTAGCACGCTGTTCATTAAAAAAAAAATGATTCAAGACTATCACTAATGTATAATACTAGGTAATATTTATACACAACGTACTAACAAATTATCTTTATATATATATATATATATATACAAGAAGGCTGCTAAAATTTTACAAATTCTGAAAATCCTGAAATTTTTGGTATTTAAAATTCGAGCACTTGATTTAATTGGATGCACAGATAGTACAGAGAATTGCGTGATGATAAAAAAAACCGGTGATCCTTCAGAACTGTTCCTCGTCATCAGGTATTGGCGGCCCATCAACGTGCCATGCTGTATTTTGAACTGCCGCTTTGGTGTTTGTTATAAAAAGCGGAAGCACACGGAAGTCTGACGATATTCTTTTCTATTTTAGGGCACGCTGGACAAACAGAGAGTGACCCTAATGTACAGGGAGTAGACATGAGTACGGAAGAGATCGGCGAAATGTGGGAGAAGCAGCGGATGCTGAAGAGCGCGCGGGCGGTGTCTAGGAGCGCGATGAAAAAGAACGCCGGGAACCTGCTCGAGTGCTGGACCATATACCCGTTCAAATGGCGCCAGAGCAAATTCATATGCGCGTACTGCGACGCTGGCTTCGTCCAGGTGTACGACCTGAGGGAGCACGTCAGGTCCTGCTCCATACACCACTCCGTCGACGACATATTCCGCGGCTTGAAGGGCACGCCTCTGATCAAAGTGGACATAACCGATGCTGTCTGTAGATTTTGCTCGTGCCCGTTCCCCGGTCTGAGCGAGATGAGGCAGCACGCCGTCCTGCATGGCTTCAAATTCGATTCCAGCGTCAAGAACAGCATCATACCCTTCGTCCTGAACGACGAGGTCTGGCACTGCGCCATGTGCGAAGCGAGCTTCAGCGTTTTCTTCGAACTTTACAAGCACATGAACATACATTACGAGCGTTTCACTTGCGGCACCTGCGGGAAGGGTTACATGACCGCGATCAGGCTGAAGAGGCACGAGGAGGGGCACGTGAAGGGCTCCTTTCCCTGCGACTTGTGCAGCGAGACGTTCACCGTCCGCACTAAGAGGTACCAGCACAAGGCCCAAGTGCACTCCAAGGGTCCGCGGTACGCCTGCCCTCACTGCGAGATCCGTTTCCATCGCTACGACGACCGGGTGAAGCACCTGAGGGACTACCACAAGGAGATAGTGCCGATAAAATGTATCTACTGCGACCGGACCTTCGAGAACACGGGCAGGCGCAGGGCCCACGTCTACTCTGTCCACATGCAGACCAAGTACAAATGCACTTACTGCGAAGCCACGTTCGGCACCCAGGCCCGCCTGAAGAACCACGAGGTGAAGCACACCGGCGAAAAGAAGTTCTCCTGCAAGATATGTGGCAACAGATATCCGAGGAGCGCCGCTCTGTGGCACCACCTGAGGTCCCACAATTATCGCACCTGCAAGTTCTGCGAGGTCATGTTCAACCGACGGTCAGACCTGGACGCGCACAACTGCCCCAAGAAGACGATTAAAATCGAAATTGACTTGAGCCCTTAGTAGTACCACATGGAACTGTTATATTAAAATGCGGGTGTAATTAAAAAAAAAAAGTTTACGCTGGTGGTGACCACCGCAGCGTCTATTTCTGCCGTCAAACCTCAGTGTGGAAATATTACTGTGTTCCGATTTGAAGGGCGCTGCAGCTGGAGAACTTACCGGGGCTACATTTAACATCTTATCGGAAAGCGATGAGCACGTGTTGCTGTGTATATCATCACATTGTTTTTCTCACCATCACGTCTTCTCAACCATACCTTCATCTACATCACACCGGAGACCTAGGGATACCACGGTGAAGGCAGATCAGTGTTACAACATTTATTTATATGCAGTTTCATCCACGACAGCACTCATTAATGATAAAAAAAAAATTGTTACTGTTACTTTCCTCAGAGTTCAGTGGGGGCAGGTACGATCCTCACTGACCTGGTGCTTCCAATGAAGCAAGCTTACAGAACCCGAAATGTTCCAAAGAACAGCTTTTGTTGACATGTGACACAGACCACTTACAGCGGTTGTTGATTTTGATTCTCTCGTTGCGAGAGGCGGCGAGTCCCAACAGTGGGATTATAGAGAGGGCCGTATATAACCAATCGTTCCCCGGTTGAACTTTAACGGAGTTTACTTTAAAGCATCACTATCATACAAACAAACAATGCTTTAAAATATTTTTTTTTTTTCATAGAAAGTATTATTCATGTAAGCGATAATATAATTTTAAGTCCGACATTTTTAATCTATAGATAATTGTATTTAAACAAGTATTATTATATTCTAGTGCGAATAAGCTTTTGTTTTATTTATGACAGCCGGGATGTCCACCTGTGGGCATCTAACGGCTGAGGCCGAAAGAAATGATTGTTTGGATTCCATCACACTAATGCAAATGTATCATTTTTCTTTATATATAAGGAGAGAAAAAAGTGATGGTGACGTGATGGTAAATGATACCGCACGTAACAGTCACCTTGGTTACCATTTTTTTATTCAACGAAGCCAAAAAAACGGGACTGTCACCTGGTGGTAAGTGATACGCCCGCTCAAAGCATGGCGCTAGTTAAATATATGCTGCACCACATTGTGCTCGTCTTTATACATAAGTTGTTGAGTCTCGTTATCTCAGCAATTTCCTAGCAACAGCGTCCTTTAAACCGGAAGACGGTAATATTAGCACCTACCTCTACGGTCTCCGGCAACAGAGGTATACTACCAGTTGATAGTTGAGATGTTATCTATCTAATCTTAGAAATTACAATAACGTCATCATTATTATCATGTATAGTCCGCCATTTTGATATTACACATATCAAAATGGCGGACAATAATTCATTTTCTCTTCATCATTCTCTACATAATTTATTAGTTCCTCCTTTTTTATATGTTTGGGAAACGTCTCCTGACATCTGCCTTTTCACCAGGACATGCCAAACTAATGACAACCATCTAACACTATATAGAAAATCTAGATTTAAGCTGAACCTAAGTAATAATAAAATTTCTACCTGATCTCCGAATTGCCTAAGACTCGTCAACTGTCTTTTTTTATATCTGATGCCAGTGCATGAATTGCTAACAGGGTTTGATATCGTTTATTAGTAATGTGTTTATGCCCACGCCCACACTAAAACTAATTTTAATAATACCCACCACAAGGCATACTATGTAAGTAACGATGAATTATACTTAATATAAGTTAAAAGCAAAAAATCTTGCGTTCTTTAATTAGCGATGGTAAAACCTCCGGCGCGCTGATGTTCTTGTGCTTCTCCAAGAGTTTGGCGGTCAGCTCACATTTCTTGTCCTTTCGCAAGGCAAAAAGGAATTTTGATGCTGGGCCAGGGCGAAGTAAGTCCCACTAAATCTAAATGGAGTAAAAAAAAAATGTGATGAGAATGGATAATTTTGTACGGAAGGAGCGGACTTAGGATTCATGAAGCTCACTCAAAACTCTTTTTATTTTTAGGATGTCAAGGACAAACTGGCAACGAAACTATCCTTAAATTAGAAAGGCATGATGATTTAAGATTGAGAGATATGAAGGAAAAGCGACGGTATGTGAGGAGCGCCCGCGCCGAGGCTAGGATCATTACTAAGAAAAACGCGAACACCCTCCTGGAGTGTTGGTCTCTGTGCCCGTTCAGGTGGCAGAGGAATCGGTTCAAATGCGCGTACTGCGAGGACAGCTTTCTGCATTGCAGCGATCTCAGGCAGCACGTTGCCGATTGCGCCTCCAGGCACAGCGTCAAGGACATCTACAGCAAGTTCAAAGAGATGTCCCTCATCAACGTCGACGTGACTGGCGTCCAGTGCCGTCTGTGCAAATGTCCTTACTCCAGCATTAGTCAAATGCGCCAGCACGCCGTCCAACACGGATACCATTTCGACGCGTCGCAACCCGACGGCATCCTGCCGTTCAGTCTAGATAAGGAATGCTGGCGCTGCGTCATTTGCCGCGAGGTGTTCAACAATTTCCTGAAACTGTACGAGCATATGAACGTACACTATCAGCACTACATCTGCCCGACCTGCGGCAAGGGTTACATGACCGCGCCCCGCCTGAGGAAACATTCCGAGGTGCACATCACAGGCTCGTTTCCGTGCGACAAGTGCGGGCGGGCGTTCACGATGCGCGCAGCCCGCGACCACCACAAGGCGCACGCGCACGCGAAGGGCCCGAGATACGAATGTCCGCATTGCAATATCCGTTTCAACGGTTACTACGACAGGATGCACCATCTGAACGAGGCTCACAGAGAGAAGGAGGTATCATACCGGTGTAGCGTTTGCGAGCTCTCGTTCAAGACGAGCGGCAAACGCGCGATGCACGTGCGCGCCGTGCATCTGCCGCAGCCGCGTACCTTCGCGTGTCCGTGCTGCGAGTGGCTCTTCAAGACCAGTTACGAGCTGAAGAGGCACATGGTAAAGCACACCGGTGAAAGGAATTTCTGTTGTACCGTATGCGGGAAGTCTTACCCGAGGAGTCGCGCCCTGCGAACTCACCTGAAAACCCACGAGGAGCTCACCTGCAAGTGGTGCGGTGTGCTGTTCAAGCAGCGTGCTCAGATGGTCTCGCATGTCCGGATCAATCATCCGGACTTGAACGATTTGATCGCAGTCGAAACGGAAAAGCTCTCGTGTTAAATTGTTGCCCCAGGAAAGATCTAGATCCTTCAGTATTACTTTAATAAAGTTTTCTTAAGTCATATAGTTTGGTTTCATTCATACATGAAGTTATGGTGCGATTACTTATTTAACATAAGTAATACCCAATTTTCTCCACCCCTTTCTGTTATATTGTGTGTTAAAAGTTTCAAGTAGCCATAGCCATGGGGGTTGGGAATTGTTCCTTTACGATTTAGTAACACAGAACCGTTTTGTTTTTTAGGTTCCGCTAAAGCGGAAGCGGTGGAAAATGTAGTTAAGCGGGTTAGGAAGTTAAAGGAAAACGTAAGCGCGCGCCAAATGCGGAGACGCCGGCGCGCGAACAATGAGCTGCCGGAGGAATCGGAAAAGCGGATTTCCAAAACAATGATGAGGAGGAACGCGCTGACCATTCTGGAGTGCTCCACCGCGTGGGCGTTCCGCTGGTTTCACAGCGCGTTTTTCTGCTCCTATTGCGACGCAAAGTTCGTCGACACCGCACCCCTGAGAGAACATGTACTCGCATCACACATCTCGAATGACCCCACCGGTCGCGTATTCTCGAAACTGACCGAGAACAACATGCTTAAAATCGACATCACCAATTTAAGCTGTAGGCTCTGCAGCTACAGGTGCAGCAGCATAAACACACTCAAAGATCACTTGATAGCAGCGCATAAAAAGAAAATTTGGAACGAGCACAGCGACGGTGTGCTACCGTTCAAACTCGACCAGAACGGGTTCCACTGTCAGATATGTTTCGAATATTTCACCAGCTTCACCAAATTGAACGAACATATGAATTCGCATTATCAAAATTATATATGTGACGCTTGCGGTAAAGCTTTCGTCTCCAAATCTAGATTCAGGACCCATGTGCAGTCGCACGAGACCGGGAGCTTCCCTTGCGGGGAATGCGACGAGGTGTTGCACACGCGGGCTGCTCGCATGTGTCATAGGTTGAAGGTGCACAAGAAAGGCGTCAGGTACACGTGCCCGCGTTGTTCGGAGGTTTTCACAACTTACTACACAAGAGCGAAACACTTGGTCGAGAGGCACGCGCAGCGGAGGACGGACTATGAGTGCGCCGCTTGCGGGAGAACCTTCGAGACGAGTTGCAAGCGGGCAACGCACTTCCGCGCAACCCACAAACCTGTCGAGAAACGATACGAGTGTCGGTACTGCCCTTGGTACTTCCTCAGCCGGTCAAAGCTGCAACGGCATTTGCAGGCCCACGACGGCGAAGACCGAGCGTCACGTGCGACGAACAACTAGAAATGTTGATAAATGAAATATTTCTTTCTATTTTTAGGAAACGAGGAAATCGTTGCATCAGAACAAATGGAAAAGGTTAAAGTTAAATGGAACAGGAAACGTAAGCTATCCGAGGATAAATCCAATGCGGCCATTATCTTGCAATGCTCGAACGCCGTCACGTTCAGATGGAAACGTGGGAGGTTCATGTGTAGCTTCTGTCCCCGCGTGTTCCCCAGCGTCGCCGACATCCGTCTCCACTCCGTCGAGCATAAAGATAAACTGGCTGTCTTCGAAAATTCCAAAGTGCGAAATTCTTTCCCTCTGCGAGTAGACATCGCTGATCTGACCTGCAATTGTTGTGGACAAAAATTTGACAATTTGGACAAATTAGCAGTTCATCTGTCGGAAGTGCACGAGAAAAGTTACCATTTGAATCATGGCAATGGTTTGTTGCCGTTCGCGCTGGCTGATGGGGAATACAGATGCGTCAACTGCCACAACCAGTACGAGAGTTTCATGGGTCTATTGGCACACATGAACGAGCACTATGCTACTTATATCTGCTACGTCTGTGGCAAGGGTTACTCAGGGAAACATAAACTGCAGTCCCACCTAAAGTGCCACGAGTCGGGGATATTCGAGTGCCCCAAGTGCGACACTGTGCTGCCGAGTAGGACTGCCAAGAGCAGACATCTGTCGGTTGCTCACGGACCCAGAGAACGCTATCGATGCCCGCTCTGCGAAGAGCACTTCATCTCCTACCATTCTCGGTTACGGCACCTGGACAAAGTTCACGGAAGAAAGTCCGAGTATAGATGCAACATGTGTACTTCTACATTTGCTAGTGGCGCTTTGAGGAATTATCACGTGAAGATGGTTCATAAAATCAACAAAAATATTAAATAATCACCATGTAATACAACAGCCAAGACGTGGAAGTGTCCATCGATGGAAAAAAATGGTTTTACAGTGGAAACCAGGTTTAGGCAAATACGGTATGGGACTCCTGATCAGGCGACTGGCTGCAACTGGACGCGTTTAGCCGAAGATCGGTCTAGGTGGCGTATCTTCGGAGATGCTTATATTTAGCAGGATGGCTGCAGGATGCGATGATAATGGCGTTGACCATAGTGATGAACATGTTACTGTTTGCTGAAAAAATTTTATCATTTTGGAGGAAGATGATCCATTCCAAATCCAAATCTTGGCAGCGATTTTTGGAGGAGCAATGTTCAAGATATAATAATTATACCTTTGAGTAATTTATATCTGATCGAAAAAATGTAATCTTATGAGCACATGTAATTTTTTTTTATGTTGGAATAAACTTAATTCTTAATAATTTACTTAAATTAAGTCCATTTCCATATACTCAAGTAAGGAATAGCGGCCCGGCGTGATTGAGTCGAGTGCTTGGGTTCTATGAAACCGTGAATTGTGGTTTCGACGTCTGATGTGTGAGATGTTACCGCGGTAATTTGATAGAGTATTTTCTTTTTGTTTTTAGGGAGCGCGGATAGCAATGTTAGATGGAAACCGAACCGCAAGTACAACGATCAGAGAGATAACGCCGGCGTTATTATCGAATTCTCCAACGTTTGCCCATTTAGATGGAAACGAGGTGAATTCGCTTGCGCCTATTGCCCAATCACGTTTGGTGATTTCACGGATGTCAGGCGGCACACGGCGAACCACCTCCACAGGGTGGAAGCGCTGCGCTATGTGCGACCAGTCAATTCCATCAAAGCCGACATCTCAAACTTGCAATGCGCCCTCTGTTTCCAAAGCATGGAAGATCTTAACGCCATTGCCGACCATTTGTGCGCCGATCACAACAAACCAATCGATAAACAATTCGGCTCCGGCATCACCCCGTTCCTTCTGAACCGGAAACAGTACGTCTGCTACCACTGCAAAAGGCACTACGACTTATTTACAAATCTGAACATTCACATGAATCAGCACGATAGGAACGACGTCTGCTTCAAATGCGGCAAAACGTTCTCCTCCGCCCATCGGCTACAGGCTCACATGATCACGCACGAGGGTGCCGACGACATGTTCAGATGCACCAAGTGCGGCGACACCTTCGCCACGCGGAAGCTCATGAGCAGCCACATGAACTGCAAACACGGTACACCGTACAGATACAAGTGTCCTTACTGCAAGGATAAATTTAAAACCTACGGCGACAGATCGAAGCATCTTAAAAAAGATCACAACAGAAACGTTGAATATCCTTGTCATCTGTGCACCGCTGTGTTCGCTCAATGCAACCAAAGGACGAAACACATCCAGCGTGTCCACTTTAAATTTGAACCATATAAATGCCAGTACTGCGATTACAAATCCTCAACGTCGTCCAAGTTGCAGAACCATGCGCTGATGCACGTGTCGCCGGAGCAGTACAAGTGTGACGCTTGCGATCAAGTCTGCAATAAACTGAAGACGTACCGTCAGCGCACACGTACGCACGGTGCGGACAAACGGTACATATGCGGATGCTGCAACAGAGACTTTGCGCACAAGCACTGCCTGGAAAGCCACCTGAAGACCGTGCATTCAGAAAACCAAAAGTAAAAATAGATTTTAAATAAACTTTAATATATTTAGGGATAGCTTTGAATTCTGTTATTGTAAGCTTTTGTAAAGAAGTCGACTAATACGTACACCGCGATGCAGCTTTGAAAGTTAATGCTAGAGCGATAAAAGAAAATGTGAATTGGAAAGAAGAGCTTATCGGATGTTTTCTTATTTTTAGGAAGAAAAGCGGAAGAGATACAGGTTAAGACGGAAGTGGAATCTGATAGAGAGAATGTCAGCGCCGCCGTCATGGCGTCAGCTCGTGAGGCAGGCAAGGAGAGACGCGCCGTCTTCCGGAACAACATTAAAGTCATAATGGAATCGTGCACCGCTTACCCGTTCAAGTACAGGAAGGGAACCTATTTGTGTTTCTTCTGCAAACAGTCGTTCCTGGAGCCGGAGCGCTTGCGCGAACACAACCAGCAGCAGCACGCGGACGTGAAGCACGTGCTGAAGCCGCGGAAGTACGAACCGCTGAAGATAGACTTTGCAGTCACCACATGCAAGATATGCGGCGCATCTATCGAAGATTATGAAATGCTGAAATCGCACCTGCGGGAACACGGGAAGACGCTCGATTGCTCGCACGGGGACAGCGTGCTGCCGTACAGCCTGACCAGGGACAACCACCGCTGCCAGATATGCGGCAAGCGTTACGAGATGTTCCTCAGCCTGCACATACACATGAACGACCACTACGAACACTTCATCTGCGAGACCTGCGGGAAACGTTTCGCGACCTCCCAGCGGATGGTGAACCACGCGCGCACCCACGAGCGGGGCGACTTCCCTTGCAAACGGTGCTTGGAAACGTTTCCCTCCTACGCGTCGCTGAACGCCCACGTGGCGAAGGTCCACAGATCCAACAAGAGGTACAAGTGTCCGATATGCGACGAGAAGTTCGCCTCGTACAAGCACAGGCTGAAGCACCTCAGCACGGTGCACGGCGAGAAGACGGCGCTGTTCCCATGCCCGTCGTGCCCCCGCGTCTTCGACCTGTGCAGCCGGAGGACCGCTCACATACGCTTCCAGCATCTGCAGGAGCGGAACCACTCGTGCCAACTATGCTTCATGAAGTTCTTCACTAAATACGAGCTGAGGGAGCACTCGGTGAAGCACGGCGGCGAGAGGATATACCAGTGCGACGTTTGCAAGAAGTCGTACGCGAGGCTGAAGACGCTGAGGGAGCACATGAGGATACATAACAACGACAGGAGATTCGTTTGTCCTGTTTGTGGACAATCGTTCATACAGAACTGTAGCTTGAAGCAGCACGTCAGGGTATACCATCCTAATCAAGTGAAGGCTGATGTATATTAAGACCTCTTTTAGACGCAACTTAAATTATCCAAGTTCAATTATAATCGGGTCCAGTAATTACTTAGCACTTAACGAGATAACTAGCAACTGATACGGAGTAAACACCTCATCCTTATGATCCTGGCACTCTTCACCGAGAAAGACCAGGTCATCATTATTTAAAGGGGGTGTCGCTTACCATCAGGTGATCGTCCCGCTTGTTTCGTGGCTTCATTGGTAATAATATATTAAAGTACGCTTTTGGACGAGTCAACAATATATATATATATATATATATATATATATATATATATATATATATATATGCGCATGGTAGCAAGTTACAGTTAATTAGATATCAATTATGAGAATAAAATGGATTGATGAAAAAGTTTTTTTTTTTTTAATTTAGAAAAAACCTTGATCAGTTTTCATGATCACATTGCTCCCTTTGGTCTACTCGGAACCTTGCAGTGGGTTAATTATCCAGCACGTTAGTCAAATGCAGGTTGGGGAATTACTCATGTCTACGACAGCTGCTGTTCTTGGAGCATATCGGCTTCCTCGCGATGTCCTCCGTCGCCGGACGATAGGCGGATGTCCGATCTGAACATTGTCCATCATCAGTTTTCAGCTTCATTTGAGAAAACGTAAGTGCCTGAGCAATGAGAAAAATGATCCATATGAGATTCAGAACGATCTATAACTTAGAGAATATCAAAGTTTTGCATGCGATATACATTTTTGATGCTCATGCGCATATGTTTTGTCGTTTGTAGGTGATGACTCCTTCGTCGGAGGAGCAGGTAATGATACCTTAGTCGAAGAACGAAAAGCCGTCGAACCGACAAAACGTCCGACGGATAAAAGCGTTTTGAGCGATATCGATACATTAACGTCGAGAAGAAGAAATACGATGTTACTCTTGGAAAACTCCAAGATGTGCCCGTTCAGATGGATGAAGAACCTTTACCTGTGCTTCTATTGTGGTCAGCAGTTCCCGGACCCGGCCACCATGAGGAACCACAACGTACTCGAACACCCATTGCCATCTTCGGCAAAGATTAAACATGAGCTGTTCAAACACAAACGACACGAGCTGGTCAAAGTCGACGTCACAGACGTCGGCTGCAGGATTTGCGACGAATCATTACCGGACATCACAAGCCTAAAGCGCCACCTCATCGGGCTGCACTCTAAGGATATAGATCCAGATTCTGACGACGGTATACTACCGTTCAAGATCACAAAGGACACCTTCGTATGCACCATATGCCAGCAAAGGTGCGATGAATTCAAATCGCTGAATCACCACATGAACGTTCACTATCAGAACTACATCTGCGAGCAGTGCGGCACCGGGTTCATCACGCCGGACAGGCTGCGGACCCACTCGCTCTCCCACGAGAACGGCTCGTATCCGTGCGACGGATGCGACAAGATCTTCCGTTCCACCATCGCCAGAAACGAACATTACGCGACCGTCCACAAGAAGGTGAAGCGGCACCGGTGTCCCCATTGCGCGGAGACCTTCCGCAACTACTTCCAAAGGAACAAGCACGTCGTCTCCATCCACGGTTTGAAGCTGAAGGAGTTCAAATGCAAACTGTGCCCGAAGGTGTTCACGCTCAGCGGGAAACTTGGTGTCCACGTCCGTACGGTGCACTTGAAGATGAAACGGCACGCCTGCGACGTATGCGAATGGAAATTCTACTCCAAATCCGAGCTGAGGGACCACATGGTGAGGCACGGCGGCGAGAGGAAGTTCCAATGCAAGGTCTGCAAGAAGGCGTACGCCAGGAAGTATACACTACGCGAACACATGCGCATACACGACAACGACAGGAGGTTCGTCTGCCCGGAGTGCGGCAGGTCGTTCGTGCAGAACTGCAGCCTCAAACACCACACGAGGGTTCATCATCCGACGGCGGACGTTAAAGCGAGTGTCGCTTTTCAAGATGTTATAATAAGAGATTAGGATAAATTATAAGTCGACTATTTTTTACACAAACTATTTCTGTTCCGTGATAATAATGCGCAGGTATTATAAAAACTTGAAGAACTACCCTTTTTCACTTACGTCCCCCCTCCCCTTAATAATTTTTGCAAAGCAATACAGAAGTTTTTTTAATTAATTTTTTAATTACCCTCGTTCATCCGGTGTTAGATCCGGTTAGGTGCCATAGAGAACAGCAGCGTTATCCGGACCATAGTTTCAGTGTCAAAGTAATATCATCATCATATCTGAAAGATACCAAGTTCAACATCAAAGGTTTTCGAGTGATTTTAGTAATTTTGGTACCCAAAGCACTTTGCAAGCGTAGGCTGATTCAACCATCTCCCACTTGAGCTGGTGACCTGATGAAGATGCCTGGTTAAAATTGGCATTCGATCAATGGCTTTGGCGATGGTTTAGGAATGCCTGCGTCCAGTGGTGGACGACAGTGATTAAAAAATTATATTACTAGTTTAATCTTTTAACAGCCCAATATTGGGCTAATGCTCCCACAGCTGGGACTCTAAGCAATCTTTCCCAACGAGCGAGTCGAGATTATGTATCCACAGCGCATCCTATAGCAGTCATGAGCAAAGCAAGAACAAGACCAGGACTTGGACAATCTTTTTGTCTTGGTCTTGATTGTTCGGTCTTGGTCTTTGCCTTGGTCTTCCGCTGAGGCAAGACCAAGACCAATTTTATCATTACTATCTTATAGTATATTACGAAGGGATGACACTAGCGAGACCTTCACCTCATGGTAAGTTATATGCATGGACATAACGTGATGCTAGTCAGCATGGTATCGGCCTTGAGGTATACGACGTCGTCTCGTTACCCCAGTAATTGTTACTAAGCTACAGCGCCTCTCAAAACGGATTAATGTTTGGACAGTACTATTTAGGGGCGGAAATAGTCGCTACGTCTCCGGCAGCAAAGACCTACCACCAGAAAAACTATTAAGTTAATTTCCCCTCAATGAACTCCAAATGATGTGAAGATCTGTGGGGGAGACCTATGTCCAGCTGTGGACGTATGCCGGTTGATAATAATAAAAATTTTCATTTCGCATTATTTGTGCGGTTGCTATAGTAACGGTTGCTTTAGGCATTCATCAGCAGCTGCGTTTGCTCTCAAGGAGTAACTTACCATCAGGTGAATGTTCTGCTCTTCTCGTCACTTAGTGACGTGCTCGTGTTCTTGTGTCGATAGCTTCACTAATTTTCACGTGTATGGCGAACAAACAAAATCGATTTTCAATATATATATATATATCGATAAATCGATTTATATCACAGATATTCATATGTGATTAAAGCTTCAACCTTTCTGGTGTCAAAGTGGTTGTATTGTACTTTAATACAGCACAAGTGGTGATGGCGTTAAGTGGCGATCTCATCAGCTGTACACCTCGCGGAGATGGGTTTTAATCTCCAAGCTTGCGAGGTGAAGGAAGAACTTGTGATGGAACCAACACGTTTCATGAGCCAATCCCTTGTGATTCCCGTCCACGCGCATATGACCAGTGCGGTGGGCAAATGGGCTTTGTTCTGACCTTGAAGGAGAACCTCGTCGCTCCCGGCGATGAAAGAATTGAGCTATTTGTTACTTTTTTTTTTTGTCATTAAGTCCTTCCGTAAAACTTGAATCCCAAGAAAAATGCAAGAGGTCACATCTTCATAACATTTGTTTGTTTCTAGGATCGGACAATTCGGATAAACAAGCATCGACAACAAAAAAGATCGTGCCGTTGTTTCAAGTGGATTACGATCGCAGCCTCTGTAGACCTTTGGGGACTGTAACCAATTTTAGAAAGATGGTTACGATGGCAAGGCTGCCCCACAGGGTTGCCATACCCACGCCGGCACCAAATCTTTTCCCCTCCCGTAGCTCTTCGCCTCTATCGATCGGCGGCAGGACGCCACCATCAGACCTCGCCGTTGACGACACAATAGAAATACCACTACCAGCACAAGGAGCGAGCAAACAGCCGGACAACCGTCAAAACGCACTGACTCTGTTCGAATTCACCACCGTGTACCCGTTCATCTACGGGAACAATAAGTTCAAATGCTTCATATGCTCGCAGCCGTTTCTACAATCAGCTCTGCTTAGGCGCCACATGCACGACACCCACACATTTGCGCCACTGAAACGTCTAGTCAACAACCGCAGGGAGAACGTTATAAAGGTCGATGTAAGCGAAATGACATGCAAGCTGTGCTCCGATAAACCTGATGATTTACATCAACTCAAGCTGCATTTAAAGCAGCATCACCAGAAACTCATAGATCCGGAACTCAAGGATAATATAATTCCGTTCAGGCTCGAAGGCGACGAAGAGGAAGGCTTCAAATGTGTGATGTGCGATGGCGTCTTCATTAAAGTTAGGACGCTCGTCATCCACATGAGCGTACATTTCAACAACTACAGCTGTGAGATCTGCGGTTCCGGTTTCATGACGTTGCGGCTGCTGAAGAAGCATCTGGAGGTCCACGAGAGCGGCAACTTCCCCTGCGATCGTTGCAGTAAAATCTTCAACACTTCGCACAAATTATCCTTGCACATCAGGGGGGTGCACCTGAAGCAGTATCCTCGTCGTTGTCCCATGTGCCCAGAACGATTCAACTCCAACTACCGCCGCACTAAACATCTGCAGGACGTCCACAACCAGTCGACCCGCGTGCACAAGTGCAGCACGTGCGGCCGTGCGTTCAACTTGAAGTACCATCTGGTGTGTCACACCCGTTCGGTCCATCTACAGGAGAGGAACCACCAGTGCAAAGTTTGCTTGCAGAGGTTCTGCAATAAGGAAACGCTGAAACGGCACATGGTGATCCACACCGGCGAGAAGAACTATAAATGCGAAATGTGCGGTCAGGCATTCCTGCGCCGTAAGAACTTGAGAGACCATTTGCGGTTACACGAAGTGATATAACTGTTTATGAAACCATGCATCAGAAAGCCAGCCTCATGAAAACTGGGTTTTTATCACCCAAGCCACGGAGGATCAGATGAGTGTCCGAAAATCTCCGAACAGTGCATCCGGTCGCGTCATTAATGCTAAGGAAAATTTAACACGAGTAATAGAGCGAGCACTGCGGTAGCGTCTATATCCTCACCACCAGACGTGTGGTAAACGGCACGATCTGAAGCGCAGATTTTGCACCGGATGTCCGTCCGCGCACATGCAAAAACGGAACTAAGAATTTCCAAGCCGACTTTTGAGCACACGTTTCCAGTTCATGCTTTGAAAGTCATCTTTCAAGTACATTCACTCATGCACTTGGAATTATAATAATTTATTAAAAAAAAAAAAAAAAACGGATACTTTGTTAATTCTGTAATAATTTTGAGTTTAATAACTATTTTATAAAATAGTATTCTATAATATAATAAATCAGATATCTAAATTTTTTTTTTCTGTCCTAATTTACTTTATGTTAGATTAATCTACACTTCATCAGCACATGAGGGCGAGGAAAGGGCGCGCTGCATGTTCCGGCGCGCCCCGGAAAGGGAGGGTTTATCCCTCCCTCCCGAGGTGGGGCCGCGCAGGCGGCCAGCGCCGGCAGGGTCGCGGTTGAGTGCATGCGTTCCCGTGACCCTGCCATCATGGCGATGAGGCGGAACATCGTGGGGGTTTTAGTCGGTGCAAGTCCGACATAACCGGTCTCCGTCCCCGCGAGGACGGGTATGCGTAGGCATTTGCCCCACGTAAAAAAAAAATTACTTCATCAGCATCTCGTGATGACGTCGGTGATGAATTTTAGAGTAATTAATTCCTAATGAAGAATTAAATTCATGGATTCCGTTCTTTTTCTAGGGGCCATCCAAGTAACAGATTCATCTATAATCCTGAAGGATGATGACGGCTCTGATATTAAATTAGCAGTCCTCAAGAAGCCGATCTGTATCGATAATCTGATCTGCGAAAATGAAGAGGATGATGAGAGATGGTATGATGGAGTACCCCAGATTAAAGAGATTGATTTTCATTCTGACGATAGACCTGTGGTGAAGTTTTTGAAGGAACCGATATCTTTAGATAAGATTGGAAGCGGTGCCAAGGTGTCCTTTCGAAGCTCATCGGACAACTTGGTGATCAGAAATTTTAGAAAGCCGTTTAGAAGAAACGTTAGTCATGAACTGTCGACCTGGAAACGGAACGCCCTGACGATCTTCGAGTTTTCTCATGTCTATCCGTTCGTACACACGAACAATAAATACAAGTGCTACGTCTGCTCCGAGCCGTTCGTGGACGGTGGCACCATGAGGGAACACTTCACAAACCACCACACCTTCGAGGAAGTCGGGCGGGAGTTCAAAAAGAATGTCCGGGACAAAGTTGTGAAAGTGGACATTGCACGACTTCAATGCAAAGTTTGTGGCGCTACGCTAACCAACTTAAATGAACTTAAAATTCATCTTAAAGATCACCGGAAAGACATTGATCCGGATTACCAGGATAACATAATACCGTTTAAGCTGGCCGACGATGTGTCCGACTGCCAGATCTGCGGCGAAAGTTTCCAAAGGCTTCGGTTGCTCATCATCCACATGAGCAGACATTTCAATAACTACAGCTGTGAAATCTGTGGCGGAGTCTTCATGTCGGTTAATCTGCTGAAGAGACACCAGCAGACCCACGCAACAGGAAGTTATCCGTGCGAGAAGTGCGACAAGGTTTTCACCAATCGTTCCAAGAAGATCAGCCACGTGAGAGGTGTTCATCTGAAACAGTGCATGCGCTCGTGTCCTTATTGCACCGAGAGGTTCAACTCCAACTACCAACGGAGCAAGCATCTAAGGGTCGTCCACAACCAGCTGAGCCGGTACAGCTGCGAAACCTGTGGCAGGCGGTACGATCTGAAGTACCAGCTCTACCTTCACCGGCGGTCAGTCCACATGCAGGAACGGAACCAGGAATGCGCCGTATGCCACTCCCGTTTCTTTTCAAAATATTGCCTGTCCAGACACATGATTATCCACACCGGTGATAAAAGGTTCAAGTGCGACGTCTGCGGGAAGGCCTACGCTAGAAGGAAGAATCTTCTAGAACATTCTAAGACACACGAAGCAGTGGAATGCGCATGCGCAATCTGTAATCAAACATTTATTGATCACGCAGCTATGCTGACGCACATGGCAACTATGCACGACCTCATATAAATATTTAGTTGTAACAAAAAAATGTTAAAACCAGTGAGGATGGAGTCAATGGCACTATGGTCATCGACCATTTCGTTGTTAGTAGACTTGTTGGTGATGTGGCATGTGACAGTTGGGAGGTCTTAGTTTAGATCAGATTTGATGAGATGATCATCTTTAAGAGAAACAATTTTATCTTCCCCAGGGATAACGTCACAGCAGCCCCCGGGGGAAAGGACTAGCATATGGCAAATGACCATATCGGAAAGGCAGAACGCGGCGACGTTCCTCCAGTTCACCACAGTTAAGCCGTTCTTTTACCAACAGGCCAATTTCAAGTGTTTCTATTGCGACGAAATATTCCCGGAGGTGCACTCCGTGTTGCAGCACACCAACCGCCACGTTGCACCCGAGAGGTGCAACCTGCTGAAGCAGTATCTCAGAAAAGGGAAGAGGGTGATCAAAGTGGACGTATCCGAACTGAAGTGCAAGATCTGCGAACAGAAATATTCAGACTTGGACGACGCCAGGAGGCACCTCGCGGCGGCGCACAACAAAGAGTTCACCCCCGCTGGCAACGGCCTGATGGCTTACAACTTGAGCACCAGCAGCCACCTGTTCACCTGCCACAGATGCAATAAGACGTTTAACTCGTTCTTCCTGCTGAACCGACATATGAACGCGCACTTCAGCGTGGTCTGCGAGAAGTGCGGCCTCGGCTTCATGTCACACCAGCGTCTCGTCAACCATAGGGTCGTGCACCAGAACGGAGTCCACAAATGCGACAGATGCCAGGACGTGTTCCCCACAAAGTTGAAACTGCGCTATCACTTCTTCAAGAAACACGAGGAGTTCAATACGAAGAAGACTAAGCCCTTGAAGTGTCCACATTGCTTGGAGCGGTTCGCGGAGCATTACCGGAAGATGACGCATTTGAGGGAGGTGCACGGTATAACGTTCAAGTTTGAGTGCCAGGTATGCAAGGCGGTGTTCTCCATGCGACGCGCGCTGACCGAGCACACGACCAAGCAGCACACCCAGAAGTACCTGTGCAAGGTCTGCGGGAAGGCGTTCGGCACTAAATCGGTGCTGAAGATGCACTCGCGCGGGCACACCGGCGAGAGGAATTTCTTCTGCGGCATCTGCCAGAAGGCCTACATGCACGAGCGCACCTTGAGGCAGCACATGCGCGTGCACGGCCCAGTCTGGAAGTTCACATGCACGGAATGCGGCAGCGGCTTCCACAATCGCAACGAGCACATCAAACACATGAAGCACTGGCATCCACAGCTCCAGGATGGAAATTAAGGAACGTACACACTGGCGGATGTACAGCCTTCAGTTACAACGCACGATCTAATCACGCTATCACAGCTTCCTCTCTCTTTAAATGAACTGCTTCCTTTACCGGTGGATCTGTATGTAGAGCCAGGATATGTCCCGGATGTACCACTTTTAGGAGACACCCTAATTTTGTACGGAGAACACAGAGCATGGCTGTGGTGACGATATGCAATAAAGATTAAGAGAAACAATGGTTTTATTTATAACGAGATGAACCTTGATGTACAGTCACACGGAAATACCGGCATCAGCTGATAGACGTCCACTGCTGGACATAGGCGTTCCCCAAAGATTCCCACACCGATCTGTCCTATGACGTCCGCATCACCAGGGGCCGTCGTTTGTAGGTTTCATTTGGAAGGATTTGGGCCACTTCCATTCTGGCCCAATACGGGTTGATCCCGTGAGTTGTGCGGCTAAATACGCGGCTGTAATTTTTTTTTTTTATTCTACGAAGCAACGAGACCAGCGGGACTATCACCTGATGGTAAGTGATACGCCTGATCATAGCACTAGTTAGGACGGTATACACTGCACCACATTGCGCTCGTCGCTTTAAGACGTAGGATGTTAAATCTCATTAACCCAGTAATTTCACTAGATTCAGCCCCTTCAAACCGGATTACAATACTGTCTGCCGGCTGCAACAGGCGTTGCGGTGGTACCTACCTAGACGGCCCCCGGCGACAGAAACTTACTACCAGTGATAACTTTAGAGCTCTTCAAACCGGATTACAATATTATCTGCCGGCTGCAATAGGCGCTGCGGTGGTACCTACCTAAACGGCCTCCGGCAACAGAAACTTACTACCAGTGATAACTTCAGAGTCCTTCAAACCGGATCACAGTACTGTCTGCCGGCTGTAACAGGCGCTGCGGTAGTACCTACCTAAACGGCCCCCGGCGACAGAAACTTACTACCAGTGATAACTTCAGAGCTCTTCAAACCGGATCACAGTACTGCCTATAAGCTGCAATAAACGCTGCGGTGGTACCTACCTACACGGTCAGCAGCAACAGAGACACTACCACCACACACATATATATATATATATATATATATATGTATGATGAAAATTTGTTCTGTTTGTTCGCCAATCACGTGAAAACTAGTGAACGTATCTATCACACGAGCACGAGCATTCCACACGGAATGATATGAAGATGGTTATAGGATAATTAATTCTCATAGATAGTCCATGCTTTTATTTCTGATCCATCATCAGTCGACGTCCACTGCCGGACCTAGGCCTCCACCAAACACCTCCATGTTTGTAGGGGATTTAGGCCATTTCCCGCTGGCCCGATTGGTGGGAGCCTGGAGGAGATTGGTGGCAGGAATTGGAGGTGGTATTTGGTATACGCGGTTGCTATGGTAACGGTTATTATAGAAAGTCTTTTGAAGTCTATATCTGTATTAACGCTAGCAAAGCGGAAGGGAGAGAGGAACAGCTGGTTATATAATTTTTTTTTTTTTTAATTTCAAATATTTATTAATTTTCTTATAAATTCTTTAATATATAAATGTGATTATTACGAGAGGATAAATGATCATCATCAGACCTTCTGGTGGTATTTAATTTTTCAGTGACAGTTCTGGTAAGTACTTCACCAAAACAGCAACTGCGCTCCGGTTTGAAAGGCGTTGTAGCTGGAGACATTAGTGACTTAACGAGATTCAACATCTTATGTCTCAAAGCGACGAGCAGAAAGTTTTGTTCTCTTCTGTTCTGTTCAAAATTCTGTCTTTGTTATTCATAGAATATCAGCTCGAGCGGATGCTGGATTCTTTGGAAGCCAAGAGCGTCGCTTGCTGAACATTTTACTGCTACCATCACAGTGCCTATTGCAATTGACAGACAACACAGGAAACACTGCTGTGTTCCGGTTTACAGTGTGCTGTAGCCAGTGTAACTCCTGGCGTAATGAGAATCACCATCTTATCAGCAGGCGTACTTACCATCAGGTGAACATCCCGCTCGTGGCGGAACTTCAATAGATATCAACAATTTCTCCTCGCACTGTAGTTACAGCATCATTACGGGTGAGCTTCATGGAGATTTGACGTATCCTCTTACTCATCTCTTCTTCAAGTTACAGTCTCTTAAGTTACAAGTTCAAATCTAAGTGAAAATATAACTTAACCCTGTAATGGATAGACAGAAAGAATATATTATTTTACGATATATATATACGTATACAAAACAAACAAAAAAAAAAACAGTAGGGTAGATGGAGAAGAAGTTCATCACGTATAATCAGTCAGCAATATTAGGGATACAGGGGATGGTCTGATCTCTTCCAGACTAGGTTTTTTTTTTTTTTTTACGTGTGTAACAAAATGCTAACGGAACGCATACCCCGTACTGGGGCCGGTAGTGGGGTAGTGTCGGACTCCAACCGACTGAAAAGCTTCACACGGTATTCCATCACATCCGCAAGGAACGCACGAGGGTCGCGGGGTAACGCTTTAAACAGTTCTTCCGCAACCCCCGTTCCAGACTAGGTTTGGTGGGAGAGAAATCTGAAAGATGCCACCGACCCAACAGACTTGGAGAAAGTAAATGAATGTCTATACTATTCCTATAGCGTTCTGAAAATGTAAAGGAATGAATAAATATAGATATTTTACCTCCCCAGGGACCCAGGGGGGCAGCAGACAAGGCGCCCTCACCAGTATCTGGGAGATGACGTTGTCGGAGAGGCGGAACGCCGCGTTATTCCTGGAGTACACGACGGTCACGCCTTTCGTGTACTGTCGCTACTATTTCAAATGTTTCTTCTGCAACGAACGCTACTCCGACCTGAATCAGCTCCTCGAGCACAGCCTGTCGCACTCGACACCTGATCACGCAGCGATCCTTAAGCAGCTGGTGCCGAAGGGGAAGCGCACCGTCAAAGTCGACATATCCGATCTGAAGTGCAAAATTTGCGGGCAAACGTTCACCGACATCGACGTGATACGATCTCATCTCACCGCTGTACACGGTAAAGTGTTCACAGCATCCGGCAACGGGGTCGTGGCGTATAATCTGACTGTGAGGAACGGGAAAATCTCGTGCCACGTCTGCGGGAAGACTTTCCAGACGTTCATACTGCTGAATCGCCACATGAACGTGCACTTCAGTAACGCTGTGTGCGAGACCTGCGGCGCGGGCTTCATGACGCACCAGCGTCTGAAACAGCACAAGGAAATCCACGAGCCGGGCGGCCACCCCTGCAGCAGATGCGACAAAGTCTACACGACCAGCTCCAACCTAAAATACCACATGGAGAAGAACCACGAAGGCGCGACGAAGATGCGACAGCTACAATGCCCTCATTGCCCCGAACGGTTCACGGAGCACTTCAAGAAGCTGAAGCACCTCAAGACGACCCACGGGATAACCTTCACCTTCGACTGCGACGTATGCAACACCACATTCCACAGCCGCAGGAAGCTGACGATGCACACGAACAAGTACCACACGCAGAAGACGCAATGCAAGACCTGCAAGAAATGCTTCAGTTGCATCACGACCCTGAAGAAACACATGATGTCGCACACGGACGAAAGGAACTACGTCTGCGGGCTCTGCGACAAATCCTACCGTCACCAGAAGAATCTGAAGCAGCACATGCGGATCCACATGACGCGCGGCCACGAGTTTGCCTGCTCCGAATGTGGGAGCACCTTCCACAACAACAACGACTTCAACAAACATCTCCGGGAGTGGCACCGGAAACGGCTCTGCGAGTTTGGAGTTAATTAACCCATCGAGAAGATTTCCATTCGATTCATCTTAAAATTGTAAATTGAGATGACCTGAAAGATAAGATTCAACTACTACTAAGTCGACTTGTTCAAGTGCAGTATCAAATCCTGTTCGCAGTGTCTTCTATCAAAAACAGTTTCCTTTGTTTAGAAAAAATAATTAAGAATAACTTTGTAGATGTTGAAGATCTGAAGGATTTTATCTCTTCCGCAGACGCGCACACAGCCTCACATGGAAGCATTTGGCAAATGACAGTACCAGAAAGGAACAATGCGGCGACCTTCCTCCAATTCACCACAGTGCGACCGTTCACCTCCATGGGCAAAACCCTTAAATGTTTCTTCTGCACGGAGTACTACCCTGAGGTCTCCGAGCTGCTTCAGCACACAATGACACACCAGGTCGAAGATAGAGACGTGATTTTACGAAGGTTCATACCCAGAGGAAAAAGGTCTACACTCGCCGATGTATCGGACCTCAGATGCAGATTGTGCGGTGATAGGTATCACGATTTGGACTCGATCAGACAGCATTTAGAATTGATACACAACAAGACATTCCATCCAGCTGGTAACGGTGTGACGGAATACCATATGACCCTGGATGATGGATTACTGAAGTGCCACATCTGCGAAAGCAAATTTCACGAATTCGCACTCTTAAAAACTCACATGAACGTACATTTTGGGAAGGTTGTATGCGAGGAGTGCGGCGCTGGTTTCCTGAACCAGTACTTCCTGCTGCAGCACAAGGAGACACATAAGTCGCAGACCTTCCAATGCAAGTACTGCGACAAGATCTTCTCTAAAAGAGGCCAACAGAAGTACCACGTGAACATCGTACACAAGGGCAAGGATAGAGTTAGGATGAAGAGCTGCGGCCGTTGCTCGAAGACTTTCAAGGAGTACTACAGCATGATGTCGCACATGGAGAAGGTGCACGGGATCAAGAAGCTGCACCCCTGCCACATATGCAAAAGTAATTTCAATACCCGTCGGGCTTTGACGGAGCACACCACCAAGCACCACACGGAGAAGTTCAAATGCGAAATTTGCGGCAAGTGTTTTGAGGTTGAGTCCAGGTTGAGGCAGCACCTATGGGTGCACACCAGCGCGAAGAACTTCCTCTGCGCGATCTGCAACAATGCGTACAAGAGCAAAATCTCCTTGATACACCATCTAAAGAAACACCAGGACCTCGAATGACCCGAGGGTCTCAATCGGTATTCCGACTTTACGCTGATGTTGAAGCTGGAGTACCAGTTCAGGAAAAGAGCAAATAGCCTGTAAGACCATATCACCACATAACACCAGATAGGGTTGTTGTAAAGTGGTAACCTAGGTCATCAAAGATGATGATATCAGATTATAAAATCCTTATGCAGGTTTACTGATGGTTGGTCCCTCTTACCAGAGACCCTCTGGGTAGGTACCACCGCCCTGTAGTCTAGGGCTAGGCGACTAAAAGCGTCTAGGAGTTGCGCGGGTCTTGAGGGTGGGGACCCTTATCGCCCAACAAGCGAACCTGCGTGGAACAGCGTATGTCCCAGCGATGCCGGTTAGGAAGGTCAGGCGACTCCTCAGAGACGTGCTGACACAAAGTGTGGAAGTGCACCGGTGCGTTCTATGAGATCCCGGAGCCTCTCCGAATGCACTGACGCAGAGCACCGAGGGGGTTTTAGTAAGTATCTCGCATAACCCTGACTTCCCCCCAGAAGCAGGGTATCTTTCGAATATTTCCCATCGAAAAAAAAAAAAAAAAAAAAAAAGTACCACCGCTTTTATTTGTAGCGACAAACAGTAGTGTGTAAATGTTACTGTATTCCGGTTTGAAGGGCGTTGTAGCTAGTGTAGTGCGGTAACAAGACTCCAGACCGTATGTCTCAAGGCGACGGGTGCAATGTGGAGCAGTGTATAACATTCTAACTAGCTCCACGTTGTTATGGGCAGGCGCATCACTTAATATCACGTGAAGGTCCAGCTCGTCTCGTCTTCGTTGAATAAATAACCACAGATAGAATTCGATCATTCCTTAGTGTTAAGATTTTTATCTGTATTGCCTAAATTATGTCTACTTCTAGTCACGATCCTAGATCATTTACGAAATAGGTTAATATAAAAAAAAAAATCATCATCATCCGACTCGTCCACTGCTGGACATAGGTCTCCCCCGATGATCCCCACATCGGCACCATCCACATCCAGCGACTTGTTGAGAGAAGCCGTCGTTTGTACGGATTCATATTGATTTCAGCCATTTCCCACCACGTGACTCCAATGCGAGTTGGTGGCAACCAGAGCCTCGTTTGTAGATTATCAGGGTGCACGACGAGCTGGTGGGGTTGTTGACCCCGTGAGTTATTGGGGGGGGGAGGGGGACAAAACTTGTGTAGTTCAAAACTCATAAAGAACGAGACTCTCATCCTAGTAATCCTTATGCTACAGATACTCTCTTACCTGTTACTTGTCATTCGATAAAGCAATTACTGGTATTAAATACCACAGTTTCACAATTGTAAATTACGCGTACAGATCTACCTATTGTATATATCCTAACTTAACTGTTCATGCCAAAGATTAGCCAAAAAATAAATGCTAAGAAAAATTACTGTTTCATTTCATCGTCGTCATCATCAGCCGATAGACGTCCACTGAACATAGGCCTCTCCCAAAAATCTCCATCAACTGGTGCTACGTTATCCGCTTCCAGCAGCTTCCCGCGACCTTCAACAATCACCACGGCTTCCAGCACAGGCAGGTGCTAGGGGCCTTATTTATTTTATTTAATATCTTGGTACACACAGCTAATAGAAAAGACTAGACAACAAGGATACAGAGTACAAGGACACTACTTATGTCATGTTGAAATCTCTTCCAGTAGCCCGCAGAAGGAAAGGAGGATTAGGAACACAGACCTGGTGCATACAGTAGACATTACATATAATACATATATACATATTACAAGATATAAAACAATACAAATACATACACATACATATATATATATATATATATACAAATATATACTTTATTTAATACGTTGCTCGCTGGCCTAATGGTTAGAGCGTGCGGCCTTCAATCCGAAGGTCGCGGGTTCGAACCTCGGCATGTACCAGACTTTAATATTGAAGTTATGTACATTTGTGAATTTCAGTAACAACAGCGAAATACAAAAGGGGAAGAAAAAAAAATAAAAAAAAAATCCTCAAAGATTCCCAAAAAGAGGGTTGATGTCAGGCAGGCGGGGGGCGGTCGTAAAAAGTTGAGCCAAAACTATTTACATGTTCGGTAATGAAGAACATGTTGTGCCGACCCTACATAAAGTGGGACCTTTATGTAGGGTCGGCACTTTATGCTGCTATGGTGCTGCACGCTCGTATGCTCGGAGGGGGGGAATTCCAGAGTATGACTGCTTGTACGGAAAGTGATGTCTGCGTAAGCATGTGTTTTATGAACAGGGCATTTGAGGAGAGTTTTAATGTGTTCTACAAGGGGCGGGGGAGGGGCGGGCATAGGTGAAGCGATCACGTAAATATTGCGGGTAGTTAGGATTATGTAGGATATTAAATAAGAGGCACAATATTCTAGTACTTCTGCGGAAACGGACGGAGCCACTTGAGCTTTTGGCGGAACTCGGAAACATGATCGTATTTTTCGAGACCAAAAATTTTGCAAACGCTCAAGCTTGTTGAGAAGATCCTCAGTGGCATCAGGTAGCAAGCATCAGCGTAGTCCAGAATGGGTAATATGAGACTTTGTGCAAGAGAAATTTTGGTATCCAAGGCCAAAAAATATTGGAGACATTTGAGTGAATGAAATGCAGAGTTAACTTTGATGCCAACATTGCTGACCAGCTCGTTCCAGCTCAAGAAAGAGTTAAAAGTAACGCCAAGGTTTTTTTATGATGAAGTTTGCGCCGCTAGTTAGACAGCCATAGCAGTTCTGGTAACCAAGACTAACTGTTGGTACTGGGGGGCGTCGTATGTAGGGTACGTAGGGGAATTTGGGATATTTCCCACCACCCTGGCCCGTGCGGGTTAGTAGGAGCTGTTCCCTATAAAATTCCAAAACTTCAACAACTGTCGAATGGTATAGAAGGCTGGCTAGTTCTTGTTTACGAAAGAGCCCTGATGATGTCCTTGATACTAGGACTCGGCGAATTTTACAATGAGAGAGTCAAACAACATTATGGACCACGCTGGCCAAGTTTTTTTTTTTGTTTGACATGGGGGGAAAGGTCTGCCACGTACCCATCCTTGCGGGAGCTAGGGCGGACTTGCACCGACTAAAACCCCCGCGATGTTCCTCCTCGTCGCCTCATGGCGGGGTTACAGGAACGCTTTCGCACCATCCGCGACACCGCCGGCGCTGGCCGCTTTCGCAGCCCCACCTCTGGAGAGAGGGATGAACCCTCCCCTTTCCACCTCCGCTGGAGCATGCCGGAACATGCAGCGCGCCCCCTTCTCGGCCTCCTGCTATCGCACAGGCAACGGATTTCCCCGAACCCGTCACCCAGAGGCAATGGGAGCCAAGAGAGAAAACTTTCCCACCTCCCTGCAACGGATCCGATTTTGGGCCCGTCGCTACCCCTTGTTAGTCGCAGAGGGTACTCCCTCCGCGAGTCCACCTCGGCTGCAGCCCCCGGCCGCTCCGCTGGGCTCTAGTTATCTCTAACTTGAAGTGACCGCCGCGGACCAGCCCATCACCGCGGGCCGGCCGAGTGAGTTCCTCTTCGCTTCACCGTGTGTCTGGGCCACGATCACCAAGCCCCTTCGCCACAACCCGTTAGGGGGACGCTGGCCAAGTGCGAGTTGGTAAATGTCAACGATAACTAGTTTTATTTTAATACAATTATATAAATAAAAACTCTCTTAGTTCTCCCTCTTGTGAGACTCTGGTGTGTATAAAAGGAGAGGGACGAGGATATGTCACCACCATGCTGGTTAAAGTACAGGTTGATGGATATCACATGTCCTGGAGATTTGTTTTTAAAATATGAGGATTTTTTCGCGATTTTTTCCTCCAACGAAAACTCACCCTCGGTGGAAACCGAGTCTTTACCTCTTCAAGAGTACAAATTTAACTACCACGACCTCATGGTATTATGAATACAAGACTTATTCATTGAATTTGCTTCAATGAAGTTTTCACTCCTTCAAAGATGATGTGATGATGAGCTATTTGTGCTGTGACGTTATTCTCGTTCGACTACGTTTGAGCTGGACTTTCGCGAATGTCGGAGACCAAGCATCCTGTTTACTGGTAAGCCCGTAAGGAGCTTCACCAGTCTTTGGTTGCAGGTAAAGTGATCTTCCATCACAATTTTTGAATCACTATCAGACGTAATATTAATCGTGATCTATTTGTTTTTTTAGGGGCAACGTTGGGGATACGCGGTCGTGATAATCTTGAGACAAAGTCGAAAGTAGTCCTCGTTTACCAGTCACCTCAGCGGAGGAATGTAGAATTGATACTGAAGCATTCTACCGCTTATCCATTCAAGACCCGGTTCAGCCAGATATTGTGCGCTTACTGCCACATAGAGTTCGAGTATCTGCCGGAACTCAAGTACCACATGGAATCCCACCACGTCAACGCCGATTTCAAGAACGTATTTTACCGAATGAAAGGGAATCTGATCAAAGTCGATATCAGTAATCTCGAATGCAAGGTGTGTAGTCAAAGGTTCCCCGATGTACACTCTCTGATGCAGCACTTCTCGCAGCAGCACGACCTGCCTGTCAAGTTCAACGCCTGCTACGGAGTCCTGCCTTACAAACTGGTCGACGACAAGTACGTATGCGTCTCCTGCGATAAAACTTATAGCGCCTTCATCGACTTCAAACGCCACATCAGCACTCACTTCATGAAATACAATTGCGACAAATGCGGAACAACTTTCATCACGCACCAAGCGCTGAAGGACCACCAGCGGCACGTGAAATGCCATAGAACCGCTTACAAACCTCGTAACGGTAAAGTGTTGAGGCCGAGGAGCAACGCCGAAATCATATTGCAGTATTCGTCAGCTTACCCCTTCAGGACGTGGATGAGCAACTTGAACTGCGTGTTCTGTAGAATGAAAACCAGGGATCCGGTGGTCTTCCGCAAGCATATGGCGTCGCAGCACGAGAGCTACGACGTCCAATCAGCGTTTTATAAGAAGCTGGGGAAGGCGTTCTTGAACGTCGACATAACCGATCTCCGGTGCAAGCTCTGCTTCGTCACCATCGATCATTTCGATGATCTGATTGACCACCTAAAGAGCGAGCACAGCCAACCGATCAGGTCGGACGCTCAGTTTGGATTGTTGCCTTTCAGATTAAACGATGGCAGCTCGTGGAAATGTGCGATGTGCACCAACCAGTTCAAGAACTTCGCTTCGCTTAAGAAACACACGCACAGTCATTTCCAGAATTACGTCTGCGACACCTGCGGCGAGGGTTTCATCACCGAATCGGCGATGATAGCTCACACTAAGGTGCCGCACGAGAACAAGTATAACTGCAGCAGATGCGTAGCAACTTTCTCCACTCTAGACGAGAGGAACGCTCATGTGAAAAGTCAGCATACGTCGACACCGTACGTCTGCGTGTACTGCAAGGAGAAGCCCCGCTTCGCCACCTGGGAGATGAGGAAGAGGCACCTCCTGGAAGTCCACAACTACGGCACCGGGGGCGACACGTACGAGTGTACGATGTGCCAGAAGTCGTTCAAGTCCCGATCGGGGAAGTACAACCACATGTCCCGGATCCACCGCGTCATCAAGGATTCCGAGCTGAGTTTCACATGCGTCAGTTGTTCAAGAGCTTTCACCAGCCAGCTGTTCCTGGATAAACACGTCGCGAAGAAGCATAGCGATCTATAAATTCAGGAAACCACCGCAAAGGTTTCTCGTTGATTTTCGCATCAAAGCTAATTATCAAAACAAATTAAGAGTTTGTTTTACAATAAATTTGACCTTTGATCTCATCTCATCTCAGCAGTCTCTTTCTATTCAATTTTCCTTTATTTATTTATTTTCACCTGATGGTAAGTGGTACTCATAACACCAGCACAAGATATCTTGGTGCTTCATTAACTTCAACAGCTACAACCCCTTTTTAAACCAGGTCGCAGTAATATTAGCAGACTACGGTTTGTTGGCTGCAATAGGGGCTGCGGTGGTGCCTACCTACTAATAATGGGTCCCGCAGAACAACTCACGGGTCCAAAGCCAACCTTACCTGCTCGTGGTGCACCCATGTACTGTGAGAGTGCCCATTGTAAGAAAAGGCAAGGTGCGAGATGATAGATGGGATGCAGCGATCGAGCATAGGTCCAGTTTACTGCCCGGACTTGGCGAGTTCGCGGGTGAACTTCAGACGGCTGAGAGATTTCGCGCACCGATGGTACGAGATCCGGAGCGAGACCAGACCAGACACAAATCTACGCAACCATAGAGATGGTACTGCGACGGTGGAGCGTGGACGAAGCTGTGGTCGTGATGTTTGCGCGCCCCAGAAAGGAGAGAGGACGCAAGTTCCATCAACCCGCACTGGGCCATCGTGGTGAGAAATGGCCCAAATCCCCCCATATGAACCTCTACATACGACAGCCCCTAGAGGCCAGCGGTACCGGAGGCCATGCTGACTATATATAGAGGAAGCCTATGTTCAGCGGTGGATGTCTATCGGCTGATGATGATGAGGATATTTTATTAAGGAGTTTAAGGAAATGTTCGAGAACTGTCGGTCCATAAGTCCAAATCTGACAATTTGCTCACAGTTATAATCACAGGATCCACACTCGGACCACTTTATCCATGTCCGGAAACCACGTCCAGCTATCATCCTCATCGATCAGCCCTCCTCTAAAAAAATCTGGATATGTAGGATTATAAAATTTATTAAAAGGAATTTTATATACTAATAACACATATATATCATATATATATATATATATATATATATATATATATATATATATATATATATATTTACACAACTTTAGCTTTTGGTGATAGTCGTCCATTAAAATGCGGTGCTAGTTGGATGACCAGGCTTGTTACCCAAGTAATATCCGTAGCTACGGAACCTACACGGTCTCCCGCAAGAGAACTCTTCATTCAGTTGGTATCAGCTAAAATCTTCCTCAACGCCTTCCTATCCAGTTTACCGCTGGGCACCAGTGGTAAGGAGTCTACGAAACGCACACCACCAGCGAGGCGCATGCGATGCGATACCTGGGAATTTTTTTTGTGAGTTCAGAAAAGAGCGAGATGTTCACCTGATATCGAGTGACACACTTGACTGATAAGTCTCTGTTGCCGGAGATTGTCTAGACAGGTACCGCCGCAGTGGCTATTTCTGTCACCAAACAGCAGTTTATAAACATTACTGTGTTCCGGTTTGAAGGGCGCTGTAGCTAGTGTAATTACGGCGGTAAAGAGACAACATCTTATGGCTCAGGCGACGAGCGCAATATGGTACAGTGTCGCTCGTCTCATCGCTTAATAATGAGTGATACACAGCACCACGTGGTACTCGTCGCTAAGACAGATCTTAAACCTCGTAACCCCAATAATACCACTAGCTCACAACGCCTTTCAAACAGGAGCTTTTAAAATAGGACCTGAGGTGGTACTCAGACGGTTTCCAATAACAGAGACCTACCATCTTCTTCCGGAGGAAACTCCTGATCCAAACACCCCCTGGTGACGATCGTCATATTATAAATCTGTCTCCATACCACCATCGACGTGTTCCGACTGTCATCTTATGAAAGCCGGAGTATTCTGACCAGCATCACCATCTTCTGGAAAATCTTTGAGAAGTAACAGAAGATGTCGAACAGACCAACAGAGGATAATACAGATGTAGCCTTACAAGACCTAATTCTAGAATATAGTCTGTCTTAGACAGTCGCGACTCCTCCGGTGATGATCACTTATAATTAGGTGAACTGTCGGCTCGTTTGCCCACAATCTCACCACCTCCTAGTTTATCTGGTAGATAATGCCCATAGGTATTAAGTCCGTTGTGACCTAGTTTAAGGCATTAAAATGCAGGTTATAAATAAATTATCTGGAGAAACGGTCCAGCCAATGTGATCTTCAACACGTCTTTTCCGGTGGTTAAAACATCAGCTATAACACACCTCGCCGTCAACATATTTCACCAGCTCGTCAGCGGTGACTTTGTGGCCGGGCCTCAGTACCACGAAAGCGGTCGGCACCTCCCCGTACTCCAGGTGCGGAGCGCCAGCGACTCCAGCGCTCGCAACCTCTAGATGCTGCTCCAGCACCGCTTCCAATTCCGCCGGTGCAACCTATACACGAAACTCTTGTCTACTTGGAGAATAATAAGATAAACTGGTGATCACCAGCAGCTGACAGCACCAATCGTAGTCGCCTCAAGAGAAAATGTTTCTAGGAGGCTTCAATTTGTTCCTTAGTGAAATTACTGGGGTTAGGAGATTTATAACCCCCCCTCAACTAATATAGCGCTCTTCACCACCATCAGCTGATAGACGTCCACAGCTGGACAAAGACCTCCCTCAAAGAGACCCCGATCGGGTAGGGATTCGTATGGGGAATTGGGCCCATTTCCCACCACTCTGGCCTAATGCGGGTTGGCGGGAGCCAGAGCTTAATTTGTTGATTAGCAGGGTACACCATGAGCTGGTGAAGTTGACTTGGGCCCAATGAATTGTTGTGCGGAACCCGTTATACCCCAGCACTCGTCAAACCGGATCAATTCATCCGGATGTTACACCACTGCTTAAGATGCACTGTGGTAGCCCATCCCCATAACGATGTTGATACCAGCGCTCAGCAAGAAATGTCCAGGATTTGGCACTGGTTGCTGGTACCTTTGTTAGAAGAAGCGACGAGACGAGCAAGAGGTTCATCTGATGGTGACGATGATATACACAGCATCACATTGCGCTCGTCGTCTTAACACAAGGTATTATATCGTTACCCCAGTAATTTCACTAGCTGCAGCGTCCTTCAAATCGGAACACAGTACTTGAAACACCTGCCACCGTTTACACTCATATCCTAAAATTACCTGATAAGAGTTAAACTTGATCAGCTCCTTGATCCTGTCTACTATATAGAAGTACTTGTCGTCATCGTAATATCCAATGTCTCCACTCTTGAAGAATCCTTCTTCATCCAGATAATCCGGAGATTCTTCACCAATGTAACCTGCAGTGTGAAGTCACAGACTTTATTGACTTATTACCTTTCATATTCTCTCTTAACAGATCTTATCAAGGAAAGTATTTTGAATATTTCATCATCATCATCAGTTGATATATGTCCACTGCTGGACATAGCCCCCCCCCCCCAAAGATTCACATCGATCGGTCCTGCATCCAGCGGCTTTCCGCAACCTTCTTTTATGAGGGTATCATATTGACGGATTTGGGAAATTTCCCACCACGCTTTCCCATTGCGGTTTGGTGGGAGCCATAGCCTCGTTTGTTGATTAGCAGGCTGCACCAAGAGCGGATGAGGTTGACTTGGGTCCTGTTACATCCTAGATTTTATTAGAAGAGGCACAACTGCTTCGTCTCCATCCCTACTGGTGTTAAGCAGTGATGAGGTCTACAGTCCTGAACCGTATTAATCAAACACCCTATTCACTCTTTCTATGATGATACCGTCATATTTGGACAAGAACACTGACGCTGACAAGTGTGTTCCACTCCTTCGCTGTTCTTATCAAAAAGGAGGAGCTGAACCTCTTTGTTCACAATTTGGGGATGTTCACCACGAAAGAATGGTGACTCGCCGTTCGCCCGATCATCCGATGGTAATTGTTGCTGTACGTTGTCTGGACATTAAAAATTCAAAGCATCCACGAAGGTCAGCGGGATAAGAAGGATTATTAACAATGCTATATACCATAGAAAGTTCACGTCACGCTGATGAGGATGAGGATGAGGATACAGGAACACTTTATACTAATTACAGAGACATAGACAGCCACTGACTTTTATATATACGAGTATGATGACAGAACTTGGCGCTGTTGTTACGTCGGCAGATTTCCAACAAGGAGATGGTAGCGTCTTCTAAACTTCACCACACGTGATCATGGAATCTAACCAGGGACCTTCGTGTTATAATGATTGTGTCAAGGAAGCGGTTAAATCATACTCATCAGTAGCCGCGGTCTTTAAAATTCTGGGATCTACTTTAGCAGGGTTCACAGGAATTTGGATATCAGCTTTAGGCGTTTGCAAAGTCTTCTAGATAGGTCATAAACAATACTTAGGAATTCTACTAAGAAAATTTTAAGCACTACTAAGTTCTGAAGAACCTTAGCAAGATCTTTGGACCAGTTTTAGAAATCTTTGCATAGGAATTAAGAATATAGAAGACCTATAGCTACAAAGCGAAACCCTAGTTTTTAAATATTGGGAGGGAAACGTTCAAAGTACACCCCTCTAGAGTAAGCTAAGTTTAGGAGGATTTCTATTCATTAATATCTTCTCGGTGGTGACCATCAGATCCCACGTGCAGCGAGAGGTCTACGGAAGCAATGACAACGAAGTAGACCTGGATTAATAAAACTTGGAGTAAACTCGCCTAGCATCAGTGAGGACGACTTGAAGCAAATCTCCCCGCGCCGGTTGGGTCCCAGAGGTTCTCTGGTGTCGAGGTCCACTACCTGGTAAATGAAAATGCTGTGGTGAATGACATGTTAATGCTATCCCCAGTCATGGAATATACCGACTTTTCTCGAAGGGGGAAGGTTCGATCCTACTGAACTCGAGTTTCCAGAGAAAGAACGCGCGGAAACCGTGATGATCTGAGAACAGCTTTCTTAGACACATGATTTCCACTTGATTAGCGTGACTGATGAACCCTTAACTCTCTCCTGGAGGTAGACAGCCTCGAACCCCATCGGTGAGAATAAGGAGAAGACTATTTATTTATGCCAAATAATAATTCGTATGCATTTATTGTTTCTTCAGCTACCCAAAGAAGAGGATGTTTAGTATAGTTAAGATGTATTTAGAAGAATCGTATTTTGCTACAGCGCCCTTCAAACAAGGATAGACTTGATAACCATCCTCACCATCTTGTGCCGTCCATTATCATTTATCACCAATAATAAATGGTACTTGACAGTTCTTCAAAATTGGACAATGTTGAACGGATGATTGACGCGTGGGAATGAAATGTGTTACCTTGATAATAAAAGAAGGCGAGACGCAGCCCACGCTCCCAGGTTTGGGACCTTTGGTAGACCAGCGGTCGCTGCAGACGCAGCCGGCCTCCGAAAGACCATAATACTGTGTCGCAGCTTGCAAGTTAGGAAACCTGATGTATAAATAGACCAGTTTAAACGATTTATAAATTTCCTGGCGTGGCGGTATACCTTACCCTGATGATATATCTGACCATAACGACAAGGCGCTAGTTAGGATGCTATACTGAACTACACTGTACTCGTCTTTTTAGACATAACTGTGTTCCGGTTTGAAGGGCGCTGTAGTTAGTGTAATTATTGGGATAACGAGACTCAACAAGCGTGTGTGTTGTGTATCAGATCCTTTCTAGCGCCACGATGTTACGGACAGGCGGTTCACTTAACATCAGGTGATTGTGGTTCCTGGCTAGAGGATGCGCGGCAACGGAGTCCATCCATCAGTAAATGTATGCAGTTAACCCATACATGAGTTTATATATGATATATAACACTGACTTGCTCTTGATCGCGACTGCCATTTCGGCGCTGAAAGGTGTGCTGGTGGACACCATTAGGATGAGCGAGGAGACATCGTACTGCTGCAGTGTGGTAGACTTCAGCATCTCGGCTACTGTAGCAGGTGCCAGTTGCATCACGTGGATCTGAAATTGTCCTATGTTCTATCAACTTTTTTTGATTCTAATGAATCTCCTAAAAACCATTTTATCTTGGATTCGTTGGACACTCACATGGTCCTGATTAAAGTCCAGGAAGTTCCACGGGTGTGAATTGTACATGACCTCAAAAACATTAGCTAGGATGCCTTATACTAAACCTTGGACCTCTTTTCTCCATTCTAACTAACAAAGAAGAAGCACCATCATCTATCTTGAATAACCTATATTATGGTCGATGTAGTGTACTTATTCGGCAGAAGAAACAGGTGCTGGAACAGGTTCCATGGTTTCCAACAATAGGAACCTGTCACCTTTACCCACCCGTTCTAATAAAATATCGCACTCGCCTTATACTTCTGCACCGCTTCAAGGAAATTCTTCACCTCCCCTCCAGGACAGTATACCACGGTGGAGCCTTCGTACAACGTGAACAGCGTGTGGCCCAGACCGTAGGAGTAGTACCATTCCCTTGTTATCAGCGTCTTCAGACCTTTACTGCCGCTGTCACTGAAAACCAAACAAGTTAAACATTTAAATTCCGCGGCAAAATGTTTACAGATGGGATTTCGTTTTCCATTCACGAGTCCTGATAAATCAAGAAGAAAACCCTGAAGAGTTGAAAACATTTCACTGTTGACTGATGGTTGATACAACTGTTGGCTTCAGTTCTGTTACCTTATAGTTATGAACGAATATTGTGTTCCCGTTACAGTCCCTGTGGTGGAACTGATTCCTGGCAACAGAAATCTATCATCAGTAAAGAAATATAATAGAAAGAAAGTGGTAATTGGTGCTAATTGAAGTCCACCGCTGAACAAAGGTTTCTTCAATTTTGTGATTCATCATACATGAATTCGATGAGGAGAATGACAGCAGCTTTATTTATATCAGAAAGAAAACTACTGTCATTATTCTAAAGTTGTTCCTTTCATATCATACTCCTTACTCGGAGTGGTGAGGATATCTTAACCCGTTTCCAAAGACAGCAGGTGAAATGGTTACTAGTTGTTGGCGACAGCAGCGTCTCCTCATAGCAATAGAATTGTCTTAATTAATTTATATAGATTTATAGAACTAAATACGCGCTCGGCCCGCGCTCCGAAACTATGTATCTATATGCGCGTAATATAGAGTAAGTATAGAATAAGTTATATATATAGCTAGGGAATAAGACAAGGAATAGTTAAGTATAAGACATTTGTATATAGATTAATTAATTAAAAAAAAGTACAAAACTGAACCGACCGTAGAGGAAATATTCTCAACGAGAGCCGTATATCGTCCGAGCGCAAACGGCTCTCTTTAAGGTAACGTCGCAATCTACCTGAGCGACCCTGCGACATTGTTACGTCATTTTCGTGACTCGTTCGGCGTCACCTGTTTTAAAACTACTGATTTTTGTAACTAGCTATTTCCATTCCGCTGCTGCATAAATACATCCACCAACTATAGTTACACATGAAACGAAAATAAATTATATCACAGTTTTGTGTTTGAAGCTATAGAGTTAGATCGATCGCGATAAATTATTTACCAACATGGGCCACTCGAATTTGTTATCTGTGTGTATATTCCTACGTATGAAAATTAAACGTATGCTACAACTGCCGTTCAGCTGTTTTGTTTCTGTCATATACCACGGCACGTGCGCGTTTGGATTTATTAGTATCACCCGCTCTTGCTTACTCGGAAATTTTCGATCTGCCCTCTCTCTCGCTTACTCTGAAATTTTCGATCTGCCCTCTCTCTCGCTTACTCGGAAATTTTCGATCTGCCCTCTCTCTCGCTTACTCGGAAATTTTCGATCTGCCCTCTCTCTCGCTTACTCTGAAATTTTCGATCTGCCCTCTCTCTCGCTTACTCGGAAATTTTCGATCTGCCCTCTCTCTCGCTTACTCGGAAATTTTCGATCTGCCCTCTCTCTCGCTTACTCGGAAATTTTCGATCTGCCCTCTCTCTCGTTCGGGCGGTCGGTAGACGCGATTCGAAGATAAAACATTTTACATTTAACGTTATACGCTCTACCGACCGACCGAGCTTGCCCGAATAACGCATTTACAAAAATTAACTACTTTTAATTTGACTCGAAACTAGTTGTTCAGTTACATATCGCGTCACAGGTTATTGTATCTAGTGACGTGAAATAACGCTCACGTCTACCGACCACCGACCACCGACCACCGACTGCCGATCCACCGAACATCACCGAAGAAATGCGACGAGAGACATCAGTGCCTCGACGGAATTTTATTGAAGAATTTATTGAAGATACCATTGAAAAGATCATCGGTTATATTGGACATAGAAGAATTCAGTTGTATTGACAAGATCGGTCGGCTCAGTTTACGTTTAGTAGTGTAAAGTCTGGAGTTTAATTTAGATTGTGCTTGTGCAATATCGTACACCTTAGGATCCTGCATTGAGTGCTTCGGATTGGCACGATTAATCCCCACGAAACGGGCATCCGGCGTCTTATAAAATTGTCAAAAAATCTTATAAGATTGACAATCCTATCCAACCCGGGTAACGTACTGTACCCAACACTAGTGTTTATCTTTCCAATTCTGAAATGTTATCTGTATTTCTAAAACTAACCTCTTAGCTCCTGGGTCACCAAGAAATAGTAAAAGGTTAAGATGAGACAGCTTAACCCCCTTCTGCAATCCGGTGGTACCAGACGAGTACAGGATGACGGCGATGTCCTCCCAACCATTAACTTCAACCGGCAGAAAGTCTTCGACCTCGGCGTGTTCAGTTAAGAACTCCTCGAACGGTATCGCATCGTCTGCACCGTCGTCGCCGAATACTATTATCTTCTTAATGAATTTCACGGATCTCAAAACGTCCTTATGGATCTCGTAAGCAGCAGGCGAGCAGAATATCACCGAGGGTTTTGCTAGATTGATTCTGTGCAGTATTGTTGCTGGAAAAGTTAATTTCTATATTACTTTTTTGCAATCAAGCAGTGAGATCTTTGGGGAGGCCTATGTCCAGATGTGGACGTCTGTCGGCTGATAATGATGATGATGGCGAATCCAGCAGCGGAATAAAATTTTAAGATATTTTCTTCTAGCAGGTAGAAGCCCATTAAATTATTACAATAATGAGACATTTTCTTTGGGACGAATGGAGTCAGAATCTTTGTTGATAAATGATCCGTCTGATTGTAACAGGTGCTAGGAAGAATGGTGTACATTGTCCTCATCATCACGAGATACACACATGTTATGTCTTGTGCTCTGTATGATGATGTCACACGTCTCGAGGAATAGAAGAACAGTAAAAGATTCATCGAGTTGGACAAATCTATGAATCCATTCGTCCTCACCTCTGCCGCAGGTGATGTCAGCAGGCGCGAAGGTCGCTCCGGCGCAAATCGCACCAAGCACTGTCGGTATAAACTCCATCCTCTTCTCGCTACAAACGCTGATCACCTCACCCTTCTGCACACCCATGCGTAATAGAGATAGTGCAATATCAATTGTCATTTCCGTCAGCTCTTTGTAAGTGAGCGTCTCTCCATCCTCAGCGTTCAGCTAAAAATGATTCATCATTATCACATTGACATTACTGATAAGTGATAAAAGCTCAAGTCTTTATTCTGTGGTTCCAAAACCAGTCCAAAATAATATATACAATCAGCTAACACTTGATCTCTATTTCAAAGGTGAAGGATAGTGAACCAAAATCTGATCTGATCTGAACAAATTGCAGTTTAAGAAGAAGGATAGCGAAGCTCGTTTAGAATACCCCGGTTCTATTTAATGGAGGACCCAACCCAACCTCATCAGCTCGTGGTGCACCCTGTTAATCAACAAACGACTCTGGCTCCCACCAACCTGTATTCCGCCAGCGTGGTGGGAAATGACCCAAATCCCCACATAAGAACCCTTTCATACCACAGCCCCTAGTGCCCGGCGGTATCGGAAACCTTGCTGACTGTAAAGTCACGGGAAGCTGGATACGAGCAGCGCAGAACCTATCGGCTGATCATTGATTCAAACAAGCAACAGGATTGGCTGTCCTCGTTGCTTGCTTGGATGAATACAATATCTTGTAGAAGAAGATCTCTTACGATTGCTGCTGAGTCGCCGTAGCCGCGAAACTTGTCCAGAAGATGTTGTCCATAATTCATCTGAGCTGGTACTTTCAGATAATTGTGATCACCGTAAACGTACAAAGGATTTCTTAACATTTTAGAAAAAAAAGAGATTACGAAATCTTTAAAATTATCACAACCTTTCCTTTATTTTACGTTTTATAATATACAAAATGCGCATGCGCACACGAACTGATGTACGATGATGATAGTCGAAGATATAGTAATGACATGAATTCATTCGCCCTCCTTTAAATCAAGCTGGACAAACATTGGAATAATATTTTAGAGTTACGTATTGCCTTTAAAAATACCTCATGGATTATTTATCTTTATTTAAGAATACTCTTGCTGGTAAGTCTCTTGATGGTGACCGTCGAGGTACCACCGCAGCCGCCATTGCAGCCGACAAACATTACTGTGTTCCGATTAGAAAGGCGCTGTCGTCATCATCAGCCGATAATCCACCAGACCTCTCCCAAAGATCTTCGCCTAGATCACTCTTGCGCCACATCCAGCGTCTTCCCACGACATTCACCACAGTCACCATGAGCACTAGGAGCCGCCGTTTGTAGGGGTTCATATGGTAGGAATTAGCTAGGGTGATTACTAATTACTACGTTATAAGCAGGCGTATCATTTACCATCAGGTGAAGGTCCCGCTAATATAATCGCTTTTAAAAAAAAATTGTTTGTTTAGCTGTTTTTGGAGTAGCGAGTACATGACTCATCTACGATTCGCTGATGATATCCTGGTCAACCTTGGGAGACCTTAGCAAAATGCTCGATGACCTCCGTAGAGCGTCTGAACCACGCCAGTTATGCTTGGAGGCACTACTCTGGAAGTTGTTGACGAATATGCTCACCTGGGACCAAGAGTTCAACTTGGTAAATCCAACTTTCTGGAGGAGGTCAATCGAAGAAACCAACTCGGCTGGTTAGACATCATGAGGTTCAGCATTGTTCTCGTCCCAACTACTGCAGTGTCTAAAGACAAATGTCTTTTATTTGTCTTGCCAATGAGGACTTATGGAACTAAAACATGGTGAAGAAGCCTCAGTCGCATGCTCTGGGTTTCCCTGCTTAGTGGAATCAGAAATGAGGAGTTCCGCAGTAGAACTAAGGTCACCGAGGTAGTCCAAAAGTTTGGTAGCCTATTGGCTGGCGCTGCGCAGCTGATCCTCCTAGCGAGCGACAGGAATGGATTCGCAGAACTAGTGTCCTATCTTCATTATTTGGAGGGGCATAAAAAGAAGAAGATTGGGCACGGCACAACGCTCGAAGGTCTGACAGCCGACAGGGTAGCAAGGGCATGGAGTGGCGGTCCCGTACTCGTACACGCAGTGTTGGCAGGCCCCTACCAGGTGGTGAAGGTCGCGGGAAGGCTAGATGCGTGCGATCTTCTTCTCATCAGCCGAATATCATTACTGCTGGCATAGGCCTCCCTAAATTATCCTCATTGGGGAGGAATTGAGTGTTAGTCCCACCATGATAGCCCAACGCGGGTTGTTGGATTGTCAGAGCTACTTCTGTTCAGCAGGGTGCACCGCGTGCTGGTGAGGTTGACTGGGGCTCCGTAAGATGTTGGACGGAACCCCTTACACTCCAGATATATGAAGTAGTGATATTTAAAATTACTATAAATTCAATGGTGGGAGGCCTCTGTTGAGACTGTGATCCGGTTTGAAGGAACTTCAGCTATTACTGCTGGTAGGTCTCTGTTGCTACAGACCGTCCAGGTAGATGCTCCAGCAGCGCCTATTGCAGCCGACAGATATTACTGTGTTCCGGTTCGAAGGGCGCTGCAGCTAGTGAACTTACTGGGATAACGAGAGTTAACATGTTTCGAGACGACGAGCGCAATATAGTGCAGTATATAACATCCTAACTAGCGCCACGTTGTTATGGGCAAGCGTATCACTTACCATCAGGTGAAGGTATAAATAAAAAAAAATTCCACGCTGTGGTCTCCTATCATTGAAAAACACGTCACCATGTAAATTAAAAATATTCCACCACGGTCTTCATTATATGCTGCGTGACCTTCGCTGGTGGTCCTCAAACGAATGAACACCAAGTGATGGAACCTGGTCGCGTGGACACGTGTCACCCCTGGCTGCAGGGTCAACGAGACTTAGTCAGAGAGTTTGAACAGGTGTTATTAAATTATAGTGAGCTTTTGTTTGAAACAAACAGAGTAATAACAACTACATGATTTTTTTTTTTACAATAAGCAACGAGACCAGCGGGACGTTCACCTGATAGTAAGTGATACGCATACATGGTAGCTCTAGTTAGGAGGTTACAGCACCACATTACGCTCGACGGCTTGAGAGTTAAAATGTTGAGTCTCATTACCCCAGTAATGACATTAGCTACAGCATCCTTCAAACCGGATCACGGTAATGTATGCACAGTGCTGTCTGTCAGCTACAATAGACACTGAGAGATAGTACTGTGTATATCATCCTAACTGGCACCACAAGTGCAGGCGTATCACTTAAAATCAAGTGAACGTTCCGCTCGTCTCGTCGCTTTATTAGATAAATAAAAAAAATCTCATTCTGTTCTCTCTCGTTTAAAGATAAGACGTCTCCTTACTCCAGTAATTTCTGGTTAGCACAGACGTCCTTTAAGCCGGACCGCAGTATTGTTTGTTCACAGAAATAGGTGCTGCGATGAACGTTCCATGGCGGTCTAGCTTCGGATGGAAAAGGATCTAGAAGGATATGTAGGTTCAATGACATTCTAGATGGAAACGCGCCCGCTAGGCCGAATGTCCTGAAAAGAACAGGTTCATAGAAACCATATAGTTTTCCTCAAGAGAACAGTCGGTCGCAGTACGCAGCATCAAAATCTTCATCAACATGACGTCATCTGATCACACGCCGCCTCGAAGTCCGGAGCAGTAGCACGTGTCGACTCTACAACGGTCCGCGCGGAAATGGACCGATCTTTTTTTTTTTTTTTTTTTTTTTTTTTTTTTTTTTTTTGTCTTGTTCTCGCCCCAGTTCTATTGAGAACTATAGCGGTTTAATCAGACTCGGGGATCGAGGATCTGGTATCCGCGAGCTACAATAATATAAAGAAAAAAAAAATAATTTAGACCAAAACTTAAAATACAAAAATCTAAACACTAAACCATAAAACAAAAGAAAATTAGAATATATACATATATATGTATATAGAGTAATATGTAAAAGGGGGAGGAGAGAGGTGAGAAGATATTGGATGCGGAAGGGTTGAAGGGTTGGATAGTGCTATAGAGGGAGAGGCAAGGGGGATGTAATCAATATACATAGATAATTATAAATATGAATTTAGGATATGTACGACGCGCACCGGATGGCGGCAATGACTATGCGGTGATCGAAGGAGGGCTCGGGCCCGTCCTCCGATCATCTTCGCCTGTATTACGAACCGGGGGCGGCGAGGACCTACCAGGAAGTAGGGTGTGCTTTGTGTGCGCGGTGTGCGAACCTGCCGGGCGCCTCAACCGTCGGCGGAAGCGGCGCGTTCGAAATATGATGAATTCGTGGTTGGTGTATTTATGCTTGGATGTCGTGTTGTGCGTGTTCGAGGGTGTGTCGTGTCTGTCGGGCCGACCCTCTGAATCGATGTGAACCGGAAGCACGTTCCGAGGTCGTCGATTCTTACTGGTGGCGTCGGGGATAGCGACCCCCCACATGGTGGGGAGCAGAGGATTATACAGTACACAGGCAACTCCTACAGTTGCCTGTGCAAGTAAAATTTGTTAACGAGAGAAAAGAAGGGTACCCACCTGTATATAGCACTCACTTAGCAGGGGATTCCCGGCTGAGCAGCGCCTACGATGGAGTAGTAGTGTACGCGGAACGCGACGAAAGCCTGGGCGCGGCGAAAAACGCGTGGGGGGGACGCGGACGCGTACCCTAACGGTCGACGGCGACGGTTAGGGTGACGCAATACCGTACGTGAAGCGACGCGGCGCGGCGCATGCGCACTCGGGCGCGCGGACAGGTGGCTCGTACCCGCGTAGACGAATTGCTCAATGTGGCAGCAATAATACGCTGGATGTGCACAAATTTCTTCGGAAAATCTCCACGCAACTGTTGTGCCGATGCGTATTTGAGACGGCTAAGATGGCTAACGATAGCGACCTAGTCGTAATCAATGGCCTAATCCGCCTGGACCGAATGCCTTCGGAAATGGACGCTTCCCGTTCGCGCATGCGCGATCCCTGTTTAATTAATTAAACAATATTTTTTTAATGTTGCGCAATTCGGGTGAACGATGTTTAATCCACCCGCTAGTTGCGCTATCCATTACCGTTTATCTATAGCGATACTAAACCAATAAAATTAATTCATAAAGCATTAGCAATTTTCAGCTCGCTGATACCAGATCCTCGAGCCCCGAGTCCGATGAAGCCGCTATAGTTGTCAATAGAACTGCGGCGAGAACATCACCATAAAAAAAAAGCATCAGCAAGATTTTTCATTGACCCTTTGCCGTAACTACCAAGTCGTTGAAGATACGTAAATGTGATGACGCGGATGTAGTGATGAATCAATTTGTAACACTAAAACTACTGTTACAGATGATGAAGAGGAGGATGAGGCTGAAGAGGAGGATGAAGCTGAAGAGGAGGATGAGGCTGAAGAGGAGTATGAGGCCGAAGTGGAGTGTGAAGTGGTAGTGGTTAAAGAGGAACTAAATCTACCTGATGATGATCCGTCACGACGTGGAAATGATGAAGACACCACGCCTAATATTGGTAAGGTTGGAGGAAACTGCTGAAGTGTACGTTTGTTCTTTGAATATATGTAGATGTGCTGAAGGTTTATCTGATGGTAAGTTAAGGGGTCCCGTAGAACTCACATGACCGAAGCCGACTTTACCTGCTCGTGGTGCATCCTGCTAATTAACAAACCAGGCTCTGGCTTTCACCAACCCGCTGTGGGCCAGCGTGGTGGGATATGACCAGAGACCTAATCCTTGACAATACTGAAGGTAGCAGCAGTAGGAGGACCGATCGATGTGGAGATCTTTAGGGGAGGCTTATGTTCAGCAGGGGACTCCTCGCTTTATGACACGAGTTCAGGTTTAGCTTCCCTGAATAATTTCACTAGCTACATCCACCTTCATATCAGAACACAGTAATATCTGCAAACTACTGTTTGGTGGTAGAAACAGGAGCTGTGGTATCCATCAGCAACAGGGATCCACCACCAGAAAGAAATTAAACAAAATGGAGATGTAGATCATGATATAGTAACAGTCAAACACGAGTTAGGATTACATGATGATGAAAGAAAAGGATCCGGAAACGGAAGCTATGGTGAAGCTGTATTGCATGCTGGTGGTAGGCTTTTTATGTACGTGTTTAGCTATTAATAATAATAAGTGGAAAAGCTGGAAGCCACTGGTGGTAGGACTCTGTTGCTAACGGCTGACCAGTTAGGTACCATCACAGTCAATGAGTAGTGTGCAAATATTACTACGTTCCAGTTAGCAGGCAGCTGTGACTAGTGTAATTAACAGAGGAGTTCAGTTCTAAAAAAAAAAATGGTGGGTGGTGGGGACGTCATCTGTTATTCAGCAGGGTCCACCGCATGCAGGTGAGGTTGACTTGGGCTCCGTATAATGTTGGGCGGAACACCTTACACACCAGACGCTTACAACCAGCGCCACGTTATGAGCAGGTGTAACGCTTACCATCAGCTGGAAATCCAGCTCGTCTCGTCGCCTAATGCTTGAAATGTTCAGCAGTTGGTTGATATGATGATGATGGGAGAATCTTTCGATCTAAATCCTCTCCAACTCCTATTTAGTCATCATTTTGTTTCTGACTCATCATCTTGTATAATGGTTTGGTAGCAACTTCTTTGTACTTCTTTATACTTCCAGAAAAAAACCAAATCGAGAACAATCCAGGCCAGAACAAAAACACAGACCCTCGAGCCTACGCAGTGCTGTTGAGGAAAACCTCTCTAAAGCTGATCGAACTTTCAACGGTGTGCGTGTTCCAATGGAACAAGAGCTGGTACAGGTGCTTCGTCTGCCAGGTGACCTTCCCCGACATGTCTCTTCTGAGACAACACACGGAGACTCATACCCTGAAAGAAATAGAAGGTAAGATTGTCTCCCAACAGAACCGCATGGTCAAAGCGGAGATATCAGAGCTGTACTGCAAGCTGTGCCAGAAGCGTATGCTCCATCTGTCGGAGCTGCGCGAACATCTCACCGCATCACACCAGGTACAGTTAAACGCTGATGAAGACCTGTTAGTCCCGTTTAAAGTGCAGACGCAGAACCTTAAGTGTCAGATATGCGACGAATCATTCCAAAACTTCCGCACCCTCAACCTCCATATGAACAGGCACTACCAGAAACACGTCTGCCACATCTGCGGCTCCACGTTCTCGAATCTGGTACTCCTGAACCTGCACGTGAGCAGGACCCACCGCAATTGGCGCTGTGATGAATGCAACGTGGGATTCGCGTGCAAAACTGAGAAGAATCGCCACGACCAATCTGTTCACAAGATTGTGTTGAACAGGAAAGCAAGGTTCCCCTGCCCACACTGCAAGGAGCGCTTCTCCCAGGAGAACTTCCGAGCGCAGCACCTGGTCGAGAGCCACGGCATGCCGAAACCGGAGTACAAATGCGAGATATGCAGCAAAGTCTTCATCACACGCAGCCTGTGCAACAACCACGTGAAGAACGTCCACAATAAAGAGAAGAACCACGAGTGCGAAGTCTGCCACGACCTGTTCTACACAAACTCTGGCATGGCGCGGCACTACGTCACCCACACGAGGGAGAAGAAGTTCACCTGCAAATCCTGCAACAGTCTCTTCGCCTCCAAAGACTCGCTGCGGAGACACATGAAGAGAACGCACTCCGTTAAATGAAACGTATCTGTTCATGTTCCCTTACCATCTCTTCCTCGAGATGGAGCAGATTATTCACACTACCACTGTACCCACATACCAGGAAGAAGCCAGCAGCCCCACCACAGCCAGTATAGACGTTAGGTACCCATTATTCATCATCATGGCTAACCAGCATCACTTTAACTCTCTCACCAAGAGAGCTTTGCGTCCCAGCATTGGCAAAATTTAGTGGACCTATAGTTACCATAATATCTGAACTAGCATTGAGAGCTTCCAGGTTTGGTGCCCATCACCAGCTAACACCATCACCTCTTAACACCAGGTAATTAAGGACCAAAGGACACAACCAACGTATATCAATAAATTTATTTCTCCTTTTGCTTCTTATCCTTTGAGGTGATTTTCTCCTTCTCCACCCTTCCTCGCTTCATTTGGAGCTCGAACGGGATGGGCATCTGACCAAACACGTCCACGCCTGGACCAGGTTTCAGCTTCATTCGGTGTTCAGTGCGACGGTGTATAGACTCCACCGGACGGAAACGTACAGTTCCGGTGTGAAAATGTAGATCCCTGCAATTTACATGGACTAGCACTTGACCAGAATTTCCAATGATGATGGTGGATCCCTACTGCTGGATTCTGTCTTACTGGACTAAGGAGACTGGACATGTTATGCCTCAAAGCAACGAAGGCATTTTGTTGTAGTCACATCTTAGTCAGCCAGTCGCCTTCGAAGACCACCAGTAAGTGCTCCAGGACATATGGCCATAGAATCACACTTCAGGCTACCGTTACATGAGAACCGGTCCGCCATTGCGTCATACATCCAGGTCGCAGTGGGTTGACTGGAAGAGACTTACTAGCACCAATACAGAATAAATAAATAGATAACCTGTGGCTGGGAAACTGGAACGGCGCAAAGACTCTCTTCTCGTAGCCCCGCTTGTACTCCAGCCAGCGGCACTGCAAGTACTTATTCCTCTGGAGGGAGTAGTGGTTCGTGATCACGTAATCGAACAGACCCTTCTCGAAGGCGGGCAGGGTTCTGTAGTTGCTACCGATCTCCTTGCCGATCTCTGTTGTGGGATGACGGACAGAGCTTTACTCTTTAACGGCGAAGATGTGATCATCATCTGGATTTTAAAGTGAAGCTTCTTTTGGGATGGATTGAATTAAATAGAAACGAAAAGGAGACGAGTATGTGAGATGTAGAGTTCCCGCACACCCCACCGTATCCTCGTGGTGCATCCTGGTAATCAATAAAAGAGGCCCTGGCTCCCACCAACCCGCATTCGGCCAGCACTGTGGGAAATGGTCCAAACCAACCCCCATGTTTACCCCCTATACGTTCGATGAGGGAAAATTTGGAGAAGAACATATCCAGCAGTGGACGTCTATAGGCTGATGATGATGATGATGTTTCTTTTCCGCGCTCCAGCCTGCAGCGCGCCAACTCCTCTGCCGCACACCACGCATACTAATCTCCGCAGTGTATATCTCTCTCACTCTAAATATATAAAGAGAGATAGAGAGAGAAATGTTTAGATGTCTATTTGTATACTCCTCTTCTCTTCTCTTCTTTTCTCTATTTCATGCATGAATAAATGTTTTTCAATCAATCGGCCCGTGTTTTATTTACCACCTCCGCAATGCGCATGCGCTACACATATTTAACTTTTTTTTATTCCATTAAGCGACGAGACGAGCGGGACATTCACCTGATGGTAAGTGATACGCTTACCTATAACAATGTTATATATACCACCACATTGCGCTCGTCACAGGAGACCTAAGATGTTATGTCTCGTTACCTCAGTAATCACAGTAGCTAACACGCCCTTCAAACCGGAACACAGTAATGTTCGAACACTACAGTTTGACAGAAGTAGGCGCTGTGATGGTATCTACCTAGACGGTCTCTGGCAATAGCCTTCTAGAACAATCTAGACTAAGTCTTACACGAACAGATTCTGCTTCTGTAAACTTCACCAGAGCATCGATCCTCCTCACGGAAGCCATACCAGCGTTTACTACAAAGCCTCATCATCCTAAAGTAACTAACTGACAGTAAATATTCGTTACCTTCAGTCACAGTCATGTCCGGTTTGGTTCTTGCTATTTTACCACAATCCGGTTCCTCGTCATCCTTTTTCGACGACATCTTAGTAGATGTAAATTAAATTAATTGAATATTAAACAGCCATTACTTTTGACCATAGACTATTGTTTATATTATAGAGTGAAATGACAAGGGGCTTATGAAAAACGTCATTGGCATGTTGACATGTGTTTGTGTATATATTTGAGTTATCAGAAATTAAAAAAAAAATGGCATAGAAATAATCAAGAGGTCGGAGGAATGATTTTTAAACAATTAACCGAGGATATTGAACGACATTTTGTTTGACTACTGACCATAGACTTGATTTATATTTTTTTATTGTTTAATTTAACGGCTTCGGATTTCTCCATTCAGCCTATTCTTTATCAAAAATTTGTTGAATGTTGCCTGAATGAACTCCTGTTGCCGGACAGCGTCTAGGTAGGTACCATCGCGGCCGCCCCAACAGATTCCCGCCTTGTGACGGAGGAGCTCAGTAGCCATGGCTGGGTCGCCCACTGTGAAGCGAAGATGAACCTACCTGATCCGAGACGGCCGCTCCAGGTTGGAACTCCGGGACGCCGTGAGTTCACCACCTGATGGGCTGCAGGAGCGGTTTTATAGTGCCCTTTGCAGCCGAGGTGGAGTCACGGAGGAAGTACCCTATGCGACTAAGCGGTGCCGCACCGCTGATGCGGCGACGGTGGGGCCGCGGGGGAAGAGGAGTGTGGGTATTGCGATGCGCCGCTCTCCTTATCCTCCGCTGCCGTATAACGGATGGCGGCGGCAACATCGGATCCGCCCCAGGAAGTCGGGAGAGTTTTCTCTCTTGGCACTCATGGGCTCTGGGTGACGGGTTCGGAGGAATCCATTACCCGTGCGACTGCAAGAGACCGAGGAGGGGGCGCGCTGTGTGTTCTGGCGTGCCCCTACAGAGGTGGAATAGTGGGGTTCTTCCCTCCTTCCCGAGGTAAGGCTGCGTTGTGCGGTCGGCGCTGTCGGGGTCGCGGATGTGTGCGAAAGCGTACCCGTGAACCTGCCATAAAGCGACGAGTTGGAACATCGTGGGGGTTTTAGTCGGTGCAAGTGCGACATAACCTGTCTTTGCCCCTGCGAGGATGGATGTGTGCAGGCATTTCCCCCACGGTAAACAAAAAAAAGCTAGTATTGCAGCGCCTACTTCTACCGCCTTACAGTAATTTGCAGAGATTACTGTGTTACGGTTTGACAGGCGCTGTAGCTATTACGATACTCATCATCTAACATCTCAGGCGACGAGCACAATGTGGTGGTGTATATCATCCTAACTAACACAACGTTGTGTGCGAGCGTATCACTCACCATCAAGTGAACCGTTTATCCCATCGCTTTATAGAATAGAATAGAATAGAATAGAAAATTCTTTATTGCACACCAAATAATGTTACATCATAGAAAGAATATATATACAACAATAAATGCGCAATGGGCGGTCTTAGCGCTAAAAGCGATCTCTTCCAGACAACCTTTGGATGGAAAATAAATAATACATACAATACATAAATAATACATACAAAATAATACATACATACACATTAAATAGATACTTAAAGTGACTTTATATATTATATATAATTGATTAAAGCGAAAGATAATGATTCCTGACAAGGTTCCTAAAAGCTTGCTGTGACCGCGCCTGTCTCATTGTGAGGGGTAGAGCATTCCATGGACGTGCAGCCTGAACAGAGAACGATTGCTCCATGAACTTGGTGGAGTGTTTTGGAACTTTTAGGGTAAGATTTTCGGCTGATCTTAACCATTGAGAGTGCGAGGTATCAAGAAATACAAAGCGTTCTTTAAGATAAGGCGGGTACAAAGGATGAAATAGGATGTTGTAAAGAAGAGAAAGTATATGAGTGTTCCGGCGAAGTCGAATTGGCAACCGCTTGAGCTTAACGCGGAAATGGGAAACGTGGTCATATTTGCGCAATCCAAGTATAAATCGGATACAGATGTTTTGAAGACGCTCAAGTTTGTTAAGTTGTTGCTCGGAAAGATTAATGTAGCCAGCATCGGCGTAATCTATTATAGGAAGAAGAAGGGTTTCAGCAAGTGTAACCTTGGTGGCAGTAGGAAGAAAGTTACGCATTCTTTTCAAAGATCTAAAAGATACAAATACTTTGTGGCTTAATTCTTCCAATTGTGGTCGCCACGAAAGGTTGTTGTCAAAGTGTACACCTAAGTTTTTAACTTTATTAATAAAAGGAAGAACGTTTCCTTCAAAACAGACCTGAGGAGCTTCAGAAAAATTTTAGAGCATATTAAGAGCATTTTAAGAGCATATTCTTATCTGAAGGATAGGCAACGCACTAGCGTCGCTAGTGACGTGGGCGGCGGTGAATCACTTACCATCAGGTGGCCCGTCTTGCTCGTTTGCCTTATCTATGCTATAAAAAAAAAAAAAAAAAAAATTTTAGCAAATCATTTTTGTACTACTGAGAACTATAACTTGCGTCTTTAATGAATTGATTTTAACAGCATATGCTTGACTCCAGTCGGAAACTCGTGCTAGATTATAACTTATGGTGGTAACAGCATGAGATAATTGATTAGGATATGCTTGGGTGTATATTTGAAGATCATCTGCGTGAAGGTGGTAGGAAGATGTTGATTGGTGAGAGATAGAATTAATAAAAATTGCTTTATTGCATTAAGTTACCAAGAGCTGCAGCGTCCTTTAGTATACTCCAGTAAAGTTTGCACAATACTGTTTCGCGGCTGAAGTGGGAGTTGCGGCATCATTCGTGGCGTGATCCAGCACCGCAGGAGTACCGTCGCCACGTCGCTGTGGACAGACGCTCTTTATTATTCCGTCGACCGCCTCCCACCTGACACTCGAGGACTAAACCGGATGTGATGCTTATATTTATAAATAAATGTAGTGTTGTTAACCTGTTAATCATTCAATACGTTGAAGGAAACCAGAGCGCGATGTCGTGTGGTGTCTTCATAAAAATCTATTAAGTATGATGATGGGGCGTCATGGAGTAATCACCTAGCTTCCTATGACAGCGGAGTAAGCTGGACATGCTGTTAATTTTTTTTTATTAGCGCAAGTGAATTTTGAGAGAATATATGGCGATACTGTTTGAACGAAGCAAAAGCACACACGCGATACAGCCACACGGCGTTATGAGAGAATACTGACGATGGAGATACATACACAGGAAATGCGGCGCCATTTTTTAAAATAGGAATAAATAAAAACTTTTTAAAGAAACATCTCACTTTATTTACAATCAATTGGTAATACATATTAAATTACAATTAATCACCGGGTTACCAATAAAAAAAAAAACACAAAATCACCAAATTTACAATGAAATACAATACAATTTTATTTACTCTCTCTCTCTCTCTCTCTCTCACACACACACGCTCTCTCTCTTTCTCTCATTGTCTTCCTAGCAATCATACCATATAACTAGGAACATTTACTAAATCACAAAAACGGAGCCATCTTGAAATAGTCCAATTAGTTTACTACAACAAAGAAAGCCGGTAGTCCCAGCAGTGGGAATATAAAGTGGGCCGTTTGCATAAAATTTAAACAATGTATTTTTTTATATATTGCAAAGGGGATATATTTATATATTTATGTAGAATCATTTTGTTACATGCCCACTGTTGGGCGAGGAGGTGGATCGACGGTTTTATAGTTCTTCAGGTCTTTTGGGGAAGTCGGTGCTATTTGGTATTGTTACTCAATAAAACCCCACGCGGTGGTCTGCATCAGTCGCTGCATCCTCGGCGAGATGCTGACCGGCATCCAGCTGTTCCCGGTCACCACCCCCGTCCACCAGACCGAGAGGATCACGTCCGCACTGACCAAACTCTGTCACTTACCACCGTAGTTAATTGAAGACAAAAAGAAATGGTAAAGATTACTGCGGTAACGAGACCTGATGTGTCATGGCGACGAGCGCCATCACTAATAATCGAGTGTTCGTCCAGCTCGTCACATATAAATCTCTATACCACCAGTAACAATAGACACATCACACTACTACTTATTTTAATGACCATTAAGATAGTTGTGACTATCACTTGATATCGAGTGAACCGCCTGCCCATAGCAATGCGGAGCTGGTTGAGATGTACACTAGCTATAGCTTCCTTCACAACACTATATACCCTCCATGCTATTTGTTTTAATGACCATCAAGATGGTTATGGTGATCACTTGATATCGAGTGAACCGCCTGCCCATAGCAATGCGGAGCTGGTCGTGATGTACACTAGCTACAGCTTCCTTCACAATGTTACGGACAGTTCTGCTGGTGATGGTGAGCATCAGAACAGTATGGTAGACCCATCAGAACTTTCCATGAGGCTGCGGAACTGGACCAGGAGATAGTTGGTGTATCATGGCAGTTAAAATGTTCACACTACTATATGGTGATGGTGTAAGCTGAAGGTAGACGTGGTGGTTAAGGAGGTTTAAAGTTATCCGTACTCCGGATGCTGGCTCTTCATGTGACCCTTGAGGCTGCAGTTCTGTATGAAGGCCTGGCCGCAGATGTGGCAGCGGTAGCGTCGGTCGTTCGTGTGGATCCTCATATGGTCTTTGAGGGTCTTCAGGCGAGGGTACGACTTCTCGCAAACCTGGAAGAGAAGCAAGCGGTTCCAGTGGATATCATCCAGTCCTCCTAATGACGTTGATGTCTGTGGTAATGATGAATGATGTCAATGATGGTGATGAGGATAATGAATATGATGGTGATCATGGTAATGCTGATAACCAACACCAGCCACTTTCCTTCCACTTCTCAGTATCATTACAATTGGGAGGACTGACCTTGCATTTGAAGTTCCTCTCCCCGGTGTGAGTCGGCATGTGGTTGTTCAGGGCGAACCTGGTGAAGAACTTGTGGCCGCAGCAGTTGCACTCGTACCTGGAACAGACACTGCTGATGATCATCATCATCAGCCGATAGAGGTCTAGTAGATACCGAGTCGGTCCCACAACCAGTGCACACATTGCAGCTATGTTCCTGCTGTATACACACGCACACACACGCACACTCATACACACACGCACACACGCAAGCACGCACGCACACGCACGCACACTCACACGCACGCGCACACACGCAAGAACGCACGCACACGCACGCGCACGCACGCACACTCACACGCACACTCATACACACACGCAAGCACGCACACTCACGCGCACGCGCACGCACACTCACACGCACGCGCACACACGCAAGCACGCACACACACGCACGCGCACGCGCACGCACGCACACTCACACGCACGTACACGCACGCACACGCACACACACGCACGCGCACACACGCGCACGCACGCACACTCACACGCACGCGCACGCACGCACACACACACTCACACGCACGCGCACGCACACGCACACACCTGTAGTCTTTTAAATGGTCCTTCCTCCTGTGTATGGTCAGAGAGCGCCGCGTCTCGCACACCCGGTCGCACAGGTTGCACGGGAAGCTGAGCGGCTGCTCCCCGTGTACCTCCACCAGGTGCTTCAGCTTCTGCTGGTAAGTCATCAGCCGGATGTCGCACTTGGGGCAGTACACCCTCGCCCGCTTCTTGTGCACCCGGTCTACGTGCAAGTCGCGGTTGTACTGCGCCTTGAACACCTTCCCGCAGGTCTCGCACGGGAAGTCGCCCTCCTCGTGCCGCTGCTGGTGCATCACGAACCGGCCCCTGTCGACGAAGCCCAGGCCGCAGGTCTCGCAGACGTAGTTGCTGTAGTGCTCGTTCATGTGTTTGTTCAGCGCGTGGAAGTAGGGGAAGGTTAGGTTGCATATGGCACACTTGAGCTCGTCTTTCGTCAGCCTGAACGGTAGAACTGAATCCTTGTGGTCGAAGTAATACTTCTTCTGGTGCTCCCGGGTGATGTGCAGCTTGAAATCGTCAAGGCTGTCTATCCTAGTCGCGCACAGCCTGCAGTCGATCCTTGTCAGGTCGAGTTTGACCATGTTCTTGTGTTCGGTCACCTTGAACTTCTTTGGATGGTGAGAGTTGGTGGTGTGCTGCCTCAGTAGTATAGGATCGGAGAAGTTCTCACCACAGTAGTAGCACAGGAGATGGTTGTGTCTGCATTTGAACGGGCAGGCGAAGGAGAATTCAACAATGGTCAGTATGTTCGTCTCCGTCATGTACGATGGGTCTCTTTCTCTCATCAGTTGTTGCACCTTCGACATGGGCAGATCTGAAATTAAATCATGACAGTTCCATATAAATTCATGAGACTGATGTTCTGATGGTAAGAGATCTCATAGCAAAGTGGCATAAGGATATACACAGTACCACATTATGCTCGACACCTTCAGGAGTCAAACTTCTGTTCCTTTCCAGTTTGAAGGGCGCTGTAGTATTTGAGATCAATGGAACACCCTCCGAGTGGAACTTCAGTAATATTTACACACTTTGGTGGCAAAAAGACATGCTGCAACAGCACCTTTCTAATCAGTCTCCAGCATCAGAGTTCTACCACCAGCAAAAACAGCACATGTATACCTTAAATAAGACATCACAATATTCGTATACTCACTCTGCTTCAGCATGTTACGGACCAAAGGCACAGTTACTTCTCCGTTATTCTTTTCCAACCTCAACTCCGTCCTTTGTTGATCAGTCGTGGTATCATGCAAGGGCCCTTTCTTATCTTCTTCTCGTCTGTCCGTCCCTATCACATCTTTAGTGATCTTCCTTTTCCGTTGTAAAAGTGGCAAGTCATCATTTGATGATGAATCTTCATCCTTAACATCTGTAATTGTTGTATATAACAGGAAGGTGTTAAGATTCTTACAAAGGCACACCGAGATTTAAGTCAGGTAATCCATAGGAATTATAGATTATCGAGATTATAGAATCCTGATAGTTACAGCATCCTCCAAAGCGGAACAGCTTATAGAATGCAGTGAATGATAAACTTACAATTGTCATCAGCCAGGGTGTCGCAAGCTGGTGACCCAGGTGAGTTGGGATGAGAGTCCATACCTGGTTCCTGCTTAACAACTTCAATCTCCACCAGGTTTTCGCAGTCTTTCTCCATAAGAGCTTCAAAATAGATATCACATCAATAACAAAAAGAATAATATAAAAAGAAATACAAAAATATCCAATTATGTTGTCTGATGAATCATCATTTAATGAAACAGTGTTGACAGCTGGTGATAAGTGTTGTATTATTAGGTATTCCACGAAACACAGTCCAGTGTTGGTGGAGACCAGTGACTCCTAGCAAGTTGAGAGAAGCAGTTCAAAATGTCTTTCACACCAGTAATAGTAAAGTATGTATAAAAGCAATGGACCAATAATCTGATAAAGGTCTCCGCACACTACAGGTAAAGGCAAATAGCTTGGTGATCTTTAAAAGATATGTTCGATATGCCATAGACAGTCCTCCGCTGATGGTACATATTAATTTACACCAGCTATATAATATCTGCAAGGAACAATTAAATAATAATTTATTTAATACACTAAAACCTCCTTTCTCAAAAAGAAAAGGAAGCACTTGTATTTGAGGGATTAATTTTTTTTTATAAATCCTGCTAATATCTTTGACAAGAATTTTTACTCAAATATTTTAGGAGGATAGAATCTTCAAGGACAACATATTTACATTGTAAATAAATAAATCCTTACTATCATTAGATGCATCACACATCCGCACTTGTAGGAAAGCCTCTTCGCACCGGAGTACCTGCTGCCGGAAGTTAAAGGCCTCTCTTAACCGCATAACACATGTGGCACACACAAGTCTCTCAGTAGGCTTGCCATCTAAATGGGATAACTGAAAATATTCACCAATATTTACAACATTCAGAACAGTTAAATATTTGTTAGATCATTCATTAATTAAAAAAAATTCTTTACCAGCATTTTAACATCTATTCAATTTTCATATACAACAAGAAATGCACTAAAGCTTTTGTTATATTGTAGATTATTTGCATTTGATACAGATTGGGGAGGCCTATATTCAGCAGTGGACAGCAGTAGGCTGAAGTCATAATCATAACAGGACATAAATATAAACAAAACAAGAAGCACTAGGAAGAGTTAAAGTTTATAAGGCAATAAAAAAACTCACTACAAGACTGAAGCAATCCATGATCATATCTGAATACACTTCCTTCACCCCCATGCACTCATATTCCACGTTCAGGAGACGACATTTCTTCATCGAACCACAACAACGGCATAAGCCCGGGTCGAAAATGGGACCCTTCCCCTTTTTAACGCTCATTATGTGTATTAAAATGAATACCAAGTCATTTTCTTGTTAATTTCTTTATTAATACCTTTTGGGACAAATACGTTTGTACATATTTTTAATTACTTTAAAAAGTAATCAATCAAAGGCATTCACTTAAAAATAATAAGTAAAAACTCAATAGTGTTGTTCTTTATTTGTTTTGGAATTGCATCGCTCGTTGTATCGATTTTTTTTTTCGTAACATTTCGATTTTAAGTTTCTGCTAAACTTTTAAAATTTTTAAGTAAAATTTAATATACTGAAAATGAGAAATATACTTATTAAAAATAGTAATTTGTTTGTATTTTTATTATGTACTATTTTATTTTCAATACCATCTTCATTAGGCTAGCGCGGCGAGAAATGGCCCTAATCCCATCGTATAAACCCCTACAATCGTCCGTCCCTGTTGCCTGGCGATGCGGGTAGCGCAGGATAGGGACTTTTGTGGGAAGCTTATGTCCAGCAATGGACGTCCCTCGGCTGATGATGATGATGCTTATTTTATGTTTATTGATATGTTTTTGCTGTCAGAGAGCGTTTTCATACCTAAATGCATGTTCATAATATTAGTATGGTAACTAGCCATCGCCATCACTGGCAAAACTATAAAATATGTTACCTCGGAATCGTAACAATTACTTCTGTGTAACTAGGTAAGCGGTCAGCTACTGCACCAAGGAAGTATATTTTTTTGTAATTAATAACCATTATTTATAGATATTTTAACTATTATGAAATATTCAGGTTGTTCTCTTTCGTGCGCTTCATTGCCGATGGTAGGTAGGTCATGAAATGTCTTTATCATATATATAATAAAACCAGCTGAATTAGAGCAGTCGGAGTACTGAAATTGCTTTTTTTTATTATGTGAAGCAACGTGGCAAGCAAGACGCTCACTTGATGGCACGTAGAGATACGCTTGCTCATAACAAAATGGCGCTAGTAAAGACTTTGCACCATATTACGCTCGCCGCTTTGTGACACAAGATGTTAAATTTCGTTACGCCAGTAATCTCACTAACTACGACGCCCTTGAAACTGGAACACAGTAATGTTTGCACACTACTGTTTCACGACAGAAACTTGCGCTGTAGTGGTACCTTACCTGGACGGTCTCCGATCAGAGCAGCAAGTAAGACAAAGTGCCCTTAAAGATCATTATCATCATCATCAACCGATAGAAGTCCATTGCTGGACATAGGCCTCACCCACTTATCTCCACATCGATCGGTCTAGTCATCTTCAAGATTGTTGTCTCCGTAATAACCCACAAAATAATTAAATCTCTTTATAAATGAATATTAATTATTCTATGAAGGAGGCTCATGTCCAGCAGTGGATGTCTATCGACTGATGATGGGGATGATAAATAAATGCAGTATCATTACTGAAAGTAAAAGACGATAATTCAATATATTACTTTATTTCGTGTTAATTATTTATACAAAATTATTATTAAATTATTAAATATTTCGATTTTATTATGACAATAATAATAAATCGTAAAGACGAGAAATGTACACAAGATACATTTTTAATGTATTGATTTTGTTATAAATAATCGTCATCCGATAGACGTCCACGGTTGGACATAGACCCTCCCCCTCCCCAAAGATCTCCACATCGATCGGTCATTTCATCATGGTTCCGGAACCGTCGGGTGCTAGGGATCGTCGTTTGGTTCATTAGGTGGGATTTGATCTATTTCCCACCACGCTGGCCGAATGCAGGTTGGCGGGAACCAGAGCATCGTTTATTGATTATCAGGGCGCACCACGAGCTGGTGAGGTAGGCTTGGCTCTCGTGAGCTGTGTATACTGATTACCATTATTAATAATACGTATAATTAAAAACAGCCAACAGTTGACGTTCATCAAATGATGATGATGAATTTAAAAAATAATAATACGGGCAAAGGAAACATTGTCATTCTAGTACGGTCTATATCGATCGATAAAAGCGTCATCATCATCATCAGCCGATAGACGTCCACTGCTGGAAAAAGCGTCCCCCAAAGACCACCAAACTTCTAGGAGTTCAAATGGGGGATTTGGGTCATTTTCCACCACGCTCGACCAATGCGGGTTAGTGGGGCGGTCTAAAACCCACTACTAATTACGATCTGAAACCATGGTTTATTCACTTTTTTTTTAGTGTGTCGCTTTATATGCGATTCGTGTATACGGGTATTTGTAGGTTGCGAGGAACAGAATGTCAGAAATCTTGGTAACTGCTTTCATGGTGAAGACTTCGCGTTTTCTAAAGAATTTATGGAAGCATTCTTTTATTATACTTCAGTATGGCGCCTCTTGATTAGCATCACGAGCGACTTCCGCTCCATATTTTTAGAGCCATATAGTTTACGTAGATCCTCTCGATAATTAAATTTTAATTTATCAGTTCTTAACATTTGTTCAATGGTTCCTCATACGTGAGGGTCGGGATCAGCGTAAAGGTTGCAACAGTAGATGATCAGCCCTCATATACCCAGCCCCATATACTATTCAGCGATCTCTTACGACCGTTAGAATTCAGTGTCATAAAAAAATTAAAAAAAAAAAAAAAATGCCATTAACAGAGTGATGCCAGTTAGAATGTATACATTGCACCGCATTGAGCTCATCGTCTTGAGACATTTATTAAGTGTCCTTACTCCAGTGACTTCACCAGCTACAGCACCCTTTAACACACATTGACTACTGTTTGGAGCTGCGGTGGTATCTATCTAGATGGTCTGCAGAAACGGAAGCGTATCACCAGCAATCTGCATCGAGCAAGTATTTCTGATGACATGATATATTTTTAAATATATAGCATATGTGATATATGAGGTATATCGGTTGATGATGATGATGAGGTAGTTATTGCTATATTACAGATAAAATTGAGTATTCATCGATCACCAAATATCCATTATTTTGATTTGAAATAATAAAGAGAGTCCATGTTGTGAATGCTGGAAGAAAGAGTAAGTTGAGAAAGAGAATGACAAACTCCGTTGGCAACTTGAAAAATATTTAACATCAAGTTTCAAATGATGCTACCATTGAAGTTTTTATTTGATGCACCTTTGAACATCTGGTTCCTAGTCAATGATGAATGGAATCTGTCCATCCATCATCATACAAAATAGGATGGTGAGAAAGGAAGCTCGTAGACATTCCGAAGATGTTTGTTAGAATAAATATAAAAAAATCTCTTCAATGATAGAGTGCCTCTTACTCATGGTACCCATCTTCCATCTCCATGTTCTGATGCTGCCTCTTTATGTGGTTGTTCAAATTGACGTTCTGAGTGAACGAAGTGTTGCACAATGTGCACTTGTATTTCTTCTCGTTGGTATGCGATTGCATGTGGACCTTCAGGCCGCGCAGCCTCGGGTAGCTCTTGCCGCAATATTCGCAACGGAAGTTCCTCTCGCCGCTGTGCGACGCCATGTGCTCCCTCAGGCGCGAGGGTAGGTAGAACCTCTTCTCGCACAGATCGCATTGATGCTTGAAGATCTTCAAATGGAACCGCCTGTGGTGCTCCCTCAGCGACTTCCTGCTGTCGTAGGTCCTGTCGCACTCCTCGCACTGGAAGAGCCTCTTGTCCCCGTGCACCTCTATCATGTGGCGGTACCGTAAGGAGTACGAGAACAGAACCTCGTCGCATTTGGCGCAGGGGTAAGCCGGTTCCTTCTTGTGCATCCGGGCTATGTGAAGGTACCGGTTGTGTTTCGACTTGAACATCTTGCCGCATTCCTTGCATGGGTAGTTCTCGTCTATCCTCTGGTGAGTCTTCTGGTGAAGCAGCAGCATCCTCTCTTGGAAGTAGTGAGCGCCGCACACGTCGCATATGCAGGTGCCGAAGTGCTCCGCCATGTGCTTCTTCAAAGCGTGGAAGAATGTGTAAGAGTTGCTGCACTCCGTACACGACAGCCTCCCGGTCGTTAAGCGGAACTTGAGGAACTCGTTACTCATATTCGGATACAGGTACTTATCGTGAGCGCAAGTGATGTGACTTTTTAAATCGTCGATACTATCGATTTTCTGCGTGCAGAGTCTGCAATCGATTTTAACAATATCGATTTGTAGAGTCTTCTTGTGCGACAGCTCTTTGTACGTTGAAGGGTCGTGGGTCATCGTATGCTCCCGAAGTTTGCTGGGCTCCGTGAACTGCTGCCTGCAGTATATGCAGAAGTAATCGCTGAACGAGGTATCGAACGGGCACACGTAGGAGTTCTCAACTATTGTGATAGTGTTGCGATAAGCTTTCGTGTCGTTATCGATATTTTTAATATTGTTCGAAGTGTCGCTGTGCGGTAGTGCTGCGTCTGTAACAATTTATAAAATTGTTATTTCCGTATCCCAAATCGTTATATGTTGCCATTGGGGTTCGGGAGGCTACGCAGCATCTTTTCATCTCAGATACCGCAGTGTCTGAAGACAAACGTCTTCAACTCGTGCGTGTTGCCAGTGTTGACATGCGAAACTGAGACGCAGCGCCTTACTATCGGCCTTATGAAAAGATTGAATGTCACCCAAAGGGTCAATGGAGAGGGAGAAATGTGGAGATCAGCAGAGGAACTAAGGTCACCGACATAGTCCAAAAGATTTCTAGACCTTAAGTGGCAGCGGGCAGAGCACATTGCTCGATGGGGCAGTAAGGTCCTCGAGTGGCGCCCGCGTACGAGTATACGTAGTGTTGGGATGCTTCCACAAAGTGGACCAACGATCTGATGAGAATCACGGGAACCCATTGGATGCGAGCAATGTGGTACCCATGCATGTGGATATCATTGAGGGGGACCTATGCGCAGTAGTGGACATCTTCCGTTGCTCGTGGTACAGATGGCTGATCAACAAACGAGGCTCTGGCTCCCACCAACCTGCATTCGGCCAGGATGGTGAGAAATGGCCCGAATATCCCCCATATCAACCTCTATATACGACAGCCTCTAATGCTCAGCGGTACCGGAGACCATGCTGACCGTATGTGAAGATCTTTTGGGAAGGCCTCTGTCCAGCAGTAGACGTCTATCGGCTGATAATGATGATTAAGGATTGTGGTCAGTGCTAGGGTTGCTGTCTACAGCGGACGATCTGCCTCCACTAGTTCCTGTCCAGCGCATGTTTTATCTACAAATCATACCACGTCGAATGCTCATGTTCCCGTATTGACCTTCACTAGTTTTCACGTGATTGGTGAAGAATCAAAATCCAGTATCATTATACATACACTTACAGTAGTGCAGCAGATCAGAGTGGTCGGAAGACGATGGATGCGGGGAGCAGAGGAACGCATTTAGTGGCTAATGATGATGATGATGATGATATTAATCGGTCTCTGCCAACAGGGATCTACCAGCATTGAACTCTTACCTTCACATTTTAACTTCTTCGCCTTCTCATTTATATGTTGAAGAGGAATTATTAATTTGTGCTGCGATTCCACTTTCCTTGTGACCTTCGACTTCGATTTCCTTTTCTTTGTAGACTTTTTACTTTTAACCGATATTCTCATACTCCTCTTCCGAACAGAAAGAACTTCGTCCAATTCTGAAATACGAGAATATTCTGATACGTTATCAAGCACACGCTGGTGATGTGAATCCTCAATATCGAATGTGTTACCGATTTTTATTTGCAATCACAATTCATAATCGATATCTTTACTATGTAGGTATATATATATATTTGATGAAATGTTTCCTCTGATAGGCTCTAGTTAGGATGGTGCTCTCTACACCATCTTGAGCTCATCATTTTGAAGCATAAGATATTAAGTGTCATAACTACAGTAATAGTAGACTAACTACAACACCCTTCAAATGGGAAGACAGTGAAGTTGAAACTAGCATGTATAAACTGCACCGCATTGTACTCGTGGCTAAGGTGTAAGATGTTATATCACAAAATCCAGTAATTTCACTAGCTAAAACACTTTTCAACTGTAACATAGTAATATTTGCACACTGTTGCGGTACACTCAGGAGCTGCGACGGTACCTACCTAGACAGTCTATGACGAGGACAACCAGTACATAATAACCCTGATATTACTATATTAGTAGCCCTGATTCTTCTGCAGATGTTCCAATTCTGATCTGATTATACAGATCAGAAGGACGCCCAGCATCATCCTCTTCATAGCCGCATTATTACTGATGTAACAATATATGTGTAATAATATATATCAAACTTACCATTCATAATAACGTCAGCTTGCTGATCATCATCAGTTTCATTGCTGGCCACATTCTCATTTTTTAACCCTGATACAAATTGGATTTTTTCTTTTGGCACTCTATCTATAAGTAAAGAACACTTTGTCAAAATCTAGATCTTAAAGTATTTAATTGAAATATTAGAAGAAAACTATTGCACTATGACCCTTAACTTTATTATTAATAATATAATGAAGAATGTAACCTTATGTTGTCTATGGTGAGCCCTTCGGTACTTTTAAATATACCGGTGGAAAACATTTATCGACCCCAACTAAATATTGTTATAATAAGTCCATCCCAAAAATTTTATGAAATTCTCTTCAAAAGTCACAAGCTTTAATTATTTTTAAAAATGTGACATCACCATCATCATGTAGATTTATTTTGGTAGCGAGAAGTCTCTCCTCGCACCTCAGCACCTGTTGGCGGAAAGCACATGCTTCGCGGAGCCTGGATACACAAGTGGCGCATATCAAACACTCCGTAGGTGCACCTTCCAGATGTGATAACTGAAAATTTATATTGTAGAGAATATACATCTGTTTCCATTGTAATAAAACATGTTCTTACGGCTTACTGTTTGTAGATCCAATTACTGCGGCAAAACAGTAGAATACATATTTTGATATATTTTCAATTGATAACAGATGCCATCACAATTACTAATAGATAATGAGATTTAATATCCCATAAGTAGATGTCTTATTTTTGAATGCATGTTTATTACTTCCCATAAAGTTTTTATGAACATGATATAAAACCAAACATTCATAGAATTTAATCTAGAAGTTTTCGAATGATGTTCCGACATTTAGGTGACATATGGTTTTAAAACATAAATAAATAAAATTTCTAATCAAATTTAATTACAATTTGTCATATTTCCAAGTGCACTGATAGTCCAGTTATAAGACAAATATCCAACCTACCTTTGACATAACTAACTTGATATTCAAAGCGGTTATTCGAATATAAATTATTCCGCGGCAATTTTCACTACATATTTTTAAGGTATTAAAGTGGAGCTTTAAAAGCATTCCGTAGCAGCAGAATCTTAAGACAGCATAATGGGCTTTATTAAACAAGCACCAAGAATACATTTTTCACTTACCAAAAGACCAAAACAATCCACAAACATATCGGAGTAAATTTCCTTCTGCCCCTGCCATTCATATTCTACGTTAAGCAAACGACATTTCTTTAACGAACCACAACATCGGCACGTACCGGGGTCGATAATTGGCCCTTTTCGTGTATTGGCACTCATTTTTAATATATATTGCCTGTATAATCAAAGAATAACATTGATCACTATTTTGATAACAAATTTCATGTTTTGACGTCTAACATCACCTGTGACAGTTAAAGAGAGGGCGAAATATTTTACGTTTACAAATCGTTCCGACAATGATCCATTACATTGTAATTAAAATAATTAAGGCTCTGCCATAATATATATATATTTACTTTCGAAACATTCTATTAAATGACAATTATGTAATAACTTTTTCTAAAATTGACATATTAATTAAATGTATTTGATTAAAGGAGTTCATAACAGTAATGGATACGTAAAAATAAAATGGACTAATAATGATTTAATTTTTAGTATATTCACGTGAATATTGCATAGATTAAAACGTCTAACCATCAAAATAAATAAAAGAAATTTTGATTATAACTTCTTTATATTTAATTAAATAATTTACAACTTTCTCCGTCATTGTAGTATTCTACCATTTCTATTACTAGAAGAAAATAAAACAATTCTGGATTCTATAAAATCATAATTCTGTCTGTAGTAAAATCATTTTTAGATTTACCATTATAGTTTGGTTACGGAAATAGGCACTACGGCATTTCCTACTCAGACGGTATGCGAGACAACCGGTTACCTCTAATAATAGTTTCTCAGTTATTATAATAATTAAATATAAAATAAATTTAAACAAAATCTTTCAACATTTGTACTTTATTGAAATATGTTTATCAAGCCTCATTATAAAGGGTATCATTTAATAATATTGCACAATTTACAGTTTTAAATTTATCACTTATAATTTGATTCCACATCATATCCTGAATGGTGACTCTTCAAATGGTTCTTGAGACTTCCGTTCTGTGTGAATGTGGAGTTGCATATGTCGCATTTGTAACGCCTCTCGTTGCTGTGCGAACGCAGATGCTCTTGCAAGGACTGCAGGCGAGGGTAGCTCTTGTCGCAGAACTCGCAACGGAAGTTCTTCTCCCCCGTGTGTGTTGCCATGTGTTCTTTCAAACGAGAGGGCAGGTAGAACCTCTGATCGCACAGATCACACTGATGCCGGTAAACCTTTAAATGATTCCTCCGATTGTGTTCCATGAGTGTTTTCCTTCTGTTATACACCTTGTCGCATAACTTGCAAGGGAACGTTCGCTTGTCGCCGTGCACTTCGATCAGGTGTCTGTTCCTCAAAGCGTAGGAGAGGAAACTAGCTTCGCATTTGTAACAGTTAACGGTAGGTTTCTTTTCGTGTACAGTAGCAACGTGCAAGTACCTGCTGTACTTCGATTTGAGATTCTTCCCGCATATCTCGCATGGAAAACTAGCTTCCACTTTGCTATGAGTCTTTATATGAGTCCGCAATGAGTTCTGCTCTAAGAAACACGCACCGCACATATCACATATAAACGTACCGAAATGGTCCACCATGTGCTTCTTCAACATATCGAAATAAGGAAAGGAACTGTTACACTCTGTGCAAGTCAAATTGTCCAACGATAACCTAAACTTTAAGAACTCGTTAGTGATGGGGTGGAACACTTTGCCGTGGGCGCTGGTGAGGTGCTCCTTCAACGTTTCTAAATTCAGGATCTTCTCTTTACACAGTCTACAATCGATTCTGGTTATATCGATTTTAGGTGCTTTTTTGTTCTCCGTCATGCTCTCGAACATCTCTATTGGGTCGTGGGACATAGTGTGCTCACGGAGCTCATTCGGGTTTGTGAACTGATCTTTGCAGTAGTAGCAATAGTAATTGCTCACTCTATTGTGGAACGGACAGACATAGGAGTTGTGTACTATTGTTACAGTATTCGCATAGGCCATGTGCTCGTGGTCATCAATCGGTTTCTTTACTTTTAATGATATCGGTTTTGTTTTCTTCTGTGTATCTGGAATAAAAATTGTCACTATGAAAATATAATAATTTTTTTTATTTAAGAGAGAAATTAATCTCGCTTGCTAGAATGTGCTATATCTAGGATCTGTAAGTAGTGAAATTACTAGCCTCATTAATTACTTCACTGAATACTCAATAGACCAAAAGATTGCTAGACTTGGCTAGAAGTGGCAGAGGGCAGGGTACATTGCTTGAAGGACCGACGGCCGTAAGCACGATGCAGCAGTAAAATCCTCGAGCAGCGCCCACGTACCGGTAGACGCAGTGTTGGGAGATCTCCCACAAGGTGGACCGCTGATCTGGTGAGAATCACGGAAAACCACTGGATGCTAGCAACGCGGGACTGACCGATGTGGAGATCTTTGGAGGAGGCCTATGTCCAGCAGTGGACATCTATCGATTGATGATAATGAATATTCTGGTCAATGTAGTGAGTGCTCTCACATACTTGTGTGAACCGTTTAAGCTTCTTATATATTACAACTAAGTATTTCTTAACATAAAATATTGAAGTTCAATTATATTATAATTTCTTTTTATAACACTAACGGCAAGCTGAAGACCCAGATGATAGGAATCACCAATGGGTATTAGTAGCTTTTACAATAGCTATAGTATACCAATAGGTTAACATGTCTGATCAGATATAAGGAAACATCATCACATTGAAATCTTATAGGAAACATTAAGCGACAATTCATTACATAATAAGGTTCTCATTAGAAGACTATAATTTTATATTCTTTTCATTAAAAAGAGGTGTTATAATGGAGTGTTTTGTTACATGTGCTAAACCTTCATTACCTGGCAAGTCCAACATCCGGTCCATTTTCAGCCTTAACCCTCTAATCCTAGTTACAACTTCCCCTTTAAACGACCCCTCCTTTACATGTTTTGTTCGAGTTGATCTCCGTCTAGCTACTTTTCTCATTGGTTGTTCTTTATCATCTATGTCGGATAAATTCAAATTGGGTTTTAGATCTGGAATTAAATATAATTTTTTTAAATACTATTTTTATTTATTTGTTACAATTGTATAAACAGCATATGTTGTAGTTATTTTACAGTAGAATAGAGTGTGTGAGAAGAAATATATATAAATTTCCAATAAACTTTCAGATTTTATGATTTTTGTTATATATTGATAATATGATAAAACATGTAAGTACAGTGTCGTTAGCAGCTACGTAGCTATTTATCTAAACTGACATAATGTGAATATTTATCACATACCCACTTAGGTGCTATTGTCAATAACACATACAAGTCAGATACCCGCAAAGTTTCTTTCCAATATTGTATCGAAACCTTGCTGTGAAGTAAGAGTGTGAATAGAAGAATCTGCTATCTTAATAAATACACACCGTTTTGCTCTGTTATCAAGTCATCTCTATCATCCGTGTGTGTATCAGAATCAACCGAGTCCATTGGTTCAGTTTTCACTTCAACTATAATTTTCGAGTCTTCATCTGAAATAATATTTTGTTAAAATAAAAATAAACAGACATCCGGTTATTGTGTTAATATGTTGCACTATCTATGGCCTCGTTGTCTCTTAACATCATGTGAAACAGAAGTTAAATAAAAGCCTCAAGCAAACAAAACATGAGTTAAACAAAATGCAATCTACTTTTTACAGTCATTATTTTCTTTTATTTTATATAAACTTTGCATTTGAGAACCTTCTTAATATAATTTTTAAAATAGTAAGGCTTACCATCCTTGTTTTCTTCAAGCCTGGCTTTCAGGAACACCTCCTCAGACTGTAGCACCTGTTGGCGAAAGGCAGAAGCTTCACGGAGCCTAGAAACGCATGTAGCACATATGCAACTATCCTTATTATCTCCATCTAAATGAGACAGCTGAAATGTTTGTGTAACATATTATGTTTTCTAAGTAGGTGCTGCATGGCTTTGTCTATACATCATTTTTTATTTAATGAATTTAATGTGTATTTATTTCATATATTTAGGATTTAATAGATAATAATAAATTTATTTTTTAAATGTTAAATTCCACAAACGCATAATTATGTGACATAGAAAGTCTTTACAAAAATTAATTAAATTTTTTGTTATAAAATTTTTAAACTATTTACAATAAGTATTGAGCTTAAATAATAATTAAAAAATTATGGTTAAATAGAAATTTACTTACAAGTAAACCAAAACAATCCATTAGCATATCTGAGTAAATTTCCTTGGTTCCCATCCATTCATATTCGGAAGACAAGAGACGGCATTTCTTAATTGAGCGGCAGCACCGACACAACGCTGGATCCACAATTGGACCCTTGCTATTTGTAACTATTGTGACAGCCATTTTTCACTTTAATTCATAGGCGTGCATAATATTTAAACATTTATTATTTTTAAAGAAATACCAACATTTTTTCATGACCGACGAAATGGTCTTCTTTCTTTAAACTTAAATGAACGTAGAGACAGACGTATTTACATTATTAGGTTTTAAAACCAGGTATTTTCTACGGAGTATACGCACGCAGTGCCCCTGTGAAATACTTTTAAGTATTTAATACTTGTAAGGTTTTTGTATACAATTTTTTAAGATATATATTTATGGATGATTATATATCTATGTTATAGTTACTTTGGATAACTTAAGACTTAATGTATATCCAAAGAGCATAATATACAAAACTTCAAAAATAGGGAAAATGCTCTTAACCTTATTAAACAGGCTAGCGATTTCAAGTTTAATGTAAAATGTAATGATTATTTTGAATTAACATTGTATTATATTTATTTATTTATATGGCAACAAATTTTTCATTTATAGCACAACACTTATTATAATTTTAAATTAAAAGAAAAATATGGCAGTAGGATATATTCAATGTTGTGTTTCTCTCTAAAATCGTTGCAAATGTAAAGTTATTCTTAATGTTTAACCGTATCAGATATTGAGTATAAAAGGTGGTGTTTCGTGATGTCGGCTGATATCTGGACGCTTGAACACGATTTGTGTCGTTGCTGTCACGCCGAAGGTGATTTTATAAATTTCGCTGAACGGCGAAACCGTGATGAGAAGGAAAATTATTCAGATATGCTAAAAAACTGTTTTGAGATTAATGTAAGTATTACATATAGAGATTTCCTAAATATTTGACGTTCATTATGATCGTATTCGAATAACATTTAGGAAACAACAACATGAATGCGCCTATTCTTAGGGCTTGATAATACTTTTATTTACTTTAAAAAAGATTGCTCAATATTTCAGCTTAAGATACACCACTGCTAAACCTAATGGATATCACTACTGCTGAACGTAATCTTTCATAATATTAGGTGGTAGTTATATTAATTATCTGCTCATTGTGATATAAAAGGATATTTTTGATGTTATTTATTTCTTACTACATTTTCTCTTTTATTTGGACTTGTTTTTTGTACCACTGTCCACTGGGGGTATGAATGGGGCGCTTGCATATGTGTGGGAATATATGTTTATGCACTTTGAGATATCCTTCACATTTAATTGATTGTGTGCTTTATAGACACATCATTTCTTCTATACAAATAACTAAAATATGTGCTATTTATAATCATAACAATATGGGTGGTATTTGTCAATGATTTAATTGTAATTATTTTTATATTTTTCAGGTTCTCCCTGTAACTGGCACACTATGTAAAGTAACATATACAATATGTGAAAAGTGCATAATGAGGTTAAAAGAGGCATTTGAATTTATGATACAAGTAAAGAGATGCGAGGAGAAGTTTCAAGATTTTTATAATAGAAACTCAATCATAGGTAAGTTAAAGCACAAAACTATACAATTAAATTTGTCATATGATTAACTTCTCTTAATTATCAGTTGTGAATTGCACACAACCACTTTATGATAGCTCTATAGTTAGACTAAAGGATGTCTATTCAAGGCCCATTGAACTTGAAGTTAGAAAACTGTACAAGGTAACAAAATGTGTCGAGAACCTCCATATTTCTGAACTTGAGTGATTCCCGAACCCACACTTGTACAACATTGTTTATTATTGCTGTGCGAGAGCCCCAGCCTATAAGTTCATATAAACATTCTTATTATATAAATGTATAACAGATTTTAAGCTTTGTATTATTCTTTTACAGCCATTAAAAAACATGATGAGTTAAATGATCATGAAGATGGATCATATTATTTGTCAGGTAAAAAACTTCACATACTATACAATTGAACAGTATAACAAAGTCTCTGCAAATCCTAAGACAGTAATATGCTTGATCCAAATAAGAGACAATTTTACAAACTTTTTTATTAAATAGATTTAAAAAGACAATTCATATTTTGGGATGCAAGCACCGTTAGTTACACAAAGATAAAGATTAAAATTTTAAAGCCAAGAGTGATAGATTGAAGGGATCATAACTATCAGATGTGAAGAATATTATTTAACAAGGAGAAGAGCAAGTTCAGATATAGCTTTTATGTAAACATAAGCAGGCATGTAAGGAGTCATGTGTCACCTGCTTGTGAACAAACAAGGCTCTGATTCCCATCAACCCACATTGGGCCAGGGTGGTGGGAAGTAGCCCAAACCCCTTCAAACAACGGCTCCTAGTGCCTGGTGATATGAGAAGCGCAGGTACAATCGATGTGGAGATCTTTGAGAGGCCTATGTCCAGCAGTGGACATCTTCTATCATCTGATGATGAAATACAGGCAGTAAATGATTAACATGCAGGATTAAAAAAAAATTGTCAAACCCACCTAGTTTTAAGTGACATGGTCTGCGGCATTGAAGTGCATTTATATTTTATTTGTTTAGATTAATATCGATGATAATTTTTACTGTCACAGATCCAAAGGAAGATTTCAATTCCTTAGACTCGAGAGATTGTGATGATGAAACTATTAATGTTAAAGCTGAAGGTAAACATATTTTTTTTACTTATATATGTATATAAATAAATAAATATTCTCTATTCAAATAGATCATATTTGATTGTTTCAGATTCAAAAGTTGTATTAGATTCAAGGGAATCTGTAGATGACATTATCAGTTTTAACATTGAAGGTAAGGCGCTATTTGAGCTGCTGTTAATTACTTGTCTTGTTGGTGTCACATGTTTTTTTTTTTTTTCAATGATAATCAAATGAGTATTATCTCAAGAACTTGGTACTGGTTGTGATGGTACACACTTCACATTGCACTCGTTGCCTTTTCACATAGGATGATATATCTCATTACCTGAGTTATTTCACTAACTACATTGATCTTCAATCTGGAACACAGTAATTTTTGCACACTACTGCTTGTCAGCTGCAGTAGGAGCTACAGTGGTACCTACCTAAACAGTCCCTGGTAACAATAGGCCGTGGATCCAGGTCCACGCGCCCAATGTCAGATAAGCTGTTTAAAGTCGAATGGCTCACAGCGTATCATCATCAGGAATCTAGTCCCTGGTAACAAAGACCAGCCAGGGTTATACATATATGTAATTGGCCTGGTGACAACCTTCAAATCATAATCAATCTGTCACATTAAGATATGTTGTGGGATTCTGGCAAAGAACATATGAAAGCTATAATTTTCTGGTTAAGTAGAAGTCTAGAGTATCATTTAATGTAATTTGATTCCTTCATGTCTCATGTGGCAAATATTAACTAAAAATATTCCTTTATCTCATTCTAGAACCCAAAGGCGATGAGTTACCAAAAGTAGTTGTCAGCACTAGGAAAGATAAGGAGTCGAAGACAAAGTCCAGCAAAACGAGGGTCAAAGTGAAAACGAAAACTAAAGAGAGAGAGAAGAAGAGTGACAAGAAGAGAACAGAGAGCGAAGTTAAAAAGAGGGGTAAGTAATTTACGTTATAATAAATTGTTAGCAGCGGAGGATGTCACAGCTCAGTTTGTAAAGTAGCCGTAACTGTTTTGTGTCGAAGAGGTGCAGGTTCAATCTTCACCGAGCATAAACTTCAGTTGATAGATAATATACGACAACATCCCTGTTTTGTACCTGTGATAGATTACAAGTAGTCTACCAGAGTCATCTAGTTGATAATGGATTTCCACATCAGATGGTCCAATGTCCAGCCATTATCCAGTGATTTCCTGCTATCTTCACCACATTGTCTGTTCATCTTGTGGTAAAGTGTGGTGACAATTCCGCTTCTATATCATCCTAGGAATTAAGAGAAGAACCGAATCGATGTATATGGCTACTGATCTTTGTGTTGCTAGATAAGGAAGGTTATGGTGAGCGAGCAATGGCATGATGGTCTACAAACTTATATGGATAATTGGAAGGAGGATACTTCAGTGAATGTATGAGGCCGCAATAGCAACATAAATTCCGTGATGCTGATTACCAGTCCAATACCAGAGGCTGTGTTTCCATAAACAGAAATTCATTACCTCTAGATATTCCTTAACTCGGAGTAGAATAGCATTGTGGTGAGGTGTTTTTTTTTTTCTGATGGATATGGTGCTGCTGATTCTACTGACTATAGATTCATCAGTGGAGGTTCGCGGATCCGTAACTCGCCAGCTAAAAATGGGGCAATTGAAAAAGAGCGCAGCATATATAAAATTTGAACCTGGAACCTGCCCACCACATCTCAGGCTGTGGACTAGAACGATGACGTCATGATGTTGCACTGTTTTGATTTATTAAAAAAGGATCCCTTGGATCTCGTTGAATACGGATTTCCAGCAACAAAATGAAATACAAAAGTAACAAAATGGAGACCGTAAGATCTACTTCCTCTTTACCTTCCTGGATATTAACAGCCATAAAAATGTCAATAAATACTAGAACTTTGTTAATTTAACATAATTTCCATATGAATGCAATATATATTAAGTTTTGAGAGAAATTAATTCTTGAAATTTGTGTCATTACGAATAGGGTGTTCCGCAGGGTTGAATCCTTGGACCTTTCCTTATTTCATATTTAACAAGTCAATACCTAACCACTGTCTCCTGGTGTTTGTTGGTTGTTGCTGCTGCAGCAAACGCACTAACTTAGTAATCACTTATTCACATTTTCGCCGCTGTTCGTTTGAACTGGAATACTGATGTCAGCGAGTAGTGGAACCACTCGCCTTTGCTGTTTTCATCTAGATCGAGGAAGTAAACTTTATTTGTTGGCAAAATTGAAATGTTTACATCAAGGATGGTGATTTGCCATGTGACTGGTCGTTTGATGATGATGGCTCTGATTTTCTATATAATGATTAGAGGTGATTTGATGTCTGGTCTCTTGTAATGCTTTTGATAAGTTGTTACTTTTGGACGTCTACTTTAAATGAATCAGCTACACTAAACTGTCGGTTTGGTTTGTGCAATGTTACCATATTTCATCATAACAATTAATCCAAAAATCCAAAAACATCAGATAAAATTAAACCTGAAGTGAAATTATTCAGTGAAAGTTGAACCGAGAACTGAAGACGTGCATCCTGGTAACGATTTTGTTTCTGTCTTCTAGGCGGCATGATCGTGATAGAGTACCGTCTCCATCCGCGCGACTATACGCGCGAGGGTGCCACTTACACATGCAGACATTGTGGCAAACGGTACGACAGACAAAAATCCCTCAGGGTGCACCTGAAGACGGTACACTACAAAATACCAAAGTTCATGTGCGACATATGCAACAAGAAATTCATGACCCTCTCACCGTTCACAGCGCACAAACTCAAGGACCACAACATAGACCACAGGTTCAAATGCAAAGCCTGCGACAGCATGTACTTCACCGACTTCCGGCTGAGAGAGCACATCAAAACCTTCCACAAGCTGGGCAAGTTGCACAAGTGCAAGTTTTGCGAGTTCGAAACCTACCGCCCCGACGGTCTGTACAAGCACAAAATGAAACACAAGACCGTGAAGGACCACAAGTGCAGGTTCTGCGAGAAGTGCTTCGCGAGGAAGAACAGTTTGAACATGCACGAGAAAATTCACACGGGTGATAAGAAGAAAGTCTGCAAGGAGTGCGGCCAGGCGTACGTCCAGAAGGCCAGCCTCAACTACCACATGATGAAGTACCATCCGGAAGTGAAGTTCTAGCGACCGCGACAGCTGTCAATAAAATGTCACCGCTGTGTGTTTGTCTGTGACTTTTATTAAAAAAAAATAAAGTATATTATTTGTTAGTTGAAGTTTTAATCATACACCTTAGATCCCTTAAAAGATTCTATCCTTGTTAATATTTGGTGTTGGCTGACTTGGAGGAAACCCCACCACCATGCAGATTCCCACAATACGTGTGATTTCGGAATCAGGCAACCACTGTGCCGCGGGGTCAATAAAATGGGGGATTTTTTCGGGTGTTCCGCAGGGTTCGATTCTAGTGCCTTTACTCTTTTCACATTGATATTTTTTTTTTTTATGTGATTCTTCGCTTAAGTAGTGATTGTAGATTATGTAGCTTTTAAAGCTTCAATCAAAAACATATATATAATAGATATATGTCCATAATAGATATATTTCATTTTAATTTGAATGTGGATGGTTATAAGGGTAGAGGGAGACTGAAGAAACTGTGGATGGATTGTGTGATAGATGGTGTTGTGAGAAGAATGTGGATTCAGATATGGCTGATGAAGGGATATGGAGAAGTACATACTGTGCCGACGCCCACATAGCTGAGAAAAGGGCAGGAGGAAGAAGATTATATATATATTTTAAATAGTGTACTTTTCCCCAGATTTTTCGCGTTGAAAGAATATCCGGGTTAAAGGTTTTTTTTATTAATTTATTAATTGTGATTGTAAATCGTACCTCGGTCAAGAAACGAGAAGATAAATTTAACCACAACCAGCAGCAATTAAATTTGATCCCGAAGTAAATTTTCAAAGGAATCCTGAAGACGGGAAGTGTTGGGATTTAAATTTGGAATTTTTCTGTCTTCTAGGCGGCAAGATCCTGATACAGTTCCGCCTGCTGTCGCACGACTTCAAAATGGACGGCGACACTTACCTTTGCGGCCACTGCGACAAGCGCTACGACAAGGCCAGCTCCCTCCGGTTCCACCTGAAGACAACGCATTACAAGATACCGAGGTTCTTCTGCGAGCTGTGCAACAAGGAGTTCATGACGCTCGCCCCTTTCACCGTCCACAAGCTGGAGGAGCACAACATCGACGACAGGTTCAAGTGCAACGCGTGCAACAGCGTGTACAACACCAACATCCAGCTGAACAAGCACATAAAGAACTTCCACAAGCTCGGCGAGATCTACAGGTGCGAGTTCTGCGAGTACGAGTCCTTCAGCTTCGAGGGCATGTACAAGCACAAGTTCAAGCACAAGACGGTCAAGGACTACCACTGCCGCTTCTGCAAGAAGTCGTTCTTGAGGAAGACCACTCTGGACCTCCACGAGCGAATCCACACGGGCGACAGGCGGAAGGTCTGCAAGGAGTGCGGGCAGGCGTTCGTTCAGAAGGCCAGCCTCAACTACCACATGACGAAGTACCACCCGGAAGTGAACTTTTAGTGACACTGTGATGATGTTGTGTATATATATCACCGCGACGTGCCTGCCTACCTTTAGTTTTTTTTTTTTTTTTTTGTAAATATTTTAAATAGATGTTAAAGTCAAGAACAAGTTGGTATATATCATTGTCTTGAACGGTTTCCTAACTGTGTCATTATCATCATCATCATCATCATCATAGGCCTCCCCCAAAGATCCCCACACAGTCAACATGGCTATGGTACAGCTGGTCACTAAGGGCTGTCTTATGTAGAAGTTGATATGGGGAGGATTTGGGCCATTTCCCACTACTCTGGCCCAATGTGGATTGGTGGGAGCCAGAGCCTCGTTTGTTCATTAGCATGCTGCACCACGAGCTGGTGAGGTTAGCTTGGGTCCTGTGAGGTGTTGTGCGGGGACCTAACTGAATTCTTATAAAACTAATATCTGTGGAAATTGAACCTGCTCCTTTAGGGCATATACTCTTACAAATGGAACTATTACGGCTTCATCATCATCATCAGCCTGCAGCATATAGTTAACTGTTATTGAAGATTGGAATCCTCGGTTCTCATCTTTAACAACCTTATCATTACTGGGGTCTCTGATTTGATCCACATCATCTGATACCATTTTAGTTATGTGGCTAAAAGTTTACTTCAACTTCAGGTGGTGTTAAGGAACAAGGAGATGGTGGTGAAGTGTTCAGGATACTCCAGCTCTCATACATTGGTAGTTGGATACATAAACAATATATATGTTAGTTGTATGTATATATTATGTAGATAATATTGCAAGGCAAGTTGAAGATCATCGACCAGGTGGAAGATCTGGTGAAGGTCGGTAGGTCACCAAAAATCTTCGAACCATCAACCAAGTAGATGTTGTTCTGGTGAAGTTCGGAAAGTCACCATATACCTAAGAACTATCGACCAAGTAGATGATCTGGTGAAGATCGAAGGGTCACTAAAATCTCTGGACTATCAATGCATGTGGAAGATCTGGTGAAGGATCGGAAGGTCGCCGAATATCTTCGAACTATCTCAACAAAGTGGATGTTCTGGTGAAGGTCTGAACGTCAACAAATATCTTCGGACTGTCAACCAGGTGAATGATCTGGTGAAGGTCGGAACGTCACTAAAAATTTTCGAACCATCAACCATGATCTGGTGAAGGTCATCTAAAATCTCCGATCCACAACCAAGTTAATGATCCGGCGAAGGTCGCCAAGTCACCAACCTTCGCTGATGGAGGCGTATGTGTAACTGAACGTTTACCATACTGATCATGACCATCATTAAAATTTAATACAAAAATATGTCCGCACTTCCGGTTTCGAACATCCGGTGCAAAGAGTAAGTGTTAGGAGTCGTTCCATAACTGACACTACTGATTTCTTATCGTACACGCTTTGATATGCAACATGTACCAATACCGCAGTAACTTCACTGTCTACAGACGCCCTTCAAACCGGAACACAGTAATGTCTGCGCGCTACACAGTGCATACCAAAACGGGCGCTGGTTAGTATGATATACACTGCACTATATTATAATCGCTTAGACATGTTTAGTTTGGTTACTACAGTAATACCGTTACCCCCAGCGCCCTTCAAACCGGAACTTTCACAACTATACATTCGTTTCTTTTCTAAGCGACAGTAGTCATTTGAAATACTACACCACAGTAAAAGAAGCGGGAGGGGTTTCGGTTGGAGGCCGCTGGCGTCGCAGCACGACTGGTTCGTTCACCTGACGAGGAGCCCTAGGGCTCCCAAGTATCCCCAATGCAACATCAAAACACCAGCCTACTAAGAAGCTTACGAACTGCGTCATCCAGCTCTAGAGTAAGGTCCACATGGGTGTGAGGACCGCATGGTGTCGTCTGCGATAAGTCTTACTTCAACATCAGCATCCGTCTCCACGACCACCCATTCAGAGAGCAAGTACCGCCGCGACGAGGAATCAACCGGTCCTCGATTATTCCGTCATCTAGAAGCTGTGGTGAAGATCTTGACTCTGATGATGATCAGTTAATATCCAATAAATTAGCTCTTCACAAGTCCAACATCAGTAGCCAACTCGTATACATTATTGGCGGTATCGCTCCCCAATTCAAATTTGGAACGAGTCATCAGCTCGCCGAAGGTCGTCCGTGGAACGTTCTAGAAACTCCCATAGAGCTCTGATACAATTTTTCTTTAATGAAGCGGCGAGACGAGCTGGACGTTCACCTGATGGTAAGTGATACGCCTGCCCATAACATGGCGCTAGGTAGAATGGTATTCACAACACCACATTACGCTCGTCGCCATGAGACAGAAGATGCTGACCCTCGTTACCCTTAGTAATTACACTAGGTACCTAGACGATCCGGCACTGGAAACCTACCACCAATCAATCATCAGCGACGTGTCCGTCGGCGCGTCGCTCTATATATTATTCTCGAGTATTGTAGAATATCACCGAGTATTTGATGAACAGCACTAGTCAAAATACTAGGTAAAAATACTTGATATATTGTTTCAAAGTGACGAGCACAATGTGGTAGACTATATCATCCCTTTTTTTTATCGCGCGGGAAATCTTAAAAGATACTTTTCTTCTGGGGGGAGGACAAGGTTGTGTGGGGCTTCTACCCAAGAAAACCCTCTCGGTGTTCTCCCTCAGTGCATTAGGAGGGGCTTCGAGATTTACGGAACGCACCGGTGCCCCCCTGCACTCTGGCTGTGCTACGACAAATACAAAATCACCTCGCATTTGCCGTCGTCCTAGGGCTTGCTTATTGCGCTCTGAGGGTCCCCACTCTCAAAGCCCATGAACCTGAGGACTCTTTTAGTCTCCTTATACGAGAGGCGGAGAACAGCGCGAGACGAGGGCTGAATGTATATCATCCTAATTACCGTTACTATTTTATAAGCGGACGACACTTACCATCAGGTGAAGAATAAAACCTCCGTGGTAGACTGAAATATAAAATATATTTTTTGCTATAAATTAAAAAAAAAACAAGCAAATCTGCGTTTTATTTCACTCAACTATTATATGTTCTGGTAATAAAGAGCTCTCTCAATGTTCCCACTGCTGGAACTCCGAAGTGTGTTCCGGAAGAGTAAAGTCCTTTTTGATATTCGACGAATTATTATTCCACTTTTCAAGGGGTGTAAGGGATCCCGCTCTACTCGCGTTGTCCAAGCCAACCTCTCCTGCTCGTGGTATACCCATGAGTGTCTTGCGGTATCGGAGGCCGTGCTGACTGTAAGGTGATGTAATGTGGAGGTCTTTGAGGAGAGGCCTCTCAGCGGGTGAACGTTTATCGGCTGATGATTGTTTTTTCCACCGCCGTACTTATTTAATTAATTGGACTGATAATTTTGTCGTTTTAAAATTTAATTTATCAGTATTGTGCTTTTTTCTTAGTCCCTTTAGAAATAGGCTAAGATTCTAAGACCATGCTGCCTTGTCATTGGCATGTTATATTAAGCGTAATATTTTTTTTATTCCACGGAACGGTTAGAGCAAGACGTTTATAAATAGGCCTATGTCCAACCATCGGCAACTATCGATCTGATATTGATGATGATAGGTTTTACCAGAACGGAAGAACATTATAAAATATCAAAAGCAGTAATCACTAATGAAACAAAGTGGATGTCGATCTAAAGAGGTTTTATTACAAAAAATAAAATTTTACAATATTTATTATTGAAAATATTAAAAAAGTATTAACAATATTAAATACAAAATATAATAATAAAAAAAAAATTAATGATTAAAAATTATTTAACAATACTTGTTAATATTAAAATAACCTTAAAATTGAGTATTGTACAGATGTCAAGAAGTGCCGCCGTCCTGTGGAGAACAGTTATATAAAGTTTTAGAAAACAAAAAAAATATTTTTAATAGAAAGAAAACAAATTAATACATGTTTAATTTATAACATGAGAAAGCAGACGAACAAGTACACTTAATATTAAGTGATTAGTCCGGTCATAAAATGATGCTAGTTAGCATAATTTACAACATTTCACCACGCTTGCCATATTGATACGTAGATATTGTTTTTTTATTCTTAATAACATAAATAGGCTGCTTTATTTTCCCACTGTTGGGACTTTGTGTCTGCCCCCACAACGTAAAAATTTCCAGATACATAATGCTGGCGAAATTAAGTGTTCGTATATACACGAATTCTATTGTTGGACATGTTTTTCTCACCGGAAGCTCGATCTCATTGAAGATCGAAGCTGAGTGTCTACGAAACGATCATACCATGATAATATCCATCAGGGAATAAAAATCAATATTGAGGTTCCTGATAGGAGTGTGCTGCAGCATGTTCAACTATTCTTCATGGATGGAACAAGTAAATATATATAGAAGCGATTTTGTATGAACTATATACTAAGCGGAAATGAATACATTATTATTTATCAGTCGATAGACGCCCACTGCTGGGACATAGTTCGTTTCCATCTATCGGATGGTTGTCTCTTTCAAACGGTTTCCCTCGATATTTAAATATTTAATATTACAACTCTAAAGGAACTGTAATCATCAGAACATTTGATCATATGTATTATTGAATCTGGTGGTGGTGAGGAACTGCACCCGTCCGGTTAGCTACAAGCCTTATATCAACACCTCGGGGTTCAAACGACGTAAGCGCAGTTATATCAGTCTCACTCAGTTTCCCAAGATCTATTGTAAAGGGTCCCGCATAACAGATCACGGGACCCCAAGCCAACCTCGCCTGCTGGTGGTGCACCATGCTGATCCGCAAACGGGGCTGCATCTCCCACCAACGGGCACTGGGCCAACGTGAACCCCTACAAACGTAAAGATTTTTGGGGGATGACCAAATCGAGCAGTGACCATCTATCAGCTGATGATGCTGAATGTCGTATAAATAATGAGCCTATTTATGTATATATAAAAAAAGGTATTTGTTGCCGGAGACCGACTAAGTACCACCATAGCGCCTATTGCAGGCGGCAGATAGTACCGTGCATATGTTACTGTGTTCCGGTTTGAAGGGGGTTGTAGCTGGTGTAATGACTGGCGTAACGAGACTCGACATCTTATGTCCCAGGCGACGAGCGTGATGTGGTGTTGTATATATCACCCTAACCAGCGCCACGTTATGGGCAAGCGTATCACTTATTATCACGTGAACATGCCGCTCTTCTCGTCTTTTAGTTTAGCCGTATAATAATTAGAAGAGAAGCTCTCGGTCCGCAGTCAGAGACCTGGACGTCGAAGTAGGATGCTTCGCGCCTTCCTTCCATGGTGGTGGATTCGGGAGTAATCTGTCACCAAGTATGAAAGGTCTCCAGGTGATGTGTGCGGTAGTTCCATAACACACTTAAAGGAGGTAGAGAACCGTAGCTTCACACCGAGATGTGGTCTCATCAAGTCCTCACGGTTGTGTGCGAAAGCGTTCCCATGGTTGCAACTAAATGCGCCGAGTTAAAAACCGTGGGGTTGTATCCGGTAAGAGTCCGGTATAAACCCCCTGTTACCCCCACAGCAGAAGGGTATCCAATACGGGATTTGATCATAAATAAAAGGTTACGCCTTTGAACAGAGAAGTCGATATTGTATATCTGATGAAAATAACAGAATTGCTGTTTCAGCTGCGTGTGAGAGAGAGGGAGAGAGGGAGGGAGAGAATTCTAGACGAGCTACACCATCAGCCCCAATCTCATGGTTAAATATTACAGGGGTGTAAAGGTTCTCGCGCAACAGCTCACGGGACACTGAGCCAACCTCACCAGCTCGTGGTGCAGCCTGCTAATCACCAAACTAGGCTCTGGCTCCCACCAACCCGCATTAGGCCAGCTTGGTGAGATATGGCCCAAATCCCCCATGTGAACTTTTAAAAACGGCAGCCTCTGGAGCCCGACGGTACCGGAAGCCATTGGATGTGGGTAGCGCAACATCAATCGATGTGGAGATATTTGGGCAAAACCTATGTCCAGCAGTGGACCGTCTTGGTATTTATCAGCTATTTCCACCGTCAAACAGTAGTCTGCAAACACTACTTGGTGTTCCGGTTTAAAGGGCGCTGTAGCTAGTGAAAAACTTACTCTTTTGTCTTAGCGACTAGTACAATGTGATGCAGTATATATCATCCTGACTAGAGCCATGATGTTATAGTTGGACATCACCATCAGGTGAGCGTCTCGTGTCATCGCTTTCTCCATTTAAAATAGTCTGCATCATCTCTATGGAGACAGTATGCAAAGATTACCTGGTCTTCTAAATTGAATTACGAGGGTTTAATCAAATCGCTGATGTAATGAAATTTACTCATATAGAAAACCATTGTAGGGGTTCATTCGAGGGGATTTGGGTCATTCCCCACCACGCTGGCCTAATGCGGGTTGGTGGAAGCCAGAGACTCGTTCGTTGATTAGCAAGGTGCATCAAGACCAGGTGAGGTTGACTTGGGTCATATGGGAGAGGCTGATATTCAACATTGAACATCAATAGGCTGAACTGAAAATGACATGTGACAAATATTACCGACTTTAAAAATAAATTATCGTGCGGGATAGGGTAACAAGTTAAAGCGCGCATTAATATGTATAATTGTAGTATAAACTAACAATGTATGATATAAGAAATTATAACTTAGCGGTAAACTTGTTTAAGCATATTTTCATGTAAATAAGTACAAGACGGCGGAACGGTTCTCTTTAAGGTAAAGCAACGCGGCAGCTTAGAACAAAGCGGCTCTCGCTAAGGTAAAGCTCCGTCATACAAATATAGGATTAGGCTAATGACTCCTGATTGATTCGGCCGACTACGAGCCGTCCTCGAATCCTAAGACCAATAAGCGCAGACCACGGCATGCGCTGATTTCGTCATCCCCAGGGGTCCCTCACACCACACACGAAACCACAACCACCGACAACACCCACGTCACCACACACACCTCGGACACTACCAACACGCTCCGAATCACCGCATCACGCCGCCCTCGCTTCAGAACGCGGCGCCACAGGTACTCACACACCGCGTGCACTAAGTACACCCGCGATCAGGGGCGGTTCTCACCGCACAGAGATTCCGATACAGGCGAGGGTAGTCGGGGAACGGGTCCGCGCCCGCCCTCGACGACCGAGTAGATTCGCCAGAGTAACCAATAACCAGACACACGTTATTAAAAACTCCGCCGTCGGATAACTACACTACAAGTAGTACATTTTTTGTAAATAGGCCGTGGATCCAGGTCCACGCGCCCAATGTTAGATAAGCTGTAATAGTCGAATAGCTTGCAGCGCTGACATCATCATGAATCCAGACTCCTGATTGGTCAAAATGTAAAGCCTGTGATTGGTCCACCAATCACAATGCTTAAATCCATAAGAATTTTTTTTATAAAATGCGCGCCATTTGAAGACCGGGCCACTACTGCTTTATATACATATGTATGTATTTAATTTATTTTAATTTTGTTGTTTTTATGTTTTATGCGTTTTGTTTGTATTTTAAGTTTTGGTTTAATTTCAAATTAATTTAATCTATCTTTTTCTTCTTTTTTTAAATATTATTTTAGCTGGCTGATACCAGATCGACAAGCCCCGAGTCCGATGAAGTCGTTATGTTTGTTAATAAAACTGCTACGCAGACATTAAAATAATAAAAAAAAAGACCGGGCCACCTGCAGTCCGGAACGAGCAACAGAAGAATAAATAGTGCAACATGAAATAACGAAGTTTTCATTTCATTACAGCGAATGTGCTCAAGCGCACAATTATCAATGTTACTATTACAAAGCCATCTTTTATCAGGTACCAGTAAAAGTATATTTATTTAATAGCACATATAAAATGCATTAACAAAAACAAAAAATCATTAAAATGTAATTATTTAAAATAATAAGCCGTCCTCTCACAATCTTTTATTTTTCCACCATGGCAACATTGTTGAATAAATACACCGACTGGGCCACTCGTTCACGTTCACAGATAAAATATACACGTAGAAATATATTACACTAAAATAAAAAGTCTTTATTTCGGTATGGCAACACATTATCATACCATGTTACGGCCGTTGTCACCCGCTATCCGGTCCACGATCTGTAAATAAAAAAAAAACAATTAACCTGTAATAAAAAAAAAATTATAGGAAATAAAAATATGTTATCATAGATAATATTAAATGATGGCAATATTAAAATATCATTCTATAAAATATAATAGGAATTTAAGATGTATAAAAGATAAGACATGATGCAAAAGGAGCAACATGTGACCGATTGATGTGGAGATCTTTGGAGATGCTTATGTCCAGCAGTGGACATCTATCGGTTGAGGATGATGAAAGACAAGATATTTAAATGAATATTATCTGCTCTAATAAACAGAGGTTTGGAACACAGAGTTTCTAAATATATTTCTTCAGTCCCTCTGCTGGGATTTTGAGTATTTACAATGAGTTAAGACGAGAGTCCTCAAATTCTTCGGACACACGGTCAGGCGAGACCCAGACAGTCTGGAAAGACTGATTATTACTGGTTATGTGGAAGGAAAGAGAGCGAGAGGGCGGTATCCTACAAGATGGACACGCACAACTCAGGACGCTACGGGGGCTACCCTACAATCGTCCATCCAAATGACGCAAGACAGAAATGTCTGGAAAGAAATGGTGGCCAGGGCAACGCACCATAGTCGCATCCCTCAGTCATGAGGTTACGACAAAGAAGAAGAAGAATGAGTTAAGACCTGATCTCATTACTTCCGCCAAGTGCGAAGTTTGAAGATATTTAAATATCAAATTTATTTATTTATTAAAAATGTTATTTTACTGGTTCTAGAAATATTGTGGGTAGTAGAAATTTATACATGACATTGGTTCTTATATATATATATATATATATAGTGGCACTTACCCCTCGAATAATTGGCAAACTAAGCAGGGAGCCCAACACAGGTACCATTCTGAGGAAATTGACAGCAGCTGGCAGGAAACCTCTGTAATGTAAATGTATCATAAATATTTCATTGATTTGACAACACAAAAGGCGATTGTATTGGCATATTGATTTTTTTTTTTGGCCAATTTGTTTATATTTAAAATTACAGTTTCCTCAATAGCAACATCACATTAAACAATCGGGCACTATTATAAGATAGCAATTCCTTACAGTAAAAATTTATATACCTGAACAACAGCAGGAATCCGTAAATTTCAGCGATCATGCCAATCATAGGCCAACCGAGTAACACTATTGAAATTCCGCCAAAGAACGCAACTGAAGCTTTAATTTTATGCCTTTGGAAGAAAAAGAAAAAAGTCCTCTGTAGACCTATGACACATGCGAGGCCACTGATGAATAAAATCTGAAAAAGGCAAGTACCATAGATCAATTGATTGGAAGGATTTGCTAAAATAAAATAATTACATAAACAAAGACAATTATCATCAAGATCTAAAAAGTTACCAGTGGTCTGTTGCTGAAACTATCTAAATAATCAAGACTGGCTGAAATGAAGAATTGTATCACAACAAGAACTGTTGAATCTTTTATGTCATGTAAAATCTTAATTTCTTTACTTACATTGCCAATCGCCAGCAGACCTTTATCAAAAAGTAAAAGGACTCCAAGGAAAAGAAACGTCATCCCAAATCCTGCCAGGCCCACACCAATTTCTGTAACAATAATAAAAAGATTCAAAATTGCTATTTTGTCTCTGGATCCAAATGAATCTGTGTGGTCATTACATTTACATGAAATAAAAAAATCTGTAGTTTAGGTGATATTTTCACACCTTGTCTCAACTTTTTTGTAAGAAAATTTATTGTCATAATCTCAATTAGATAAATAATCAACTAAATATTTACTGCCTTTATTATTATTTTTTTACTTACTTTGAGTGTCCGTTATTTCAATCATTCTTTTTAATTTAAATTAGATTCTACTTCAGGAATGCGGGCCTCTAAAGGCGTTAATTTGGTCCAATAAAAGGTAAATAGGAAATACAACAAACTTATAACCTATGTCTCCACGTCATTTTAGTTATCGAATTTATAATGTCAAAACATAAACCACGTTCAGAAAATCGTTAGTATTGCCACCTGTTTGATAAGCAATAATTATTGTGTCGATAAATTAAAAAGTAAACAAGAAGAATTATTTTAATACTCCGTTAAAAAATGTATTATACTTCATTTACAATTGTTTTTAGCGTCAGTTATAAACTATAAATAAAAATTCTGATCAGTAAATTATTTTGAAACTTTTTTTAAAAACTCCTACAAAAACTATACGAAAAAAGGGCAGGAATTAGATATTCATAAAATCGAAAACAATATGGAATCGAGAAATAAATTTTTTAGTCATGCAGAATAATTATCTATTCTATTCAGAAAGTGGTAACACATATCCTAACCTAATTTCTATTAGGGATTTCGCGTCTCCACCATATTTGTTTGTGTCATAGTAACAATATTAAAAAATTTTATGGTACTGCAAGTAGAAAATATTACCTATTTTTGCCTAGTAAGTGTACTAAACATAACAATATTTATAACTGCTGTAAACTAACAAAACTTTGGTTGTATTGAATAACATTCCTTTCAATATTATTGATTATTTGTATATAAGTTGTAAATGTTACTTAAAGAACGTTAGTTTACAGAATAGCGGATATATAATTTTAATTTAAGGTTTAATTATGGTACGAGGAGTTGGTAGAGGAGGTCGCGGAATGCCTGGAAGAGGAGGAATGGGGCGCCCACCCTTTAACCGGCCACGGGTGATGATGCTGCGGCCGCCATTCGACTTGATCTTGGCCGAACCAGCGTTCCCTAGATGCAAGCCGGTACCAGACGACTCGGGACTCACTCAGGTAGAGATGCATTACCAAATAGAAAGTGATATATCAGTCTTTGAACTATCAATTATAGATAAGTTCAAAAACAAATATTTGTCATTAATTTATTTCTCTTCAAGGGAGGAAGTCAGATTGTAAATTTTTAATGTTTTAAGTAGAATGATTGTAATGATTCTTTTTGTAAGCAATATTGTTTACAATACAGAAGAGAATTCTAATAGAATTAAAGACATGCATGTTTTTAGATACTTATAAATTATTTAATTAGTCTGCCATTAGCACACATACATATTATTTGTTTTTATTAACAGGCTCTTCTTAAAAGACATGCTGAACTTTGTCCAACACCATCTGAACAAGCGGCTGTACTATCATTAGTCACCAAACTACAGACAGTTCTAGATAACCTAGTTGTAGCGCCCGGTGATTTCGCTGCATGTGTAAGTAATAGATATTTATCATTCAAGCAATGTTAAACTTTACCCATCTCTATCGTGGAGCTGTACTTACCATAAAACATTTTTCTGCAGCAATTGGAAGAGGTCCGTCAAGTCGGCTCTTACAAGAAAGGCACAATGATGGCCGGCAAGAATGTTGCTGATATTGTTGTGATAATGAAGACCTTGCCTACTAAGGAAGCTGTTGAAGGTCTCTCCAACAAGGTACTGCTTAAATAATTTACAAGAAATCTGATAAATTACACTATATACATAGAGTTGGTCCTTCAGGTGAACGAGGAGGTGAATAAGCTGACCCGGGCTGAGGGAACTGGCACTGTGACTTGTGCGTGCAACGAGCGTGGCTTCAGTGTTGGAGCTACGGGAGCTGCTGTGCGAGTGCTAGTTACAACTCTGCACCAGAATTTGAGGAAGTTGGAACCGGAGGTAAGGAGATTCAGTTCCTTGATGAGAAGCAGGATGGTAGTAGCCCAAGACCAACCAGTGGAGGTCTTTGAAGGAGAAGTTTGTTTTATCCGCCTTTTGTACTTTCCGACTGAACCTGAGAAAGAGGATGTGAATGGAGAGCTGCAGGTAATGTTCCTCTCTGCTTTGTGCAGGTTCATTTGGACTACAAGGTTATAAGCAGCCATCTAGCAGCGATCAGGCACAGCAGATGGTTCGAGGAGAATGCTCACCACTCCTCCATAAAGGTACACCACATTGATCGAGATTTTGTTTTTATTCGAGGTCACGGTCGAGATGTTCATCTGATGGTAAAAGACAGCTTATTACATGGCACCAACTTAAGATACTTATACTGCATGATGTTCGACTGGTCAAGAATTAGTACCTCATTAATTTAATTAGGTTCTCGTCCTTCAAGCCGGATCCCAATGTATGCATTGTGTCGATTAGTAACAGCACGAGCTGCAGTGGTACCTACATGGTCTCCCAAAGCTAAGACCTTGGTGTTCGTGTATACCATCCTAACTATATCTCTTGCTCCGTATAGTGCCAGGTGATCTATGAGGGAGCCCGAACTAGTTAACCAACTCCATGTAGACACCATCAGGATATTATGTGGTGGAGTATAATGATAATTCCATGAACTACATCAGGCTTCAGTTGACAGTAATGCTTGCACACTACCGCTTGTTGCTGAGGTCGTATCAATGGTGATCAGCGAAGTAGACCTACCTCCGGTAAAGTTGATGTAATGTACCTGTAGGTTCTGATGATAGGTTTCTGTTTCCGGAGACTGTGTATGTTGTTACCACAGCAGCGGCTGTTGCAGCCGACAGACAGTACTGTGATCCGGTTTGAAGGGCGCTGAAGCTAGTGTAATTACTAGGGTAATGAGAATCAACTTCTCATGTCTCAGGCGAAGAGTGCAATGTGGTGCAGTGTTTACCATCCTAATCAGCTCCTTGTTATGGTCAGGAGTATCACTTACCATCAGGTGAACGTCCTGAAGCTTAATGAATTAGAAACTTCACACTATAACGAGTTATACATATTTGTTAGTGATGGTAGGTCGCCATGACTACCGTTCAGGTACTGACTGTTACTGTGCTCAGGCTCGAAGGATCAGCAGCTCATGATGAGACTTAACATGTCTCAAGGTCAGTACATGTTGCAGTGCATATCATCCTAATCTGATTGTAACAAGTTCTTCCTTATCGTGCGCATGCGCAGGTGCTGATACGACTGCTGCGCGACATGTGCGCTCGTCACGCCGGACTGGAGCCCCTGACCCCTTGGATGATCGACCTGCTCGCCCACCACTGCATCATGAACAACCCCGCGCGCCAGGCGCTGCCGATCAACGTCGCGTTTAGGTGAGCTGATTATCTTGTCTTCCATTCAGTCCTGCTCGAAGGACCAGCTGCTAGTGAAAGTACTTGGGGTCATGATACTCAATGTCTTAGCGACGAGCTCAATGTGATGCTGTGATCACTGATGCTATATCATGAGCAATCGTATCTGGTGAAGATCTCTTGAGAGAAAATTATGATGATATTCATCATCATAATCATCATCTGTGGTGATGGTCTTAGATATTTTACACCGGGTTAACGTTGCAGGCGAGCTCTGGCGCTGCTCGCCGGCGGGCTGTTCCTGCCTGGCTGCGCGGGCCTGCCGGACCCGTGCGAGGCTGCGCATGCGCGCGCGCACACCGCCCTCGACCTCGCCGCGCAGGACCACGCCGCGGCCACTGCTCAGACGTGAGTACACAGCAGCGGACAAGTGTCTGATCTTCTACACCATCAGACGCTGTGTTAGATCAGCTTCTACCACTTCTGTCAAGTTATGTGGTAACATTACTGTATTGAAGATTGCTGCAGCTAGTGTAATTACTATGGTAACAAGGCTTTAATAATTATATATGTGCAGTGTATATTATCCTAACTAACGCTACATTATTATATCCGATCTGAAGGGCGTTGTGGCTAATAAAATTACTGCGGTAATAAGACGTGACATGTTATGTCTTAGTGGGGAGTACAATGCCGTGCTATGTATACTATCCTAACTAAAGCCACGTTGCTATGGACGTAGAACTAGCCATCAGTCGTGATTCTTGTACGGAAGTCCCAGTTGTGGGCATAATTTTTTACTTACTGAATTTTCATACAATCTGTGTGTGTTAAGCCTGCTGCGGGTGGTGGCGCGTGGTGGGCACCGCTACGTGCTGGGCCTGCAGCCGTTCGAAGGCGGCAAGGACATCTCCACGGAGATCACGGTGTGGGACGGTGTGGTGGTGTCGCCGCTCGCGCCCGCCTACCAGGAGGCGCAGGAGGCCATGGACACCGAGGACAAGGGTAACCAACTACTCACCGCTTAATCCCGGATCACGCTTCCGGAATGACATCACTACTTCATCTCACTCTTATCATATTAATCATTCCTTCTCTCACCACTCTATTGATCATTCATTCCTTCTCTCACCACTTCTTTGATTATTCATTCCTTCTCTCACCACTCCTTTGATTATTCATTCCTTCTCTCACCACTCCTTTGTTCATTTATTCCTTCTCTCACCACTCCTTTGATTATTCATTCCTTCTCTCACCACTCCTTTGGTTATTCATTCCTTCTCTCACCACTCCTTTGTTCATTTATTCCTTCTCTCACCACTCCTTTGATCATTCATTCCTTCTCTCACCACTCCTTTGTTCATTTATTCCTTCTCTCACCACTCCTTTGATCATTCATTCCTTCTCTCACCACTCCTTTGTTCATTTATTCCTTCTCTCACTATTCCTTTGATTATTCATTCCTTCTCTCACTACTCCTTTGAACATTCACTCCTCTCACCACTCCTTTGAACATTCACTCCTCTCATCACTCCTTTATTCATATTTCCTATCATTCGCTCCTTCTATCAATTATCTATTCATTCATTGATATTTTCTGAACCCTTAATACATCCATTCCCATTATCATATATTTTTTCATCCCCTCTTATCCATACATTTTTATTCTTTCCTTCCATTATACGTTTATCCAATCATCACCACTCCAATATTATTTATCACTTCGTTCTATCACTCGATCCCATTCATCAATTTATTGGCGATTGGTGAGACGTTCACCTGATCATAAGTGATACGCTCCACCACAACAACGTGGCGCTAGTTAAGATATCACACACTGCACCACATTGCTGTCGTCGTCTGGGACGTAATATGATGAGCCTCGTTACCCCAATCATTATACTCGCTACAGCGCCCTTCCAAACCGGAACATTATCATTCGCTCGTATAGTAGTTGTTCGATACCATCAGCCATCCCCGTAGTACACTCACGCGCACATTTAAAGACACTTCCTGTTTGGTTGCAGAGGACGACTGCGCGCCGGATGGGGTGGCGGCGTAGCCGGCGTGGTCCGGCTGCTCCGAGTACGCCGCTGACTTTTATATTAATTAGACTTAACTGTAATATAAATAAACTAATTACTTTTGTGCTTATTCTGTCTTTCCCTCTCCCTCTCCATCTCCCTCCGTTATTGAAGCTCACACGGTGCGCGACATCTATAACATATCACATGTGATTTGCCATTTACTGGTGATGGACTGGTTGGTACCGTCACAGTTCCCTGAACTGGTTCCCGCCTTGTCTTGTCGGTGGGGCTCGGTAGCCGTGGCTGTCACCCGCGGTGAAGCTAAGAGGAACTTGCCCAGGCGGCCCAAGGTGGCAGATCTAGGTGAGCTCACCTCGGATGTAGACTGCAGGGGCAGGCTAGCACTGCCCTTCGCAGCCGTGGTGGCGACGGAAATCAAGACCAGATACGTCGCAAGGAGTCGGTAAAGTCTTCTCTCTTGCCTCCCATGTTGGTGACAGATTCGGGATAATCCGTTGCCAAGGTGACAAGAGACCGAGAGGACAGCGCGATGTATGAGTGTGAGTGGGTGTCTCCCACCGAGATGAAGCTGTCGGCGCTGGTGGGGTTGCGGTGTGCGCAAGCGTTTCCGTGGCGCTGCCGTCAAGCGATGACGGTGGAACATCATACGCATGCGACGACATAACCTGTCTTAGTCCTTGGGAGAGCTGGTATCCTCCACGTAAAATAAAACTGATGGGCGCTGTACCTACTGGAATTACTGCGGTAATGATACCTCATATCTCAAGGCGACGAGCAGAATGTGGTGTCGGGTATACCACCCCAACTAGCGCCACGTTGTGACGCGGCGTCTGCATTCGTCATTCATTCACCAATCCACGGAGGAGCAGCGGAAGTGGAAAATATACGACTCACTAGTTTTCAAGTGATTGGCGACCAGAGGAAACCCATTTTCATTTTATATATATTTATTCAAAGCTCCATTGACATCCGAAAATATTTGACGTAATCACTCAAAATTTGGTGGAGATTTTGCTCCTGCCGTTTAGAGATCAGATAAGAATGGTTTTTACAATATTCCTTCCCCGGAGTTGCAGGGGTGCGACAGTGGGTGAGGGTGGGGAGGAAGCTAGTGTATGTGTAATGAAAACATAAACCTTAGAACACATTATTTATTTGTTTACCACAACACAAATGTTTACTGAGATATATAGAATTGTTTTTTCGTCAATGTTTATCTGGTATTAAATTTGTTCTTCGTCAGCGCCTTCTTCGAAAGGATGTCGTGTCCTGGGTACAGGCTCGCAACTCTCGTCGCCACCGTGAACTTGTCCATCTTGCGTCCGATGTCCTTACCGGATTTTTGGTTTCCCAAAAACCTGGACGAGTCCGACGTGATGGAGGTGACGGCGAGGGAGCCGGAGTCGGTCAGCCGGCGCCTGTTCTCGTGGTAGCTGGAGCAAAACTTACCGTGGATGTCTATATGCTGTATCAGATTGAGCAGACGGCACTTTTTGTATCGCTCCGCGATCGTTTCCTTCGTTTTCCAGTTTTTATCACGAGGCTCGGCGAACGTGTCCCCGTGGGCTACGTCCGCCATCTCGACGTGATACTCCTCAGTTTAGTTTTGATCTTTGTATACATGAAAATTTTATTAGCCTCACCTTTAGTCGACTCACGAGAATTTATTAATATGACATCAGCTGCGACGTTGACAATATATATATATATATACATATATTATTAAAAAAAGGTTTTACTACGAAAATGGCCGTCGAGATAGTTCCAACCAATAACAAGGTGCTGCTGCTAATATAATCTCTATCACTTACACTTCTTCTCTTTTTTTTGATCATCAGCCGATACACGTCCACTGCTGGACATAGATTTCCACAAATATCACCACATACAATTGGTATGGCCTCCGTTACCGCTGAGCAATAGAAGCTATCGTATGTAGAGGTTCATTTGAGGGGATTTGAGTCATTTCCCACTACGCTGGCCCAATGCGAGTTGGCGGGAGCCAGCGCCTCGTTTGTCGATTAGCAGGCTGCACCAGGAGCTGGTGAGATTACCTTGGGTTCCGTGAGTTGTGCGGGCATTCTTCTTTCTTTTTTTTTGATAATTTTTTATAAGGGGCACGTGTGTTACGTTCACCTGATAGAAAATGATGCGCTTGCCCATAACAACGTGGCGCTAGTTAGGATGGTATACACTGCACTAGATTGCGCTCATCGCATGAGACATAAGATGTCAGTCTCGTCAACTCAATGATCATACTAGCTACAGCGCCCTTCAAACCTGAACACAGTACGATCGGCTGCAATAGTCGTTACAGTGGTACCCACATAGACGGTCTGTAGCAACAGAGACACTACCACCGGTAAACCAAGATCAACACCTATCATCAGTCATTCTAGGAATCATTGGTTCATATCCATTATATTAGTTTTAAATGTCTCATTTCTGATTTTAGACAAGACTGTTATTGAGTTGTGATGAGACGGTCACCAGCATAAATCTGCCACCATTAAGCAACACTACTTCAGAGACAATTTCGAGGGTTAAAAGAATAAAACAAGCAAAATACAAAGTAAGTTCTTTATATCTTGAAAGTAGTAACAATAATTTACTTTTCACTTACAGACGAAAAAAAAAATATTATTAAAGGTAAATAAGATTAACGTTAAAAAAAAGCTATGGCTAAATCGATTTACTGATAATGATGTGTTTAGAAATACTGTTACTATCTCGTATATCAACGTGATCATCATCATCATGCGATAGACATCATTGGGCGAGGTCCATCAATATAATGATGAAGTAATTGTGTTAAAATTTACAAGTAAAATGTATCGTAACATCCGTTTCCTAATAAAGGTAAATGGATAAACAGACAAACGGAAACGTATTTGTACATATTAAAATATAACCTTATTCTGATAAGAGTGAAAAGATTTGACATAAAGAGAAAATGGCGGGAGATCTCCCGCGACGTTCGGATATTAGTTTATATATAAAAAATACATGAGAAATATATTTAAAAAAACCTGACGAGAAGGTTCACCCGATGACAAGTGATACGCCTTCCAACGTAGTGCCAGTTATGATGATATACACTGGCACCACATTGAGCTCGTCTTGAGACATGAGATATGAAGCCTCGTCACCCCAGTAAGTTTCACTAGATATTACTTTGTTAACAGCGCCCTTTGAACTTTAACACAGTAATGTTTGCACACTACTACTTGGTGGCAGAAATAGGCGCCGCGGTTGTAGTAACCCAGTCTCCGGCTATAAAATTATTCGTTGTTTTACAGATTAAACATTTCCGCCATAAAATGTTTTGTTGCTCTTTGGTTTACCGCGCAGGGTTCGTTCAGTACAGGAAGTTGCAAGGGTAACAGGTTCGGATACTTATACCGAAATACGAATGAAAAGTGTTCATAAATTAAGTAGGCACGGGTGCTTAAATTTTAATAATACACAAATACTGTACATGAAAAAATATTTTCAATTTTTTTTTTCGCCCTATATCTACATGTCAGTCCGCTTTGTTACTAAATACCTGACTAAATTCCACATGCCGTCTTCACTTTCCGTTGAATTAATTACTGTACAAAATATACAATATTAAATCTGATTTATACTCTATAGCGATAAAAATACAATCGGAATAATCTAGTCGCAACACCTTTTGTCAGGTGAAAACTCGAACGAAATAGTTTTAATAGAAAATATCTCACGAGATATATTGATCGCAACAACACAAACTACCGACCGGTCAAATTGACCAGTTGCAGAAATTACTCACAAGATTTTTTTCTTATTAATTTTTTTATGTATAACATAAATGTTATTTAGTATATAAAATGTGATAGATCTTTTGCCAATAATTCTTTTTATTTGGCGAAACGATCTAATGGTGACACGACCTTATGATATACACTACATTTTATTTTGACGGTAGAAATAGGCCACAGCGTCGGTACCAACATAGAAAGTACCGTTCAATGTAGACCCGGTCATTTTGACCGGTTTAGTGTTAATAGATATATAACAGCTGGTATTCATGTGATGATATTAAACGAGAGATTCTTCATCACATTCCTTTTACCATCACAAATTAAATACCTGTGGTGATTATAAAAAAAAACCGCGGCCTACGTATATTAAGCACAAATAATATATATTCAATATTAGGCAAATCCATAAGCTACTTCATTATATCTAAGAACACTTTAGGCCCAAACAAGTCGCCTATTTTCCAATTCGATTAATCTCTCGAAGCATCAACGTCACCAAAAGTAAACGCGAGCACCTTGATTTTTATCTCCCATAAGTCTCATATCTCTTTAGGACCAATTTGGTATTAGTTAAAAAATATTAAAAAAAAAAATGTCACACAGCCAAACGTCAGTATGGTAGTGACGCTTGAACAATTTAAAAGCGCAAAATTATTTCTAAAATACCACCCCCTCCCAAATAAGGATGGGGCTGTTATAAAAATCTCACATGCCAGTTTAATTTCTACGAAACTAATTTTAAGGCGCACTTTTTTTTTTTTTTAAATCCCACAGCCTGCGCGAAGCTTGTCCCGGTAACGCTGACTTAGTAATTATGTGATCGCTCCAAACTCATGCTGAAGGGGTGCACTGGCGATACAAAATGGTAGGTGTAAGGTCACCGCCGATGTTGTATCCTGAACGTAGATCGCGCGACATCAAACATCGGTGAGGAATTTAAATATCATCATACCCTGATATCAAAAGGTATCTTTAGTAAGATCACCCCCCTCCCTTTCCAGAGGATCACCATAGGATTTTAATAAATAGTTGTATTTTACAAAGCCCCCTCCCCCGTAACTTCGAAACACTGCAGATGACCGTCAGGGTTTTCGTCGAATAAACTCCAACTCTGACTATCCCTCAGCAGGTTACTTTCAGGATATTATTAATGTAACTGGATCAGATTGGAGTATTGTAATTATCTTTTTAAAGAATCCCCCCTCTGCCCCTAACCAAAGTAAGATCAAAAGCCGTGCACACCTTCAGCTCGCGTTCGGCTCAAATACTCACCGCTGCTTCTAATCACGAGGACGCCGTCCAGGTTTTCTTCACCAGGTATATTTCTGACGCGTTCAAATTTATTTAAAATTTTGGCACTCAATATACAGTTAACAATCGCTTCTTTTTATTATGATTTTTTTTTTAATTAGTTTTTTTTTCCCGCTCAAATACATTCAATTGTTTAAGTAAAAAAAAAAAATAGCGTCTGGTACAATATTCAGACGCCATTCATCCGGCAGACTCCATTTGACTTTGATTATCAAGACTGAATCAGATTCGCTGTTGCGGGAGAAGATCCGGAGTCCCAGCAGTGGGAACGATAATCGAATCTCAATTTGACTGATAAAGCAGACTTCATTTTCGACGCCTTAGTATTATTATATTAAAGTGACGTTTGTGAAAAAAAATGGCGACTTTCATTTTTTTTTTAAATCCAATCGGCGACTCAAGTGTTTGAATATTCATTCTAACGTTTTAATGTTTGTGTATATAATCGATTTTGTTTCATTTACATCTATTATATATATATGTGAAAAAAAAATCGTTTCGACCACCATCGGCGGTCCAATGGGGGGATATACACATCAGCTTACATTCTTCCATACGATATCAACACCATTGGTCATAAACCTAGGCCGCAGTTAAAACCTAAGTCTAATCGTAATGACTAGACGCCAAGCTGGTTCTGGAGGAGTGCAGTGTGGAGCTATGCTGTGTGAGGGTGCATGAGGACTGGGGCGGAGGTGGGAGGCGCGCGTTCGCCGCGAGCCTCTCCTGCTCCTCCAGCTGAGCTGCGAACTCTTCGTCTAGCGCCTGAACACAACACATACATTTTTATTTATGAAACCGTAAATAGTTTAAAAATGGAAGCAGATTTATCAAAATTGTTTGACTCCATAAATAAAAAAAAAAAAAATAGAGAATCTATAAAATATTTCAATATGTACAGTTTGTAGTTGATAGCAATGTAATATATACAATGTTAAGAATCAAATCCACATACCCATGCTGTTCCGTTTCCGTCAGTATCCAGCTTCAGTGTTAGGCTGAACCTTAAAACCTTTTTGTTAGTACCGCTACACAATCTACATGTTGCTGATGATTATATATTATATACAACATACATAAATATAACATCATCGTCTTCATCTGAATATAAAGGACTAATTGAGATCTAAATTCCTAGATATCTATTTCTCATAACATTATAAGTTCTGTACTAAATTTAAAATTTATTTCCAATTATGGAGAGGATACAAAATGGCGGCCGACTGTTACATATTATTTAGTCTGTCATTTTTCGTATGATCAAAAATTATAATGAAAAAACATCGATCATTTATAAGTAAACTTACAAAAATATACTAAAGTGAAATAAATATTAAAAAAAAATCATTTTAAATATAGAATGTAGATAAATATTTAAAAAAAAAATTATTTGCATTCAAAACGCGGCAGTATGAACCAAGACCTCTGCCCTTTCTATGGGAAGGGGAAAAAAAATGTATGATCATTGCAACATGTCGATACCTGTGCGGGCGAAGCGCATGCAAAACGTTTGTAATTCTAAAAAAATATTTACAACCGGAAATGATTAATAATATATAAGCAATAAATGTTTTAATGGACGTGTATTAAAATAAACGCGTTGAAATTTATAATTTTATTAAACGAATTATGTTTAATACTTTTTTTTTTAATTATTATTATGGAGAAAGACAAAAGTGTTATAATAATCCGTCAGTTATGATTGGTTAATTTAGTTTTTTTTTTTATAGTAAAGTAATAAAATATTTTCCGTATTTACTTTTAATTGATCCTTAAATGTTAACCATCACCTGAATATACGTGTGTATTAATGAAGGTATAAAATGAAACAAAAAAAAAATTTTTTTTTTTATATTATCGATTGATATAACTTTCATAGTAATTATTAAAGTAAATTTCTAAAACTAGTTCATATTCTTTAGGTTTTTTTTTTAAATAAATTTACTCATTAATATCAAGAACATAAAAAAAATATGAGTTTAAGCAAATATAAACACTGGTGGTAGTCTCTGTTGCTACAGACGGTCTAGGTAGGTACCACCGCAGCGCCTATTGCAGCGGACAGACAGTACTGTGATCCGGTTTGAAGGGCGCTCTAGCTAGTGTAATTACTGCGGTAATGAGACTCAACATCTTGTCTCAAGGCGACGAGCGTAATATGATGCTGTGTATACCATTGTAACTAGCGCCAGGTTGTTGTGGGCAGGCGTATCACTTACCATCAGGTGAACGTCCTTTTGCACTAATAACTTGTAGGATTACTTTATATATATATATATTGTATATTAGATAAATATATACCTAAAGCATAAATAATGTAAGAAAAAAAAAAGTGTACTAATTGATGTGCAGGTTTTTTGAGCTGGCCTATGTCCAGCAGTGGGCATCTATCGCCTGATGATTTAATTCCAACGATGTCTAACATGGCCGACATTTAAAAAAACAATTGTCTCTAAATAACTTCAAGACATCACCTGCCCTTTTACCAGCTATGCGGGGTCGGCACATGTACTTCTCATCCACATCCCTCCATCAGCCATATCTGAATCCACACTCTTCTTACACACGTCATCATCCATACTTTCTTCGGTACCCGTATAACCCATCCACGTTCCTTCTCATCACTTTCTTCGCTATATGCCCTTCATCCCTCCGCACAACGCGCCCGCACCACGCTAACCTCTTACTCCTCAACTCCTCTGTCACTGGAGCAACATTCAATATACTTCAGGACATATTAAAATAATGCTATCTCCATCTTTGTTGAATTGTAATTTTTTTTTATTTTAAATTCACACAAAATGGACGCCATACAAAATTGATCGCCCTACAAAATGGACGCCGTGCAAAATGAACGCCTTACAAAATGGACGCCATACAAAATTGATCGCCCTACAAAATGGACGCCTTACAAAATGGATGCCATACAAAAGGGACGCCATAGAAAATGGACGCAAATGGTGTTTGTAAGAGCATATTAATATGGTAACACTAATAAATTATTATGGTAACATTAATAATTATTAAAGCATTCACGCATTAAACTAATATACGGACGCTATTGTAATATATATATATATCATCATCATCAGCCGATAGACGCCCACAGCTGGACATAAGCCTAGCCCAAAGGTCTCCACATCGGTCGGTTTCGTTGCTCGCATCCAGTGGGTTCCCATCATTATCACCAAATCATCGGTCCACCTTGCGTATATATATATATATATTATTTTCTTTATTCCAGTGGTACTTAACCTTTTTTCGTAGATGACCCACAGACAAATGCTAGTCATGTTGCGAGACAAAAACAAACGACTATAAATGGTATTACTAAGTATATGTTTTAATATTACAAACAACTTTATTTTTTTTTATTTCTTTATTCAGCTGGATGTCCACCTGATGTTAAGTGATCCACCAGCTCATAACAATGCTGCGCTAGTTAGAACGATATACACTACACTAGTGTGTGAGCGAAAACATAACATGTTCAGTTTCGTTACCGCAGTGTTACTGCAGCCGAGTGGTTCATGTTCCTGTTCGGAGGATGCTATAAAGCTAGTTAAGTATCATCAGTCTATTGACGTCCACTGCTGGACATAGGCGTGCCTTAAAGAGCTCCACATGGAGGGGTCCCGCGTTGCTCGCATCCAGTGGGTTCCCGTGATTCTCACCAGATCGTAGGTCAACCTTGCGAGAGGTCTCCCAACACTACGATGATATATATATATATATGGTCCGACGACATCATCAGGGCGATCGGAAGTAGTTGGATGCGGGAAGATGAAGATCACATTTGGTGGAAGATATCGAGCTAAGTCTACACTCAGCAGTGGATAAACGAAAGCTGATGATGATGAAGTAGATCTATTCTATATGTATTAAAGTTTCTATTACACGATATTAAGTTATCTATAGAATTATCAAAATTCATCAACGTACTAACAAACTTTATTATGATGTCTTTGAGGAAACGACGCCATTTTGTAAATGGCGTGCAAGCATGTCTATATATATGTATATATAGATATATACATATAATAATTTAGGTACATATTATAATAGTAATAAATGTTTAAAAATTAATTTAAGATATTAAATAAATTTGGTAAAAATGACCAAAGTTAATGAAGACGGAAGTTCCGCCATTTTGTGAAGTTTTTTAGTACCGCCCGTGGTACGTCAGTTTGAGCAACGGTTAATATTGTTAGCTATCGAACTATGTAGTATCATCATCATCAGCCGATAGACGTCCACTGCTGGACATAGGCATAAATACGTAGTATACATGTCGTTTAATATAGACGGCCGTCGAACAACTTAATCTGAATGTCGGATAACAGATTATGACTGTCGGACAAAATTGTAATTTTGTGTAAATGTTGTAAATATACAAGTGTTTAAAATTTTAAATGTCGGACAACGGTATGACTAACAAAATTGTTAGCTATTAAACAATGTTATATAAATGTAGATGATAACGGGCGACTGTCGAACGACTTAGTCTTGAATGTCGGATAACAGATTATGACTGTCTGGCATAATTGTTAGCTATTGAACTCATCTATTGATCATGTTAAGACTGTCGGTGAAAATAGACTAATATCGTCTTAATGTCGGACAACGTAGTCCCACTCGGCTCAGTATTAGAAACACTATATGGAAGCAATGTAACGCGGTCGGAGAGACGTTAAATATTTTTTTATTTAATATTTTTAACCTAGGTTATAATAAAGTATGACATTACTAAAACTAAATATAACTAATATTAAAGATAACTTAAAACTGAAATATTTAACAGATGGCAACACTAAAAGTATACATACATTGAACTGATTAATAAATTGTGACTCAAATGTCAGCTTAAAGTATGTCTTAATTGCAATAGCGGTGAGGGTACAATTTTAATATCAGCCTAGTTATGCCCACAGCTGGGCGTGGGCCGCTCTGAACGAGATAACAAGCATTTTTTATTATAGTTATGGAGATATTATGATCAGTATTAAATGAGTAATTATTAATGATGATTTTGATTACCCACCTCTCGCCTTCTTTCCTAATCTAGTTATAAAATGATTAATAATATAATAATTAAATAAAACATTATAATCATCAGTTTTTTTTTTATCTATTTTTAAATAACGCTTTGGCTGTGACATTACTTTTAAGACTATACATATTTAAAATATATTGTCTATGATCACTCTCATAGACAACACATTCCTCTAGACATTTTATATTTCTCATACACAATATATATCAATAAAACTATTCTATAAGTATTGCGAATAGTTCAACGAAAACTTTGTACCATAAATAGTTTTTTTTTTTTATATTACTATCCAATAAGAAAGTAGTTAAAAAAGTTTATAAAAAAATTATGGAAGAAAACAGTTTCATTATTGTTGGGAATGTATTAAAAAATTTGGCATGGTTAATATTTGCTAAAGACCACCTAGCAAAATATAATCGGACCATTATATATAGCCCACTTAATATTCCCACCGGTGGGACTTAAAACTTTCAATCGCAAGAAGAAAGTCCAAGCTTTATTCATAGCGAAGGCAAGAGAAGCATGATTTTTGAAGAGGCGTCTTAATAGCGTTTATGGTACAAATGAAAGCACTTCCAGCCACCAGCAGTCGGGAGGAAGCTGTTATGCTGCAGCCGGTCTTAGCACAGACACGGGTGCACAGATGATTTATTTATGCTTTAATATAGGTAAGGATATATACATCCAAATTAGAAGTGGACGTGAATGGGTAGCCTTAGAGAATAAGATTTGTGAAGGTGAAGGTATGTGAATGTGGGCTGCTTAGGCAATGGAGTCTGGGGGTCCGTTCTTGTCGGTGCCGATAGCGGTTTTAATGTTCATCGTGGACAGCTGGCTGACCGGCACGTCGCCCTGATTCGAGTAGCTGTTGGAGCCCCTGACCGGGCCCCACCTGCTGAAGTGGCTCGCGCGCTCACCGTCTATTCTATCGATATCGACGCTGTCGACGGTGGTGCTGCTGTTGTAACTGTCGTATTTGCTCATGGACGGCATATCGATGACCACCGCCTCCATGGCCACGTCCTGCTTCAGGTTCTGCTGTGAGATGGTGCGCTTGATCGGTTCGTTGTTTCTCTCCATCAGCAGCTGTTCGCTCATGCTTTGCCTGTTCAGTTTCTTGTTGACCTTTGCCGGGCTCCTAGCGGCGAGCGGCTTCCTGTCGACCGGCTTCGAGCGCTCGAGACTCCTCCTCGGCTCCTCATCAATCCTCTCGCTCTCCGTGGCATCGTAAGCCATGATAGGATCGCGCCGCACCTCGTCCGACCCGCGGAAGACGGAGAACCCGGATATTTTCTCCGAAACCAATTTCAGATTAGATGCAGAACCGTATCTGTGAGCTTTGGTCAGCTTGCCACGTTTGGAGGTGCTGTTGGCGCTAGTCGCTGCCGACTTTGAGGTTCTGTAGTTATGCGGGCTGATGCTGCGCCGCCTGTCCATGTTCGGGGTGTTGGAAGTGGAGAAGGCTAGGTTGAGGCTGGTCCTGGACCTGGACAGCGAGCCAATGAAGGAGGTCCGCTGTTGGTAAGCGCTCAGGACGTGCTGGAGCACGTTCCTGGGCCAGGGTGCGTCTAGGTACAACGACCTGTCCGGTATCGGCATGCCGTACTTTCTCTCGTGCTCGTCCAGTTGCTTCTCGAACGTTCTAATGAGGCTCTGTTCGACAAATTGGCGCGGTTTAGCGTTCGCTCGCTGTCTTAAAGACGTCACAAACACTTAAACCTTCCGCACCATTCACCTGTTCCTCGGTGACTATTTGAAATGCGTTGAAATACTTTCCTACCCTACCCACAAATTTTTTTTTTTTTTGGATCAAAATGAATCTTTCTATAACTAATCGCTACAGTTAACACATGCCAGAGCCAATCGATTAAATTAATATTAGAAATAAATTTCACAGCATTTCAAAAGCCGATGCAGGTGCGATGGCGACCTGCAACTCCACCACCAATTAGTATCGATAAGCATTTCTACATGCCGTTCATGCGATACACAAAAGTATCAAGAATGTATATAGACGGAGTAATCGCAAAGGAAACCGTATATGAGAGATTTTGAAGGAAATATGTTTTGCTTAAGTTAAATATATCAGCAATTTGAAAAGTTAATTATGTATTTATCTATTCTCTATGAAGATCCTCCTTGGGAGAAGACCACGAATCCTTACAATGGGAACGTTAAGTGGGTTATCATAAACTAAAGTTATGTACATTCGTGTTTAATCCATCATATAAGGGTCTTGCCAATAATCACCATGCTTGGTGATCGCAGAACTGACTCTATCGCTGCTTCCCGATTAAGGTCTGTAGTATTTCAGTCAGCCAGTGATGAATGGTTATACCGCCTTTAGTCGGTAGCTAGAGCTTCGTTGGTCAGTCTGCAGGATGCACCACAGGCTGGTGAGGTTGGTAGTTGAGGAGATTGGTTGAGACTGGGTCTCCTCCTTACACCCCAACTCTTAAGTAATGGAATGGCGACCCAGCACCGGAAGGCTGAGCGTTGTCAGACCTTCCACTAGGTGGATAGGGGATATAAAAAAAATCGCTGGGAATCACTGGATTCAAACAGCGCATGATTGTATTTTGTGGAAGACATTAAAAGAGACCTTTATCCAGCTGTGGACGTCCATCAGTTGAAATGATGATGATGTACATTTAGGTCGATGTTCTTAAACTTGTGCTTGTTGTCAGTGATGACTTATAGCACCGAGATGTGGCCGCTTATTTACAGTGGGCCTGGTGAAAAAGCTTCAAGTCGCCATAAAGAGGAAGGAACTATGTTTGGGGTTTCAATACGTGATCGAATCAGAAATGAGGAGATCTCGCAGGAGAACTAGTCACCGACATAGTTCAAAAGATTGCTAGCCCTCAAGTGGCAATGGGCAGGACACATCGCTGGAAGGACTGACAGCGGATGGGAGACTAGTCCTAGAATGGTGATTGCGTACCGGAAGATGTAGTGTTGGCAAGCTTACCATCGCCGATCTGATAAAGGTTGCGGGAAGCAGCTGTATGCGTGCAGCGCAGGATCGATCGATGTGGAGATCTATTGGAGGAGGCCTGTCCCAGCAGTGGACGGGTATTGAATGATGATGAATGGATGATGTACATTTTATGGTCATTAGTACCCATCACAAAGTATGATAAGTCGAGGAGTTTAACATTACTAGTTTCAATGGAGGGAGATAGAAAGTTATTATAAGTAAATATAACGTTTCATTTGCGAATACTCAATCGATGTGAAGATGCATGCTATGAATACATGCGCATACGCATGCGATATCACGTGCATACGTCACGCTAACGGGCACGTTTGGGGGTGGACTGTGATTATGCTTCCGATTATATACAAAAGTTAGAAGATTGATTTGGAATGGCTAATTATGATTTTCTTCATTACACATCGAGTGACCTTCCGTGGTCCATAAATATTCGCAATACCATCACATCCACACCCATACGTCAACATAAGCATAAAAAAAAATTGACAATTTTTTTAAATTATTTAAATTTGTGTTTGTTTGTGGGCGTGTGTCAGTGCGGACTCACCAGCTTCCTGTCGCCGAGCGTCGCCCTCCACTCCTTAAGTTCGAGAGCGTACCGCTCCTCGACCGCCTTCATCTTGCTGCTCTCGTGATTCATCAGCGCTTTACGCTTCTCGTTCTGGTACTGCTCCAGCTCGCGGAGCAGGGCCTGCGTGTCAACATACAGTTCCTTAACATCTATCTCACCAGAGAAGCGTGCTCGCCCATAACACTCATGGAGAGTCTCAAGAAACATATTGCGATGTAAAGAAGTAAAGAACTCCCGCCATCCCGTATTAGGCCCGCGTGGCGGAAAATAGCTCAAACCCCCATATGAACTCCTACATACCACAACCCCTAATCCCCAGTGGTACCGGAGGCCGTGCTAACTATATGTGGAGATATTTGGGAGAGGCCTATGTTCAGTAGTGGACGTCTATCGGTTGATGATGAAGTACAGAAAGAAATTGTCAGTGGAACATTCTAGAAACTTCTATAGAATTCCATTCTTTGATGCAATAAGAATTAATCATTGGCGATGATTCTTCAGTTGTTGTGAACGCGTTCATCAGCGCGTCGCATTCTTTATTACGCCCGAATATTCTTGTCTTGTACTAGAGGGGTGTAAGGGGGTTCGAAAAATTCACGTGACCGAGGCCATCTTCACCTGCTCGTGATGCAGTCTGGTAATCAACAAAAAAGCACTGGCTCTCACCAACCCACATTGGGTTCAGCGTGGTGTGGAAGTGGCAAAAATCCCCCCATATGAACCCCTACATACGATAGCCCATAGTACCCAGCGGTACTGAAGGCCATGCTGATTGTGTATTGACATCTTTGGTGAAAGCTTATGTTTAGCTGTGGACGTCTATCGGCTGATGATGATGATGTTCTTGTACTACAATTCAATTCCAATAATGTTTTTAAGAGTACCTTTATCCAATAACTGAAATATCAGATGGTGCCAACCATACATCACCGATTAGTATGTGTCTTATGTTTCAAGATGATGAGCACAATGTGGTGTAATGTATATCATCCTAACTAGCATCACGATGTTGAGTGCGAGCGATTAATTTTGCAATCTTTACCTCACCATCAGGTGAACATTTTATTGATATTGTTTGTTGAAAACAATTGGTCCCTTAATGGTTTCAGTGTATTACCTCTCCAGCAGCCTTGAGCTCCTCCTTTGCCTTGGCGTGCTTGGTCGCCAACCGCTGCTGCTCCGCCCTATACCTGCGCTTCTCGTTCTCCTGGAACTGGTGTAGACGTAGATATTACTCATTAAATTGGATTTCCCGCTTGTTTATGATGACTGGTAGGAAATTGCCTACAGACACCAAGCCTAACTTTTCTGGTTGGACAGTTGATGGAAATCGTCTTGTGGGGTACCTGATTTTTTTTATACAAAACTGAAGTGTGCCAACACTACTACAGTTCCGATTTGAAGGGTGCTGTTGCTAGTGAAATTGCTAAGGTAATAAACTGGTGGATGACCTTTCTTGTCCTGTTGTCTCTGGCTAGTAAGAATAGGACTAAGGTAAGTCTCATTTGCCATAGAAGGGGATTAAAAGGGTTTTTGGGTACGTGTGTTTTTAAGGTGAGGGTCTTCATTACCCACTAGACAATAAAGGGTTGAACGACAAGTCCAAGGTGGTCTTACGCTTGTCGTACGATAGAGTGCTGAGACTAGTTATAGCCCCACTCCCCTCTGGGACGTGCTTTAGACGAAGTGCTGCTAGGCACTGATGTGTCCAGTAGACAATCCCGCAACGTACTGAGGATGACCGCTGAGGGGATTTTAGTGGATAAAAATCTTACATAACTTTGTCTTCACCCCAGAGACAGGGTATGTTTTTAAAAGATTCCCCCTCCACAACAAGTCTCTGTTGTCTGAGACCGACACCCTCACCGATGTCAACAATATATTCTTAGGCTAACGAGAGCAATTACTTTTACGAGGTACTTACCATCAGGTCCACATTTCACTTGTCTCGATGCTTCATAGAATAAAAAAAAAATAGGGCAGTGTATATCGTCTGACATTGTGCTATGGTATTCTGGCTGGAACTATCAAAAGTTACCCCACTGCGTTACAATCCCTCACCTTCTTGAGCCTTTCGCGATCGTCCTCGTGGGCGGGGCCCGCGATGCGCAAACTCTCGCGGAACATCATCTCGCGCGCCTTCTGTTCCGCGCGGATCCGCTTCGGCAGCGAGCGTTTCTCCAACGCCTGACATTTGGCCAGCTCCTCCTCCTTGCGACTGTTCTTTCTGCACAGAATTAACGACTTTAGATAAAAAAAAAATACTTCAAGATTAAATAAGACTAATAACGTTCACCTAGTAGACAGCTAAACCAATGGGTTCAATGACATAAAGAAAAAAAAATTGCTGAGGATTGAATTGGTTTTCTCAATCTGATTGCCAAAGTTTGAAGAGGGCACCTAATGATGATGATGATGATAAACATGACCTATTGAATGATCCACCACTTCGTATTTGTCGCCCACCTTTACCCTGTTAAAGCCAACGGACCTGAAGACTTAGTCACCTTCTACTTCGGCCATTGGTTGTTTTGTTCTATTCTTAATAGCTCTGTACTACAGGCGATAAATAACCAAGGATGTGAAAAGAGAAGTTATACAAATTTAATGCATGCTGATCGTCTTCAAGGCTTGTGCCATGTAGACCCTCTGCAACCATTAATTTACCTTTTAATTTGCTCCAACTCCTTATCGTGCCGCACCAACATCTGATGCCGCTTCAGTAGGAACTCGTCTTTGAGCTGCCGCTTAGCGAGCTGGTGCCTTTCATGGATCTGCTTCTCTTCCAACTCCCAAAGTGCTGCTTCTCGAGTCCTCATTATCTGAGAACAATGAACATTCTTTAGTATATTTTTTGGTAGCTGACCGGGAAATTAGGCTGATGGTTACTGATACAGCAGGTCATTATATAAGTTACAGCGCACTTGGAAATGGAATACACAGGAGAACATTTGATTTTTACTATATATACTTATAAGACGTCAACGTCCAGCAGTGGCATTCACCGGCTAATGAAGATGATGATTAAAAATAGAGATTTAAAGAAAATAAATATTTTACTAATGTGTAAGGAATATAATTAGGTTTTTAATGTGTTTTAAAATTAAGGATTAATGTAATTAGTGTGTGACCATTTCTGCTGTTTATATATACATATATATATATATATATATATATATAAGAACTAGAATATTGAGAATATTTAGCGAGCGCGTTTCACTTCCTTCGGCTTCCTTATCACTTAACATTATGTGAATAGGGTAGCATAACTTAAAAAAATAATACTAATGTGAACACTATTAAAATGGTATAAAAAATTGTCCGCTTTAACTTGTTACACTGCTTAAGTTAATCAAAATATTACTTACAATTTACTTTCTTACGATTTTAATTGTAATTTTTCGCCTTTAATTATCTTAAACAATTTTGTTTATATAAGATTAAAAATGGACTGAGCGATGACAGATGGATGAGAGCAATGCGAGACCGATCCATGTGGAGATCTTTGCTGACGATGATGATGATTATAAATAGATAAGGATTTAAAGAAAAAAATATGTTTTACTAATCTGTGATGAATATAAGATTTTCAATATGTATCTAAAATTATGTATTAATGTATATTTATTGAATATTATTTGTATTGGATGCACCACACCATGCTGTACCTGACTGTTGATTGTTTGAAAACAGATATTAGTTCAAAATTAATTTATATATTTTAATTAATTGTCTATAATTTCCTTTTTCACTTTGATGTTTCTAAGTATAAACTATGACCAAAGCTGTGTAAACCTGTAATATTTAGTATAGTACAACATATATAGAACATAAGATAATATATATATGTTATGCTGTTTAAAAGCATAAGCGCTGTGGTTTCATTATAATAAATTTTATGCATTTTTTTTTATTTATGTCCATTGCGCCTACCTGCTGCCGCTGTTGCAAGTACTGCCTGTCGGCGAGCGCTTGCCTCTCGCGGTGGTGCTCGTGCACGCGGCGCAGCACCGCGTCGGCCGTGTCTGCGAGCGTAGCCACGAACGCGCGCTCGCGCTCCGCGTGCTCCGCGTCCAGGCGGGCACGCCGCGCACGATACGCCTCCTTGCGCCGCTCCTGCCAACCGAAAGGAAACAAATATTACTTTAATCCCTCGACCGGTACTTTGTGATAGATCCCTATTTCCGGAAATCTTAAGTGCAAACCAAACGCCTGTTTCAATAGCCAAACAATATTGCTCTCTACTTCTGGGATAGTAAGAATAGGGTAAATAAGCTTTGTCTGGAGCACAGTGAGAGTTCTAACCAGGGCCATGCCAGTCCTCAACATGTACTGTCAAAATGCTGAACAGCATCAGAGCGTTCAGTGGGGAGTGTTAGGTTCCACCACTTATTCACACTTTAAAATATTTGCAAGAGTGTTATAGTTGCTGGAAATGTCAGATAACCGCGACTTCTCCCGAGCAGCACAGTATTTTCAAAGGTTTCTCCAACAAAAAAAAAAATGCTCTAATAAAATTATCAATCGTAAATCAACATTGTCTGTCGCCACCATATGGAAATTATGTTTTGATGTTGTTATCGTTTGCATGAACATCAAATGTAGGAAAAGAAGTACTTTTCATATTTGTGTTTTCACTTCAACCCTTCTGTCCTCCTATAGTTAAAACATGTTCTGCTCTGTACCTTTGCAACAAGCTCCACCTCCTGTTTGAGAAGGCGGAGCTCCTGCTTAAGCGTGTCGCGGAAGTGGCGCAGGTCGCGCTCGTGCTCCGCGCGCAGCCGTTTTGCCTGTTGCCGCAGTTCCGCCTCCAGCTGCTGCTCAGCGCGCTGCGCCGCCGCACTCTGTGCGCGCGCTAACGCTTCCAATTCAGCTTCATGCGCGCGCGACAGGCTGCCGAGTTCCGCTTCGAACCTGTATAAATTTGAAGAAGTGTAAACATCTTAATGCCTCATGTGATGAACTTCTTGCTCATATCGTTGCTATGGCGCAAACGAAATATTATGATGGTTGAGTATAGCCCGAGTTCTCTACCTCTTGTCTTGTTGCTCGCGTAGCTGTTGCTCCTTTGCGTTCAAGTCTTGGAACTGCTTTTGCTCTTGCTTCTGCAGCACCTTAATCTCGCGCAGTTCTTGCTTCCGGAGCGCGTGGTCGTCCCACGTGCGCCCGCTCTCCTCGTCACCCCATATCACCTTTATATGTTCAAGAAAATTAAAGATAAATGAAAAGAAAGAAGAATAAGGAATCCGGGTACAGCACGCTTTATACCAGCGCTCTGCGTATCTTCACTCTGTAGACAGTGACATGTTGGTTTAGGAAGACACCATTTGAAATCATACAACAGATTAACTAGGCAAAATAATATGAACCTTGGAGGTGGTTGTGGTGACAACGACGCCGTCGATCTCGAACTTTCTCGTCCGCTTGCGGGTCTTCTTCCTAAGGTTCGCCATTTGGATGTCCTCTTTGGACCTGCAGTTACGGTATCCTCGTGTTAGACAATACATAAATTTAAGGTGTTGTTAAAATAAAATCCATAATTCACCCATCCATAACAGACAATTTACGCCCCCACTGTTGGGGCACAGGCCTACCTACCCTCAATATGAGAGCGAAACAGCCATAGTCATCGCGCGGGCCCAACGCGTATTGGTGATTGACTTCACACACATTTTAGAATAAATTCTCATGTGCAGGTTTCTTTGCTATGTTTTCCTTCACCATATGTATTTCGATGTTGTTACTAAAGCTCCACAAATGTACATAACTTAAATATTAAAAGTCATCGGTACATGACTGAGATTCGAACCCGTGACCTTCGTAATGAAGGCCGCACGCTCTAACCATTAGGCCAGGCCATAATGAAATGATACACTTGAAATACAAAGTTTTAACCAGTGCAATATCGTTTCACAATTAGAGTAGAGTTACAAATGTGCTTAGTTCTGGACTACCAACCTTTGTATTCTATTGGACTGGTCCTGCCGGTTCCGCCTCAGCACGACCTGCTCACCGCCGTCTAAATCTTGACTGTCCGTGTTTATTCTGAAAATATGATACATTTTTAATATGTTAGCTACATTTGGATGCGAAGTCACAAAGCGTTAGGCGCCAAGTTGTTTTATGAGCAGACGTACCATTACTATCAGCTGAAAGATCTGCCAATGTCGTCGCTTCGCCGAAAGAAATAGCATTTGTGTAAAGAAACGAAATAAATATATACCTCGTGCCGCCGTTGAGATGCGCGTCGATAGCGAGTATGTTGTGCGCGTGCGTAGAGTCGTGCGACGCGGTAGTCGCGAGCGAGTCCGCGTCGGCGCCTCTCCTAGAAGACGCTGACGCGACAGAGCCGCTGTCCGACTGGGATCTTCTAGATCAATTTGAAATAATTAATAATCATAAAACGCTTTTTTATGTAGGCCGACGGAATATTGCAATGTTAAGAGCATGGGGGGGCACAGGATCTATGTGGCCCTGTCATCTCGGAAACGAATCAGTCCTAATCATGTTAGAGGACACACTATTAGCTGCTCAGTCCCGGAAGTGAAGGTCCTATCCGTTTCGTAGCTTTATCGTATATAAAGAACAACTCGTTCACCTGTCGAAGCTGTCTGGTGAGAGGCGCGGCGCGGCGAGCGCGATATGCGTGGCGGCAGAGTCGCGCACGCGCACTTCCTCTGCACCCACCGTCACCACTGACACGTGCGAAGTGTCCTGCGATACAACACTACGTATTAAAAACTATACATATTTTTAATTATATATAAATAAGAGATATAGATCATTTTTAGAGTTCATATAGAAAGATGATCGCTGTTGGACATACGCTATTGGTGCAGTTGTCCAGCGGTCCCACGCGACTTTCGACAGATTGTTGGTTCACGTTATGAAGTGGCTTTCAAATTTTTTTGGATGGAAGAGTCCCATAATACGTAAGGAGATTACTAATAATAAAGTTGTATATAGGAAATAGCTAGCTATACTATTACAACTGATCATCGTGGACATCAAAGACAAATTGTAGCTGATTGTGCTGATATCCGAGAATGAAGGAAGTTGTAGTTACCAGAAGTAACTTATGGCGTAAACAATATTATCACACTAACAAGGTTGAGTCCGTTGGCGACGCTGTCGTCGAAGACCCCGGAATCGGCGGTAGCTCCGGGGCTCAGTATCAGCACTTCGCTGCTGTCCAGTCGACGGCCGCGACCCTTCTCTGTGGAACAGATAAGTATTTTTTTATTCATTTATTCAAACTTTTACAAACATATTCGAACAAGTGATATCTCTCGGGTCCCGAACTAAGCACAGCTTGTATATCAGGACCCTTAACTTGTGAATTACTTAGTTCCACTAATTTTATTATTTATTTATTAATATTTAGATCCTGATAACTAATTTAAACAACCTTTTTTACATCAAACATCATTTGATTAATTACGTCATTCTTTTCTAGTTTTAAGAGTATCATCAACCGGATAAGTTACGGTTATATACCAATGCAGCTTTGAATACTACCACCAAGCAGTTAAGTGCAAACTTTACCGTTTATACCATAAATATAGCTACATTGTTATGAACAGGTGCTTCTTTTACCGTCCCATGAACTTGTCTTAAGACAACAACAAAGAAAATAATAATTACGTTGTTTACAACTGAATAAATAAAGTATAGGGTCCATTGTCGGTATTCTAACATCGTTTATGAGTTGAAGGTTTAATTATATTATTTAAACGTTGTATGTGTATGTATAGGGAATTTTAATTTTTCCTGTTTAAGTTGCTTTCTTTTCCAATTTCTTCTGACTCAGATTTTTGTGTAGATATACAATTATTGAATCACCTCTTTCTATTTGCAATTCTGTGTGCAACGTGTTTACAGAATTCTAGAAACTTGTTCCTAATTATCTTATTGATAATTAAATAACTCAATTTTCTTACGTCGTTTCGTTTTCTCCCGAACACCGGGCACTCGACAATCAGGTGTACTTCCTATATAAGTTAGAAGTGAAAATATTTATGTTAATTGTTTTTTGATTATCTAACTAACCGCTGCAGGAGTTGGCGCAGTCGAGAGAGTCGAGCGAGGATGGCGCGAAGCAGTCGTCGTCAGACGACGATCCGGCGCCGACGATCACCACCTCGTCGGCGATTGGCGGCGTGGTCGATATCGTGACGGCGTTGGGCGGCAGCTGGGGATGAAGGACACTTGGAGATAAATCAGGTCTCAATGGTAAGTGAACCTATGTTAGATTGCTGTGGATACTATACTCGGTAAGTTAGGTGAGTAAAAAAGCATTGTTTCAAAAAGAATAACTGTTATGGCCATGTGAGTGCTCGTGGTAGGTCTCTGTTTCCAAAGACAATAGCAGTGCCTATTTATGCTGCTAAACAGTAATGAACAAACAATACTGTGTTCCGGTTTGGAGGGCGCTTTAGCTAGTAAAATTACTGTGCTAACAAGACTTCTTATATTTCAAGACAAGCGGAATGTGTAATTTATATCATTATAACTAGCCCCTCGTTGTTATGGGATAGGCGTATCACTTATCATCATGTGAACGTTAGGCTCATTTCGTCGCCTCGTCAATTAAAAATAAAACGTTACAGCGTGGTGGACTGGACCTGGCGAGGGTACCACCCTCGGGTTGTTAATCTACCGTCATAACAGTAACAGTATATTGTACTTATTAATAAATTAGAGATCGCGTTGCGGACAAACTTGGCCATCATCATCGGCCGATAATCATCCACAGCTCATGGATATAAGCCTCCCCCAATGATCTCCACATCGATCATTATTTACATTGGTCATCAATTGGTCTTATTTAATACCGTGAGTGTGTTGAGAACCGGAGGATGGGTAGTTGTGACGGTAACCAGGCCAGCCGGTGTGGACGCCAGCGAGTTGGGCTCCGCGCTCACCGCCACAACGGTAACCGCGGCGGCCGGGGAGACAGCAGACACGCCGGAGCTGCGAGACCGCGACGAGGGAGGCTGAGGACATAATTATTATTATTGCATACCGCCAAAATAGGCAAATCGTTTACATATTGATTTACACAAACCTAGTGTCTACAAACACTCTGATGAAAGCATTTCTGCAACCACTGGATGGGAGCAGCATTGGGCTGATCGGATCTTAAGGTGAGGAATTGTCAAGCAGTGAATTCCTTTTTTTATTTAATCTAATAGAATTTTGTATAGTAATAAAATATAATTTAATTTTCAACTGACGTCAAGACTCACCGTGACAGGCCTGATTTCGACTGCACTCTGCAGTCTTCTTCTGTCCTCTTGATCCTCAACGGAGCTCGACCTGGAGTACTCCTTCCTCTCCAGTCGTCCTACTCTAGTCACTTCCACGCTCACTCTATCCTTGTCGTCAACGGAGCGTGATCTGTTCTCCCTCTCTATTCTATTGATCTCAGCGGTCACTCTACTTGTCTCCACAACTCGATCCAGGTCAGTGGATGTAGATCTAGATCGTTCCTTCTTGTCGCGTATTTCGGCGTTGACTCTCGCTTCTGCTTTGACTCTCGCCTCAGCGTTGACTCTTTTATCTTTCTTCTCTCTGGCGTGTTCGGGCGTGGCCGGCCCATGAACGGACTTTGGTTTCACTTCATTGATTTGTATCTTCTCTGGTGTCTTCTCTGATTTCTGCTCAAGGACTTTTTCTGCTTCTCTGCATACCTGGAGAAAGTACAGAATATTTTTTTTAATGCATTAAATTAATACAAATAGTAGCAATATTTGAACTCTTTTCAAAAGATCCTTTTAAGAGTAGGAGGTGACTTTATATATTGTAACATGTTCGATTAAAAATAACTTATGTAACTTTAAGGCAATAGTATAATAAGTTACCTGATCGACAATTTGTCTTCCGGCGGCCGCTGTAGCCGGCGGAGGAGGAGCCGGTTGTTTTTTGGGGGTGCGAGTCGCAGGACTGTCCACAGAGGCGACTAGGGACGTGGGCGAAGATGGCATGGATGTGGTGGTGGGAGAAGTATGTGTAGACGGTAAAGATGGTTGAGTGACAGGCGTAGAAGCAATCGCAGGAGTCGGCACTGGAGTAATTGGTGTGACAGGAGCGACAGGGACAACGGGCAGTGTGGTGGGGGGCGATTGGGGTATCTGTGGCGACGCGGGAGGCGGTGGCGCTGGGCCTTTCTCCTTTTTGGGGGCCTGTAAAAAAATACAGAACATGCTTGAATTCTGGATCACAGACTAATATTCAAAATAGATGATTGTGCCAATATTCATAATCCTAAATAGCAAGATTTATTTATTATGATCAAAAATATACAAACGGGTGCCTTTCTGTCAGCGAGCTGGTGGTCGTCGTCGTGCGGGCGCTTGGATGCAGGCGTGGGACCAGTTGCAGGCGTAGAGGTGGGCGTGGAGGTTGGCTGTGGAGAGGCGGGTCGGGACACTCGCGGAGCCCCCGGCGGCGATGGCGTGCCGCCCGAAGGCTCTTCCGACACTGTAAATGATATCGCAAAACTGAATTTCCTTAGACGACAATACCGATAAAGACAGTTTGCTAAACAGTGAAGGAAATGGTTCAAGACCTTCGATTTCCATGGTATTTTTCTATGTATACTTTTCTAATTTATGATTACATTTCTTTCGATTTAAAACTATCAAGTTAATCTGGTAATAATATTTTATATTCAAAACAACAACAGCGTCTACTTCTTTAACGTCCAACACTAGTAGTAAAATATTAATATTCTGGTTTAAAAGAATCTGTAGCTGGAAAATTTTTTAGGGTAACAAGCTTTAAAAATTTTCTTGAACCAATGAGCAGAATATATGTGTGAATGTATTGTGAGCAGGTGAATTAATTAGGTGTGAATATGTCTCGTCGACTTCTAGAAGAAAGAAATACAGAAACTCACTCTTGATGTCCGGCGTGTCGCCCGACCTCACCGACGTCGAGTCATCTTCCATCTCCATGTGCAGCTGAGAGCTGCGATGTTCCTATATGATGAAGAATTTTGTAATTACACCATATGCACGTGGATGGGGGGAACGTAAGACAAAAGTAGTTCTCGTGTGGAAGGAGAGAGGAGGGTGGCTTTTACGAATGTATATAAATATGCCGCATAGAATATAGGTTAAGAAAATTAATAAGATAGCAAATAAATACTAAAGCAAAGGTCTTATTTACATATATTAATTAACCACAAAGCGTCAAGAGGAAAGGGAGTATGGCCTAATATTGTTCACCTGATGGTATTGAAACATTTTTATATTATTATATAGTTAAACAAAAATTGTATGTTAAATGGTCTAAAATGTGTAAGCGGTGAAAGAGCATAGTTGGTTAGTGCAATCGAAATATGCGCTACACGACGCGAGGTCGAAGATTCTAAGCTTCCGGCTAAGTAAAACATGAAGCTAATTAACTGGTTCGAAAAACAGCAATTATAATGTATAGTAGATAAACAACCACGAGCATCTCTCTATGGGGAAAAGTTACAGCTTCTATTATTCTATTTTTGACATGATTTTACGGTTAATATAAAATATAAAAATTTAACACAAACTAAATAATTAAGTTTACCTTCGGACTTGTAACTCTGTGTTCAAACGTGATGGATATTTTTTTTTATTTATAGAAGAATTAGAGAATGAAGGAGAGTAGAATAATGTACTACACATTTCAACTTCTCTCTCTTCGTTTATTCAAAGTGAGAAGGAAGATAATGAAACTGTAGAGAAACGCTTTTCATCTCACTCTCGCAAAGGGTATAAGTGTATAAATACATTTACAGTCGTCTGTATTTGGTTCAATATAATCCATATGATAATTCCGATGGAAGTTTGACTAGGAAACATAGGCATGTACCTTCGGCGGCGGCGGTGGCTCTCGCGGCTGGCCGTCCGATTCGCATGCAATGTAAGCCATACACAAACAACACGATTAAGGTACGGAGTACGAGCACGTGGTGGCGGCAGTACCAAGTGGTGATTACAATTTACTCGGGGCAAGTCTCTGTTACCGGAGACCGTCTAGTAAGGTACCACCACAGCGGTTGTGTGCAAACATACTGTGTTATTGATGGGCGCTGTAGCTAATGTAATTACTGCGGTAACGAGACTTAACTTACGCCTCGATCCGACGAGGACATTTTGCAGTGTATATCATTCTAACTAGCGCCGTGTTATTGGCGGGCGTATCACTTAACATTAGGCGCACTTCAAGCTCATCTCATGGATCAGTAAAATTAAAAAAAAAAAAAAAACTATACTGGATAACCATTTCAAAATACAACATTAAAACTCGTGACGCAGCTGCTAACTGGTTAACAGTTCAAGATGCTGGTCCAGAGTTCAATTCCGAGGCCACATTTGGCGTTAGTTGATACCCTCACATTGTAATTCTGTTATACCGGCATCGCTGTGTACTAGCTGTTGGAGAGCTGGAGTATCCTCGATGCGCTCCACCACCACCTCCAGCCTCCTTGTCACATCATATAGCTATCTCATGTCTGATCCCATTGTAAATAAACATTTGTGTATATTACCAAGCTATTGGCATCTACAATTCATAAAGAGCTAATTAAGTATCAACACTCATCTAGTGTTACGTATGCGATGATTGTCACTTGAAATTGCGTGTGATATTTAAACACGGTATATACTAACCAATTCTCTGGTACTGCTCCTTATTTTTGAGTTTGCTTTTCCTCGACTTAGACTACCGACACGTCCGGTTAGTAAGCGTGAAGGGGAAGCGGAAATACACACGGTGAATGTTATATATATATATATATTGTATATATATCATAGCCATTATACAGAGCTCCTTATGTACATATAACATATATGTTTATTATTAAACGGCAAAGATTCGATCTCCTACTAAACTATAGCTGCCGGTAGAGGAAGACACCTTGAAGTGATCACTTTCTCAGAATAGCTTTAGTTGATATATCAACACAAAGGAATTACATTGGTGTGATTAATCATGATTGTCTATTATAATATTTTTTGTCAGTCCAGTGGATATATATATATATACTACATTATATATTGAAGTCAATGATGCTGTTAAACCACTAACCTCGGAATCATCGTCCAGCAGCTCCTCCTCGACGACCTCTGCTCTGTACTCTAACAGCAGGTCCCTCAGCGGCTTCGAATCCAAGTCGCCGCTTACGAACTCGTGCTTCAGTAAATCCGTCGCCGTCGGCCTCTTATCAGGATCCTGATAAAAATTAACGTTATCCGTGACACAATCATCATCAGCTAGTATTTTAGGTAAACACCTCGCAAGAACGAATATCATTAAACCAAGTCTTCAACTGGCAGCAACTACCTTAAGCAGATCATTGCTCCATCTGGTTAGTTTGTACAGAGATTTTTCGAGATGTTCACCTGATGATAAACTCTACGCCTGCCCATAACAACATCATCATCATCACCCGATATACGTCCACAGCAACGTGGTGTTCACTAGGATGATATACACTACACTAACATAGCTTTCATAGAAATAATATTTTTTTATTTAAGGAAGTGATAAGACGAGCAGAGCCTTCACCTGATGGTAAGTGATTCGACTACTCATAATAATATGGCGCTGGTTAGAATAATATGCATAGCACGATAGTGCGCTGGTCGCCTTGAGACGTAAGATGTTGAGTCGCGCATCTATAGTAATATCATATCATTAGATACAGCACAATTCAAACCAGATCACAGTAATGTTTGCACACTGCTGTATGTCGGCTGCAATAGAAGCTGCGGTGGTACCTTTCCAGGCCTTCTTCAGGAAGATATTGTTCTGGTGATTCATATTAAAAAAAAAATGGTGGTATAGCAAAATTAAAACTAATAAAATACCTTGACAAGTGCTTTTGCGATGAAGTCGTTGAAGGGTTTACTCCACCTGGAGGGCTGGTCGAGTGTGGGAGGGTCGCCCTTCTGTATCTTGAGCAAAACCCGCATGGGCGTCATCTCATGGTTCGGCGGCTCCATCTGCGCGAACTCGATCAGCGTGATGCCCAGCGACCAGATGTCCACCTGCGTACACATGATTTTTTTAGCCAACATCAATGTGTCACAGACCTAGTTAATGAAGACCACACAAGACCAGGCATAGTTCAGCTGGCACTATGTTCTGGTAAGTGAAGTGCTTTAACTTTTTTTTTCAACACAGCGACGGGTCGCTTGGCCAATCACTTAATAGTAAGTGATACGCCTGCCTATAATAACGTGGCTATATAGGATGTCCACTTCACCACATTATGCTCTTCGCCTCGACACATGCGTAGTAATTTCACTAGCTACAACGCCCTTCAAACCGGAATAACAATGATTGCATACTACTGTTTGGCGACAGAAAAAAGCGCGGCAGTGATGCCTGCGGCAACGGAGACCTACCACCAGTAACTTATAGTCAAGTGTCTCATAGAGATTATTGTAACACGGTGCTGTATGCCATATGCTGTGATGATGTATAGCTCTAAATATTCTTACCGAAGTCCTCGAGTGACAACCTTGTACGTGGTACGTAGCAGGTCTCCCACAAGGTGGACCGACGATGTAATGAGTCGCGGGAAGCCACAGGATGCGATCAACGCGGGACCGATCGATGTGGAGATCTTTGGAGCAGGCCTTTGTCCAGCAGTGGACGTCTATCGGTTGATGATGACGATTCTCACCTTGAAATCATAAGGATGGTCTCTGAACGTCTCACAGAGGACCACCTCCGGCGCCATCCAGTACGGTGTCCCGTTGAACGTGACACGCTTCTGCAGTGTCGACTTGTTCTTCGCCGACACGCCGAAGTCAGCTGATCACAGATACAATTGTAAAAAAAAAACATTAATGTGGTGATGGTAAGTCCTACTTGGAAACATGTGGTAGATACCATCGGAACATGTATCATCTACTGTTATAAGGACTGTCAAATAACTGGAGCAGGCAGGATCAGATACATTGCACCACATTGTCTTTGTTGCCTTCAGATGTATGATGTTGTCTCGTTACTCCAGTAATTTCACTAGCTTCAGCGCCCTTCAAACCAGAACACAGTAATATTTTCCATACTATTGTTTGTCGGCTGCAATAGGAGCTGCGGTGTTGCCTACTCTAGATGTTCTATGGAATGAGACTTACCACCAGTATATTATTTATGGTCAAGTGAATGATGCATCAGGTTCTGAGGCTCAGTGGTTAACTTGTCTTACAATATGGAAGTCACTAGGTCGATTCCATGGTAGTAGTGAAGAGTTCATAGTAAGAAGCTTTTATTAAAACCATGGCTGTCCATGGCATCCTGTTAAGTGGCAGGACATAACATGAGACATATATCCAGCATTGGACGTCCAACAGTTGGGATGATGATGATGAAAGTAGTCATAGACACTCACCGAGCTTTACGCCGCCGGTCATGGTGGCGAGGACGTTGCCCGCCTTCAGGTCGCGGTGTATGACCCGCCTGCCGTGCAGGAACTCCAGTCCGCGACACATCTCGCGGCACACGTACGCGATCTGCGCCTCGCTCAGCCCCTTCTCCAGCTCCGACATCACGGAGTCGAGGGCGCCGCCGTCGCAGTACTCCAGCAGCATCTGCAGAGTGACGGGGAACAGAATTAACACTGGCAGAAGTTCAAACGATAATGCAGTAACATCGCAGTATGTTGATGAAGTAACAACCTGAGACTAAGATGACAACCTGCCCATGTCATCAAGGTTCAAGTAAAGTATAAAATATTGAAGGTTTTATTAAAAAAAAAAAATGTGACAACACGAGCAAAACATTCAGCTGATAATAAGTGATAGTCTCGTCAACAATACTACTACTCTTGATAGGATGTTTACACAACACCACATAATGCTCGTCTCCTTGAGACGTGAGATGTTAGTCTCGTTACTCCAGTAATTTGATCGTCGCAGAGCCCTTCAATACAGACAGTAATGTTTGTATACCACTGCTCGGCGTTGAGGTGATAGGTTCCAGTATATATCCAAGTCCACTGACCCACAGCTTGTTGTTGATGAAATACGCCTCGTGGAGCTCCACCACGTTCGGGTGCCGGCATTCGGTGAGGATTTCTATCTCCACCGTGAAGTCCGCGAGGTCGTCCTCGTTGTCCAGGACGCACATTTTCGCGGCCGCCAGCTGCCCGGTGCTCTTGTGCTGGGATTTGTACACCTGGAACGTTAAATAGTAGACACATCAGAAAAATGTTTCACCAGCGCCACCTGATAGTCAATGGAGATGATCTGATGGATGGTAAAAAGCGTATCTTCCAGAATTTTCTCAACTATTCTCTAGAATTGGTGCTGATCAACATGCTCACCTTTCCGAAGGCGCCATCGCCCAGCTCGCCTATCATGTCCCAGTGCTCATTGGGATCGCAGTTGTCCCGGATGTAGCTGAACACTTTCTTCTTTTTCGCGTCATTTCCGCTACCCAGGTGCAGCACCTGATGATAACAACACGTATTTACATTTTGAAGAGCGCTGTAGTAGTCAATAATATTACTGAAGCGAATCAAATAAAAGTAAGCATTTTTTCAGCTAACAATTTTTGGAGTATGAGGGTACTCGCACAACTCATGGGATCCAAGCCAACGCTCACCAGCTCGTGGTGCAGCTAATCAACAAGCGACGCTTTGGCTCCCACCAACCCGCATTGAGTCAGCGCGGTGCGAAATGGTCTAAAGCCCTACCCGAGTGATGTGGGAATCAATGAGGAGGCCCATGTCCAGCAGTGGACGTCTATCGGCTGGTATGAATACTTCCTACCATATAACAATGTGGTTAGAATTTATACAGTGCAACACAGATTGTGATAGTTTAATTTTTTTGGTCGTAACGATGAGAATATTCAATCACCTGATGGTAAGTGATACGACTGCTCATAACCATGGTGCTGGTTGAAGATATAAAGCAATAAAAAATATATCCTGCAGTCGTCGCTTGGCACAGGATGTTAAACCTCGTTAGCCTCGTGATCTCATTACTTGCAGGTCCCTTCAAAAGTCCCAGTAATGTTTGCACACTGCTGCTGCATCAGCGATGGTGATCAGCTCACCTTTTTGAGATTGTTGAAGAACGACATGTTGCGTTGGTTCGCGCGCGGTGGCGGCGCGCGGCGCCTCAGCCGCCTTTACTCATCCTGCTCCGCCTTCCATGGACCTGGCCGTGCAAAATAAAAGCAATTAAAAAAAAAACACCCTGTATCCACCCTTTTCTTTTATTCAGCAAAGCGACGATACCAAAGGAATTATATAGGAATATATATATATATATATATATATAGGGGTCCTTAATGCTTGTGTACTATCAATAGGCGCTGCGGTGGTACCTGACTAGACGGTCTCCGGCAACAGAGACACTACCAGCACAGTAATGGTGGTATCACCACATAGGTAAAGTAGTCTGAGACTGCCCTACGATATATAACCCAGATATGTTATATACCGCTGCCCGAAGGATGCTGACACCACAAACTGGTTCATGGACTTTGAAGGTCCTCATTATGCAGCAGGCGAGCCCAGGGGTGAACGATAAGTACGGGGTCGTGCTTGTCAGCAAAGGAAGCATGGTGGGGGTGCGACAGTCACTGAGACGAGCTTTGGCGTTGTTTGGAGAGGAGTCTTGTAGGAGACCCAGGAGCCCCCGCAACGCACTGAGGATGTCCCACCGATAGGGTAATAAGTAAGCCCATATGCCACATTACCTTGTCTTACCTCCAAAAGCAAGGTATCTTTGAGAGAGATTTTCCCCCTCCCAACCCTCAATAAGAAAAATGATATATGTTATTCAACTGAAAGTGAACGGAGACCACGCACAGGAGAGCGCAACATTGGCAGAGCCCCCACTAGATGGACAAAGGACATGAACAGAATCGCTGGGAGCCAATGTATTCAAACAGCGCAAGACCTAGCTCTGTGGAACATTTCAAGAGACCAGATCTGTGTCCAGCGGTGGAAGTCCACCAGTTGAAATGATGACGATGTGTCATTTAACTAGAGCCGGCGCGTTTAATTCATGCGTACGCCGCGCTCGTGCAATGCGCATGCGCGCGGCGTGACGTCACTATACCCGTCCCGCCCGCGCGCGGCGCGTCTCCCCGAGTGCGAAGAGGACGAGCTGCAATGCCCTCTCGCGGCACTACTCTTCCAACGGGTTCGTCTGCTAGTGCTCGGTCCGAAGCCCGCCGCCAACTCCGGCGGACGCAGTGCCCACGTCCGACACGAGAACAGCTCACACGTCAGCTCGGTTCCACCAGTATATGATACTAAAGAAATTATCTATTTTTTGAACACTCTGTATACAGTGGTGAATGTATTAGTGCGAGTACGTGCTTTAGTTAATTCACCAAAACTAGCTATGTATAATCTAGTGGCGTTGCTTGGAGGAGACCCGTCTCCAGTACTGCACAGCCGCGGGCTGATGGTGATAATGACATTCCAGTAGAGACCTGCAATGTGACCGTCTCATTACCGCAGTAATTTGAGAGGTGTATTTCACAATAAAATTTGCACTGATCTTTATTCTTTCCATCTCCACGCAGTACAAGGCGTTTTACACCTTGTATTCAACTCGTGGCTAAGTCTAAATAAAAAATTAATGATTCATATATACGCTTATAACTTGGACCAAACGCTAAATATGAATCATTGGTCACGTACAGTATGAACCGCTCACCGGTTTCCGGTGACGGCATGTTGCGATATCAAACCGCCGTCATAGGTTCGAATCCGAGCAAACAATTGTTTCGTATCGTTGGTGATAAGCTTGGTGCTGGTGGAAGAGGTCTCTGTTGCCGGAAACCGTCTAAATAACTACCAAACAGTAATGTTCAGAACGTTGCTGCGTTACTGTTTGAAGGGCGCTGTAGCTAGTGAAATTACTGAAGTAATGAGACAACATCTTGTGTGATAAGGCGACGAGCACATTGTGCATATCTTAACCAGCGCCAGGTTATGGGCAGATTGATCACTTATAATCAGGTGAACGTCCCGCTCGTTTAGGTACCACCGCAGCGCCTATGGCAGCTGGCAAACAGTACTGTGATCCGGTTTGAAAGGCGCTGCAGCTGGGGTAATTACCGCCAGTAATTAAGAGGCTTAGCCATCTTTTGTCGTCAAGGCGACGAGCGCAATGTGGTGCAGTGAATACCATTCTAGCTAGCGCCGCTGTTATGGGTTGGTGTATCATTTACCATCAGGTGAATAACCCGCTGGTCTCTTCGCTTATAAAAGCCTCGATGGATCAGTCACGTAATCGAAGGCTGTACGTATCAGAGTCGCAAGTTCGATCCGCGAGTCAAAGCTTTTGAAGAAAAACAATGTTAGGAAACTGTGTGAAGAAAGCTCCATTCAATCCCAGCAGTGGGATCAATATGTGGGAATGTATCGCATGACAGAAATGATATAAAACCCTCAGCCAAGAAATGTTAAAATTATCAGAAAGCACTAATCCTTACTCACCCTTCCGCTATACAAAAAAAAGTGACGTCCTTCGAGCCGGAGCGTAGTAGTATTTGTTACAAATATTTAAATTGCGCCACATTGTACTCCCCGCCTTGAGAAACAAAATATTCAAGTTTAATTACCACGGTAATTTCCTTCGAGACAGTAATGTTTGCACACTACTGCAGTGGCCAACTAAAGACCTACCACCAGTAAATGACTCATCCATTAAACCTGTACCGTAACTCTTGGCTAGCAGAGCAAGATTGTGATCATCAGCACCGCCTGATGATGATGATGAAACACTCGATATCCAGGGATCCATTGCTTCCACGAGGTCACGTAAACCACTCGAAACTTGGTGCAGATATTACTTCTGCTGATTAGAGGTCAGCTAAGAATGGATTTAACAAAACTCTTTCCCCGTTACGAGCCGCGCGGAGTCACCACGCCGAGCCTGGCGTGGGGGTAGGGGTGAGGAGTTGGGGGCGAGAATCTCATGTATGCTCGTAATAGCGGTGACGTCAGCGCGTCTCCGTTTCCTTAGTCACGATGATGTCATAGCTGTGCTTAAGGTCACGCGATGTATAGAATGAGACGAGCCGAAATGATTAGGATGACACACAGAGCACCCGCATTATGCTCCTCGCTTTCAGACATAATATTCTCAAGTCCTGTTACCGCGGTAATTACATCAATAACAGTGCCATTTATACCGGAACACAGTAATGTTTTCATACTACTGTCTGTCGGCTGCGATAGGAGTTGCGCTGGTATCATCTACCTAGACGGTCTCCGGTAACAAGACACTACCACTAGTAATAGCTGATGGCTCTTCAAACCGGATTACAGTACAGTCTATGGACTGCGATAGGAGCTGCGGCGGTACCTACCTAGACGGTCTGTAGCAACAGAGACGCTACCACCAGTAATAGCTGATGGTCCTTTAAACCGGATCACAGTACTGTCTGTTGTATCCGACAACAGAGACTAGATAGTAGCAATGGCGGCAGTATTACTGTAGTACAACTACACTGCTTACCATCAGATCGGACGGAAGCACGGATACTGTCGTCATATAAAGGTGTGCTTAATAGCTTGGCGTTCGTTGTTTACGTTTAAGTAGAATGAAACGGTTTCGTGTAACGCTATCCGTGCTGATGGATTCGAACGGAGCGCCGGCCGGTGAAGTGGCACGCGGACACCGCGCGCGTGCGCATGCGCATGCTAACGCCGCGGCCCCAACGCGAATGTGGGCCGCGCGCGCTACGCAAACTGCCGCTGCCGCTGGCCGGATAGGTGGGCAGGCAGGCAGTACTGTGATCCGGTTCGAAGGATGTTATAGCTACCACTGCTGGTAGAGCTCTGTTGCTGCAGACCGTCTAGGTAGGCACCAGCGCAGCGCCAGTTGTAGCCGACAGGCAATACTGTGCAGACATTACTATGTTCCGATTTGAAGGGCGCTGCAGCTAGTAAAATTACTAGGATAACGAGACATATCATGTCTCAGAAGACGAGCGCAATTTGGAGCAGTACATCATCCTATCGCGTCGTTACCACCACGTGAAAGTCCGGCTCATCTCCTCGCTTAATTGTATATATACATAAACTACTGTGCTTCGGTTTGAAGGGCGCTGTAGCAAGTAAAATTACTGGGGTAACGAGGCGTATAGCATCCTAACTAGCGATACATTATAAGCGGGCGTATCACTTACTACCAGGTGACCGTTATGTTAGTCTCGTCGCATCGCGAAAAAAAACCCCTGACATATTCCCCTCAGCATCAACTATCTCCCATCCCAGTAAGCTTCGCATCCACTCCGCGCGTACTTCCGCCTCCGCCTGCTCATCATCAGTGACCACCGTTGTCGCGCCACAATAAGGTCGGTGACCCCGCTGCCCCCGTATCGAGGGCAGACCGACCCACTACTCCAAATGCTCTACTTCACGTGTCATGTATAAGTGAGCTAGTTATCGGGCGCTGTGGGCCTTTCCCCTTCCACTTTTTTATGTTTCTAGGGGGGAAACCTTCGACAGATACCCTGCTTCAAGAGTCAGGGTTATGTGAGATTCTTACTCAGTAAAACCCCATCGGTGGACTGCATCAGTGCGTTCGGAGAGGCTCCGGGTTCTCATAGAACGAACCGGTGCCCCTCTACACTTTCTCTGAACACCTCTCTGAGGAGCTTAACCCTCCTACGCTGTTCCACGCAGGTCCGCTTCTCTTTACTCCTAGACCTTTTTAGTCGCCTTCTACGACAGGCAGGGCTCACCTTAGTCCTATTCTTACTGACCGGAGACTACAGGGCTGCTGTCTCTGATTACCAGGAGACAAGCTTGAGTACCGGATTTTTTTCGAAGCTCACCTGATGGTAAGTGATACGCGCTAGTTGTGATACACACTACAGCACGTTGCGCCCGCCGCATAGGACATGTTGAATCTTGTTACCCCAGTCGTTACACTAGCTGTAACGCCTTTCAAACCGGATCACAATAACGTTCGAACAGGACTGTCTGGCGGCTGCAATCGGCGTTGTGGTGGTACCTACTTACAAAGGATATCCGGTTACAGACGCTACCACTAGTAATAGCTGAAGGTCCTTCAAACCGGATCACAGTAATGTTCGTAATGTCTGTCGGCTGCAATAGGCGCTGCGATGGACCTAGACATTCTCCGATAACAGAGACCTACCAGCAGTAATAGCTTCAGAGTCCTTCAAACCGGATCACAGTATAGTTAAATTACTGCGGTAACAACACAGCACATGTATCAAAGCGAGTGTAATGTGGTGTATATCATCCTAACTAGCGCAATAATTAAAAAAAATATATACCGCCATTTTTAAACATCCTCATAAATCATTTAGAAAACCTCAGCAGGAAGTTCATTCCATCCGGACAGTTGATACCTGTAAATGCTGACTGCACACCCAAGGTCGTGTTAGAGCTGATACACTGCAGCTCCACCTGGTGAGTAACTCAGCCAGATTCTTTACTACCTTAGTCTAGACCTAAAATGGTTATAAACCTTTAATACTAATATGGTTAATATATGACGCTGATGTCGGCATCAGGGCTTCTTAGAGCTGGTGATGAATAATAAAATTATTTTAGGTCACCACATAAGTCCTGAGGTAAGGGCTCCATAACAACCCACGGGATCCAAGCCAAGCTCATCAGCTTGTGTTGCAGCCTGCTAATCAACAAACGAGGCGCTGATTCCCACGAACCAGCAGTGGGCCAGCGTTGTGGGAAATATCCCAAACCTATCCCACAATACAAATGCCTACTCGACGTGTGGGAATCTTTGGAGGATCGGCTGATGATGACGAAATAAGTCCTAATATATTAGAACTTTGTGATAGTGCCAGATTAATTAGAGACCTAACTTCATAGTGTTATATACCATATTCGAAACGTACTAGATGATCTAAATCTAGATCCTAGAAAGGTTATTGTTAAAAAGGATCATGGCAATAAAAAAAAGCGTATCAAACTCTGTTTTTTCGATACCATCCATTGTTTCATCATCTCAATCGATGGGTATCCCACTGCTGGACATAGGTATATTGTGATATAATCCCACAAGCCAAGGTCTTACACTGATTGAGCTAAGTAACTTCCAGGGATGTTTGGCGTCTGTCAACTCAGTGAGGGTTCTGCAGACCATAACTTTAAATGGTATGAAGAAACAATGGATCCGGTGATGTGGTTCAGTACCATATTCGACATCCATTTTCAGATATCCAGAGATGAATATATTGGGCCTGCTCGAGCTTGAGATCGATGATGGGTTCGTAGACACCATGGTCTACTTATGACAGGATCAAGTTTTTCTCTAACGTGTCGAAGACCTCACCATCACTGCTGGTCTCTGCTGCTGGAGACTGTCTAGGTAGATATCGCCGCAGCGCCTTTATCAGCCGCCAAACAGTAGTGTGGCAAGAACTACCGTGTTCCGGTTTGAAGGGCGCTGTAGCTAATGTAGTTACAATGGTAACGAGAATCAAGATAGTATGTCAGAAGGTAATGAGCATATGCAGCATATAACAACCTAATTAGTCATCATCATCATCAACAGACGCTCAGTAGTGGACATAGTCCTCCCCCAAGGATCTTCACATCGATCGATCCTGCGATGCCTGCATCCAGCTGTTTTTAGCGACCTTCCCCTTATCGTCGGACCATCTAACGGTGGGACTGTCAACACTGCGTCTTCATGTACTCGGTCACTATTCGAGTACCTTGGTGCCCTACGAGCGATGTCCAGTTATGGGCGGTGATATCACTTAACCATCAGTTGAACGTCTCACCAGTGTCGTCGTGAAGTTGAATATAAAAAAAGTCAATGGATCGCTTAGTCAAAGAAGTGAAGTTAATTAATACAAAAAAAAAAAAAACTTGATGCGAACCGCAAGTTGAGCAGCCCCGGCGACAAACACGTGCCGCTGCCGAGGAATGCAGGCCTACTTATCCACAGTAAATACCACGCGCGTATACATTTGTCTGCTATCCAACGGCGGGACAGTCACCCGATGTTGAGTGATGCGCGCAAACATAACAGCACGGCGGTTATTGGGAAGACATACCACCACATAGTCGTCGCGTTCTGACATGAGACGTTAACTGTCATTTCCACAGCAGTTACTCTAGCTGCAGCGCCCTTCAAACCGGATCAAGCGTGACATGTAGCCCCTTGGGTCCTAAGTACGATTTGTAGATTTTTTTTAATTTCACTGCCTAACCTTTATGCCAAGTGAAAGGGTTTATTAATGATATCCTCTATGGTCTCCGACTGGTGATGATGCGACTGTTGGCCTCGCCTCTCATAAAAGGCGACTATAACGGGTTCGTGGGCTCTGAAAGTTTCGAGTCTCTGTTACTCATTAAGAGAACCCGGGGTAGATAAAGCGAAGATGCTTAAGCAGGAACTGCTTTAACCTGGAACGTGGTTAAGCGTAGCGCAGGGTGACTACGGTGCATTAAGGGGAGAAAGCACTGAGGATGACCACCGACGGGGTTTTGGTGGATACTGCGGACACCTACTAGCAGTATACCCTCGCTTCTTCTGAACCTTGAACGGAAGGATGACCTTGTTCACTAGACCTAAACCACGTCGCAGTCCGAGTTCCAATTCCCTCCAGCACCTTCGATATGGTACCATCGTTTTAGTCGCCTTCTACGACAGGCGGGTACGACCTTAGATAGAACAGCCACCAGCAGGAAATGAAGTTTTATATTAGGAGGAGGCGAGCGCGGTAACAATAATAGTACGTTTATCATGTCGCTGATGGTGGAATCGAACCCGAGACTCGTATTCAGTGAGCGGGTAAATGCGACGTCGATTAGTTATTAACAATACGGTTAGGTTAGGTTAGGTTAAGTTAGTGTACGTATGAGCGGGGGGAGCGTGTGCGCGTGTGAGTGAGCGCATGCGCACCTGAGTGAGGCCGTCTTCGTGTGAATGTGAACCTGTGAGTATATGCACGTAAGTGTGAAGGCGTCGTTCATGTGAATGTGAGCAGGTTTGTGAAAGTATGAGCGCGAAGAACGAAGTGTGAGTGCGTGCACGTGTATGAGAGCATGCGCACGTGAGTGAGGCCGTCTTCATGTGAATGTGAGCACATTTCTGGAAGTATGAGTGCGAGCACGTGTCTGAGTGCATGTCCACGTAAGTGTGAGTGAGGGCGTGTTCATTTAAACGTGAGCACGTTTGTGGGAGCATACGCACAAAGTGTGAGTGTGGTGAGTACGTATCTGAGAACAAGCACTCGTGAGTGAGGAGCCTTCGGGTGAATGCGAGCACGAGTGTGAGAGCATGTGCACGTGAGTCTGAGCACGTGTGCAATGTGAGAACTTATGCATGGGTGATAGAGCTTTTCAGTGTGTGTGAGCGAGAGCAAGTTTGTAAGCATGTGGAAGTGTACGCTTGTGCATATTTGTGAGCGTGTGCACATGTATGAGCGCATTAATGTGTGTCTGTGCACATTTTAGCGCGTGCAATGGAACAGGTGTATTGCAGGCGTGCTTATATTCAACACCTTAAGAAACATTGTCATATAACATGACGTCATCGAGGTCATATCATCAGAAAGTTGGTGTACACCATCACCTGTCCGCGTATTTGTTACCACCGGTGCTACGTGTGGCAACTGTGGCAGCGTAATGTTTTTGCAAGCGGATGTGTGCAAGGTAAAATTCTTACACAATCGCACACAACTTGGGTGCGCCGTTCGTCAAGTGTTACCACATTGTTTACACTGCAACATTGGTTTTAGAAGCAATCGTGTGCGTGTCGGGCGAGCGGTGGACGGTACGCGCAGTGGTTGTGCGGTCAACTGTGCGCAGTGTAACGGGTTCGATGATCCGTACACTCGACATTCTTTTTTTTTATCCAACGAAGCGAACAGACCGCCGAGGTATTCGCGTTATGGATAATGATAGGCCTGACATAACGTGGTGCTAGTTAGGATGATATACACTGCATCACGTGATTATAAATAAGAAATACGATGTTAAGTTTTATTAAGTTAGTAATTTGACTAGCTGTCACAAAATTATTATTATTTTTTTTTAAAAAAATCAATAATTATTTTTTTCTATTAAAGGCGTCGCGGTCGAGATTGCGAACTGAACTTCCTCATGGGATGGAGGCGTCAGAGATGGCTCAGCATCACCGCTTTTTTTTTTAGTTGTTATCCTGCGTGTTGTGGGTCAGAGCCTTTTATATCATTTTTCATTTACCATCATAATTTTTTTTTTCAGCATCACCGCTTACATGGCAAAGGTATAGCACAACAAGGCGCTAGTTAAGAGATATACATTGCCATCACGTGATTGTAGGTAAAACATAAAACCTCGTCTCATTACCGCAGTAATTTCATTGTTGTTCCTATAAACGGGAATATAGTATCGAGGCGCTGGTAAGATGATATCTACAGCATCATATGATTGTAGGTAAGACAATATGTTAAGTCTCATTACCGCAGTAATTTCATTGTTGTTCCTACAAACGGGAATATAGTATCGAGGCGCTGGTAAGATGATATCTACAGCATCATATGATTGTAGGTAAGACAAGATGTTAAGTCTCATTACCGCAGTAATTTCATTGTTGTTCCTACAAACGGGAATATAGTATCGAGGCGTTGGTAAGATGATATCTACAGCATCATATGATTGTAGGTAAGACAAGATGTTAAGTCTCATTACCGCAGTAATTTCATTGTTGTTCCTACAAACGGGAATATAGTATCGAGGCGCTGGTAAGATGATATCTACAGCATCATATGATTGTAGGTAAGACAAGATGTTAAGTCTCATTACCGCAGTAATTTCATTGTTGTTCCTACAAACGGGAATATAGTATCGAGGCGTTGGTAAGATGATATCTACAGCATCATATGATTGTAGGTAAGACAAGATGTTAAGTCTCATTACCGCAGTAATTTCATTGTTGTTCCTACAAACGGGAATATAGTATCGAGGCGCTGGTAAGATGATATCTACAGCATCATATGATTGTAGGTGAGACAAGATGTTAAGTCTTATTACCCCAGCAATTTAACTAGCTACAGCGCCCTTCAAACCGGAACACACTAATGTTTGCACAGTACTGTTTGCTGGTAGTAATAGACGGTTTCCGATAAGAGACGCTACCACCAGTGCATCGATCTTTTTTTTTTTTTTTTTTGGGGAAAATTTCGAAAGATACCCTCCTTATGAGGAAGTCAGGGTTATGTGAGATTCTTACTTAGTAAAACCCCCTCAGTGGTCTCCATCAGTGCATTCGGAGAGGCTCCGGGATCTCTTATAGAACGCACCGGTGCTCTTCTACATTATGTCACCACGTCTCTGAGGAGTCTAACCCTCCTAGGCACCATCCTTGAGCCATATGTTGACCTACGCAGGTTCACTTGTTCAGCGATAAGGGCGGCCACCCTCAAGGCGCTCGTAACTCCTAGACCCTTTCAGTCTGCTTCTACGACAAGCAGGGCTCACCTTGCTCCTATTCTTACTAGCTGGAGACTACAGGGCTGACCAGTATGCTGACTGTGAGGTTCGAACTGGCGCGGATGGTAGCGAGATTCCGTTAAAAATAACATGCGCGATGTTTTTGATAACAACATCCGGTGCCGTTATCACTGGACCGCGTTGTTAGTTATAACGGCAACGTCATTTCAATTTTAATTTAATTATACCACCGCAACGGCAGTTCCAGCCGGCAGACACTACTGTGATGCGGTTTGAAGGGCGCTGCAACTATCACATGCTAGGTCATTATTGCCGGAGATGGTCTAGGTAGGTACCAACGCAGCGACTATTGCAGCCGATGAGGACAGTACTGTGCAAACATTACTGTGATCCGGTTTGAAGTGCGCTACAGCTACTGTCATTACTGGGGTAACGAGACAACACTGTCTCAAGTGACGAGAGGCAATATCGTGCTGTGTATACCATCCTAATTAGTGTCATGTTAAGGGATGGCGTATCACCATCAGATGAACACCTTTGTCGCTTCATTACATTAAAAAAAAAAAAACAGTTCACGTTCTCAATGCTAATAGGGACCTTTATCCACAAGGAGCACCAACGACCTGCTTTACCCAGTACCTGTTCTCAACCCTAGCACTCCCTCACGAGAGCAAATAACCACACATCTCAAATGTGGATTAATGAGTTATCACCAGAAGCTATCACTCTTGAAACGTGTCAGTCTCCTCATCATGTTTTCCCGCACTCATGCTGGAGAAGTTACTTATATAAAGCGTACGGATCTTGCAAGTGGAATGTCTTATCGCAAGTGAAATCTGTTATCAGGTACTGATAAGGGTTGAGTTTGCGATACTGTCATAATAGATAAGCTGCTGTTCAGGTTGTGGTATTCGCAGTATGATTATAAAGTTAAAGTTTACTGTGGACCATTCATCATCATCACCAGCCGATAGATGTCCACTGCTGGTTATAGACCTTCCCTAAAGATCTCCACATTGACCCGCACCGCAAGCATTGGACTATATAATTAAACTATTACACTAACAATACTGAACTGAAGAGGATATTTTCCTGATGATGAACAATCCCTTCGTTTTGTGCTACGGATGAGCAGCCAAATTCCAGTCATATATCACAAAGATCCATAGTTGCATTCTGGAATCACAGATGGTAGGGTTCTTGAATGCTCTTTGAGACGGGTCACATATTCACCTGATGGTAAGTAATATGCCTGCCCATAACAAGATGACAGGATGATGGCACAGCACCAGTAATCCACCAGTTTGGATAATGTTTCTTAGATTACTATTTGCTGGTTATTAAAATAGTGTACCTTCTTAGTCAGTATCACTCTTGACAGAGTGGTTGTGGTCATCACTTTACGATGTACTGAGGCTAAGATAGTATGTAGCGGGGTGTAAAGGGTCACAACAACTCACACGACCCAAGTCAACCTAAGCTGCTTGTAATGCATCCTGCTAATCAACAAATGAGATTTGTGCTCTCACCAATCAGCATTGGGACAACGTGGTGAGAAATGACCTATATCCCCTCATACAAATCCCAACAGAGGACATCCCCTGGTGTCAGAGGCTGTGCTGACAATAAGGTCAAAGTAAGCCACTAGATGCAGGCAGCGCAGGACCGATCAATGTGGAGATGTTTGGAGGAGGCCTATGTCCAGCAATGGGCGTATATTGGCTGATGATGATGTGTCAATAAACAAAATTTACCAGCTGCCAGTAAAAAACATTTACTACCTAAAAAGGCTAACTAGTGAACATACCGTTCCTCTCATTGCTTCATCCAGTGGAATATTAATCAGGTATTAATATCTCCAACGGATAATCACAGTGAGGTGCGTAGTAAACATAGTAACTGGTCATTTCATTAGTTAGGTTAGTCACTTGTCATCTGGCCGTGCATCCTGCCGTAATACATTCATCAGTCAACCTTCATAATGCAAACAGTGCAGTATTGGAACAGTCCGCTGGTGTCGGAAGAGAATCTTTAAGACTATCAAATACTACATGACCACTTACCATCAAGTGGGATTGTAGACAAGGGCTAATATATATTATTAGAAAAACATAGTATTTTGATAAATAAAAAAATACATGACAATTTGGAATTATAACCATTTTTTATATACATCGAAGTGACTAAACAAGTGGAACATTCACCTGATGGTAGGTAAGTGATACACCTGCCCCGAAACAATGTGGAGCTAGTTACGATAATATACACTGCATGGGTCACCTGAGACAAGACTGTAGACCTACAATACTCTTCAAACCGGAACACAGTAATTTTAGCAGAGTTAGGTGGTGCAGTGGTACCCACCTAGACAGTCTCCAGCGACAGAGACTTACCACCAGTTTAATGTTAGATGGTGCAATGTCTATTAAAGAAATGTCCTTTAATGGTCATTGCAATATACATAATTACCAAGATGGGTTATCAATTAAATCAGCATGACTGTGAATATATCTACGGTTCTGAACCAAACCACTCCACCACCTTGTGGTATTCAAACTTTACTATTGCATAATACTACTTAAGAAACTTGTGGATGTAAATTAATTCCAAATATATTCATTGTAAAAATGTATATGGAATGAGTCACACGGATTATGCAAATATGGGTGTGCTGTAAATAGCTGATGATCGATGGTGTGAATGAGGATATTTAAACCGACATACTCCTTTAAAGCAGCGATCCAAAATGAGTTTTGGCCTCCCTTGGCCAGATGTTGCATTCTATTGTGTCAGAGTCAGAGACAATAATTAGAAAAATGCCAATGGGTAGAGACGAAGCATGCTGAGATGCAGACTTCACAATAGTATGGCAAGTTTACCGGCATTCTTAACCGTACCGCACATCTGAAGTGGAAGTGGACTGGTCATATGACTAAGATATTTTGAAATGCGCCTAAAGAAATGGAGTCGACAAGTGACCATTTGGTATGGCTCTAGTATCTCTATCTGAGATGGCTCATGAAAGTAGCACAAGACCTATATGAAGATGCAAAGACAAATTTATGAAAACTATGAATCTAAACTGGACAAGTGTCGACAGCAACTGAAAATGTTGGCTTAAGTTGGAGAAGGCATGTATAGTGAGACACTCCACATTAGTATGTTGTGGAGTATCTGTGTAGTATATTTCCTTAAGTGCAATTCAATGAAGTGGAAATAACAGCTTTTTTATTTATTTATAAAGGTAAGGAAGACGTTATGCTGATGATGAAGTGGGATCAAGGTATGTAGGTGGTGACATTGCATTTTTCACATTCTATACAAATTATTAAGCTGGAATGTTTGTTATTTCATTTATATCATTCTACTCTATTTAACTCCGATGACTTCTATTTCTTTGTATATACCAGTTAATAACCTACATGTATATAATATATTAATATATGTTTATAATCTTAGATTTCATTTAGTTTATATTGATATCATCCATCATCAGCCGATAGACATTAATTGCTGGACATATACCTCCCGTAAAGATCACATCGAACAGTCGCATGTTGCTTGCATCCAGTGGGTTCCCACTATTCTCACCAGATTGTTGGTCCACCTTGTGGGAGGCCACTGGCATTGATATCATTTTAATATGGTAATATAACACTTATCACAAATAGATCCGAACCTCATATACTTGAAAACATTGTAGCCTGACACAAAAACTCTATTCTTATTTTCTTTAATTGCATACCACACAAACTCTTAAAAAAACTAATATATGTATATATAAATAAAGACAACAACTGGTGGTCTCGTCACACATAGCTGTTTGTTCGAGACTCAGGAAAGTGATGATTGAATGGAGCTGGGCAAGTGTGCTAGGTATTAATACATATGCATATAGCTATACACATATGTATACTTAATACCCTTATGTAAATGATAATATTTTCCTATTCTTGTAATTAGATATTTTTATTAAGCCACATCAAAAGTGGATCTAAACATTATTTGTTGTCCTTAACATACGTGTTGGTAAGAAAGCGGCAATCAGTAACCTTTTTCTACTTCATGAAAAGCATATGGAACATCTCTACAACATGAATTTAATAAGATTAATTTCTATGCAAATTTTCGCAATATTTGCACAGACAATTAACTTTTTAAACAATGTTTCCAAGTAGTGATCTTCAATTATTTTATGCATCTTTATACAAACAATACACAGCCAACATTACATAATTGAATATGAATGCTTGTTGAGATACTCTTAATTTAATTTATTTATTGTTATTTTGTGAGAGCCATTTATTCTCAAAGAAATCAATTGGCTAATAATGATTCTTTTTCAATGTTATTTACAATGACAAGGAGAAATTTGAAAAGTAACTACAATTAATTGTTTAAGAATAAATTATCTGTTTTCATTTATTTAACACTGTGCCCAAGATTGCAAAATCAGATAAATTTTAAAAATAATGTTAAACATGGATTGTTAGCCCAACTAAATAATTCAAATGAATAAATAATATATTTAACATCATCTTATATCTTAACTTTTAAAGTCAACAATTTACTCACCTAAACAAACAAATCAAATGTCACAGCTATGGCTATGGACTTACCACCTAACACTATTTCTAAATAACTCAATATGGTATGCAACATAACTGGCTATATTGTTAATTGAATAATAAGTGGCAATGAAACGTTAATTACTCATCTATTTTCCGCAATTCGCGCCTGCTGCCTAAATGTAACTTTATTAGATGGTCTAAAGAGTTGAAAACTAAATTCGGGCGCAAATAAGGGCATAGAGTTTATTACCATATTCGAACGTATTGCAAAATAGAGGCCATTATCAGCATTCAAAGCACATACACAGAGATCCAAAAGTGAAAACTCATACAATATAAACATTATACGCGTTAGTGGAGAAAATGCTCGAGCCGCGCCTGACTTAATTAAATTAACCGTTCGGTTAGACTCACTGCAAATATTGGACGAAGTCAACAAGTCTACAGTAAACTATACGTTATACAACTACGACTATACGAAGTAGTAAACGAGAAAACGAAAAGAAGATTTCATCCGGCCTCGCCTATCTCGCGTCCTCCACAAAAAAACCAGTTATAAGAATTCACCTACTGATCTACTGGACTGTTTCCGGATATCATCGCACCAATATGATTAAAAGAAAAACGAACAATTCAAATTTTAACTAACCCTAAGCAGGAGCATTTTTAATAAGTCTCAATTATCAGGCTCTAATATTTTATGGGTGAAAGGAGACATACCTTTGCGGAAACTTGTGTCCAACGACGGTATCACTTTAAAATTTTCATTAACAAATGTAAGCACTTTGACACTGAATTAAAGTCCACAAACAGTTTATAGCACGCATAAATAGTTCACACCACGATTATTATCATAAAATCTGTAATGTGTGCGGCGGATATATGCACTAACCCATGAAAGACGCCATTTTGATTTCGTCAACTAACGGCTAAAGACAATACAGAATATTTTTGTTTACATTGTTAAAAATAATCCCGATAAACTTAACTAAAATTTTTCTCTAAAATATATTTTTGGTTATAAATATAAATGTTTCATTTTATTTAAGATATACTACATTGATAATTTGAGTAAAGGATAAATATTATAAAATTGTTTTAAATAGTTTTTATAAAATAGCATGAACAAATTTTTTAAGTAAAGTAATTGTAATGTTAATAAGTAGAAAAGTGAAAAGAGATGCAACTTTGCTACCTTTTTAAAAATTATGCACAATTTTTGTTGATGTTACCAACAAATTAGATAAAAATATAAAAATGGAAAGTTAGATACATTCAGTAATATCAAGGATTTTTATAAGTATTTGCGATTATTTGAGATCTTTGCTGCAAACCTATAAGTTTTATTAATGAATTTCAAAAATAGAGAACTATGAATTTTAATATTTATAATGATTGAAAAAGACAATCACATGATTTGATGCATATTTTAGCCTGATAAAATAAATGTTTTTTAAATCCTTAAATACCTTATTTTAAGTAACATTTATTATTTCTAAGAATACTTCGTCACTTTAAAATTTTTTCTTGGAAAATTTAATATATGGCAACAATTACATTCAATTGTCAAAAATATCTTCAAAGCAGCTGAGCTTGTATTGTACGTGTTTTCATTTGATAATTAGACAAAAATTGTTGTGTAAAACGGCATTAAAAACAATCATAGATGTGAGCAACGAATCGAACATGTCGAGCCGCCGTTCGTTACTCGGCTCGGCGTTGGAGGCTCTGCCAGCGCCCGCGGATCCTCTACGTGAATTGTTTGAGGCTTGTAAGACGGGGGACGCAGCTCGTGTGAAAAAACTAATAACGCCACAAACAGTGAACGCCCGTGACACAGCTGGTCGTAAATCTACGCCTCTGCACTTCGCTGCAGGTATTGTCATTGGTTTGAAATAAACACATGTTTACGTTGGATATAATGCATGAAAACAATGGGAAAGTGAAAGGCGATCGTAGTTTTTTGAGAATTGCATAATTGGTCACGGTCTGTAGCGGCTGATTGTGATTTATCTGTTTCTAGCTGCGGTGGACTTGATCTAGTTCTGTAAACTGACATGGTATTGCTTTTTTACATTTTTGCCAGGAACATTAATTATGCTTTGTACATTATGCTTTGCAAAGTGCCATTTATCGTTGTTAGTAAACAGTACTATTAGCAAATTTCCAAATTTTTTACAATGTATGGCTTTTTACAATTGTGATCAAGCAACAGCTTAGTTTAAAGTATAACATATTTTATGACTCCAAATTGCCAGTTTATTTCTTGATTTACATATATGTTATGGTAAAGTTAGCATCATTATGAACATTGAATTAAGAAATTTAATTTTATCAGGCATTTGCAAGAATTGTATTATGATAAAAAATTCAATCTCAAAATGTTTTATCAATTAATACTGAGGATTCTCAGTGTGAAATTGTAGTAGTTTTTGTTCCATCACATTGTAGTCACTAGTCTCAAAGATTCTGTGTCCCAAGCATCAAGTGCTATGTGAAGTAGAAATGATCATCTTAAATTTCAGCAGTCATATCACATACCAGTTAAAGCAAACTATAAACATGTCTAGTAGCATACCACATCCTTTCTTATTATAATTTGTTTAAAAAAGATGAAACCTGAAATGTTTCAGAAAATTGCTATAAACGATTTACCGTTTTCTTAACCATGATTTAATCACTTTCAGGTTATGGACGCAGAGAAGTTGTTGAGCTTCTAATTGCCGGTGGCGCAGCTCTACAAGCCAGAGACGAGGGTGGGCTTCAGCCATTGCATAATGCATGCTCGTTCGGACATGCAGATGTAGTGAGGGCTCTGTTGACAGCCGGAGCTCCACCAGCCGCTCGTGACAACTGGGGTTATACACCACTTCATGAAGCTGCTGCTAAAGGGAAGGTTGATGTATGTATAGGTAAGTTTAGTATGAATATTTTTTTCTATAAATGTAGAATAATTTTTATTAACAGTAATTCTGTTCTAGGTCTACTATGTTCAAAACTTTAAGGCAGTAATGATGTGATATATTGATAAACCCTTCGTCATTATCATCTTCTGTCGATAGATATCTACTGCATATGTAGCCCTTCCTTCCTCCCAAATATTTGCAAATATTAGATCAAAAAGATATCCTTTCCTATAAATCCTGCTATGCCCATAACCAATTTTTCCCGCAGCCATCAGACATTCAATATTGATAACATTCTTGTATGATATAAACTTCTTGAATATCAGTAAAATGAAACAAAATTTTATTAATTGATAGTAAATTAAATAAATATTCAGAAAAATTGAACTTTAATACACATCTATTATAAATATACAAGGAGTTAACTTTTCGCTATAACATCACATGGTGTTGTGGCAATGAAGCAATGGATGATGATACATGCTTCAAATACTTTATTTATTTATAAAAATATAACAGTGCTAATAAAATATTAGCGGAGTAAGGGATCCCGCAACAACTCCCGGGATCAAATCCAACTGAAACTACTTGTGCTGCAGCCTGCTAATCTTCAAATGAGGCTCTGGGTCCCACCAACCCGCATTGGGTATGGTCTTGAGAAATGGCTCAAATCCCTCCATATGAGTCCTCCCTTGTTGATGTAAGAATCCTTCGGAGCTGCCTATGTCCAGCAGTGGACATCTATCATGAACAAAATCTTAACTATAATAACAAGTAGTTCCGCTTTATTCTCAATCAAAAATCTAAATATATAATACATTTTGGTAAATTAGCTTTGGCTGTGGCTCGCTGGCATAATGGTTAGAGAATGCGGCCTTCATTCGGAAGGTTGAGAATATGAATCTCAGCATGTACCAATGACTAATGTTTATGTACATTTGTGAACTGCAGTAACTTTAGGTACTATCCATTCTTAGCTGGCCAGTTTTACTAGTGATCTTCTTTGTTGTAACCTCATGACTGAGGAACGTGACTATGGTGCGTTGTCCTGGCCACCATTTCTTTTCAGAGCTTTCTCTCTCGCGCCATTTGGATGGATGATTGTAGGGTAGCTCCCGTAGCATCCTGAGTTGTGCGTGTCCATCTTGTAGGATACCACCCTCTCGTTCTCTTTCCTTCCACACAACCAGTAATAATCAGTCTTTCCAGACTGTCTGGGTCTCGCCTGACCGTGTGTCCGAAGAATTTGAGGACTCTCTGCCTACAGATTGTTGAGAGCCGTGTTGTTATGTTCAACTGTTTGAGGATTGACTCGTTTGTGCGACATTCCGTCCAGGATATCCTCAACATTCTACGCCAGCACATTTCGAACGCGTCAATCCTCCAATTTACTAGTGATAGCTCTCAGTTAAAGGAGACTGTCTAGGTAGGTACAGCATCGCTTATCTCTGCAAACATTACTGTGTTCCGATTTGAAGAGTGCTGCAGCTAGTGTATTCACTGGGCTGACCATACTCAACATCTTTTGTCTCGGGCGACGAGTGCAATGTGGTGCAGTATATATCATCCCAAGTAGCACCACATTGTTATGGGCAGGAATATCATTTATCATCAGGTGAACATCCCGTTCATCTCATCGGTTAATTATAGAATATATTTATGGCATGTTGTAATCTAGTCAAACCTTAAATTGGAATAACCCTTAAGGGTTTTTCTTCAAATCTAGTCTTATCCGGATGCAAGATCTGGGTAATAAGGTTGTGGCTGCAGTAGCGTTTCTTCAAAAAAAAATATCCTCTAAAACATCTTAGGTATTTCTTGAGGTGTGGTCCAGCATTTTCCTGTTGCTATTACTGGAGTAATAATATATAAGAAGTATTTTAAAGGAATGAACTCATGCTGTCAGCTTTCAACTACATTAACCATATTGATTAGACGAGGTATGCATTTGATATGAAGGGATATGCTTGCTCATAACAAAGTGGCGCTGGCAGGATGATATGGATTATCGCCTTGAGACAAAATGTGGAATCTCATTGCCCCAGTAATTTCACCAGCTACAACTCCCTACAAACAGGAACACAGTAATGTTTGCAATCTACCTAGGAGGTCTCCGTTAACTGACTTACCACCAGTACTTTATAAACTGACTGTCAAATGTTGTGTTACTTTCAGCTTTACTCCAACACGGAGCTGATCCCAATATAAGGAATACAGAAGGTAAAACACCTTTAGACCTTGCCGATGCTGCGACCAGGCCCGTTCTCACTGGTGAGTTTTGATTAATTTTCTTAATTTCCTCCTAATCCGACACCACCGCTATCAGCCGATAGACGTCCACTGCTGGACATATAAGCCTGCCCCAAAGATCCCTACATTGATCAGATAAGGATTCATGTGGGGTGCAGAGGGTTAACGGTGCGTTCGGTAGGAGATCCCTGAGCTTTGAGGATGATATAATGCATAACAAATGAAAAGACCCAAGTCAACCTCATCAGCTCGTGGTGCAGCCTGCTAATCAACAAACGAGACTCTGGCTTCCACCGACCCTCATTGGACCAGTGTGGTGAGATACGTTCCAAACCCTTCAATATGGACCTCTACAGACGATGACTCGTAGTGCCTGGCCTTTTCGCTGGCAGCATAGGATCAATCGATGTAGAGATCTTTTGGGGAGGCCTATATCCAGCAGTGGATGTCAAGCAGCTGATGATAATGAAGAGGTTATTGTATGGGTTGCAGGGGAATACTGCGCCGCGGATGTGCTGGAGGCAGCGCGCGCCGGCGCCGATGAGCGTCTCGCCGCGCTACTCACGCCACTCAACGTGAACGTGCACGCTGGTGACGGCAGGCGCTCCACGCCGCTGCACCTCGCCGCCGGGTACAACCGCGCGCGGGCGGTGCGCCTGCTGCTGCAGCGCGGCGCCGACGTGCACGCCAAGGACAAAGGGTCAGTGATTCAATTGTCACCGCGGGAACAGTACATAGCCTCATCGTTATCAACATCATAATTATGTGGGGTTCGTATGATCTGAAACCCTATTGGGTTATGGGGGTGTTATGGGCAAGACTTTTTTTTTATCGCGGTATATATCTTATAAAATATCTTTTGGGGCTTCTACACATTAAAACCCCTTTGGTGGTCTCCATGAGTGGATTTAGGAGTGGCTCCGGAATCTCCAACGGAATGCACTGGTAGCCCTCTCAACTCTAGCTAAAACATCTCACGGAAGTAGAAATCTCTCAGCACCCACGCTATGCATTGGCGTTCTCCTAAGGCTCGTTCATTGAGCTATGGAGGCTTCTACCCTCAAAGCCCACGAACGCGAGGACCCTTTTAGTTGCCTTGTACGACAGGTAGGAAGTAGAAGAAGACGGTAAGGAATACCTTAGTCCTATACTCAACAGCCTGGGACTATAGGGCTGATGGGCAAGACACCTACGGAACCCAGGTGCCTCCCTGTATTACGCCTAAATACATCCCAATAAAGGCTGTACCCTCTCAACACCTTCGCTTTGCTGCGATAAACACAACACAACCTGGTACTTGTCATCAACCCTGGACTCGCTTAGTAGGTAATGAAGGCCATCACCTTGAAAGCCCACGAACCCAAAATCCGTTTCTACTGTTCTTACTGGCCGGAGACTACAGGGCTGGGTAAGTACTTACCTAGTAGACTATCTGACTGAAAGGGTGTGTAGGAGCTTCGTGACCCTTGAAGGTGGGGGCCCCTATCGCTCAACAAGCGAACCTGCGTGGGACAGTTGGATGGTGCCTGGGAAGGTTCAGTCCCGCCTCAGAGACGTGCTAACCCAAAGTGTAGAGGTACCAGTGCGTTCTATAAGACATCCCGAAGCCACCGAATGCTCTGATGCAGAGCACCGAGTGGGTTTTAGTGAGTAACAATCTTACATAACCCTGACTTCTTCAGGGTATCTTTCGAAGATTCTCCCCCTCGAAACAAAAAAAAAAAGGTAACAACTTACCTACCGATACTTCCGTATTGGTTCCTGATATTGATTCTGGAACCGCGTGGAATGGAGTGGAGAGGATTGTTAATCCAGCACCCAGTAAGGTGGAGTAGTTCCTCAAAATTGATATGTGGATATAGGATACTTACCCTCCGGCGCAGCGGTCTAAAGTGAGTCTTGGCCTTTGGCAGAAGAGAAAGCCAGAGTTGTCTGTCTAGCACTGTCTCCTGCCAGTCTACTGCTGGGAGCTTGTGCAGGTTCTGCTCTACGGCATCCTTCCAGTGATACCTGGTTCGGCCTATAGGTCGGCGACCAATCTGGGTCTCGAAGAACGCTTCTTGATACTAAGATCATCTCATCCTCAGTAAGTGGCCCATCCAGCGAAGTCCGTTGGCTTCAGCTCCACTGAAGTTCCGTTCGCCAACCGGCCTCCCTATTTCAATGTTAGGTCGGGCTCGCCAACTACCGTCCTCTTTCTGGGTCGGGTCCAAAACCCTACTCATGGTATTCTTCTAGGCAACTAGAAGCCGTTCTTATTCAAGCTTTAGTGTCCAGGCCTTGCTACCGTACATCAAGAACGCTCCCATCACCGACCTGTACATGCGAATTTTGGTCTTCCTGGTCAAAAGCTTGGACACCAAATTATTAATTAGGAAATGTAACTTGCACTGCAGGGGTCTGGTGCCGCTGCACAACGCGTGCTCGTACGGGCACTACGAGGTGACGGAGCTGCTGGTGCGCGCTGGCGCTGACGTCAACGCGACCGACCTGTGGGCCTTCACGCCGCTGCACGAGGCCGCCAGTAAAGCGAGGCTCGAGGTAACGCTGATCTCCAAACTCAAAAAGGCTGTCATGGTATCAGCATGTCGAAGAGACACCAGCTGAAAACGTAGCTGATTAAACTGGTGGTAACCACCTAGACAGTCTCCAGCAGTACAGACCTACCACCAGTAATACTCCACTCTTTATCGTCTACAATTTGTCACCAGGTCTGCTCGTTACTTCTGAGCGAGGGCGCTGATCCCACGCTGCTGAACTGCCACGGGAAGTCCGCGCTGGACGTCGCTCCTACCCGGGACCTTCAGGAGAGACTTGCATGTGAGTGGTCATATTATTCATTGTGACATGACTACTACTCAGTTAACTGACCCTGGAACATTATCACAGGCTAGTAAGCTAAAGTAGTAATCAGATTATCTCTTTATATATTAGTTACATCTTGACTGTCATGAAATGGGGGTAAGGGTGTAAACAGGTATCGTAGGGGTGAAACTGGTCTCGCATAATTAACGTGACCCAAGCCAACATAACCAGCTCGTGGTGCGGTCTGCTAATTAACAGACGAGGATCTGGCTCCCACCAACTCGCATCGGACCAGCCTAATGGGAAATTGCTTAAATCCCCCCATATGAACCCTTATCTGACCATGTGGTAATTTTGAGGGCGGCCTATGTCCAGCAGTGGATGTCTATCCGCTGATGATGATGATGCCATATGAAATGGAGTAGACCGGCATCTCTATATCTAGCAACTGTTCCACACAAGTTGGAGATGGTCATCAATTCTCCAATCTGAAGATCTACGACTTAATGGAGAGACTTGTGAAAAAGAAGATTGATATTGTTTAAAAAAAACTATGGTCATAGAAAGTAAAGTAAGCTAATACGCATTGGGCCAGCGTGGTGGGAAATGGCCCAAATCCCCCCTATATGAACTGCTACATACGACAGCCCCAAGTGCCCAGCGGTATCAGAGGACATGCTGACTATGTGGACATCTTTGGGGGAGGCCTATATCCAGCTGTGAACGTCTATTGGCTGATGATGATAGAAAGATGGAACATTCGAGAACAATATATAGAGCGACGCACTCACAGAAAAATGATGAGTCATCGCTGATGATTGACTGGTTTTACTGGTGGTAGATCTCCGTCGCCGAAGACCGTCTATGTAGGTACCAAACAGTACTATGCAAATATTACTGCGTTCCGGTTTGAAGGGCGCCGCAGCTAGGGGTAACAAGATTGAACATCTTCTGTCTCATGGCGACGAGCGCAATGTGGTGCTGTGAATACCATTCTATCTAGCGCGATGTTATGGGCGGGCGTATCACTTACCATCAGGTCTATGTTCATCAGAGAATGTAGTTCTATGGGAGTTTCTAGAATGTTCCACGGACGACCTTCGGCGAGCTGGTGACTGACTGGTTCCAAATTTGAATTTGGGAGTGATACTGCCATTAATGTATACGGATCTGAGTGTGCTGCTGATGTAGGACTTGTCGAGATCCTAATTTAATTTCATTCGACTCAATCATAATCATTAGTCATCATCATCATCAGCCGTTAGACGTTCAGTGCTGGACATAGGCCTCCCATAAAGATTCCCACGCAATCGAGTAAGGATTCATATGGGGGGATTTGGGTCATTTCGCATCACGCTGGCTTAATGCGTGTTGGTGGAAACCAGAGCCTCGTCTGTTGATGAACAGGCTTCGCCACGATCTGGTGAAGTTGACTTGGGTCCTTTGAGTTATCCGAGACCCCTTACAGCCTCGTATTTTATAATACTAAATATTAATCCATAACAGCATCTCTGTTCCAGCTGGTCAGCATATGAAAGCCGAAGTATGATCATTGACTGCCTTCTCGTCCTTTTGATCATGTCAACGTCAATAGCCTCTGTATCTTCTTTCCAGTCGAGTACAGAGGGTACTGTCTTCTAGAAGCGTGCCGGCTTGCTGAGCCCGCCAGGGTGAAGAAGCAGCTCTCCGCTTCCAGTCAACAGCAGGTGGTACGAAGATCTTTCAACTAATCAGATTATCTTCTATGAATGTATGTGAACCGCATCGTGATCCGAATTGAAGGGCGCTGTGACTAGTGTATTTATGGGGATAACGTGACCCAACACCTTATGTCTCAAGGCGATGAGCTCAATGTGGTGCAGTGTATATCATCCTAACTGGCGCCACGTTATTATGGGCAGGTGTATCACTAATAATAAGGTGAACGTGATGAACAACTCATGGGAGCTCAAGTAAACCTCACCATCTCGTGGTGCTTCCTGTCTAATAATTAACGAGGCTCGGGCTCCTACCAACCCGCATTGGGCCACCGTGGTGTGAAAATGGTCCAAATCCCGCTCATAAGGACAGGACTTCGCATACGATAGCCTCCTAGTGCCGCGCGGTACTGGAGGCCATGCTGACTGGACGTGGAGAATTTTGAGGAAGGCCCATGTCCAGCAGTGGACGCCTATCCGCTGCTGATGAAGATATTGTTCTGTCTGTTCCAGCAATGCGGCCAGCCAAATGGCGGGAGTCAGCTGAGCGTCGAAGGTGTGGAGGCGCTCGTTAACTTCGCGCACCTCGGCACCGGCGACCGGCCCCTGCACTGCGCCGCCGCCAGCGTCTACCCCAAGAGGAAGCAGGTCCGTCACTTATTAAGCACTAGCCTTGAACTTTGATGCCCTACTCCAGATCTTTAAGTATTGTCACCAAACTGATTGTGATCGGATGTGGTGCTAGAACATTAGAGAACAATAAATAGAGGGACGTGCTCACAACACAGTGGTCACGCCTAACAACTCACGGGACCCAAGCCAACCTCACCAGCTCATGGTGCAGCCTGCTGATCAGCAAACGAGGCTCTGGCTCCCACCGACCCGCATTGGGACAGCGTGGTGGAATATGATTCAAATCCCCCCATATGAATATCTACAGACAAGGAGATCTTTGTGGGAAGTCTATGTCCAGCTTAACGTCTATCCGTTGATGATGATGCTCATAATAAACGAGTCATCGCTGAGGATCAACTAGCATCATCATCAGGCGACAGACGTCCACTGCTGGACATAGGCCTCAAGAAACTTATACATCTTAACTGGTATTGCGTCGTAGAATGTCGTTTTATGGGAGTTTCTAGAATGTTCCACGGAGCACCGACCTCGTTCTAAATTCGAATTTGAAAGCGATTTCGTTTTTTTTTTTGTAATAGTAATTAGTAACTGTTGAAAGGGAGTGTATGGGGTTTGTGGGAGGAAAAATTTTTACTAATAATTTTTTTTTTTACTATAGTTATTGCTTATTTTTTTTTATTAAATAAATACAGCTGTAGTAAAAAATACGCTGTTTGAATAGTTTGATATGTCCCTTACATATAACATGAAAAAGAGGAAAATATTTAATGACTCTATACACTACTTAATTAATAAGCTACTTTTTTCCATCATCAGTGGATCGTCAGTAGATTGGAATGATGATGATGATGTGAAAGTCAGCTCAGCACTAAGAGGGTTGATACTGTGTAACCAAGTGATGGTGACGGTCCTACTAAGGTTTGACGACATAAAGCAGAGATGGAGACAGAGTAGGAGTATTAAATGCCAGTTAAAAAGACTAGCTGAGGACCGAATTAGTTTCCTCAACCTGATCCCCAATCTTCAGTTTGAAGAGAGCACATCATGATGATAGTCTAGTCCTTGATTACGATTCCACTTCATGGAAAACGATGATATAATCTAGGTCATTAAGCGCACTAGTCTAGAAGTGTACTGGTGGTAGGTTGACGGAGACCATGTATATACCACCACAACGTCTTTTTCTGTCGCACAAATAATAGCCTGCAAACATTATTGTGCTCCAGTTTGAAGGGCGCTGTAGCTAGTGTAATTAGTAGGGTAACGAGACATCTTAGGTCTCAAGACGACGATCGCAATCTGGTGCAGTGTATGTCAACCTAATTGTTTTTCAGCCAATGGGGTTTTGACATCCCTAAGGGATAAAGTACCCCCCAAAAAAAATGCTTTCATATAAATATTAATATACATTCGTTCGATCAATCATTTATGTTATTGGTACAATGATTTATTTATTCATCATCATCAGCCGATAGAAGTCCACTGCTGGACATAGGCCTCCTCCAAAGATCTCCACACGTCGATCGACCTGTATTATTTATTGAAACAAGGTCAAAAACTAGCTGCAGCGCCTTTCAAACCGGAATACAGCAATGTCGGAACATTACTATAGGCGGCGTGTTTTATAAATATCATTACATTTGGTTATCCAGGTTCTGGAGCTGCTGATAAGGAAAGGCGCGAGAGTGAACGAGAAGAACAAGGAGGGCCAGACGGCGCTGCACGCGGCTACCGAACACGCCCACCTGGACGCCATGGACTTGCTGCTGCGGCACGGTTGGTACACAGCAGTACCCGTATAACTATTAAAAGGCTTCACTGGTGGGAGGCCGCTGATGCCGGATGTCGTGTAGAGGTAGCCACCATCGCAGCTATGGAAGGTGGGATCAGGATTCCGCACGCGCTCGCGGTTTGCTTGACGTGGGAACCGGAGCGGTGGATCCTAGTAAACCGGATCGGATGGAACTTCTCCTCGCTAGCAACCGATTCGGCGATGCTGGGAGGAGACATGGAGGCGCGTCGTGGTGCTAACTCGCGTCAATGCTGCCTTTGGGGTCGTTGGCGGCCACGATTTGGGTCCTCATCGCCTTCTAAAAGATCTTGAGAAGTACAATGGCTGGACGAGGTCTTCGGTCATTGTAGTAGTTCTCACGAGGACCCTGGGACGGGCTATCCCAGCATAGTGTTAGCGAGGCCGCGGTTGTGTTCCGAACGGAGATCGCGAGACCTCTCCAAACGCTGAAGGTGACCACCGAGGGGGTTTTAGTGGGTATCTCCACATACCTCTGACTTCCCTGCAGAAGGCAGAGTATCTTTTCGAAGATTTCCATCCAAACCAAAAGAAAAGGTATGACTGCAATATTTATTTCTGCCGCCAGACAGCAGTGTGCAAACATTACCGTGTTCCGGTTGGAAGGACGTTGTAATTATGGAAATAACAAGACTTAACATCGGATAAACTCCGGCATCTTTTATAGAACAAACCGTTGCCCCTATACACTTTGAGTTGGCACGTGTTTGAGGAGGAGCCTACTCCTGAGTACCATCGCTGAGCCATACGCTGTTCGCGCGGGTCTCCACCTTCAAGGCGCTCGTAACTCTTAGATCCTTTTAGTCGCCTTCTACGACAGGCAGGGCTTACCTTACTCCTATTCTTACTAGTCGGAGACTACAGTTTTGCGACAGTGCATACGTAGTCGATATCCGGCGGCAGAGACTTTACCGCAATAACGTAGCTGTAGATAAATATATATGTGATGTGGGTGTGGTGTCAGGTGCGAAGGTGAACGCGTGCGACGCGCGCGGCGACAGCGCGCTGTGCGTGGCGGCGCGCCGCGACTCCGGCGCAGCGTGCCGGCTGCTGCTCGCGTGCGGGGCCGACGCGCGCGCCGAACGCACGGAGCGCACGGAGCGCGCGGACTCGGCGGAGGCGGCGCGCGCTGACGGTGAGTACACACCACCTCCACCCGCCACCGCAGGGACCATTGCAGTCGACAGACAGTAGCGTGCATACCATGATTCACTTTGTAGCACGTTTTAACTAGTATAATCACTCGGGTAGACTGTAGAGTGACGATACGCCGCGCGCATGCGAACTACACAAGCGCGACGTGCGCATGCGTCGAACGCGCCGGCTTTACTTAAACGATATACGGCGATGAAAATATATCGTAGAGGTACCTACATATTTCACAAGCACCTTTCGTAAATATGTGTCATCTATCTACATTTCCTTGCGAGAGGTTTCTATGCCCAGCTGTGGGAACGATAAGTGAACTGTTTGTGAATCTAATATTTACTATTTTGCATACATATATATATATCACGCCCCGTTCCCAGTGGGATACGCAGAGACCATCTCTCTCCACTTGCTCCGATCCTGGTACACCTCTCTCGCTTCCTCCGCTTTCATCAGCGTCTCTCTCTTCTTCACAACATCTTCGATTTGATCAGCTTATATCCGCCTAGGTAGACCTGCACCGATCTGTCCAATCATTCTTACCTTGTATACCTCTTTCGTAAATCTTCTTTCATCCCTTCTTTCTACATGGCCGAACCATCTAAGCACGCCTTTCTCTATCTTTGTCCATCAGCTTCACTCTAGTTATACTTACCAGGCTCCTCATCTAGCATTAATCCTACTTCCATGTTTCTTCTGCCATACCCAACCTTCACTGCCATACATCAGCGTGGGGATCAACACGCCTCCATGCACAGCCGGTCGTGGTCTCTGTGATACATTCCTATTCATAAAGTTATGACCTGCCCCATTCACCTGATTCCCTCTCAAAACTCTTCTTCCAATATCACCATCACACTTGCCATCTCTTGGAAACTGTGAACCCAGATATCCAATTCCTTCACTTGTTCCACATTTTGACCCTCAATCACCATGTGACAGTGTGTCATACATTCCTCTCTTCCAAAAATCATTACTGTCGTCTTGCTCACATTCACTTTCATTCCTTTCCTTGTTTACTGTTTTGGCGATGGTAAATATCAATTTCTCGAGAAGAAACTAGTGAAAGGTCTCTAGTCCCAGCAGTGGGAACCTTAAGAAGTCTGTGTATTTATATTACATACTCGTTTTCAATGTGTTTATTATCATATGAAAATACTAGTATATAACGGGGTGGAAGGGTGCACTCAAAATAACTCACATGACCAAAACCATCCTCACCTGCTCGCGGTGCAGCCTGCTAATCAACAAAGGAGGGTCTGGCTCCCGCCAACCCGCATTGGGCCAGCGTGGTGGCAAATGGCCCAAATCCCGCCATATGAATCCGTGCCCGACGGTACCAAAGACCACGATGACTGTATGTGGAGAACTTTGGAGGAGTTCTATGTCCAGCAGTGGACGTCTACAGTCTGATAAAGAAACAAAGCTCACGCTCAAGCGACGCCATTTAATTTTTTATTTATTTAACCAATAAAAAAAAATAATGACAATTTTAACAGAATCTTACATCATGACATCCGGGTGAAAGACCTTTTTACTGGTTGTAGTTCACACATTACTGGACACCGCGTGGTGAAGATTAATACTACCAGACAGTAGTGAATCGATATTACTGTCCTCCGTGAATGATCATGTAGATAGGGAAATGTTTGGAGGAACAACATTTAACCTATTACCGTCTCAAAGCGTCGACAATGTGTTGTAGTGTAAATATCTTCACCAGCACCACCTTAAAATAGCGCTGGTGTTATTATCGTATGGGAGATTCCTTGGTGTCGTTATGACGGAATGGAAACCGCTCACGGGATGCCCCTAACCATATGCGGCGATGGCGGCTGGCTGCAAGCTGCTCGGACTGAGTATAACGGTGGACATTCAGCAGCCTGATGATGATGATGACGGAATAAATACATCACAGTTTACACAGAATTTAATTTGACTTATCACAGTCGCTTCGCTTCTCGCCGAAGCCCCAGCTATTCGTCCCGTCTCCGGTCCTTTCGGCCCTCGACCTGATGACTCCTTCGGAGACGGTCTTCAGGTCGTACGCCCATCCGATCATCGCGAAGAAATCTATGAATATTGTCGTTAAGTTCAGCCAGTTGTTGCCCAGCTCGGCGGTGCGGTAGTCCCACGGGAACACGTGGTGATAGTTGTGGAAGCCCTCGCCAAAAGCGACTACCGATACAGGTAGGCTCTGAACGGGCTTTATGCACTTGTTGTACGGTTTGTTGCCCCACAAGTGGGCCGCGCTGTTCACTAGAAACGTTGTATTCAGGTTCACGACGTACCGGAAGATTGCTATATGCCACGCAGTGTTAAGGGTCTCACCAAAGAAGTACATCGGAATCAGGGTCGGCAGTGCGAAGCAGATGGTGCCGATGAACGGTATCGCGTATCTGAAATAAGTAGTAATAAATAGATAAATAACGTGTAGTGCGGCTTAGAGAAAACCGCAGCATTAATAATGCTTCGTGAACCATGAGACTCGAAAACCGCGACATTGATAATGCTTTGTCAACAATGAGACTCGAAAACCGCGACATTGATAATGCTTCATCGACAGTGAGACTCGAAAACCGCGACATTGATAATGCTTCGTGAACAATGAGACTCGGAAATCGCGACATTGATAATGCTTCATCAACAATGAGACTCGAAAACCGCGACATTGATAATGCTTCGTGAATAATGAGACTCGAAAACCGCGACATTGATAATGCTTTGTCAACAATGAGACTCGAAAACCGCGACATTGATAATGCTTCGTGAATAATGAGACTCGAAAACCGCGACATTGATAATGCTTCGTGAATAATGAGACTCGAAAACCGCGACATTGATAATGCTTCGTGAATAATGAGACTCGAAAACCGCGACATTGATAATGCTTCGTGAATAATGAGACTCGAAAACCGCGACATTGATAATGCTTCGTGAACAATGAGACTCGAAAACCGCGACATTGATAATGCTTCGTGAACAATGAGACTCGAAAACCGCGACATTGATAATGCTTCGTGAATAATGAGACTCGAAAACCGCGACATTGATAATGCTTCGTGAATAATGAGACTCGAAAACCGCGACATTGATAATGCTTCGTCAACCCTGGGACCCGTGACCAAATGTTAGTGACACTTCATTGATCCTAAGACGTGAAGGTGGCCATGGGTTTATATAATTTATTCCATTGCTTACTTTTTCTGGAAGCGTAAGACAGGATTGGCGTGGATGTCGCTCATGTCGATGTACTTGCCTCTCCTCTTCACCTCCGGATGCTTCCTCACCAGCAACCAGCCGACGTGGGAGTAGAAGAAGCCGCGCGTCGCGTTATGAGGGTCCGCATCCGTATCGCTGTATCTGAAGAAGTGACCGGGGAAACATTTAGTTACATGAACATCTCAAGGTTTTCAGGGAGGATGGTTGAAAGTGGTGATCACTTCTTGAGTCTTCCAAGTGTCTACCATACATCATCATCATCTGATATAAACCCACTGCTGGATGTAGTCCGATCTGTGCTAGATTGTAGATCCGTATTTTGGTGACATCTCCAGCACTGCCTCTACAGCAATCATAAATATTCCCAATTTTGGGACCAAGTCACCAATCCGCATAGAGCCAGCCTGGTGACTATGACCCATTACCCACATATTGAGGGTAGGTCTGTTCTCAACAGTGGGGATGTAAATTGAGTGTTGACCACTTTTGAGGGATCAGAGGGAGCCGAGGATATTTATCCACGAAGTTGGTCAAGTGTGAGTTGGATAGTATACGCCTTCGAAAGCCTTTCGTTGCACATGTCGGTCAGTTGGAAGTCTTCCTTGGTACTAACTGGGTTTGACTTTTTGGTGCCGAGGTGGAAATCGGCAAAAGATGGTTCCGAGAGGATGGAAGGGTTATGAGGGATTCGCAACTGTTCCCACCACCTGGTCCCATCACCCTACCCTAGATCTTTTCGTCCGTCTGTTAGGGCGAAATCCTGGTGATCCTATGGAATGAACTCTTGCCCCTCGGGGTTTAGGAATAAGCTCAATCCATGAACGACTAAGACCCTGACCAGGACCAATTTGTATTTCCCGTCTGACTCCAAGTGGATTCATCATCAGTAAATACTGGGCAATATAATATCCCACCTGTGGTGTAATCTGTGATCCCGCACCCAGTTGGTCGCCGTGTTCTGGAAGGCGAGGCTGTTGAGGATTATCAGGATGATCTGCAGCGGCATCTTCGCCTTGTATGCTTTGTGAGTCCAGAGGCGGTGCGCGCCGGCCGTGACGCCGATGCTCGACAACACGAACAGGACATAACCTGAAACGGAATGTAGTCTTCATGAATTGATTGGTAGTCATCGCCTCAATGTAGACCTTCAAGCGATGCGGGGAAACTACTGGTGGATTACTGTAGTCGGAGACCGTTGAAGTAACACCGCAGAGGTCATTTCCGTCGTCAGATAGTAGTGTGAAAAATTTACCGTAGTCCGGTTTGAAGGGCGCTGTAGCTAATAAAATTACCGGCGTAATGTGACTTACCTTCAAGTTGCTTTATGAAATAAAAAATAAATGCAGAAACATTACTGTGCACCGGTTTGAAGGGCGTCGTAGTTCGTGTTATTACCGGGATTAAGTAAAATGTGTTGTAGTGTATATCGTCCTAAGTACGTACAAAATATGACGGTGGACCAGGTGGCCGTGGTGAAGAGCAAGTACAACCCGTACAGCGCCGCAGTGTGCGCGTAGCCGAACGTGACTAGGTTTCTGTAGACGATCTGATACTTCCTCGGCGCCGCCTGCGGTGCCACCAGCGTCTCCAACTCCTCGCACTCCCCCGTCTTCGTTTGTATAACATCCACGGAAGATACGTCCGGCGCCATACTGTCCTGCGGACAACGAATATCAGATCAGAAGACCGTCTGCACCGGATTACAGCTAGTAGGACTCTGTTGGTGCAGACCGTCTGGCATCATGCGGCGAGCTGGTGATCCCATTCGGTGGAAGACGTTGGGGCAGGTCTACATCCAGCAGTGGATGAACAGAGGCTGATGATGATGAACGTTCAATCAAATCGTTGGAAACGGCTGATAGGGTCATAAGTTACTGTGTACATTAGCTAGTAGTAGTGTACAGACATTACTGTGTTACGGTTTGAAGGGCGTTGTAGCTAGTGTAATTACTGCGATAACGAGATTTAACATCCTACGTCTTTGACCGGGCATGATGTAGAGCAATGTATATCATCCTAACTACCGTGTTCCCGTTTGAAGGGCGTTGTAGCTAATGTAATTACTGCGATAACGAGACTTAACATCTAACGTTTTAGACCGGACATGATGTAGAGCAATGTATATCATCCTAACTACCGTGTTCCGGTTTGAAGGGCGCTGTAGCTAGTGGAATTACTGCGGTAACGAGACTTCATTACTTTTACTAGCGTATTATGTACGGCATTAATTGTTACAAGTTAAAAGTCGTGTTGGTTTATGCTGGGTAGGCTGCGGTCGATACGAGATCTCGGTTCCCACAGCTGGGATTTGGGATAGTCTCCAAGGTGGTAGTCAAGGACATGTCCACTGCTAGACTGTAGTTCAAGACAAAATTAAAAAAAAAAAAATTGTATTCACAGTTTTCTTTTTTTTAATACTCTGATAATGTTCGCGGTAATCAAGTAACCAGTCTTTAAACAATGGCCGGCGCATGCGCTGTGAGGACAATTTCAACACAGCCGGTGTGCAGTGAAACCTCCGGCTCGCTCGCGCCCCCCCCCCCTCTACACCTGCAGACCCTCACCTCCGCCCTCACCCAACGTGCAATTAGCCAGCACTCGCTTGAATCGATTTAATAATCAACACGATAACAACTTTTTTTTTTTATGTACAATTAAGCGAAGTGATGAGCGGGGAGGCTTACCTACGCTTACCTATAACGTGGCGCTAGTTAGGGCGATACACAGCATCCCAACGCGCTCGTCGCCTGAAACAAAAAATGTCGAGTCTCGTTACCCCAGTAATTACTCTGGTTACAACACCCTTCGAACCGGATCACAGTACTGCCTATCAGTTGCAATAGGCGCTGCAGTGGTACCTGCCTAGACGGTCTATAGTGACAGAGACGCTACCACTAGTAATGGCTGAAGGTCCTTCAAACCGGATCACAGTACTGCCTATAAGCTACAACAGGCGCTGCGGTGGTACCTACCTAGACGGTCTGTAGCGACAGAGACGCTACCGCTAGTAATAGCTGAAGGTCCTTCAAACCGGATCACAGTACTGCCTATAAGCTGCAACAGGCACTGCGGTGGTACCTACCTACACGGTCTATAGCGACAGAGACGCTACCACTAGTAATAGCTGAAGGTCCTTCAAACCGGATCACAGTACTGCCTATAAGCTGCAACAGGCACTGCGGCGGTACCTACCTACACGGTCTATAGCGACAGAGACGCTACCACTAGTAATAGCTGAAGGTCCTTCAAACCGGATCACAGTACTGCCTATAAGCTGCAACAGGCGCTGCGGCGGTACCTACCTACACGGTCTATAGCGACAGAGACGCTACCACTAGTAATAGCTGAAGGTCCTTCAAACCGGATCACAGTACTGCCTATAAGCTGCAACAGGCGCTGCGGCGGTACCTACCTACACGGTCTATAGCGACAGAGACGCTACCACTAGTAATAGCTGAAGGTCCTTCAAACCGGATCACAGTACTGCCTATAAGCTGCAACAGGCGCTGCGGCGGTACCTACCTACACGGTCTATAGCGACAGAGACGCTACCACTAGTAATAGCTGAAGGTCCTTCAAACCGGATCACAGTACTGCCTATAAGCTGCAACAGGCACTGCGGCGGTACCTACCTACACGGTCTATAGCGACAGAGACGCTACCACTAGTAATAGCTGAAGGTCCTTCAAACCGGATCACAGTACTGCCTATAAGCTGCAACAGGCGCTGCGGCGGTACCTACCTACACGGTCTATAGCGACAGAGACGCTACCACTAGTAATAGCTGAAGGTCCTTCAAACCGGATCACAGTACTGCCTATAAGCTGCAACAGGCGCTGCGGTGGTACCTACCTACACGGTCTATAGCGACAGAGACGCTACCACTAGTAATAGCTGAAGGTCCTTCAAACCGGATCACAGTACTGCCTATAAGCTGCAACAGGCGCTGCGGTGGTACCTACCTACACGGTCTATAGCGACAGAGACGCTACCACTAGTAATAGCTGAAGGTCCTTCAAACCGGATCACAGTACTGCCTATAAGCTGCAACAGGCGCTGCGGCGGTACCTACCTACACGGTCTATAGCGACAGAGACGCTACCACTAGTAATAGCTGAAGGTCCTTCAAACCGGATCACAGTACTGCCTATAAGCTGCAACAGGCGCTGCGGCGGTACCTACCTACACGGTCTATAGCGACAGAGACGCTACCACTAGTAATAGCTGAAGGTCCTTCAAACCGGATCACAGTACTGCCTATAAGCTGCAACAGGCGCTGCGGCGGTACCTACCTACACGGTCTATAGCGACAGAGACGCTACCACTAGTAATAGCTGAAGGTCCTTCAAACCGGATCACAGTACTGCCTATAAGCTGCAACAGGCGCTGCGGCGGTACCTACCTACACGGTCTATAGCGACAGAGACGCTACCACTAGTAATAGCTGAAGGTCCTTCAAACCGGATCACAGTACTGCCTATAAGCTGCAACAGGCGCTGCGGCGGTACCTACCTACACGGTCTATAGCGACAGAGACGCTACCACTAGTAATAGCTGAAGGTCCTTCAAACCGGATCACAGTACTGCCTATAAGCTGCAACAGGCGCTGCGGCGGTACCTACCTACACGGTCTATAGCGACAGAGACGCTACCACTAGTAATAGCTGAAGGTCCTTCAAACCGGATCACAGTACTGCCTATAAGCTGCAACAGGCGCTGCGGCGGTACCTACCTACACGGTCTATAGCGACAGAGACGCTACCACTAGTAATAGCTGAAGGTCCTTCAAACCGGATCACAGTACTGCCTATAAGCTGCAACAGGCGCTGCGGCGGTACCTACCTACACGGTCTATAGCGACAGAGACGCTACCACTAGTAATAGCTGAAGGTCCTTCAAACCGGATCACAGTACTGCCTATAAGCTGCAACAGGCGCTGCGGCGGTACCTACCTACACGGTCTATAGCGACAGAGACGCTACCACTAGTAATAGCTGAAGGTCCTTCAAACCGGATCACAGTACTGCCTATAAGCTGCAACAGGCGCTGCGGCGGTACCTACCTACACGGTCTATAGCGACAGAGACGCTACCACTAGTAATAGCTGAAGGTCCTTCAAACCGGATCACAGTACTGCCTATAAGCTGCAACAGGCGCTGCGGCGGTACCTACCTACACGGTCTATAGCGACAGAGACGCTACCACTAGTAATAGCTGAAGGTCCTTCAAACCGGATCACAGTACTGCCTATAAGCTGCAACAGGCGCTGCGGCGGTACCTACCTACACGGTCTATAGCGACAGAGACGCTACCAACAGCAATCCAACTGACTCATACTAACGAGCACCAATATTCATATGAAATAAATACATAAATACAGTTTATAAGCCGGCATTATTTAAAGTTTATTACGCGTAATTAAGAAATATAAGTATAGCTATTAGGAATGCAAAGCGCGTCGTCTACTGCCACGAAGCAACCTTCACCCGCACCCTGACCTGAACCTTCAGCAGCAGGGAATAAGTTAGTTCATAATTAAGACCTGAGAGCGAGGATCCAAGGCTGTTCTTCCGTTTTGTCATTATCCGCAACAACATTGTATTACAGCAAAATCTAGCTGCAGCGCCCCTCAAACCGAAACACGTATCTATCGCTGATGCCAGGTCTAGACTGACCCATCCATCACGATTTTCGGCTACAGCTTCCAATTCTTCTAACCTTTTGGCGAAGCCCTGGGATTTTTTTTTCTGGAACAGAACAGCAGCCTTCCTAACGTTTTAATAGCTCGTCCCGGGAATTGTTCGCAGTCCTCATCAAGGTTGAGGGTACGAGCATCCTTGGTCGGAGATCAGATCTAGTCATCGACCTTCACAGAATGCAAATCCAGATCTTATCACAAAGTTGGACCTGGCTGTCTTGACTTCTCGGAGTCGTAGAGTGATGAGGTCATCCTAAAATATTAGGGTCCACTGATGAATCGTGACGTTTAGTGCCACGGAGACTTCTTCGATTCCAGGTTTTTTATTTTGAGGGTTGGGGGAATTTGCAAAGACCCCTTGGTCTTGTCTGGGGGGTAGACAACTGGGTTAGGAGGACATCTTTACCCATTAAAACCTCATCGGCTGTCCTCGTTTGAAGAACTCACGGATCAACGTTCGGAATACGACCGCGGTCTCCCTGACACTGCTGGGATACTGCACTGGCTGGACTGCAGTCACCAGCATGATGTGCCAGTGCTGTCACGGTGACTGGAGACAACGCCCAGCCTTCGCCCTCCGGAGTCTTATCCGGATCCGCAGATCTTAACCCACCTGCGCCGGATCTCGTTCATCACACTAAGTCATCTGTAGCATACTTCTCTTTGGTTCACCTATCGCCTACTTCCTCGGAACCTGTACGAAGACCCCTCCTCACTTTCGTACAGGAATGTTCTTCGGAAGATCGTGCTTCTGTTACATCACTGTTCAGAACTCCGCGTTGGTTCATGGCATACGTACCCAGAAGATGTCGCTGGTCCATTCATTTGTAAACGCTTGGCGCCTCTACATTATGTCCTACTTAAGTATTCTTTCAATTTGGGGAACATATGAAAATCGCTGGGCGCCAGATCTGGTGAATAAGGGGGGTGGTCAACCAATTCGAAGCCAGCTTGCTGAATGGCAGCCATCGCAACTGGTGACCTGTGCGCGGGTGGGTTGTGATGAAACAGCGCGCCCCTTCGAAATTTCCCTCTCCTTTTCTCTTTGATGGCATTCCTCGACTTGGGAATTAAAGCTGCATAATATTGGCCTGCAACAGTGGTGCCACGCTCCAGGTCAATCAATCAACAATATCCCTGCTGACTCCCAAGATATTGAAGCCATAACCTTGCCAGCCGATGCCACGGCACTAACTTCCTCTGGGTCGGTGATGATGGCCGTCATCTTGCGGAGTCTTGTCTCACATTCAAAGATTGTTTCAATATGGATTCAATACTTCCATATCTAATGCCCGTTCCTTGAATTACGAGTAACTATCTGATGGTAACTCTTCGATCGATGGACGTGGTGACGGCCGCAGCGATGTTCCTCATCCGTGCTCGTTCTCCCCACTCGCAATTGAGGAGTCCACCTCGCGACAGTGGAATACGGCGGAGCGGACTCTCCCAACGCTGCCTCCAGATCGCGATAGATCTTGCGTCGTCAACTTTATCCAACAGAGCTATTCAATAACGGCTCGCACTTCGCTTCCCCCATTTCCGGGAGCACGCGCCGACACGGAGCGAGCTAATGGCTACATTCAGAAACAACCAAGAGCATCCAAGATGTTTCTCTTCATCAACATTCTCGATCATGTATCCGAGCTGTGTCGGTAATTACTTTGTTCTTACCGACCTGTATATATCTCGCTCCCACTACTTTTCGATCCCTCCTCCTTAACAATGAATTTATATCAAGCTCGACAGCTGTACACTTTATTTATAACTTTATAAATATTAATTTTATTTAAAAAAAAAATCGTAATTATTTAATTAGGGGGGTAGGCGTTCCTATACAATTCACGGGACGTTTATTGTGAGGAGAAAAACCTCCACCTAGTTTTTTTTTTAAAAAAAAATACTTGGTAAAGAAAAGAATTAAAAAAACTAAATATTACACTTTTTTTTTTTATTAACGTGTGTAACAAAATGCTAACGGAACGCACACCCCGTACCAATACTGGGCCGGTAGTGGGGTAGTGTCGGACTCCAACCGACTAAAAAGCTTCACACGGTATTCCATCACATCCGCAAGGAACGCGCGAGGGTCGCGGGGTAACGCTTTAAACAGTTCTTCCGCAACCCCCGTCCGGTGCCCGGATCGAACGGGCCCGCCTCGGGGAGGGATGTGAAGCATCCCTCCATCCCTTTCAACTGACAAAATCCCTATCACTACGCGGCGACACGTCGGAATACGACCCAGAAATATTACACTTGCGTTATGTGGTAAAGGAACTCATTCAGGTAATGTTGGAGACTGTGAAGGTTTCATAATAGTGGACAATCTATCCATGTCTGTCAATGTAGGGGGAGGTGAAGGTGTCAATTCTAAAATGATCCCTCCCTTCTTTTGTGTACTAAAATCATGAACATGCGCATAAATTATTCTGTTATCAAAAACAAATAAGTACCACCGCCAGCTGTAGTCTCGGGCTGGTGAGAATAGGACTAAGGTAAGCCCTGCCTGTCGTAGAAGGCGACTAAAAGGGCCTGGGAGTTTCGCAGGCCTTGAGGGAGGGGGCCATTATCGCTCAACATGCGAATCTGTGTGGGACAGCCTAGGAGGGTTAAGCCTCTCCTCAGAGATGTGTTAACACAAAGTGTAGAGGGGCACCGGTGCGTTCTATGAGATCCCGGAGCCTCTCCGAATGCACTGATGCAGAGCACCGAGGGGGTTTTACTGAGTAAGAATCTCACATAACCCTGATTTCCCTCCAGAAGCAGGGTATCTTTCGAAGATTTCACACCCGAAACAAAAAAAAAAAAAGGTAATTACCACCGCAGCGCCTACTTGCCTCCATAGACAGAGGAACCTGACCTCGCGACCGACATGTGCCGTCGCGCCGGCGCCCCCCTTAGAAACGGTTTCTAGGGTGTATCTGGCGGCGCGACTCGTATCCCGATGCGTCGCCACGTAGGGATTTTCTGTCGGGACGGGTGCTTCACATCCCTCCCCTAGGCGAGCCCGTTCGATCCGGGCGCCGTTTAGGGGTTGCGGGAGAACTGCTCGATGTCATCCCGTGCATTATATCGAAAGTGATTGGAATGCCGTGTGAAGCTTTTTAGTCGGTTAAACTCCGACACTACCTCGCTACCGGCCCTTAGTTCCGGGATGTGAAAAAAAAAAAAAAACCCGTAGCACCTATTACAGCCGCCGAACATTAGTGTGCAAAAATTACTGTACTCCGTTTCGAAGGGCGTTGTAGCTGGTGTATTTATTATGGAACGAGCCTCAAGATCTCGTCTCGGGCGTAGAGCACTATGTGGTGCAGTATATAACATTGTAACTGGTGCCACCACGTTGTTGGCTAGCTCGTCACTTACCATCAGCTGAACGTCAGCCTCGTGTCGTCGCCAAGTTGTATGAGAACGAAATAAGTCATTTTTCCGGAATGTGAACCTGCGACAGTACTGCTCATTCTTTCCAAAGGTCTTCACCGCTTCATCAACAACCTGGTCAATATTTTCCACTGCATCAGTTTCAGTCAGGTTCTTCACGTCTGAGACGCAGCATCTCTTATCTTGTCACAATTACAGTAGTCAACACATTTAGATATAAATATAAGCGACATAACCGTTTTCCCACAATTCGACTTCAGTGATGCTTTTGATACTGTTGACCTTCATCTTTTTTTTTTTTTTTTACGTAACGGAAGTGCTTGCACATACTCGTCCTCCCGGGGACAAGGACGGGTTATGTCGGACTTGCACCGACTAAAACCCTGACGATGTTCCGCCTCATAGCTGGATGGCAGAGTCACGAGAACGCTGTCGCAAATAACCACAACCCTGCCGGTGTTAGCCGCTTTCGCAGCCCCATCTTGGGAGATAGGGGTGAGCCCTCCCTTTCCAGGGCGCGTCGGAACACGCAGCGCGCCCCCTACTCGTCCTCCTACAGTCGCCCAGAAGCCATGAGAGCCACGGGAGAAAACCTCTCCCAGCATCTTTCACTTGGTACAGTTCTTTTAACGCATGTCCAACGATGATTGATCGGTTCCGAAGTTGCTTCTTCCTCCTGCCCTTCACCCATTCTACCTGGAGTCGGCACAGTATATGCTCCTCCTCCACATCTCTCCATCAGCCGCCATATCTGAATCCAGACTCTTCTTACACACGTCACCATTCACACAATCCATCCACACCTCCGGTCTCACAGCGCGTACTAACTAATGCTTCTGGAGTGCCGCAGGGTCGCGTTCCATCACCACAGCTTTTTACCAACACTACAAGGTGTCTACGTTCAGCTCGCTACAACTAAAACTACATCAGCGCGATCTATCCCAATTCCAACTTCATATCAATGGTTACTATCCAGACCTTACTGCCGTCCAGTTAGATAAATTTGAGCGATATAACTTTTTCTATAACATAGATATTTGATCTATGCAAGGAATGTCCCGAATTTCTGGTAGCATTCGTAAACACCACAATAATACACTTACTTTAATAGTCTACTGGTACACGGCGAGGGTTGCGAGGGGTGCGGGGGTTGATCAGGGTTCGTACGACACTTTCACAACGCGGCGGAGGTTCCGGTTCAACTGCGTTTCAGTCGCGTCGCGGCTGGTACTTAACGACGGTGCGATCACGCGCAGTGTGCAGTGGCGTGAGTTCAGCGCACGTTCGGTTTTTTATGGTAACGCTTTGCTGGCCTTCGGTCGGCCGTTCCGTTACGTACTTTAATTACGCGTAATGGTGGCGTCGACGGCGTCGCGTGCGCAGCGCGTCCGTACCAGCGGGACGTTTAGCTGACGGTGAGTTATATCGCGGCGCGCTCATGATGCTTATGACGCTTGTTACCGTCGAGGTTACCGTAATAATTACTAGCTACAGCGCCCTTCAAACTGGAACATAGTAATGTTTGCATAGTCTCTGTTGCTGCAGACCGTTTGAGTAGATACCGCCGCAGCTCCTATTGCAGCCGACAGACAGGAGTGTACGAACATTACTGTGATCCGGTTTGAAGGGCGTTGAAACTGATCATAGCTGGTAGGTTTCAGTTGCAACAGACCATCTAGATAGGCACCGCTGCAACGCTTATTTCTGCCGCGAAGCAGTAGTGTGCAAACATTACTGTGATCCGGTTTGAAGGGCGTTGAAATGATCATTGCTGGTAGGATTCAGTTGCTACAGACCATCTAGGTAGGCACCGCTGCAGCGCCTATTTCTGCCGTGAAGCAATAATGTGCAAACATTACTGTGATCCGGTTTGAAGGGCGCTGAAATGATCATTGCTGGTAGGTTCCACTTGCTACAGACCATCTAAGTAGGTACCACCGCGGCCCCAATTTCCACTGCCAAAAAAAACTGTGCGAATATTACTGTGTTCCGGCTTGAGGGGCGTTGTAACTAGTGTAATCGCTACATATAACTACTGGGATACGAGTCTTAACAACTTATGTCTTTACGGGCGTATCTCTTACCATCAGGTGAACGTTCCGCTCCTCTCAACGATAAATTATATGAACAAAATATATATACACAAACAAACAGTTAAACGTGTAGTGTATATATATTATATAGATCCATAAAAGTGCAAAACGTAGATCGTTTACTGCAGCTGCGGAAACCACCTTCACCTGGACCCTGGCAATAAACATTTTATTATACCAGAGGTGATAGGTCTAGTTTTTTTTTTTTTTTTCTAGATCCTCAGAAATCACTCATCACCTGATGACCGTTTAAAATAATGAGCTACACCGATATTAATATCTACAGCGCCCTTCAAACCGGAACATGGTTTAGTAGCATGTGATAGTACGCTTGATCGTAGCTGTTTTCCAGACAGGCTGTACGCTCGCATGCCTTTATCCAGTTAGGCCATAAAAAAAGTACAGACAGCAACAAAAGAGCAATAATAGTTGTTTTAAAGTCACTTAAGGCATCCGTGTTGTCATTTCCGTTTTTGTTTCTAGTATTGAAAAAAAAAATCATCATCATATTCATTAGCTTATTGAAGTCCACTGCTGGACAAAAACATAAAATATATATAAAGCAATATAGTGGGACTATTACGTACGGTCTGATGAATTCATTTAAATAAACATGGCGAGCATAAACAATTTTTTTTTTCCAACGAGACGATCAGGACGTTCACCCGTTTTTAAGTGATCCGTTCCATAACAATATACACTGCACCACAATGCGCTCGTTGCCTTAAGACATAGGAAATTTTGTCTCGTTACCACAGTAATTAATTACACTAGCTACAACTCTCTTCAAACCGGAACAATGTTTGCAAACTGCAGTTTGAAGGTAGAAATAGGAGCTGCATTGCTGGATGGTCTTCGGCAACGAGGGCCTGTCACCAATGTACCTCCCTCAACGTCAGTACGTCCCAGGAATGGCAGCAATGAGGAGGGTTCCAGCACCATCGCTTTACGTCTTTTATCTCCCACTCTTTCTTAGTGAGAAATGGTACCAGCACCATCACTTTACGTCTTCTATCTCCCACTATTTCTTAGTGAGAAATGGTCCCAGCACCATCGCTTTACGTCGTCCATCTCCTACTTTTTCTTAGTGGGAAATGGTACCAGCTCCATCGCTTTTACGTCGTCCTCCTCCCACTCTTTCTCAGTGAGAAATGGTCCCAGCACCATCGCTTTACGTCGTCCACCTCCCACTCTTTCTCAGTGAGAAATGGTCCCAGCACCATCGCTTTACGTCGTCCACCTCCCACTCTTTCTCAGTGAGAAATGGTCCCAGCACCATCACTTTACGTCGTCCACCTCCTACTCTTTCTTAGTGGGAAATGGTCCCAGCACCATCGCTTTTACGTCGTCCTCCTCCCACTCTTTCTCAGTGAGAAATGGTCCCAGCACCATCGCTTTACGTCGTCCACCTCCCACTCTTTCTCAGTGAGAAATGGTCTCAGCACCATCGCTTTACGTCGTCCACCTCCCACTCTTTCTTAGTGAGAAATGGTCCCAGCACCATCGCTTTACGTCGTCCACCTCCCACTTTTTCTTAGGGAGAAATGGTCCCAGCACCATCGCTTTACGTCGTCCACCTCCCACTCTTTCTTAGTGAGAAATTAAGGCTCTCACCTTCAAATGCCGCGACTGGAGGACAGTGAGAATGTCTTCCGAAGCTTTCTCCATGTTTCCACCCGGGCACATGGAGGGGTTCTCACGCAGCCACCGGAACCCGGCACCGCCCCGTATCGGGCGACGCGTGATTACTACCATTATTTCAACCTTTTTTTCCCCTCTTATTATTGATAGTTACTTTGGTAATTATTAATAAACTTATTTTTAATTCCTCTCGCAATTAATTGATCTTGCGTGACTCTTGCTTAATTACAGGTATTGTTGTTGCACACCCTGTTGTATAAAAAAAAAAAAAAACTATCCATTAGGTCTTGTGCTCCTTCCTACTAGGTACTAAAATTCAGACTTCACTTGAATCTGATGCTGTTATAGAACAGATTCATTCTTCATTCGTGGTGAAACGAAAGTTTTTTTTTTTTTTTTGTTTAACGTGGAGGAAATGCGTGCGCATACCAGTCCTCGCGGGGGCAAAGATAGGTTATGTCGGACCGACTAAAACCTCCAGGATGTTCCAACTCATCGCCTGATGGCAAGGTCACGGGAACGCTTTCGCACCATTCGCTACCCCGCCGGACGCCGGCCGCTTTTGCAGCCCCATCGCGGGAGGGAGGGATAAACCCTCCCTTTCCACCTCCGCAGGGGCACGCCGGTACATGCAGCGCGCCCACTTCTCGGCCTCCTGCTGTCGCCCAGAGACCATGGGAGCCAAGAGAGATAACACTCCCGGCTCCCTGCGGTGGTTCCGATATTGGGCCCGCCGCCACCCGTTGTCATTTGCAGAGGGTACTCCCTCCGCGACTGCACCTCGTCTGCAGAGAGCAGTATAAAACCGCTCCTGCAGCCTGGCCGCATAAAGCCGCCCCTGCAGCCTTCGGCCGCTCCGGTGTGCTCCAGTTATCCAACCGATGCTTTAACCTGCAGCGATCGCCTCGCACCAGCCCTTTACCGCGGGCCGGCTGGATGGGTTCCACTTCACTTCATCGTGGGCGACCCCACCACGTTTACTGAGCCTCTCCGCCTCGACAAGGCGGGAACCCGTTTGGGTGGGGGGGGGTTTGGGTGAAGCGAAGGTGAGACGTCAGAACTGGTGGAAATGATATATATTGCACCACGTCGAGCTCATTGCCTTGAGACCTATTTTAAGTCTCGTTATTCCAGTAATTTTACTAGCTACAGCGCTTTTCAATACACACAGTAAGGTTTGCTCACTACTGTTTGGCGGCGGAAATAAGAGCTGCGGTAATATCTGCCTAGATGGCCTCCAGTAATAGAGACCTACCGCCAGTACATAGACCTAAATTCAATACAGGAAGGTTGAGCCATTATAGGAAGGTAAAGCCAATACAGGGGACCTAAAGTCAATACAGGAAGGTTAAGCCATTATAAGAAGGTAGTCAATACAGGGACCTAAAGTCAATACAGGAAGGTTAAGCCATTATAGGAAGGTAAAGCCAATACAGGGGACCTAAAGTCAATACAGGAAGGTTAAGCCATTATAAGAAGGTAGTCAATACAGGGACCTAAAGTCAATACAGGAAGGTTAAGCCATTATAGGAAGGTAGTCAATACAGGGACCTAAAGTCAATACAGGAAGGTTAAGCCATTATAAGAAGGTAGTCAATACAGGGACCTAAAGTCAATACAGGAAGGTTAAGCCATTATAAGAAGGTAGTCAATACAGGGACCTAAAGTCAATACAGGAAGGTTAAGCCATTATAAGAAGGTAGTCAATACAGGGACCTAAAGTCAATACAGGAAGGTTAAGCCATTATAAGAAGGTAAAGCCAATACAGGGACTTAAATTCAATACAGCAAGGTTAAGCCATTATATGAAGGTAAAGGCAATACAGGGACCTAAAGTTAATACAGGAAGGTTAAGCCATTATAGGAAGGTAAAGCCAATACAGGGGACCTAAAGTCAATACAGGAAGGTTAAGCCATTATAAGAAGGTAGTCAATACAGGGACCTAAAGTCAATACAGGAAGGTTAAGCCATTATAAGAAGGTAGTCAATACAGGGACCTAAAGTCAATACAGGAAGGTTAAGCCATTATAAGAAGGTAGTCAATACAGGGACCTAAAGTCAATACAGGAAGGTTAAGCCATTATAGGAAGGTAGTCAATACAGGGACCTAAAGTCAATACAGGAAGGTTAAGCCATTATAGGAAGGTAGTCAATACAGGGACCTAAAGTCAGTACAGGAAGGTTGAGCCATTATAGGAAGGTAAAGCCAATACAGGGACCTAAAGTCAATACAGGGACCTAAAGACTATACAGGAACCTACTGCTAGTACCGAGACCTAACACCAGCTTTGTTAATGTGTGGATGATGAAGCCTGCTGATCTATTACTTAGCAACATAATGAGATGATTTGGAGTAGACCATCAGCAATATATGTAAATAGCGTTACCCATGATGCTTTTCACCAGATGCGTGCACCAACGCCGCAGCGCTGCGGCTGCTGGAGGCGGCGCGGACGGGCGATGTGGAGACGGCGCGCGCGATCCTCGACTCCAGGCCGCGGCTGGTAAACTGCAGGGACGTGGACGGCAGGCACTCCACTCCGCTGCACTTTGCCGCTGGGTGAGTTACCACCACTTAACTGTAGTGTAGTAAACGGTATACGAGATCTTAACTGTATCAACTAAGTAAGTGTCGAAGATCGTCTAGGTAGGAACCAGCACAGCTTCCGCCGAAGAGTAGTGTGCAAACATTACTGTGCGTATTGAAGGGAGCTGTAGCTAGTAAAATTACTGCCGTAACGAGACTCGACGGTGCAGTGTATCATCGTAACTAATACCACGTTATTATGAACAAATAAATACACTGTATATAAACTGGTTCCAGGTACAACAGGCTACCTCTAGCACAGTTGCTTCTCCAGCGTGGAGCTGATGTCCACGCCAAGGATAAAGGGTGAGATTTATAACTTCAAGTACATGATGTTATGAGGACCATGAGGTGAAAAATAGCCGGTGCACACCGAGGCTGCTGAAACTGTCAAGGATGGCAGCAGATCAGACTGTTTCGAAAACACCTACCACCATCCAAACTCCCAACTTTATACGAACCCAGTAACCAAGAACCGTAACTTGGGTCCTCTGTCCTACAAGGGCACGGAGGAGAGTGTAATCGTCGCTGAAAGGAGCCGATGAGGCTGGTCTTCTTTGGGGTTCACAGTCTCCAGCTGTTGCGGGTCGAAATGACGATCTTCAAATATGGCAACATAGAGTCCATATGCTGTAAGAACTGGAAATCCTCAACTAGTGGCAGACTCGGTGAAGGAGCTAAAAGTTGGTAATCAGGACCTAAGCAGACAATCTTGAACCCAACTTCGTCTTGGAGAGTATGCCCTTGGATTATGTGGTATATTTCCCCCATGCCATTCTCGCCACCAGACTACACCATACACAATCTTCGTGTTGTAAACCCCAGTTTGGGAACAAAGAGGTCCAGCTCCTTGTTCTTGCTAAGATCAGTGGAACAACTTGCCGGAGTCAGTGTTTGTGATTCTACGTGGATGTCTTGAAGAGAAGAGGGAAGCAGTCACCTGGTATTAACCATCGCAGACCACGTCACCAATTAAAATTGATTGTCTTCAGGGGTCTGGTGCCGCTGCACAACGCGTGCTCGTACGGGCACTACGAGGTGACGGAGCTGCTGGTATCAGCCGGCGCTGGTGTGAACGCTGCTGACCTGTGGAGGTTCACGCCGCTGCACGAGGCCGCCGCTAAAGGCAAGGCCGACATCGTTCGGCTGCTCCTCAAGGTGAGTCTGACCTCTGACCTCAGACACGACGCTCTGTTCAATTTCTTATCCAGTTGGAAAAATGGTGTCGAGCTTCCATTCATACCTTTTATTCCAAATTCATTTTAGTCGCCTTCTACCTCAAGTAGGGATAACCCTCAGTCCAAGATTCCATCAAGTTGGTTGCATGGAGACCTTCCATATATACCCTGGAAAGTATTAAGGTTATTTTTTTATAAATTCATCTGATGGTAAACGATACGCCTGCCCATAACAACGTGGCGCTAATTAGGACGATATATACTGCACAGCATAATATTGTTTCGTTACTCTAGTAATTTCACTACCTACAACGACCTTCAAACCGGAATACAGTAGAGTCCTCGCTGTCTCGATTTCCGCCAACAGAGACCATCAATATGTGGTGATTTCGACCAAATAAATACTTCTCGGTAGTCACTGTGAACGTCATCGGGATCTTCAGAACGTACTGATGCCACACCCTGGGGAAGCATAGCATCTTCGCTGTGCTGTCAGCAAACACTACACTCGTGTCATCCAGTCGTTGAGTAATGCTCCTTGTGTACTGCGCAGCACGGAGCGGACCCGACACGACGCAACCGCGACGGCCTCACGCCGCTGCAGTTGGTGCGAGCTGGTGACGGCGACACCGCGGACGCGCTGCGCGGCGACGCGGCGCTCCTCGACGCGGCCAAGCGCGGCGACCTGGCCAGGGCGAAGTCAGTATCCACTTCATTTATTCATTTTACCGTCTCTCTCTATCTCCCTTTTCCTCTCCCTCTCTCTCATGTTACTTCACTTAAAGATAAGCACATAGCGCGTTAAGTATCTCTGCATAAGCGCTAACTGTATGAAAACGAACTTACGGAACTGCACGGCAACTTTAAACTAGACAACAGAAAAAAAATTATTAAGTTAACCTCTAAGTTAAACTAGTTAAGTAAAGCCTGAATATTGACAAGGTTGAGAAAAAAAATTGTTGTATTACCATGTCTATGATATGACCAAATGTTAGACGTCTGCGTCTGTGCTAGGATTCAACACCTAGAAGATTCTGGATTGGAACATTGGTAATCGATGGAGCTACCTTTGTGATATACTGCAGCAGTCTGCACATCCTCGGAACCAGGGAACGATGGCCCAAATTTGATTTAAACGTTCTGCGAGTCAGGATGGATCTTTGATGCTTGAGTTGGAACAGTTGAAGCAGATCAGAATTACCCGATAAATTGTTTTATAGCTTGTATAAATATAGTGTCTGGTAACTTGCGGCTGTCGGATAGCTTCATAAGGTTATGGACTCTAAGTCGGTCAGAGTACGGAACCCATTTATTTGGTCCATCAAAATAGAAATGAGTCGTCTTTGTTTAGGATCGATACGGTCGTGAACCTGATCGTTTGGGTTCCGTACTACTGAACAATATTGAAGCTTGCTTCTCCACGAATGTAACGAACAAAATTTTTTTAGTTCTCAAGTTTTTAAAATCCATAAAACTCAACTAAAGTATCGATTTTTTTTTTCGAAATATACCCTGCTTCTGAGGGGGAAGTCAGGGTTATGTGAGATTTTTACTCAGTAAAACCCCATCGGTGCTCTGCATCAGTGCATTCGGAGAGGCTCCGGGATCTCATAGAACGCACCGGTGCCCCTCTACACTTTGTGTTAACACATCTCTGAGGAGGGGCTTGACCCTCCTATGCTGTCCCACAGATTCGCATGTTGAGCGATAAGGGCCTGCGAAACTCCCAGGCCCTTTTAGTCGCCTTCTACGACAGGCAGGGCTTAGCTTAAAGTATCGAATGCAACACCTAGGTCACGAACTACTTGTTAAGTTAGCGCTACGCCATTGATGTCGTATACTGATTGAAAATAATTGTAATTACTTGTAATTCTTATAAAAGAGCATATCTGAGGATTCAGAGCCATATCGTTCCAACGAGACCAATCAGCTGATCTATCCAAATCCTCTTGAAGAGTCTTCTTATCACTAGCCGATCTTATTTCTTTCGAAATCTTTAAGTTCTTCAGCAAAGATATAACAATTCCACTCAAAGATACATTCTAGGATATCATTAATATAAATATAAAATAAAATTGGCCCCAGTACAGAACCCTGAGGTACACCTGATCTAGATCTGTAAAGCTGTGCAGCATCCTCTTTAACTGCTACAAATGATAATCTATCCATAACATACGATGAAAGCCAAGACAGTACAGACCCTCCAAAACCAAGGTTAGTCAGTTTTTCTACAACCAGGGAGTGATTGTCTTTGTCGAAGGCCTCAGACAAATCTGTATACACCGTGTCCAGCTGAACGTGTGTCAGCTGATGCTGAAGGTTACAAAATTGCTTAAGTTGGTAGCAGTAGATCTGGCCTTGGTGAACCAGCGCTGCGAGTCAGATATTGATCGCTGGACATGACATACAGAACCCGGACACAACATGGCGTCGAACATTAGGGAAATAGGTAAATAATTGTATTACCACGGTCCCCTTTTTTTATATATCGGCACTATTCCGGCCCGTTTTCAAATATCCGGATAGAACTCAAATATCCGGATAGAACAGGCAGTGAATGGGGGTCCAGACCTCACCAAGAATATAGGACGTAAATCATCGGGGCCGATGCCTTTGGTTAAGTCGAGGCTCCTTAATTTCTTGAACACTTCAAATTGGGGAAATTGGATATAACAAGGAGAAATGCTGGAAGCCTTCTATACTGCGCCTCCGCTTCTTGAGCAGTGGGCATCTTTTTTTTTTTTTTTTTTTTATTGGTAAATTCGAAACCGTGAAGAGGTTCTTTGTACTCTTGGTCTTTCAGTGTAGCTTTGTGTGTTTCAATTTTACTGTGTACTGGGTTTAGATAGTAATAATGAAAACCTTTGTAGTAATAAGACAGTAGTCAGGGATCTCTTCTTCAGATATAACATAACTGGGTACAGCATCATCATCATCATCAGCTGAGAGACGTCCGCCGCTAGACATAAGCGTTCCCCACGCAATCATCATATATAGAGGGATTTGGCCACGCTGGCCCAATGCAGGTTGGTGGGGACCAGGACCTCGTTCGTTGATTAGCAGGCTGCACCACGAGCTGGTGAGGTTGGCTCGGGTTCAAATCCAGATGCATTAATGTATTGACACACTCATTACAGGAAGCTGATCACGCCGCAAAATGTCAACTGCCGGGACTCGCACGGCAGGAACTCCACACCGCTCCATCTCGCTGGTAAGCTTCAACATGCTGCTTCCATTTTTTTTATTCAACGAAGCGAAGAAACGAGCGAGCAGTTCAACTAGTTAGGATGATATACACTGCACCACATTCCACTCCTCGCTTTGAAACATAAGATTGAGTCCTGTTACCCCAGTATATTTCATTAGCTACAACGCCCTTCAAACCAGAACACAGTAATGCTTGCACACTACTATTACTACGTACCTAGATGGTCTGTAGCAATAGGGACCTACAGCAGTTATAGCTATAACGCGCTTCAAACCGGATCGCAGTACTGTCTGTCGGCTGTACTAGAAGCTGCAGTGGTACCTACCTAGACGGTCTGTAGCAACAGAGTCCTACCAGCAGTAGTAGCTATAACGCCCGTCAAACCGGATCGCAGTACTGTCTGTCGGCTGTACTAGAAGCTGCAGTGCTACCTACCTAGACGGTCTGTAGCAACAGAGTCCTACCAGCAGTAGTAGCTATAACGCCCTTCAAACCGGATCGCAGTACTGTCTGTCGGCTGTACTAGAAGCTGCAGTGGTACCTACCTAGACGGTCTCTGACAACAGAGGTCTATTACTGCGGTAACGACAATTAATATCTTATACCTCAGCCAAGTACAATGTGGAGCTGTGTCATCATCATCATGATTATTATCAGCGGACAGACGTCCACTGCTGGACATAGGCCCTAGAGATATCCACATCGATCGATCCTTCGCCGCCCGCATCCAGCTCCTCCTCGCAACCTTCACCAGATCGTCGGACCACCTGTTGGGGGACCTACCAACACTACGTCTTCCGGTACGCGGTCGTCATTCGAAGACCTTGGTGCTCCATTGGCTCAGTCCTTCGAGCCGTATCCTGCCTACAGTGCCACTAGACCAGCAGTCTTTTGGACTATATCGGTAGCCTTAGTTCTGCGGAACTCCTGGTGCTGACTATCGCCTCGTCTCGTATCTTCGTGTAATAGACTATACTCCTAGCTGATAGTATGTGTGATCTTAACGCTGGTGGTATGTGGCCGCGTTGTGAACAGCCGGCTACAACAACCTGGAGGTGGCGGAGGCGCTGCTGGAGGCCGGCGCTGCGGTGTCCGCGCGCGACAAGGGCGGCCTCGTGCCGCTGCACAACGCGGCCTCCTACGGCCACCTGGAGCTGGCCGCGCTGCTGCTGCGCGCGGGCACGCCGCCCAACGCGGCGGACCGGTGGGGCTTCACGCCGCTGCACGAGGCTGCGCACAAGGCGCGCACGCAGCTCTGCGCACTCCTCGTTAGTCACTTATTATCATTTCAACGGAGCGTCGGATACAAGCGGCACGATCACCCGATACTGAGTGATACGCCCGCCCATAATGAAGTGGAGCTAGTCAAGATGTTGCTTTGAGACATAAGTTGTTAAGTCTCAATCCTCCAGTCATTTCACTAGCGTTAGAGTCCTTCAAACCGGAACACAGTACAATCTGTCGGCTGCAATAGGCGCTGCGGTGGTACCTATCTAAACGGTCTCCGACAACAGACCTGATCACCAGTGATAGCTACAGCGCCCTTCAAACCGGATCACAGTAATGATAGCTACAGCGCCCTTCAAACCGGATCACAGTAATGTATACACACTGCTGCTTAGCTGCAACAGGCGCTGCGATGGTACCTATCTAAATGGTCTCCGACAACAGACCTATCACCAGTGATAGCTACAGCGCCCTTCAAACCGGATCACAGTAATGTATACACACTGCTGCCTAGTTGGCTGCAACAGGCGCTGCGGTGGTACCTACCTAGACGGTCTCCTGCAACGGAGACCTTTTGTTATTATCCCTTGTGAATAATTAGAAGATACCCTGCTTCATAGGGGAAGAAAAGGTTCTATGGGTTTCCTACCCACTAAAACCCCCCGGTGGTTCCCTTCAGTGATCTACGGAACACATCGGTGGGACACAGACACCATCATCATCATCAGCCGAAAGACAACCACTGCTGGACATAGGCCTCCCCTAACGATTCCCACCCGGAGTGGGTAGGAATCCATATGGGGGGTTTACGACCATTTCCCACCAAGACGGCACAACGCGGGTTGGTGTCAGCCAGAGTCATCGTTTGTTGAATTAGCAGCACCACGAGCTGATGACGTGGGCTTCGGTTCCGTATGATGTTGTGCTGGATCCTTTACTCCTTATACCATCAGTAAACGTCTGTTAAGGTAGCGCTGGTTAGAATGTTGTACACTGCACCACGTTGTAGTTACAACTTGGGGGTATACAATTACTCCAGTAATTCCACTAGTGGTTACCTTTGTTATGGGTGGGGCAGAGCTCCTAGAACCGATGGACGCTGGGGCTACTAGGTGGACTGAGGACATGAGAGGATCGCTGAGAACCTTTGTATTCATGCAGCATAAGACCTAGCTCTGTGGAACATTACTAGTGACCTAAGTCCAGCAGTGGACATCCATCGGTAGTGATGATGAATTTCACTAGATACATTTGTTGTGGTATTCAATCCTGACTGTCTCCAAAAAGACTTACCACCAAAAAACGAGTGTTACCGTCATCTGAAGGTCTTCATCTCGCAGCGGCCTGAAGGAGGGGATTGATTCTATAAATTCAATAGCTACAGCGCCATTCGAACCGGAACACGGTAACAAGCGGCGTCTTATCAGAAGAGCGTGGAACTTGTTTAACCTTGGGCTCCGCTTGTTTTTTCCAGCTGGCGCACGGCGCTGACCCGTTTCTTAAGAACCAGGAGGGGCAGACCGCGCTGGAGCTGGCCGGAGCAGACGACGTGCGCTCGCTGCTGCAGGACGCGATGACCGGCGCGGCTGGTGGCGGCCCGCCGCCTGCGCCACCACCACCACCGCCGCCGCGCCTGCCCGTGCGCCTGCCGTCCGGGGAGACCGCACCACTTGCACCACCAGTGAGTCAGCTGTTCACTTTCTTCACGGACGTGACGGCGCGTCTCAATAATCGCCTGGGTCACATCAAACTGTCAAGCCTCACAGATCCTATGTGACGGCGAGACGGAGAAAGACCACCCATCACGTTTGTGATGGTGTGAGTCGTATGCGGATGTGGAGTGAATGATGATGAACAGACAAAGCCAAAGACAAAGAAAGTGGTTGAGTTCGCTCATGACTGGCGCGCCTGGAGCCGACGATGTGCATATCCTGTCTAGGCCGGAAAATGGAACAGGATGGAGCTGAACAGAGACTAGACCGCGACGCTATCCTGCAATTCATCCTGTATGACCTTCGGCCAAGTGCAGGTCCTTGGTTTTTCCAAACAAGGTGGACTAACTCGACCGATTAGTATCTCGAGGACATCACACTTCTACTGACCAAAGCATTCTTGGTGATCATCTTCACTATACTAACTTCCTGGTACCCTCGGTCTACGTCAGGCATTACACTACTACAAACCATTTTTTTTTGGTTGGTCTTCATCTTTTTCACCCTCATCACTGTCCATGGTCTATGACCTTGAATTAGTCCATTCAGGCAGCGGAAAATCTAGAACCAGGCGTCAGGTACCGAGGTGACATTACACCAGTTCCAGTACTGGTCCTGTGAATGGTTGTGTATCTCCATTTATGGTAATCGGTGAACACTGGAAGCTGAAACTATTGTTCTGCAGGTAACGCCGAGCAATTACTGGGCGGAGGGTTCCCGCGGGAGTCTCGAGGATGCAGCCGGGAGACCAGCCTCCGCGTTATCCACGTCGGAGTCCTTGCAGACGTTCCTCTCTAGGTAAGGAATGGTTGATGGTTGACAACATTTACTGAACTGATGTTGTGGTGGAACTATTCCTTTCTAACTATCTCCAAGAACATCATGATGAATGGAACAGCGGAACGGAATCGGTTCAGCCGTTTTGGGGGACATGGTAACCTTACATTATACTGAGGTTGGTTAAAAAGTAGCATCATCACCTTATCAGGTCTGTAGTACTAGTACTGTAGGTTTCTTCTACTAGAAATGATCAGGTAGAAAAGAAGTACTGTGTTCTGGTTTGAAGTGCGTTCTTCTTCTTCGTGGGTATCGCTCTTGGTCATCACTTACAAGTGCGTTAATGACTGAAGTAGTTTTTTCATGCACGTGTCCGTCCTCTAGGATCGGCCTGGAACAGCTGTGCGGCGCGCTGGAGCGCGAGCAGATATCCGTGGACATCCTGTCGGAGATGTCTCACGAGGACCTGCGCGCGGTCGGCGTCGCGGCTTACGGCCACCGCCACCGGCTCATCAAGGCGGCCAAGCAGAGCCTGCAGGCCCAATCCGGTGAGCAGCAATAGTCATTCTCCATTTTTTGTGGAAAGCGCGAGGGGAGAGTGTGAAAGAGGGATCGAAGGTAGATATAAATAAATATCCAAATGAAGAATATCTGGTCATTTTTACCAACTACAAAAGATCTACATCCAGCAGTAGACGTCCATCGGTTGAAACGCTGATGATGAATCTTCCTAGACTAATCTAACGAGGGGTGTAAAGGGTCTCGCACAACAGCTCACGGGATCCAAGTCACCAGCTCGTGTTGCTGCCTGCTAATCAACAAATGACGCTCTGGCTACCACGAACCCGCATTGGGCCATCGTGGTGGTAAATGGCTCAAACCCACCCCACATGTATGACTATATACGACGGCTCCTAATGCCCGGAGGTACCGGAGGCCATGCTGACTATATGTGAAGATTTATGTGGGAGACCTATGTCCAGCTGTGGACGTCTATCGGCTGATGATGAATCTAGCTAGACTGGGTGGCTATGGGCGGGGCACGTTGCCCGGAGGACTAACAGCTGATGTAGCAGTAAAACCCTAGAACGCATCTGCGTATCGGCAGACGTTAAGCTGATAGACATACCAGAAGGTGGATCGATGATCGAGCGAAGGTCGAAGAAAGCTGGTGGTTGCAAGCAGGCCTATATCCAGTAATGGAAGTCTATGGGATGATGATGAACTTTGGTCGTACTTTTCAGTATCGGCAACTTCTCCTTCTTCTTCTTAAAGTGCCTTTCCACGCAGTAAAGGTTGGCGATCAGCGTGGTACAATCCTTTCTGTCTCTGGTTCCGTGGAACAATTCGGACATCACAGATATGCCAGTCCATTCCCTGATATTCCTCAACCATGACTTTCCTTCTCCCCGTCTTTCGGCAACTCCATGTACTCCTATATAGCGTCCTGTAGCTGTCGTCCACCATCAGTAAAGACACCACGGTGTGGGTAACTCATTGTGCTACAGAATACTACGGCGGCACGACGCTGGTGGACGTCGGCGCTGAGGAGTGCGGCGGCGAGTACGGGATGCTGGAGCGGGAGATGCAAGCGTCGGTGCGCGCGCACCGGGACCACGTCGGCGGCCAGTTCTCCCGTTACCGCGTAGTCAGGGTAATAATTTTTGTAGCTAACAGCGTCCTTCAAACCGGACCGCAGTAGTAACTGTAATGGTTTCTGTCAAGAGAGACCTATCACCAGTAAATCAGCACTTCATTAGATCTTTGGGCGGTATTCATTGAGAAGTTGCTATCGGACTCCTGGTGCACTATCAAAATCTTATCCTGATAGGTCTTCGTTAGATCAGGTCTTCGGCAACTCCTCTTCATAACACGAAATGAGACGAGAAGAGTAGATAGAGAAGTGTTCATTTATTTGACTAATAACAGATTTCTCTAAGGATGAGAGGGTAGATGCAGGGGTGTAAGTGGTCCCGCATAACAACTCATGGGACCTAAGCCAACCTCACCAGCTGGCGGTGCAGCCTGCTAGTCAAGAAACGAGGCTCTGGCTTCCACCAAACATTAGGCCAGCGTGGTGACAAAAAAGCCCACGTTCTCTTTTGAACCTCTAGAGACCACAACTCCTAGTGCCATCACAGGATCAAATGATGTGGAGATCTTTTGTGGACGTCTATCAGCTGATGATGATGAAGAGTTTAAATGAAAAATTCGATCTCATTCTCCCACAGATACAGAAGATAGTGAACGGGCGGCTATGGGAGCGGTACCAGCATAGAAGGAAGGAAGTGAGCGAGGAGGCCGGAGCACCCAACGAGCGGATGCTCTTCCACGGCTCCCCATTCATCAACGCGATCGTGCAGAAGGGATTCGACGAGAGACACGCCTACATAGGTGCGGTTAGGTTTATATACCATACACATTACTGTCTGGTGTTGAAGGATGCTGCAGCTGGTGAGATTATGGAAGTACCAGACATAATGGTACATCTTAACATGACGATGATGAGCACAATGGGGTGTGTGTGTACCATTAGGTGGAAGTCGGTGGGTTTCCACGATTCCCACCAGATGGTCCACCTTGTGCCTCTCGAGGACCTTGCTGTCCCATCAGCCGTCAGTTCGAGGAACGTGGAAACTATCGATATGGAGACCTTTGGGAGAAGCCTTATCAGCTGATGATAATGAAAGCCTCATTGCTAGTAAAATTAAAAAAAAAACTTGAGACATATATCTAAGTTCCCTGCCATCACATCACCAAGCAGGACCCTGGTCAAGGTTGAACCTTTTTAAATAGAAACTGTATACTTATACTTCAGGTGGTATGTTCGGCGCTGGCATCTATTTCGCGGAGCACTCCTCGAAGAGCAACCAGTACGTCTACGGGTTCGGCGGCGGCTCCGGCTGTCCAGCTCACAAGGACCGCAGCTGCTACCTTTGCCACAGGTGACACCGCTGCAATGCCACTAAACAACTCCATATTAGTACACTTCATTTTGGTGATGGTAAGTGTCTGCTGCTGGAGACTCCATCCAGCGCTGCACCTCCGAACAGCAGTATGCAAACGTTACTGTATGCATTGAAGGTGGTTGTAGCTAGTGAAATTACTGCGGTAACAGTCTTAGCAGTGTATATCATCTTAACTACCACCACGTTGCTATAGGCGGGCGTATGGTATACCATCAGCTAAACGTCTCAATAGTATTGTTAGATTTTAGTATGATATATATATATACAAGCAATTAAAGTACCGGGTGTAAAGGGTCCCACACAACACCTCACGGGATCCAAACCAAGCTCACCAGCTCGTGGTGCAGCCTGCTAATCAACAAACGAGGCCCTGGTTCCCACCGACCCGCATTGGGCCGGTGTGATAGAAAGTGGCCCGAATCCCGTCATATGAACCCCTACAAAAGACAGCCCCTGGTGCCTGGCGATGCAGGCAGCGCAGGATCGATCAACATGAGGATCTTTGCGCTGGGTTTATGTCCAGCAGTGAACGTCCATCGGCTGATAATGATAATGATTGGGCCAGCGTGGTGGGAAATGGCCCAAATCACCCCATAGTCCCTCTCCGATCTTGTAGCAATTTAGGGGAGGCCTTTGTCCAGCAGTGGACGTCCATCGACTGATGATGATTATAATGATATATATTCAAGATTATGGAAGAATAATAATAAATAATCTGGTTTTACAAAAATCCGTCTTAATTCTATCTGTACCTCTCTTCTACACTCTACCCTCGCGTCTCTCTAATACCGATTTCATCTCATCATCCGATAGATGTCCACTGTTGGGCATAGGTCTCCCTCAAATTGCCACAAGATCAGAAAGGAACTATTGGGGGATAGGCCTTCCCCAAATTCCCACAAGATTTAAGAAAGATTATGGGGGATTTGTGCCATTTTCCACCACATTGGCCTAATATAATTTGGTGGGAGTCAGAGCCTCGTTTGTTGATTAGCCGTCTGCTCCATGAGCTGGTGAAGTTGGCTTGGATTCCGAGAGTTGATGTGCGGGACCCCTTCCATCCCCTTGAGAAACAGTAACATTATTTTTTTTATTAAATAATATCTATTTGCGATATATGTCCGTCAGGCAAATGCTCCTGTGCCGCGTGACCCTCGGCCGCGCGTTCCAGCTCGCCAGCGCTATGAAGATGGCGCACGCGCCGCCCGGCCACCACAGCGTCGCCGGCCGCCCCAGCACCGGCGGCCTGTGCTTCCCGGAGTACGTAGTGTACCGCGGCGAGCAGGTAACATGGGTTATTCAGCAAAGCAATAGCCAACACGTTCACCTGATAACCACATGGCGCCAGTTAGGATGACACACACAGCACCCCAATGCGCTCGTCGGTGACACATGAAGTGATTTTATTAAGTACTGGTCCTCGGAGCCGGAACACGGCAACAGTTTTCACACTACGGCTCGGCCCTGTGATGGTATCTAACTATACGGTCTTCGACTGCAGACACTGGTGGGAGGTCTCTGTTGCCGGAGACCACCGCAGCTTCTACTTCTGTCGCTGAACATTACTGCGTTCCGATTTGAAGGGCGCTGTAGCCATTGTATTACTGGAGTAACGACATTTAACATCTTATGTCTCAGCCACGAGAACAATGCGGCGTTGTGTATGTCATCCTAATCAGCGGCACGCTGTTGTGGCCAGCCGTATCACTTACCATCAGGTGAATGACCCGCGCGTCGTTGATTCGCAAGAAAAAAAAACAACCAATTTTTTTTATTTATCAACTGCTTCGTCCTGCGCGAACCATATTCGGATGCAAACACAGCGACATGGATGTACCTGGTTGTGACACATCAGCTGTTCAAATACAAACACGACCTACATCAATGAAATTCATCATTAAAGTATCTTATCAGCCGGATAACGTTCACTGCTGGACGTGGGCTTCCCTTAAGAATCCTCGTTGAAGAATTGGGTATTTTAGCTTCAGCACGCGGGGTCAGTAAGGCTTGGTGGATGGTCAGCGCCTCGTCTGTTGTTTAGCAGGGTGTACCACGTGTAGGTGGCTTTAACTTGGGCTCCGTAAGATTATGAGCGGAACGTCCATTAATTAAAGACTTTAAATATAAGCAAGGTATATCTCCGTAACAAATGATGGTTTTGTTTTCGAACAGGCGTATCCGGAATATCTCATCACATACCAAATCGTGAACGAGGAGCCCGCGCCGGGGTCCGTGTAGCGCCGACGCGCGACACGACCGGCTTGCCCGCCGCGCCCGCGCGCACTGACGCCCTAGCGACAGCTACAGCGCGTCGTGCGGAGCGTTCGGCAATGAAGCGACATTTGAATTTGGAACGCAATCGGTCCGTCCCGAGCGGCCAATCAGATGCTCGCGCGCCCGCGCGTACCGCATCGCTCTCTATTTGTAATCTGTGGTCGCTCAGTACAAACGTCACGTTTCGCGCTAACACTGCTTCCCTATAAACTGTGACGTTTTAAAACCGCGTACAATTAGTTTTCGCTTCGAGCGCGCGATTACGTGGAATAATTGATCTGTTACCGGTAATCGAAGTGTTTTAATAATTCTTTTTTACAATGTAAACTGTTTTAAACGACAACAATTTGTTGAACTAGTGTAATTCAATCGGAAATGATTTGATGAAATATCGTCGGCGTTATTCACTTTCTGCATGAAGGGCTCCGTAGTTGGTGCGGTGTGGAGATGGAACATGATGAACGAGCTGTTCTAGCTGGTAAGTCGAAGTTATCACAGTTATAACATACGAAGTGATACGATGCCTCCTCTACAACTAAATCACCAACCTTCAATCGTTCTGTTCTTGGTTCATGAGCGACGAGCCTATATCATCACTCCCTCCCTATTCACCATGCGGCGTAAAATAGAGAACTAGTTCACGAAGATATACCTCTTCAATTCCCACTCACTAGTTCACAAGTGGGCAATATATAAACAAAAACGATGATCACTTGTGTAAACAGAAATGAAATGGCGAAATAAATTTTTATTAACTAATTCTACAAAACAAGTCCAATAGCTGCACATACGGGTGGGCATCCGCCCAGCGGTGGGCGACGTTGTATGGTGTATGTATTTTGTAAATATAAATTTCTTATATAGTTGCGAGCGTGGATTGTAAAATTTAGAGAGGGCATGCGTGCGATATAGTTCCCTCTCGCTCGCACTCACTCTATAGATATTTTTATATGATATTTAGACGTTTAAATGCTTAATGGAAGTAATTTTATATATATATATATATATATATATAAATATTGTGTAAATATTTTGTACGACTGTCCGGGTGTTCGTGTAGTGTGTGATGAGTGAAATATATATATAATGTGGATTTCATGATTTTCGTTTGTTTTTTTACACCCGTTATTACGTGTAATTTTATTTCTCGATGGTGGACATCGCAGCGACCGCATCTACGCTGGCGGTGGGCAGAGACATTAACGCGCACTGTTCACTCGCTTTCCATAGACAATATTTTAAAAAAAAAAACGAAGTTGCCGTCTGTATACAGTTTTGCTACTTAATAGAAAATTTTATACTGGTGGTAGCGTCTCTGTCGCTATAGACCGTGTAGGTAGGTACCGCCGCAGCGCCTGTTGCAGCTTATAGGCAGTACTGTGATCCGGTTTGAAGGACCTTCAGCTATTACTAGTGGTAGCGTCTCTGTCGCTATAGACCGTGTAGGTAGGTACCGCCGCAGCGCCTGTTGCAGCTTATAGGCAGTACTGTGATCCGGTTTGAAGGACCTTCAGCTATTACTAGTGGTAGCGTCTCTGTCGCTATAGACCGTGTAGGTAGGTACCGCCGCAGCGCCTGTTGCAGCTTATAGGCAGTACTGTGATCCGGTTTGAAGGACCTTCAGCTATTACTAGTGGTAGCGTCTCTGTCGCTATAGACCGTGTAGGTAGGTACCGCCGCAGCGCCTGTTGCAGCTTATAGGCAGTACTGTGATCCGGTTTGAAGGACCTTCAGCTATTACTAGTGGTAGCGTCTCTGTCGCTATAGACCGTGTAGGTAGGTACCGCCGCAGCGCCTGTTGCAGCTTATAGGCAGTACTGTGATCCGGTTTGAAGGACCTTCAGCTATTACTAGTGGTAGCGTCTCTGTCGCTATAGACCGTGTAGGTAGGTACCGCCGCAGCGCCTGTTGCAGCTTATAGGCAGTACTGTGATCCGGTTTGAAGGACCTTCAGCTATTACTAGTGGTAGCGTCTCTGTCGCTATAGACCGTGTAGGTAGGTACCACCGCAGCGCCTGTTGCAGCTTATAGGCAGTACTGTGATCCGGTTTGAAGGACCTTCAGCTATTACTAGTGGTAGCGTCTCTGTCGCTATAGACCGTCTAGGTAGGTACCACCGCAGCGCCTGTTGCAGCTTATAGGCAGTACTGTGATCCGGTTTGAAGGACCTTCAGCTATTACTAGTGGTAGCGTCTCTGTCGCTATAGACCGTGTAGGTAGGTACCGCCGCAGCGCCTGTTGCAGCTTATAGGCAGTACTGTGATCCGGTTTGAAGGACCTTCAGCTATTACTAGTGGTAGCGTCTCTGTCGCTATAGACCGTGTAGGTAGGTACCACCGCAGCGCCTGTTGCAGCTTATAGGCAGTACTGTGATCCGGTTTGAAGGACCTTCAGCTATTACTAGTGGTAGCGTCTCTGTCGCTATAGACCGTGTAGGTAGGTACCGCCGCAGCGCCTGTTGCAGCTTATAGGCAGTACTGTGATCCGGTTTGAAGGACCTTCAGCTATTACTAGTGGTAGCGTCTCTGTCGCTATAGACCGTGTAGGTAGGTACCGCCGCAGCGCCTGTTGCAGCTTATAGGCAGTACTGTGATCCGGTTTGAAGGACCTTCAGCTATTACTAGTGGTAGCGTCTCTGTCGCTATAGACCGTGTAGGTAGGTACCACCGCAGCGCCTGTTGCAGCTTATAGGCAGTACTGTGATCCGGTTTGAAGGACCTTCAGCTATTACTAGTGGTAGCGTCTCTGTCGCTATAGACCGTGTAGGTAGGTACCACCGCAGCGCCTGATGCAGCTTATAGACAGTACTGTGATCCGGTTTGAAGGACCTTCAGCTATTACTAGTGGTAGCGTCTCCGTCGCTATAGACCGTGTAGGTAGGTACCACCGCAGTGCCTTTTGCAGCTTATAGGCAGTACTGTGATCCGGTTTGAAGGACCTTCAGCTATTACTAGTGGTAGCGTCTCTGTCGCTATAGACCGTGTAGGTAGGTACCACCGCAGCGCCTGATGCAGCTTATAGACAGTACTGTGATCCGGTTTGAAGGACCTTCAGCTATTACTAGTGGTAGCGTCTCTGTCGCTATAGACCGTGTAGGTAGGTACCGCCGCAGCGCCTGTTGCAGCTTATAGGCAGTACTGTGATCCGGTTTGAAGGGCGCTGAAGTTATCACTGGTAGTAAGTATCTGTTATCTGAGGTCGTCTATGTACGTACCGCCGCAGCATCTGTTGCAGCCGAGAGGTAGCACTGTGCAGACATTACTCAGATCCGGTTTGAAGGGCGTTGGGCTATTGTAATTATTTGGCTTAACGAGATTTAACTACTTACGTCTGATGGCGACGACCGGAGTGTTGCTTTGTATATCATCCTAACTAGCATCACGTGAGTGTATCACTTACAATCGGGTGAACGTCCCGCTGGTCTTGTCGTTGAATAAAAAAAAAAAACATTTTCTGATAACTTAAGCTAGACACACCCTCACCAGAGGGATCCAGGTGCAGCCCGAGAGTCTCCATCCGCCTGGCAACAGTTCCCAGCCAGTGTTATTTGTAACAGCTCCTTATACATAACTCCCCTCTTCCTGTCATCTCGTCGTACACCACCTACCTCCCACCAGCCCCCGTCGCCCGGCCTGCAGGGTCTACTCCATCACCACGTTGGCTGATCAGGAACACCGAACAACAGGAACAAATGAATAAACAATCGAATGTTTTAATATTTATTTGCAATCGCTAGCTTATTATTAACATGATAAATAGATGCAGTGTAAACCCTCTCAGGCTCTGGACCTGGAACCTGGTAGTGGACCTGATGGTAGCTTACCTTACCCACCCTTAACGTACGTATATATATATTAAGTCTAAACTAGACGAGAACTGTCCACGCCATCCATTAATCTGATGGTAGTGAGGATATGTACACTACATCATAGCTTTGGATACTACTAAGCTACAATGATGTACACTGCAACGGTACTCGTGAAGACATACTCATTACCACGGTAACTCGATCAGCTACGACTGCAGACACGGAGTACTACAACCAATTATCCAGTCGGTAGTAGTTAGGATGATATACACTGCAACTTGGTAGACGTAGGGAGGCATCTCCACAAGGTGGGCCGAGGGTCTGGTGGGTCCGATAACCGATCGATGTGATGTTTGTTGGGAGCCTATGAACAGGAGACGTCTACCGGCTGATGGTGGAAGTGAGAGCTGTTAGTGCTGCTGCTGGATGGTCACGTCGTGCCTAAGCGCAAGGGTTGTGCTCGCCGGTGGTGTTGACGTGGGCGCAGGCGGCGCGCTGACCAGCCGGCGCCGCCACCCGGAACAGCTTGCCCTGCGGCATGCACACGCACACCTTGAACTGGCCCGCGCCCGCAGCGTACCTGCAACAGGACACCGGTAACTGACCAGCGTTCACACTCATACAAACACGACGGCGGCACCGCGCTGGTGCAGCATCAGCAGCCGCGGGTTCGAATCCCGGCATGCACCAACAAGCAGTACCTGCACGTCAATTGGGATGTGTTCCAAGCCGTTGGACCCGCCGTCATATTGGGGGTGGGCCTGTGCCCCAACGGTGGACGTAAATCGGTCGTGATGGAAACGACAAAACTAGCGGGACGGTCACTTGATATTAAGTGATGTGGTTATCGCTGCTTTTGGGCCATTCGCCACCACGCTGGCCCAATGAGGGGGAGCGAGAGCTTCGTTTGTTGATGGCTGCACCATGAGCTGGTGAGAATGGAACGGGATTATATACACTGCACCACATTGCGCTCGTCTAATATATTAAATCCTGTTACCGTAGTAATTCAGTTAGCTACAGCGCCCTTCAAACCGGAACAGTAATATATGAACAGTACTCGGAACAGAACAGCTGCGGTAGTACCTATCTAGACAATTTCCAACAACAGAGTTCTACCAGCAATAGTAGCTATAACGCCCTTCAAACCGGATCACGGTACTGTAACAGGCGCTGCGCTGGTACCTACCTAGACGGTTTGAAGCAACAGTGTACACTTCAAGACTTTATTAAGGGAGGCTCACACTATAACTGAAACTTAGGTGTAGTGTGAGTGGGATCTTATAACGATTTCCGGTGAAACGCGATAAACGTCTTTGGAAGGAAAAGAGAACGAAATTACCAGAGTAACGCGATACAAAATTATTCTCTTTCGCTTCTTACATTAAGAACGGGGACCAGCAGTATAACCGTGATCCGGTTCGAAGGACGCTGCAGCTAGTGTAATCACTGGAACAACGAGATTCAACATCTAGTCTCAATGCGACGAGCACAATGTGGTGTAGTGTGTCATCACAACTACCACCATGTCGCTATGGTCGGGCGGATCACTTACCATCAGGTGAACGTCCGTTGTAAATGTGTACATAGCGTTCAGCCTGTGTTAGAGTGAGACGGAAGATGATTCTATACGGCTTCAATATCGCGCGTCTCTTTCCACCGCGTCACCACGATGTATCTATCTCTGTCTCCCTCCCTCTCACTTTTGTACGTGAAGAATGAGCGAGATAGAGATACGATGGAATGTATAACACTTATACACATATACTCCTCTAGTCATATATATATATATATAGAGAGAGAACTCTATGTATACCGTCTCCTCAGCATATCCATCTCATCATCAAGAACAGGGTGCGGCAGTCCACTGCTGGACATAGACCATACATCCATCTCGCTCCCTCGCAAACTAAACAATACGAGGCGAGGAGGTTCATCATACAAGGCGCTAGTTAGGCTGATATGCTTTGCACCATATCAAAGTCTTCGCTTTCACCACTGTACCCCAAACCTCGTTACCACAGTAATATCTCTAGGACCAACAACATTGTGTGGATGCAGTGGAAACAGCTGATCACCGTATTATGAGCAGGCTCGTCATTCACCATCAGACGTATCATCATCATTGAAGACGCCCACTGGACATTGGCCTCTCCCAAAAGTCCTTCGAGCAATGTATGATGAATGTATATATTTATGCTCGAAGGTGCAGTAAGGTCCTGGAGTGGTGCTGAGAGACCCCCCACAAGGTGGACCGACGATCTGGTGAGAGTCGCCGGAACACATCCGGAAGCTACGCGGGACCGATCAATGTGAAGATCTTGTGGGAAAGCTAGATCGGATGATGATATCAGCTGATAGACGTCCACTGCTGGGCATAGGCCTTCCCCAATGGTCTCCACATACAGTTCAGCATGGTCCGCGGTACCGCTAGGCCACTAGAGTATGGATAATGATACGTCTGATAGTGATGGGATAGGATGTTTCCCCTGCATGCCACATTGTGTTCTCCTTCAGATATAGTTGCAGCGTGTGGTCATCCTAACTGACGCCATTTTGTATGGCCAATGTACTGGTTCCAGCAAGTGGTGTGCGGTGCCGGCCACCACCAGCCGCTGCTCACCGGTCGCTGACGTTGGGCGCGAGCGCGACGGGCAGGTAGCGCACGTCCACGAAGACGCCCTCGCGGCCGCTCAGCACTACGGAGCCGTTGACGGAGCGCAGCCGGATGTCCTGGTCGGCGCTCCACAGCAGCCGCGCGGTCTCCATCCGCGTGCCCTCAGCGCCGCGCAGGTGCGCCGTCGTCTCCGACCTGATCACCAGGTCCTCGTCCACCGGCGACGCGATGCGTTTCGTTGAGATTTGCTGTGAAATATTTAATACGATCATCATCATCAGCATCATTGTCGTCATCGTCATGATCGTCAGCATCATTTCTTTACCGCTTTCATCATCAATATCATCATTCATCATCATCTCGTGTTATTCCTGCGGTACAGTAGCTCACCATCAGACTACGACCCTGCGGTACCTGGTTCGATTCTGCAGCCACGGGTGTGCTTGCTTGGTGGTAGCTGTAAATCTGCCACCATCATGGTATTGTTGTATACCATCAGCATATGAGGACTGAGAGTTCAATAGATGAACATCAATTTTACAATTGCAGTGTAAACATTCCAATGCGCTATGTACCTTAGCGAGCAGGTTGCTGACGCCGTCGGGCAGGTTCATCTCGGCGGCGCCGGTGCTGAACACAGTCTCCCCGGTGTCAGGGTCGAGCAGGCGCATGGAGTTCACGCCCCTCACGAACACGCCGGACGTGTTTACGGTGAGCTTCGCGTCAGAGCGAGATAGCCTGCAATAGTCGCGACGCCATCACTTCCGGTCATTTACTACTTGATATTCAAAATTGTTATATAAGTCGGAACTCCCACCTCGTCTGCAGGTTGACGGTCACCGATCCGTTCTCGCTGCTGATGGTCATCGGCGTGTCCCGGAAGCTCTCCACTAGCCCGTCTCGCTTGTACACGTGGTCCAAGTCGGTGTGGCCGAAGAACTTTACGGCGTTATGCTCCGGAAGGAACTCCATGCTCTCCATACCTTTGTAAAGACACTATCAAATATAATGGTGGTGGAATGGTCTTTTTCATTCGTCTAAACTCGGAAAAAAAAAACAGAGCCTCTGACTTATAATAATAAACAAACAACCCACTGTTGGGACTTCTTTTAGGAGAGAGTCGGAGCTATTAAATGTCAATATAACACATAAAAAATATTGGCTGTATGAACTTTTTTCCATTGCCTTTTTAATCAGATAAATGAAAATGGTGATTAATAAAGATGCCTTAAAAATATCAAAATTATCATCAGCCGATGGACGTCGACAGCTGTACGTAAGAATTGCACCGATGCCCGAACTAGTCCTGCACTTCTCACTACCTCCACATCCTTCACTATGCGTGATGGTATAAGTCGTAACATGTAAAACAAATATTACCATATCCAAGTCTTAAAACCGCCAAGATGGTGAACGTTAGCATCAGGTTCCCGATCGCGAGAACAAAAAGCAAACAGACCAGCGTCCAGAACGCAAAGGTTTTTCTTCCGCTGTGCATCGCTTTGGTGACGTCGTTGCCGTTTTTGTCCGAATAGTTCTTAACGCCATTACCATTGCTTTTATTGGTGAAAACCTGGCTGTGCGTCGGCGTTTTAGTTATAAGCGCTTTCTCCGCGTGATTCCTCTCCAGCGTACTCTCCGACATCGCGTCCGACGTTGGTGAAACGCCGCGAAGGCCGACTAACATTATTCGATCTGTTTATGAGATTAGTTCTATAAAATTTATAAATAGCACAACCATAAGATTTTCACTCAAACAAAATATTGAGCGGATGTTGAGCTTTCCTGTTGGCGCTTACGATACCCAATCGGCTTTCATCCTATTTTTCCAGCTTTAGATACTTGTACATTAGCACACAAAGGTTTTAAGAAAAAAAATTATAGTCACAAATTTTTTCTTTTTGTTAATTTTATTCATTCTTTTTAATGTAAACTGATTAACATAATTACTTTTAAATAAAATATAAAAAATATTTTATCATTGTTTCCGAACGATATTTTTAGTGTCGACAAAATGACGGCGCGAAATAATTTTGACAATCTGCTTTGTAATCATGGCGTCTGAACGTTATAGTTTTTCTCTTACAACTTTTAGGTAAAATTTTATGTATTTACTATATATACAATCATTATATACTCAAAAATATGTTCATTGAATGAATTATGACAAGTGTATAATTTGAAAAGTGTATTAATAATTTCACTTTTCATTGAATTTGTAATTTTTTCCAAGGCAATAAGTATAGAAAGAAATGCAATATATTAATTCCTAATTTTCAGCCCGTCTGGTAAATTGGTTCAAATTGAATATGCTTTAGCCGCTGTAGCAGCCGGCGGTACGTCCGTCGGTATCAAAGGTAAGGTATATTTATAATAATTGTTGGTTAAACGTGAATTCAAACTTGCGAAAAGAAATTTTCAGTTTTGGAATATATTTTCATACTTACGTTTTACAGCATCCAATGGCGTCGTGATTGCAACGGAGAACAAACACAAGAGTATCCTCTATGATGAACACAGTGTAAACAAAGTAGAAATGATCACAGGCCACATCGGTTAGTACAAATGTTTAATCTGCTATAAATAATGACTTAAAACATTTTTTATTCATGACACAAATGACTTGTCATTAGTACATTCTTAGATATTACCTCGATACTTTCAGATCCAGATGTTGAGCACAAAGCATAGGTCATACTATTTAATTTTTCTAATGCACTAACTAATCCTTTCTGCTTCTTTTCACACTTCAACATGAAGTTCTTTGCAGTTTTATTTTCACCTTTTCGGTATATATCTATTTAAATCAGAGGCCTATCAATGTGAGGCTAATATAAACCTTTAAAAAGATTAATTAGGAAGTAATTTTTCTAAAACTAAAATTTATTTATTTTAGTTTACATTATTGCTTAAATATGACATTCAAGATGTTCAGCAATATCTTAATACACTTATTATGGTATATATAGTGTGTGATCCTGTTCACACAAAAGGTTTATTTTTATACTGCAGAGGTATTTCTTAAGATCTTTGTATTGTAGCACCTTGGGAGAACCTTTGAAGAATGTTTATTCTGTAATGTGATGGATCTTGGTGGAGAATTTCTATGGGACTAGACCATATGTGTGGCCTCTATAGAAGATAATGGATTAGTATAAAGATGTTTAAATATCATCATCATCAACTGACAAATATCCTCTGCTGGATATAGATTGCCCCCCAACAATGTCCACTCCGATCAATACTATGCTACCCTCACCAATGCTTCAATTTAAAAATGGCAAACTTAGATTAAACATTGGTGATAATTACCAGATAAAGCACCATTTGTATTACAGGCATGGTGTATTCAGGCATGGGACCAGACTACCGTCTCTTAGTGACACAGGCGCGCAAAATGGCTCAGCAGTATTACCTGATGTACCATGAGCCTATACCGACTGCTCAGTTAGTGCAGAGGGTTGCTGCTGTGATGCAGGAGTACACTCAATCTGGGTATGAACTAAAACAATATTTCAACCGTCTCTTCTTGGGATGTTTATATATTGGTAATTACTTCTAATTATTTCACTAACAACTACCCTCGTGTTTTAGAGAAATGTTAAAAGTCTAGTGCATTTGTGTCTATGAGAGTTTTACATAAGGTGTAGAAATACAGTAGAGACATTTGGTGTTGAACAGAAGTGTGCAAACATAACCATGTTCCGGTTTGAAGGGCGCTATAGCTAGTAGAATTACTGAGGTATGGAGACTCGACATGTTATGTCTCAGGCGACAAGCGCAATTAGATGCAGCATATCCTTAACTAGTGTCTTGTTGCTAGTAGTACTCTATTGCTGGAGACTGTTTAGGTAGGTGCCACTGCAGCGTGTATTGCAGCTGAGAGACAGCTGTGTTCAAAAATTATTATGTTTCGGTTTAAAGGGCGCTGTAGCTCGTGTAATTACTGCGGTAACAAGATTGAACATATGTCTGAGCTGACGAGCACAACGTAGTGCAGTATATATCATTCTATCGCCATGTTGTTTATGGGCGGGCGTATCACTTACCATCAGGTGAACGTCCGACTAGTCTCATTGCTTAATTGGATAACACAATATAATACATTTACAGTGGTGTCCGTCCATTTGGTGTGTCATTGCTGATGTGCGGTTGGGACGAAGGCAAGCCTTACCTCTTCCAATGCGATCCATCAGGAGCTTACTTCGCATGGAAAGCCACGGCAATGGGGAAGAACTTTAACAATGGAAAGACATTCTTGGAGAAGAGGTATACATATATATTAACTTGGTGGAGCGGACTTCTGTCATCACAAGTAGTAGTGTATATATATAAAAAAACAATAACACAAACTGTTTATATTAAATTCAAGAATTTAATATTTTGTTCACAGGAGAGATGATGATGATGATGATGAATTTACCTTCTTAACGAAGTTGGTGTATTTACACAACATGAGATACATGACTTTGTTTTAAATTCTGTGAAGCACCGGTGCTATTTGCTGCTGGTAGTTTCTTTGTTTCCGGAGACCATCTAGGTAGTAGCCACCGCAGTGCCTATTGCAGCCGACAAACAGCAGTATGTAGACATTGCTGTGATATTGTTTGAAGGGCGCTGTAGCTGTGTGTAACTAGACTTTACATTTTGTGTATTACCTGGGAGATCACAAGACCTCTGGCAACACACCGAGGAAGTGCATTGCGGAATTGACCACTGAGGAGGTTTTAATGGATAAAAAATCATCGAATGAAACAGACACTGACGTCAATGATGTTTTCTCAGGCTGACGAGAACAATGTGGTGCAGTTAATATCATCCTATCTACCGCCACGTTGTTATGGGCGGGCGTATCACTTACCATCAGGTGGGCGTCCCGCTCGCCTCATCGCTTAGCTAAATAAAAAATAAAATAATCTCATCATCTAGATACACTGAAGAATTGGAGCTGGACGACGCAGTGCACACAGCGATCTTGACTCTCAAAGAGGGCTTCGAGGGTCAGATGACTGCGGACAACATCGAGGTGGGCATATGCGACGCGAGCGGCTTCCGCAGGCTGGAGCCCGCGCATGTCAAGGACTACCTAGCCAATATACCTTAATGCTTTTAATTAAATAAACCACACATTTATTTGTATGTGTTCGTGTCCTCTCCTCTGTACTGGTGGCGTTATTGAAGTTGATCACTTTCCGAATATGGCATCACTGATACAAGTAGATCACGTTTTGAATATGGCAACATTGACACAAGTAGATCACGTTTTGAATATGGCAACATTGATACAAATTATTCACTCTTCGTATATGCCAACGCTGATATGAGTAAATCACACTCTGGATATACAACTTCATTGGTACCACCGCAGATCTAGTTCCTGCCAACATACAGTACAATATTCCGGTTTGAAGAGAGCTGGTCATTATTTCGACCGATGGACGTAGATCTCTTGTAAAGTTCCACAATGCGCGGTGTTAAGCTGTTTGAATCCAGTGACTCAGCGTTTCTTTTGATGTAGTCTGTTCAGCTATTTGGGCGCTGTAGCTAGTGTAATTACTGGGGTAACGCGATTTAACATCCTGTCTCAATGCGTCAAGCTCAATGTGGTGCTGTGTATACCATTCTTGACTAACGCCACATCATCTTGGTCAGGCGTATCACTTACCATCAAGTGAGCGTCACGCTTGTGTCGTCGCTTGATTGCATAAAAAATAACATAACTTTGACAGCACACGCCCAAAAAAAATTTTTTTTCTGTTAAATTTACCAAATTATTACTTCATAGAAAGTTACCGCCCATATAGTGAAGTGACACAAACAACCACGCTATCAAAAATCGATTTTGGATTAAACGAATCGATTTGATAAAAACAATAAGCAGTTGATATTATATTTTTTACTTACTAGTAAACAATTATACTTGTAAAAAAAGGCAGTAATCGGTTTATTCGTGTATTATAAATAAATTCCTTAAGAGGATGCTCTACTTCGGTGCTTAGAGCAACGAATATACAATACACCTAAAAGTTCTTTGTAGTAACCAAAAAAATTATATTATATCGTGAACCTGTTTTAATAACGATTATATACCAGGCGCATCCTTATGGTGACCTGACAATATTAAAAACTTATATTTTTCTATTATAGTTAATTTACAAGACGTGATAGTTTCAAATTAAATTTTCTTAGACAATTTGAAAGTTCTATGGATAAAAAAAGAAAACAAAACTTAAATCTATAACATATTAAGCATGAATACAACATCCGAGCATAATAAAAATATTTAGACTTTAATTTGCTTCTTGTTGTTTTTCAACTGCTTCAAATAAAAACTAAACATAAAAAAAATATTATTTCCATTAAAGAAATTCAATGTTGTTATAACACCGTGCTCGTTATATATAAAGATATAATTATATTATTTAATATTTCCAAAGATTGACAAGAGATTTATTCGATTTAAAAACGCATTCGATTCGTTGCGCTTCACTATTCGAGCTTTAAGGGACATCCCTACTCGGCGAGTATATATATGAATGAGAGCGGTATTCGAATCTCGTTCCCGTCCCACCGTCGGCGGACTCGTTCAAGTGGCAGTTGTCATGGCGGCAGTGCGCTCGTTACGGACTAGTGGCATATTTCTATTGTTATTCTTATTAACAAAAGCGCACGCAGTGTCCGCGCCGTGGATATTTTCTGTGGACGTTAACGAGAAAACGTGTTCCGAGTTGAAATGTGTTTACAATTTGAATGTGAACGGGTTGGGTTTCGACGTGTGGTCGCTGTCGGCGGGGCCGGCGGCGCGCGGCGCGCGGTGCGGGGAGCGGTTGCTAGATGAAAATCAAACTAAAAACGTGGAATTGGTAGTACCTGTTGCGGAAAAGTTGTTTTTCTGTGCGAAGGGTACCGATGGAGAGTGGCTCCATCAAGGCGAAAGCCTATTTTTGGAAGCCTATGACGTCATCGGGGCGAATGGAGAGCTCGACCAGTAAGTATTCATCTAATGAATTTGCACGAAAATGTATAGATAACAGTTCAATTGTGAGGATATGACATTGCGACCTCTCAACTATTATTACTACAAAGTGTGTTTACATAACACGCAGAGCTTTGGTAAATACTTAATTATTCCTTTTAAATCATATCAAACTGAATCGTTAGTTTTTCGTTAAAATAAAATTCTAAATTATCACACAGCTCACTAATTATATATAATACAATAATAACTAATGGTTCATTAATAAATCACTCTTAGTCGCTATATCTCTACAATAAATTACGTATAACACTTTTACGTGTAGAGTTTAGATTTATGAATTCCAATTTGGGACGTGAGGTTGCGCCATTTAACGTGACCTAAAAAATAATCGATATTTCTATGAAGAATCGAATTCTAAATCGAATTATTTAAAAAAAAATCGGTACGCAAAACAATAGAAGCTTTTAGCTAGAATATTTAAGGCAATATAATATAGACGTATTTAATTAATTTAATTATTAATCGGATGCAGATAAATAAATTGTAGGAACTCTAAATATGATTAAAATAATAGTTAAATATACTTTTCCTTCATATCTTCAAATTTTATAGGTAAAAAATAAAAAAAATTAGGTTATTCGGAGGTCTAATCGTAAGAATAATTTATGGAATATTTGAAGAGTATTTGTATTAGTCTATAAAATGAGGCTTTATCGGGATGACAGTCTACTCTATGACATCACATTTAGCACTAAAAAAATTAACCTTGATTATTTTTAATTAACTTGTACAGTAAATTTTTAAAATTTTGGATTAGTGTAAAAAATGTATATTTCCTATTGTTAGATATAAATGTATCTGTGAAACAAATAGTGAACTGTTATATTAACATAGCCAACACTTCTCCGCTAATTTTATTAAGAATAAATTACAATGCATTAAAGAAACTTAATTAGTGAATGTGTCATTTACTATTTATATATCTATAAATATATATATTTTATCATAGTTATAAAAAAAAAAAATCCCCAAAGATTCCCAAAAAGAGGGTTGATAACAGGCAGGCGGGGCGGTCGTAAAAAGTTGAGCCAAAACTATTTACAACATGTTCGGTAATGAAGAACATGTTGTGCCCGACCCCTACATAAAGTGGGACCAGGGCAGGAGAAAGAAGATATCATCGTTATTATTAGGTGCCTTCTTTAAACTGAAGCTTGGCAATCATATTGAAGACAGACCTGATCCTTGGTTAATTTTTGTAACTGATGGTACTTCAACTCAGTTTACTTCTTTATATCAAATTTGTTATATAAAAAATGAAGTCATAAAAAAAAACTGTAATATATATATATATATTGTGAATATCTTGTAGTTGTAGCTAAGTTTAGGATGTTCACACTGTGCTCATTGCTTCATCATAAGATGTTTGTCTCGCTACTACAATAAATTCACTAGTTACCGCACCCCATTTACTTTTAATTTAGAGACTACTCTGCATACTCTGCCAAGGAGTGCAGCAGAAGAGTTCTGTTTAATTCTTACCAGTTTGTTAGATTAGAGACGGGGAACACCTCTTCACACAATCATGTTTTCTACAGCAAGAGTGGAGCTGGAGATTTCTACTCCATTTATCAATGTTAGATGGAAATATTGCTTGTGCTACTTCGATTCCCCCTAATCTTTAATCCATGGGTTTTGTTATTGGAGGATGTGGAATATTCTGCTGCAACGCCTAAGTCTCTGCCTGAGGATTTAGATATGCGCGTTTTCCTCCCGCTTCCTTTTTGAAGTCTCTATCGCTATTGACGATGGTCTTGATAATTTCAAGGAGTGAGAGGTCATTCCTCATATTAAGCATCACATGCTGAGCCGCCTTCCAGGGTATGATGTGCTGTATCCTCATCAGTTACAATGAAGCCGCTCTGTTGCAGCACAGGCACTTACCAAAGCTACCATGACCGGGTAGTACCTGTACCAGAACTAACGTCCTACACTACACAATATTGTTTGGCGGGAAATATAGGTAGTTGCCACCTAGACGGTCTCTAACGGTAGTGTTTCCGGCCGTGCGAATGCTAAATGAGGCGGATGTTTCCGGAGAAAGTCATGTCTATGGTATGTCGTAAACAAACGTCTAGACAGACAGACGTGCAAACGGACCAGCTCGTATCGCCGCTGAGCACAAACAGACAAACGTGCGGACGTTTGTAATGCGATAAACAGGCGCCATTGTCTGAATCTATTGTACGCTGTTTTTTTTTTTTTTTTTCAAATAAAATACAATGTTTATTGGACATGCAGCCTTTACTATTATAATTATTTTTGTAACTCGTTACTTTTGACCGGCCTTAAAACTATATCTAAACAAATTGCCGTGTCGCGGTTTGAAGGGCGCTTGGATTATTTCTGTGACTCGACTTAAAATATTATTTTTCTAAATGATGTGCATGTTTTCGTCAGTCAAACTTATTACCACCTCGTCCGTTTTTTATAATAAAAATTTTTGTGTTCGAGAAGAATACCAACTGGTGTGAAGTGGTTATAACCTGTGGTAGTAAATGACGCTAAACTAGTGACCATCTATTCAGTTATTTCTAGAAGACGCTTCTTTACCTCTTTCTCTTTCTCTCGTAAATTGTCGCTGACGACACCGTTGTAATCGAAACACGACAATTTATAACATATTCCGTTCATAAACATGATGTGGGCGTTTTATCGCACTGGCCATATTGATGTCGAACAATACACAATATGTAAAAAAAAAAAATCCGATGTTTAGGTATTCCAAATTCAAATCCATTTAAAATTTATCCTCGTGCGTTTCCCGATTTATTGGTTCGCCTTCGCGCCATTTGTCTTTTCCTCCGTCGTTCATGTTCTCAAAATGGCGTACAAGATTTATCGCATTTAGTGAAATTATTAGGGGGGAGGGGAAGGGGGATTTGATTGTCATTTGCCAGCTCATTGTTTGGTTCAGAAGCGTGCCAAAGACACAGGTTATAATGACTTCTTCATAGACAATTGATTTTTTTTTTTTTAAATGTCTCATCAAATACCCGAAGAGGTACACATCCGGCCTTGAATGCTTTTGGTGTTTCGTGAGGGAAGTGACACCACAGTTGCCGCCAAGAACGATTGCAATCATCCAATAGTACTGGACGTTCGTAAATGTCAAAGGTGGGGTTCTTCAAGTTCAACTCGTATTGATCAGGAAGACCATCAGCATTAGACAATCGGTCTTAACCAACCTTTTTATCGATGAGGATCGATGGAGGTCGTGTAATGCGCTGATGGAAAGTAGCGGCGGGAATGATTCCGAACAACTCCTCGGAACTTTCCCCGTGGTACATTTTGTATAGGATGCAAAGAGATGCAGTCTCTTCAGAAGACGAGTCGAGGCTATTGGAAAGAGCTTGGTCGTCAACGATTCGACCTTCTCGTATGGGATCAAATGGAAGCTGGTGCTGAGGTGCGTCCAGCCAGTGATGTGAACAGTGTTCCATCTGCGGCCGAGCTTGCGCCGTTCAGGAGTGAAATCCTGCCTCGTCTTACGGACACCACCCAGCTTGGATTCAGATGTAGCATCTTCTAGATGACCGTGGAACTGGAGGCTGTTCCATATATTAACGCCATGGATACTACAATAATGGACAAGGATAATACACCAGTATTTACTCACAAGATGGCTTAAGCTGATGATGAAAGGACAATGATGAGGAATATATCGTTGATTTAAAAATTGGGACTAAAAATGTTTGTGTAGGGTAAGACAACATTAATTTCCTGTCACCTCCTAATATAAAGTTTTTCACGGAATTTATCGTGTATATGTTATCCGGCTTCGACTGTTTTGCTGTAGCCCTGTATAAATACATCTAAATGTGGTTGTGGTGTAATTGGCGCGTTTATCGCGTTATGTACGAACGAGTTCCGCATCGTCGCCAGCCATGCGAAAAGATCTCCAAGGGTAGGGTAGATAAAGAATTTATTTTATGGGCGGTATACGCGGATGATGTAGTGTAGTGTCGAGTAGTCTGGAGCTGAACGTGGAAAGAACGGTTACAGGCGGAAGGTTCAGTACTAAGCGTTCTTTAGATCCAGTGCTTGGAGGATGATCTGATTCCTAACACCGATCCAAACATTCTGATGGTCTGGTGATCTGACAATGGGATTAGTATTGGGTGTGGTAAGCAACCTTCGGAGCCATATATCCTCCGCTGGACTTGAGGGCCCTGGTTAATAGATGTATCATAAGACCAGTTCTCATTTATGGAACAAAGATGGCACTTGTGTAGCTGAGGTGACGATGTTGGGGTGGATGTGAACTGAGGTAAACTGGATGAAAAGGAGACCTGAACGCTTAGAAGTCGCGATGTCCAGAATAAAGCGAAGTGGGGGGGAACCAGTAGGAAAGGTGACTTCTTTGAAAACGCTGAAAATAGCTATTTAGTATAAAAGAAAGCACAGTATGGTTTTAGTAATTAAATAAATATATATATCATGATACATCCACATGGCATCGTCCAGGGTGGGCGCGGCCCGCTCCCCGACTACCCTCGCCTGTATCGGAGTCTCTGGGCAGTGAGAACCGCCCCTGATCGCAGGTGTACTTAGTGTACGCGGTGTGTGAGTACCTGAGGCGCCGCGTTCTGAAGCGAGGGCGGCGTGATGCGGAGATTCGGAGCGTGTTGGTGGTGTCCGAGTTGTGGGTGGTGACGTGGGTGTTGTCGGTGACTGGGTTCGTGTGTGGTGTGAGGGATCCTTGAGCATGACGGAATAATCGCATCCCGTGGTCTGCGCTTATTGGTCTTGGGATTCGAGGACGGCTGGTAGTCGGCCGCTTTGACCACCAGAGGGTTGGGGTGGGTCGACGCCTTGACGAAATGATTCAGAGCACTCTCTGAAGTGTTCCACAATGGTCGGGGATGCTGATCACTGGGAAATTTCCATCTGGGTCCGTCGCGTGCTATAGTTGTATTTTTGTTTCGTTCGCGCCTACGGCATTGGGCTAAGGTTCCAAGACCATGCTGCCACGTCGTAGGCATTTATATAAAAAAAAAAATATCGACCCAGTGATCTATATCGCTTTTATCTATGGATTATTTCAATTATTGATAATATTTAATTCTTTTACGCAGTTGACTGGTAAGCAGTTATATAACTGTGCAGCAGTCGTATTTTAGAATGCTTAGGTTCTTATCTGTTGGTTGATGTTAAAGTTTATACACTGCAACACTTACTGGCAGCTCACGTTACATACGAACAGTACTGTGAATATAGCGGAGAATTACTGTGGTAACGAGAGAACATGTCTCTAGGGACAATATGGTGCAGTGTGAACATCTTAGTGTCGCGTTATGGATAGGTGTCACTTGCGTCAGGTGAACGTATCGCTCGTCGCTTCTTTTTTTTTTGTTTATTTTTAATTTCACTAGGGGGGTGTAAGGGGTGTAAGTTGTGACTCAAGCCGATCTCAACAGCTCGTGCACCCTGTTACCAACAAACGAAGCTCTGGCCCAAATTCCCTCCATATGAACTCTCCAATATACGACGAGCCGTAATGCCCGGCGCTGCGGCCGGCTGCATCGCAGGACCGATCGATGTGGAGGTTTTTGTGGGAAGCCTAAGTCCAGCAGTGGACCAATATCGGCTGATGATGATTATCAATTTCCACTTGGACTTCTAGAAGCGGTTATTAAGCGGCTTGTTTTATTAGTATGTACACAACAGACCTCACTCGTGTCATCGACACACTACGCGCCATTTATATTGGTAGACGTATATATATATATATATTTTCTTCGACGAGACAAATGAGAGAGAGAGAGAGAGAGATGGAGAGTGACATTTAATACCGTAATGCTCCGAACATGTTACATTGTATACATACTAACTGGAGGGTATATTGTTAATTCTTCACACGACTCGCCATTCCACAGGCAGTTCGATGGAATCCCCGTGAAATCGCGAAATTATAATTCGGGGAATCCCCCAGAAGCGTTCTTCAACGTTTTCCTCATTTCCTCCATCGTGAGCAATATATTAATGAACGTACACGCATCGATCAGACCTTTATATAACGAAACGATAGTTCTTGTGTGTGGCTGCCTAGTCTGGATTGCGGGGCCTTGGATCACTGGTGGTAGATCTTTGTTGTTGGAGACCGTGTAGGTACCACCGCAGCGCCTATTGCAGCTAACAGACTAGTGCGCAATCTTTACTGTTCCGGTTTGAAGGACGTTGTAGATAATACAATTACTGGGATAATAGGACGAGCGTAATGTTGTGCAATGTATATCATCCTAACTAGCGTTATGTTGTTGACAGGCGTGTCACTTATAATCAGGTGATTGTCCCGCTCGTCTATTGCGTTTTTTTTTTTTTAACAAACAGAGCAGATGTAATTGTGATGGAGTTGTTTGTACGAAACTAGAAACAATTGTGTAACGGTCGCCGTCGGTGACATCAGCCGCATTAACGAGGCCGGTGACGCGCGGCGGCCAAGCGTGTGCCGGCCACGGACTGGATATATACGATTCGGTAACTTCAACGCTGATCTGAGAAAGTGGGATTACCAGATAACCTTATAATAGTCTTCTTATCAGCTGGATACCGCCTACCGCTAGGTACAGGCCTCCATCAAGGATCCTTGTTGAAGGTGACTAGGGCTTTACCCCACCACGCTGGCCCAATGCGGGTTGGTGGTTGATCAGAGGAGCGTCAGTTCAGCAGGGTGCACCGCGTGCTGGTGAGGGTCGACTTGGGCTGCATTACAATATGATGCGAAAATATAAAGTGGGCATTGTTTCATCATTGTATCCCTTCTCTTTTTCATTAGTACAGTTCACCTGATGGTAAGTGATACTCTTGCGTTAGGATGTTACACACAGCATCAGGATGAGCTCGTCGCCTTGAGACATAAGATATTAAAACTACTCCAATAACTACACTAGCTACAGCGCCCTTCAAACAGGAACACAGGAATAACAGCACAGTCCTGAGTAGGCGTTGCGGTGGTGTCCACTTAAACGGTCAATAGAGACCTACCACAAGTAGTTCCCTGACGCAGTCCAACGTTGATCACCATGCAGTAATAACATAGTGACAACTTCACCTTACTATATCTTTACATACTATATGTATATGTAATTAACCGTTCCCCGCCCCCCTATCGCTCCCCTTACTGGCCTTAACACCGTCGCAACGAAAGGGTTCCGGAAGGCGGTTTGCAAGAACCATTGTTAGCTGACCTGTAAACGGCAGAAGCAACTTCCCTACCTGATATCGAGTGATCACGTTTTATGGTCACGGAGATATCGTGATGAGGCAATGAATATATATATATATATATGTGTCACTTGAAAACTAGTGATCGTATCGACATAGGTACTAGAGCATTCAACGCGAGATGATATGACAAAGATCCTTCGTTTAATTTCTAATTAACTTTTACAAACATTTTCATTTGGCATTGTTTACGCGGTTGCCATGGTAACGGTTGGTATAGAAACTCGTTTTATATTAAGATCTGCAACGCGGGAGAGGAACAGCTAGTGTGTATATATATATATATATATATATATATATATATATTGCCTGTAGTCACTCGTGGGAAAACTTGAGCTTTGAATAACTTGGACACAATAGGAACGAGAGTTGGAGACGTGGTGGAAGAAATGGAGAGGCGGAAGTGGAGATGGGCTGGGCACATCGCTCGAATGGACTGTAGTCGCTGGGCGGAAACGGAGGCCGGGGTGGAGACCGCTGCCAGCAAGCGGGTGAAGTATGGATGCATCAGGCGAGGAATCCACAGGAGTGATAAGATTGGGAGGTTTGTCCGAAGGTGGACCCTGTAAGGCTGATACAGGTTATACCAATACTCAGCCAAGGAAAGTGGGGGAGCAGACCCTGGTGCAAGACGAGACGTCGGTGACCGCCGGTAGACGTCTACTGTTCATAGGCCTCCCCCCAAAGATGTCCACATCGATCGGTACCGCGTTGCCTGCATCCAGAGGATCCGCGACCTCTCGCCAGATCGTCGGTAGATGTGGAGATCCGCAGAACTAAGGTCACGAACTTAAGCCCTAAAGATTTCTAGACTTAAGTGGCAGCGGGCAGGGCACAGTGCTCGATGGGGCAGTAAGGTCCTCGCGTGGCGCCGGCGTGCTGCTGGTGGACGTGGTGTTGGTAGGCCTCCCGCAAAGTGGTCTGTTTCTGTACCTACCCATCATACTATTTCTTATTTTTTTTTAAATAGTACTTTCTAAATTTTTCACTTAATTATTTTTTTTTTCTAACTTAATCTTTTCTTAATACTATTTCTAAATCTCTTCTATAACTAAAATGTATAGAGGTCAGTTTATCGTGGTAGGACTCCGTTGCCGGAAACCGTGTAGGTAAGTACTAGGGCAGCGCCTATTGCAGCCGATAGACAGTACTGTGATCCGGTTTGAAGGACCTTCAGCTATTACGGCTGGTAGCGTCTCTGTCGCTATAGACCGTGTAGGTAGGTACCACCGCAGCGCCTGTTGCAACCGATAGACAGTACTGTGATCCGGTTTGAAGGACCTTCAGCTATTACGGCTGGTAGTGTCTTTGTTGCTATAGACCGTCTAGATAGGTACCACCGCAGCGCCTGTTGCAGCCGATAGACAGTACTGTGATCCGGTTTGAAGGACCTTCAGCTATTACTAGTGGTAGCGTCTCTGTCGCTGCAGACCGTCTAGGTAGGTACCACCGCAGCGCCTGTTGCAGCTTATAGGCAGTACTGTGATCCGGTTTGAAGGACCTTCAGCTATTACTAGTGGTAGCGTCTCTGTCGCTATAGACCGTCTAGGTAGGTACCACCGCAGCGCCTGTTGCAGCTTATAGGCAGTACTGTGATCCGGTTTGAAGGACCTTCAGCTATTACTAGTGGTAGCGTCTCTGTCGCTATAGACCGTGTAGGTAGGTACCACCGCAGCGCCTGTTGCAGCTTATAGGCAGTACTGTGATCCGGTTTGAAGGACCTTCAGCTATTACTAGTGGTAGCGTCTCTGTTGCTATAGACCGTCTAGGTAGGTACCACCGCAGCGCCTGTTGCAGCCGATAGACAGTACTGTGATCCGGTTTGAAGGACCTTCAGCTATTACTAGTGGTAGCGTCTCTGTTGCTGCAGACCGTCTAGGTAGGTACCACCGCAGCGCCTATTGCAGCCGATAGACAGTACTGTGATCCGGTTTGAAGGACCTTCAGCTATTACTAGTGGTAGCGTCTCTGTTGCTGCAGACCGTCTAGGTAGGTACCACCGCAGCGTCTATTGCAGCCGACAGACAGTAATGTGCGGACATTACTCTGTTCCGGTTTGAAAGGCGCTATAGCTAGTGAATTTCCTGCGGTAACGCGACTCGCCGTCTTATGTCTCAGTCTAACTACCACCACGTCGACGGGCGTATCACTTGGCAACAGGTGATGAAGTGCTAGATGGAAATCTTTAACACTTGAGGGTTTCCATCGGCTGATGACGAGACTTCAACATTTTTGAGATAAAGTTATATAAGTGAATGTTAAGAAAAAAAAAATTTTTTTTGGGCACATTCCTACCCTAAATATGGGGGCGATGGGCCATAGTCACCGGGGGCCCAACGACCTAGAACAAATTCCAATCGGCGTGCAGGTATCCTCGCGACGTTCTCCATCACAAACGTACACAACTTGAGTATCGGTGATTGGTACTCGAACTGGGAAGCTGGGATGAACGCCGCGCGCTACGGCCGCTACGGCCGCTACGCCGTGCTACAATTACTCGACTACTCGTAGCTGTTGACTACAAATAAAAAATATATCAAGTATTTTTCTTATCAAATCCTTATCACTTTGCGACATCTGAGATCAAACAATGCGATACGCTGTTAAAATAAATGATGATGCTGGCAACCTTGACGTTTATCCGCGCCGGGCATCTGTCTGATAAGCGCCGTATCTCCACCATCGGTCTGCGGCATGCGCACCACTTATGTAACACTAGCCGTTCCGCCGCTCCCCACTGCTGGCCGCAACACAACCGCAGCTGCGTTTTGGGAATTTTGCTAAATCCATTCTCAGCTGACCTAATGGAATGATCGAAGAATTTCTTGGCGAGTGAAGTCGAGATGATCGAGAGATGAGTAAATGGAGTATAGATTTCATCATTTCTTTCTCTATATATTTCGAGAGAGAAGGAGAGATAGAGATGGGAGACAGTTTGTAGTGAGCGGGACGTGAATCGAATTTCTAGAATGTTCCTGTAAAGTGTCGGTTTCTACACGTTGGTTACGGTTTAACCTTGAGTTTCATTTGGTTGTTCCTCTTAATCATCAGCGGGCAACATCTCAAATCTACGCCCGGATGTGATTCAGCCTTTCCGGAAATCGTACTCGTGTGATAATTTTTGAGGTCGGCCATTGCGCAAGATTGAATCGTTCTAGATGTTCCTCTGCTGTTGGATAATGATTTTTGCGTTCAAGTAAACCTTAACCATAATTTCACTCAAAGTTAAGTGATAATGAGGCTGTGAATCTTTTCCTTCTTTCTTAAATTTTCTACATCAGCGTTCTTCACTTGTCTCTCTCCGCCCTACTATCGCTGTCTTTTGCTATATCTTCAACACTTACCTATCTCCCCTCTTTCTCGCTCCTCTCTCTCTCTTTCCTTTCGCTATATCTATCCCTTCATTACCCATCTCTCCTCTCCCTATATCTCTCATCTTGACAGCTATATCTGTTTTCTTTACCCATCTCTCTCCCTATATCTCTCATCTTGACAGCTATATCTGTCTTCTTTACCCATCTCTCCTCTCCCTATATCTTTATTATCTTGTCGGCTATATCTGTCTTCTTTACCCATCTCTCCTCTCCCTATATCTTTACTATCTTGTCGGCTATATCTGTCTTCTTTACCCATCTCTCCTCTCCCTATATCTTTACTATCTTGTCGGCTATATCTGTCTTCTTTACCCATCTCTCCTCTCCCTATATCTTTACTATCTTGTCGGCTATATCTGTCTTCTTTACCCATCTCTCCTCTCCCTATATCTTTACTATCTTGTCGGCTATATCTGTCTTCTTTACCCATCTCTCCTCTCCCTATATCTTTACTATCTTGTCGGCTATATCTGTCTTCTTTACCCATCTCTCCTCTCCCTATATCTTTACTATCTTGTCGGCTATATCTATCCCTTCTTTACCCATCTCTCCTCTCCCTATATCTTTACTATCTTGTCGGCTATATCTGTCTTCTTTACCCATCTCTCCTCTCCCTATATCTTTACTATCTTGTCGGCTATATCTGTCTTCTTTACCCATCTCTCCTCTCCCTATATCTTTACTATCTTGTCGGCTATATCTGTCTTCTTTACCCATCTCTCCTCTCCCTATATCTTTACTATCTTGTCGGCTATATCTATCCCTTCTTTACCCATCTCTCCTCTCCCTATATCTTTACTATCTTGTCGGCTATATCTATCCCTTCTTTACCCATCTCTCCTCTCCCTATATCTTTACTATCTTGTCGGCTATATCTGTCTTCTTTACCCATCTCTCCTCTCGTATATCTCTCGTCTTACCATCGTTCTCCTATCGCTATCTCAGTGAGGCTGGTATATATAACATCCATCCATCGATCGAATCTCCCAACCGGACCCGCGCTGCTCCACTACAAATCCACGTTACACCCCGCCACAAGCCGGACGGCAGGACTATACATCAGCCCTTGATTTTGAAAATGGGCATAAATCACATATTTCTTATTATCTTATTGTTTATGTTATTTTAACAAGTTTCGATGTGAAATAACCTAAAAAGTAGATTTTTAAAATTTTTTACCTACTTCCTAATCAACAGCTCTTATACACTAACCTTGGCGAATTATATTCATGATGTTTTCGAACATGAGTGGGGCGATCCTTTATTACCCCCCTTACCCCTTTACTCCCCCCTTTACCCCCTCCCCTACCCCTCTACTTGTTGACATACGCCGTTCATTAAATCCAATAAGCGTAATGGCAGTCAATTTAATCAATTTGTCGACAGACGGACGTTCACGAGCATACTCTGTACTGTGTATATATATGTATGTATGTATGTATGTATGTATGTGTGTGTGTGTGTGTGTATGTATATATATATATATATATATTTGCATTGTTGTAATGGTTTGTTTTGACGTTCCGAATCGACGGCTCGGCCTTGGCCGGTCGTCGGGCGATTATCCGTTTTACTACAGCGCTCTAAGTCGCACTTAGCGGTAAGCGATACGCTTAATAACAATTTAACGACGGTTAGGATTATATACACTGCGCCGCATTGTGCTCGTAGTGGTGATAAGTGCTACTACTTAACCGCTTTTTATATCGGGAGACGGTAATGTTTGCGCACTGCTGTCTCGAGCTGCTGTGACACGCGGTCGCCGATAACGGATATTATTTGTCGAGCTGGACAACAAGGTCCTGTACGATGTATATCCCACGAAAGCCCCAGCGGTGGTCATCCTTACTGCTTTGAGAGGCTGTGGGATCTGCAACGGAACGAACCTATTCCTCTCTTCAAGAGAGACTGCAACTGTTTCCAGTACTCTCGTTATGACCACCCCGGGCTCGCTTAGTGGGCAACAAAAGCCCACACCTTCAAGCCCACGAATTCGAGACCCTTATAGTGTCCAATGACAGGCAAGACTTAATCCAATTCTTTATAGCTCGAGACTACAGGAGAACCGGTAACAGACCTACCACCAGCGACTTGTATTAAAAATCCAACATTTATTATATTACTAGCCTGTAGTAATCATTGTATAAAAAGCAGTAAACAATAAAACTTGCTAGTAGTAGTTCTCTATTGATCAGTCCTGTAGTCCCGGGGTAGTAAGAATGGGACTGAGGTAAGCCCTGCTTGTAGGAGGCGACTGATAGGGTGAGAAGTTCCACGGGCACTGAGGGTAGGGGCCTATATCGCTCAACAAGCGAACCAGCGTGGGACAGTCTGAAGCTCAGCGATGGTGCCCACGAGGGTTTGTGCTCCTCAGAAACGTGCCAACACAAAGCGTAGAGGGGCGCCGGTGCGTATTGAAAGAGATCCCGGAGCCTCTCCGAATGCACTGATGCAGACCACCGAGGGGGTTTTACTGAGTAAGAATCTCACACAACCCTGACTTCTACCCAGAAGCAGGGTATCTTCCGAAGATTTCCCTCGCGAAACCAAAAAAAAAAAGGATTCTGTTGCTGTCTAGTACGTTAAGCGGGAACCGATAGAAGAGTTTTTGGGAAGACCCTATGTCCAGCAGTGAACCTCTATCGGCTGATGATGATGATGATGATGTTAGTACCAGTAGAGTATTAATAGTACTGATTTTAAACGTCGTTGTAGGTAATGAAATGAGACAATGAAACCTAACATTATATCTCAGCTATGAGCACTGCGGTGCAGTGTATATCATCCTAACTAGCTCCATATTAATATTGCGTTACTACATAGTTTTATTAGTTCAGCGTTATATTTGTTTAATTACTAATTCGCTTATCAAAATTCAGCAGTGTATATATCCGGCATATGATGTCAGTGTACACGTCATCCGATTCACGCGCCGCGAGCGCACGCGCAGGTCGTTGGCGCCATGAACTCGACCAGCCGCCAACGTTACGGCGGTATGTTAACTAACTGACTCATTGATTATATTACAATAGACGACAATCTGCTTCTACCTACAGAAAGGGTAATCCCCTTTTTTGGTCGGGAAGAAGAGACCACAGACAAAAGACGACCCACCTCCATCTGTTTGGAAGTATTTTCGTGTAGGTTTATTTTGTACTTCTAATTTTGAAATATTACAAATAACGACGGTATTTGGAAAAAGAAAAAAGAGAAGTCGATATAAAAATAAGGGAGGAGAAAAAGTGAAAAATAATGGGACAAAAATAAAGAAATATTTAATACTGTACTGTATTAGGTGGTTTACATTTCAATAGACCTATGTCCAGCTGTGGGACGTCCATCCATTAATATAATACATGGTAATATTACTATACCTCAGGTTAGCAACAAAAATGTAATTCTACTGGTAATACTAATAAATAATATATATATATATATATATATATATATATATATAAATATATACACTACAGCGGGTATTGGTAACTGGGTGTGGTTGGTCGATTAAAAAAGAATCTGTCTCCATACTATTAACCCTGCAGGTGATTTTCAATACAGGCGTTACGAGGACGGTTTTCGCGTGCGACCTACTTCCGCCAAGGTTGCCGGCCGACTGGATTTATTTATAGTTGTTTTTCAGATCACCCACACACACACACATACACACTCGAGTCTAGGACCGTCTGTAGTTAATTTTTTTTATAATTTGTTTACTTATGTTTTTTTTATTATATAAAATATTTAAAGGAGTGTTATACATACGGCCTTTAAAGCAGAAGATAAAAAAAAAAGTAATCGCTTAGGCATTATCTTCCATTATACCTTTGACTGTGGATGTAATAGGTGTAGGTATCATCACGGTAAAAACATTGAAGGGCGCTGTTACTAGTGTCGTTACTAAGGTAACGAGACTCCGCATATTATGTCTCGATGCGACGAGCGCAATGTGCTGCAGTGTATACCATCCTAACTAGCGTCACGTGGTTATAGGCAACTGTATCACTTACCACCAGGTGAACTTCCCGCCAGTCTTATCCTTCAATAAAAAAAAAATATCTACTCCTAAATTTGTTTATATTTTTAGGAATTAAAAAACTTCACATACCGCGCGCCAACAAAAATCCTGAAAAAAAAAAAGTAATTATTCACGCTTCTATGTATTAAGAAAAACATTTTAACAGCCCTCTTAGAATAATTAATAATTTTATATCGCCTCATAATTCCTAGCGTCGGTTAGTAATTTCGCGCCATTTTCACCGCCATTTTACGTTTGGTGCGCGCGCTGCTGGACGCCGTCTGCGCGCGCAGCTGGCGCCGCGCCAACATGGCGGACTGTTGCGCGGCGTTAGACGTCAAGATACTACCCGTTATTAAGATTTTGCCAAGTGCGACGGTGACCACATCTAGTAATTTTTTTTTTATATATGAAATAAACTACCACCTACCATCTTATTTAATTTTTTTTTATTGATGTAAATGAACCCCCGCCGATAAAATCGCGTTGTTAATTAGAATGATATAAACTGTATCACACAGTGTTCAAACATAAAATGATACATATCGTTACTACAGTAATTTCACTAACTACAGAGCCCTTTAAACCGGAAGACTTATGTGTTTGCACAGTGCTGTCTGTCAGCTGCAATAGTCGCTGCGGTGGTACCTACTTAGACGGTCTGCGGCAACAGAGACGCTACCACTAGTAATAACTGAAGGTCCTTCAAACCGGATCACAGTACTGCCTATAAGCTGCAACAGGCGCTGCGATGGTACCTACCTACACGGTCTATAATGACAGAGACGCTACCACTAGTAATAACTGAAGGTCCTTCAAACCGGATCACAGTACTGCCTATAAGCTGGGCCAACGGGGTGGGAACTGACCCACGTCTCCCCCATATGAACCCGTATAAACAGCAGTCCCTGGTGCCCGGCGATGCAGACAGCGCGGGATCAATGTGGGGATCTTTGGAGGTCTACGTCCAGCTGTGGACATCAATCGGCTGATGGCGATGCTGTACTGCGGTGACCTACACGGCCCGGCAACAGAGCTACTGATCTCCTCATACATCATGGCAACCCCAGCGAATACCAAAATGTGTTTTTATCTCCCGCCAATTCTTCATACTCGCGTTTCTAATATTAGCTGCTTTTTTTTTTTTTTTAAACCGTCGAATGACATCATTTTTAATATTCCTAAATATCTATCTTACACAACTTCTCCAACGCTGTAGCTAGTGAAATTACTGCGGTAACGAGACCTAACATGCGTCTCAAGAGGTAGCCTAATGTGGTGTAGTGTATATCATTCCATCTCCAAGTTCTGAGACGTATTAGGATGAACGTCGCGATAGTTTGGTCGTTGCGTCGAAAAAGTGAAATTAAAAAAAAAAAAAAAAGGTGCGAACATGAAATGGGTCATCGCGTGCTGGTGGTGGTCGGAGCATGAGGAAAGCGATTAGCGACCGCCGACCCCAATTTGTCATGACTGCCGCTAAGTGAGAATTAAACTTGGGATCGGCTCACGCGACTCCATGGCCTACAACACCAGGGTCCATACACTATTTTTTTTTTTTTTTTTTTTGTTCAAACGAGACGATTAGGACATTCACCTGATGGTAAGTCATACGCCTGCACGTAACAACGTCCATATTGCGGTCGCCGTCTGACATGTTACCGCGTTTTCACTAGCTACAGCGCCCTTCAAACCGGAGTACAATAATGTCTGCCCACTGCTGCTTATCTCTGCGGTGGTATCTGCTTACACGGCAACTGAGACCTACCAGCAGTAAGGTCATCATTGAAATATAATATATAAATTGGTGTATGGAAGGGGTGTGAGGGTTCAGCATAAAAACCCACGGAACCCAAGCCAGCCTCACCAGCTCGTGGTGCAGCGAGCTAATCCACAGACAAGGCTCTGGCCCCCACCCACCCGCATTGTGCCAAACTCCCTCAATATGCCTACACGATCGATGTGTAAATGTTGGGGGGGGGGAGGTCTACGTCCAGCAGTGGACGTCCATCGTCTGATGATAATGATGTATAACGTGTATGAAGTGGGTAGGTAGCTGGATAGTGGGTCAAGTGTCATATGAAGTGCTGACCCGGTTTACGCGTGCGCACTTGTAACGTGGGTCAATAATAAAATGGGTTGTCCACACAGCGTTATCATGCGGCTGGTGGTGGGGATTTGCCGTCCGGCTAACCACCACCGTCTCAGAGCATCCGCCGCGCTTCATCATCATGTCGGAATCTGATCAACAGTTCCGGATTTTTACTAAGAGTACAATTTTTCTTTGTTATAAATAGCCAGTCTAGTCCCACGTGTGGGATTCGAGATGGGCGCGACGTTCACCTGATGTTACGTATTCGTGTGCTCATAACATCATCATCATCATCATCAGTGGGCAGACGTCCACCGCTGGACATACGCCTCCCCCAAAGATCACATACAGTATGGCCTCCTATACCGCTGGGCACTACGGCCGGTCATATCTAAGGATTCGTATGGGGGGATTTGGGCCATTTCCCCCCATGCTGACCCAATGAGGGTCGGTGGGAGTCAGAGCCTCATTATCCGATTAGCAGACCGCACCACGAGCTGGTGAGCTTGACTTGGGTCCCGTGAGTTTTCGTGCGAGACTTTCACCTCTGCTCACAACGTGGTGCTTAGAACGATGTACACTGCAACATTGTACTCCTCGTTAAGTCTCGTTACCGCAGTAATTTCACTAGCTACAGCGCCCTTCAATATACACTGAGATTTGCACATTACTGCTTGACGCTGCAAGGGTACCTACAAATTTTTTTCGTTGGGGTAAATAATTAAAAAAATATGCTCTGTCTCTGGGGGAAGAGGATTTTTTTTTTTTTTATTAACGTGTGTAACAAAATGCTAACGCAACGCACACCCCGTACCAATACTGGGCCGGTAGTGGGGCAGTGTCGGACTCCAACCGACTAAAAAGCTTCACACGGTATTCCATCACTTCCGCAAAGAAATGTACGAGGGTCACGGGATAACACTTGATAGTTCTTCCGCAACCCCCGCTCGGTGCCCGGATCGAACGGGCCCGCCTCGGGGAGGGATGTGAAGCATCCCTCCCAATTGACACAATCCCTATCACTAAGCGGCGACGCGTCGCAATACGAGACGCGTCGCCAGATACGCCCCAGGAACACTTTCCAAGGGGGGCGCCGGACCGACGGCCCTTGTCGGTCGCGGCGCCAGGTTCCTCTGCCTAAGGAGGCAAGCGGCGGTTGGGGGGAGGGGATAGGGTTACGCTAAATTCCCTCCCTCGGTGGTTATCATTACATAATCTACGGAAAATACCGGTGGCCTTCCTGCACTGCGCCTAAGCATGTTCGAAAGCTTCTCACCATCATGTCTTTGCACGAGACCATCTCATACTTGTCGTTCTCTGACTCTCTCAGGGGGGGCAATAAGGACTCCCACCTTCCAAGCCCACGAATGCGAACACAAATGACGGAAACCTACCATCAGCAAATTTACCGACGATACGATCCAGTGCGGGTAGGTGGATGTAACATGTGCTCGGAAGCTGTTCTTCCGTACCGGTTTCCTTGCGATGCTTACCTTCGAAGCTGGAGCTGTACCAGAATTTCACAAACTGAGCTGTGACAGTTTCTTCATTAGTATCGTTACAACATTCGTATGAATTAAGTGGCGTTAGTAATAAAAAAATGTGTATCTATTGTTAGATATAATGTGCTGTTACTGGTAATTGATGCATTGTTACTGCAGGCAACTTTATGATACATTGTTCGAGTTGCGAATACTAATTCTAGATTTGAAATCGACTAGACTAGAATGTCTTGAATTATCTTTGATCAGGAGGAGAATAGGTAATGGGTGGGAGAAAAATGGTGGAAAGATTTTCCTAGTACACTAATACAGAAGATGGTTGATGTCTTTTAATTTTAATCGACTAATTAGGAAATCACCGCACAACAACTGACGTGACCTGCTCGCCACCCTCCCCCCCCCCCAAACATGTTTCCGCCGTGTCGTGGCTGAGGGTTGCCCACGGTGAAGCGAAGAACCTACCCGGCTGGCCCGAGGAGTCACTCCAAGTTAGAGCATCAGTGCTCAACCGTTAATCGATGGGCTGCAGGGACGGCTGTGTGCTGCCTTCAGCAGCCTAGGTGTAGTCACGGAGGGAGTGACCTCTACGACTAAGCGGTGCCGCGGGGGAAGAGGAGTGTCGGTACTGCGATACGCTGCTCTCCCTATCCTCCGCGGCTGTATAACGAGTGGCGGCAGGAGTTTATCTCTTGGCTCCGATGGCCTCTGGGCGATGGGTTCGGGGGAATACGTCGCCCGCGCGACTGCAAGAGGTCGAGGATGGGGCGCGCTGTGTTCCGGCCCCCACAGATATGGAAAGGGAGGGTTCTTTCCTCCTTCCCGCAGTGGGGCTGCGTCATGCGGCCAGCGCTGGCGGGGTCGTGGATGTGTGCGAACGCGTTCCCGTTACCCCGCCATAAAGCGACGAGGAGAAACATTGTGGGGGGTTTTAATCAGTGCAAGATCGACATAACCTGTCCTTGCCCCCGCGAGGACGGGTATGCGCAGGCATTTCTCCCACGTCACCAGCTCGTGGTGCCGCCTGCTAGTCAACAAACGAGGCTCTGGCTTCCACCAACCAACATTAGGCTAGTGTGGTGGGAGGTGGCTCATAACCCTCTTTATGAACTCCTCCACACGTTTAGGTCTTTGAGAAAATAGTTGGTTTCCATCTAGATAGGTCTAGTGGATTTGGATAATCGGAACCAATGCTCCACTCCACCTCGTTTTCCAGATTCATTTAATCTGGTTACTGGTAATAGTAGTCCAAAAAAATCTGTCCAGAAATCTTTATCAAGTTTTTAAGGCTTATGGAGTAGTGATGGACTTATCTATGTTATCAACAGGTTATCGGAGTCGGACAATGATGACGAGAACGAAATCGATATTGACAACAAATACAGGAAAAAGCTGACGGCGGAACTGGCGGATCCGAGCGAGTCCGAAGCTGAACTGAGCTATCTCAAAGATTTGGAGGTGAATAAAGATGGCGTCGAGATGAGCGATCTAGTGGTCGAAAAGTTCCCCTACCAACCTCAAGCTTATATTCATAATGGGGATGTGTATGATGGTGATGATGATGATGATAAATTAAGTAGAATAAGACGACAGGTTAACGAATCGGAAGTAGAAGATACTAACGCGACGGATGTGGGACTGGGTAAAGCTGCACCAGTCTACATCGGCAACTTGAAGGTGATGGGCTTGAGAGTGGAGGAAGCGGATAAAGAGCCGAAGATTGTTGACGAGATGATACCGAGCGTTCTACGGGAGACGAAGTTCACGCTGAGGCTGTTCGGCGAAGGTTTCACGGAGAACACGGAGATTGCCTTCACCCACGTGCCTGAGAATCACGGCACCCTGTGCCACTTCCTGTTACCTGGGGAGTATAAGGTAAGTTTTTTTTTTAAATTTCGGGCATATATAATTGCGGTTCCTTGAGAGAGGGCTGTGTCCAGCTGTGGACTGTCGCGATCTGATGATATGATCACAAATATAGTCAAGATTCGAAGAGTGGAGGGTAGACAGGTATTTTCTTCTCGAAGATCTATTCCTCATCTCAAATTCTAACCTTTTTTGATTTTTTGATAACTCGTGATCTCTCATGATGATAAGGTGAATATAATCTAGACAGTAAAATGAACTAATCTAGATGAAGCTTACTTAAAGACTTTAAGACTACCACGTCATTTCAGGAGTTCTGATCCTCAAATAGAGGAAAACGTAGCTAATATTTGAATATGTATGTCATAAGGAAATTGTAGAGAGGAAATGCTTGGGAGGATTGAACTGGGCTTAAATACAATCAGATAAAAAAAATAGCTGGAAGATTGCATCAGTTTCTTCATCCCCCCTCATTAGCATCTTCCGTCTGATGAGTATACCTCACGATAAGGAAATTGATGACTTCTTCTAGAAGCCTAGCCACTTAAGTTGTTGGATCAAAATGAGACATCTACATGTATACATCCTGTCTGCAGATCAAAGAGGCTAACAACGATTCCGCCCTGTTCGAGCTGATTGCTCCGCTGCCGCTGGAGGACTACAGGTTCTACATTTGCGCAAGAAACTCGCCGAACAGCGAATTCATCCACCAGGGACGCGAGAAATGGAAGATCCTCGGCGCCCACAACAAACTTCTGCCCTTATGGGCTTCCCTGATCCTCATCGTTATCTTGCTAATGTTGGCTTCCCTCTTCTCCGGTCTGAATCTCGGTCTCATGGCTTTAGATAGGACCGAGTTGAAGATCATCGCGAATACTGGTACGGAGAAGGAGAGGAAGTACGCGAGGGCTATCATGCCGGTCCGCGCTCACGGCAACTATCTGCTCTGCACCATACTCCTCAGTAACGTAGCCGTGAACAGCACTTTCACCGTCATCCTGGACGATCTGACGTCAGGGTTGGTGGCGGTCATCGGTTCCACGCTGGCCATCGTGTTCATCGCTGAGATCACACCGCAAGCGATATGCGCTCGCCACGGTCTGCTAATTGGCGCTAAGAGTATCTGGATCATGAAGGTCAGTTCAAAAAAATTTTTTTTTTTTAATAATTAAGATAAAACAAAAAAATCCGTAGCAGTTTCTTTTGACTTAGCTTTAACTATCAAAAATTTTAAACGACCTACCAATTTCGGCCTGCAAAAATGGCTACATTATGGGTGACCCAATTTTTTTTATTTGATATTCTTATTTATTATCTATATATATGTTTATTAATTTATATTATTAAATGTCTCGGTAAATATAATTTTTTTTCACTCAGTTACTAACGGAGTTTTAAACCTTAAAATTTAATTAACAAAAATTCTAATTATTTGGGTCTACAAAACGAAGTCATTATTGATGACCCAAATTAATTCAAGAATATATTTTTAGTATCTTTATATTTTCATTTGTATAATGAAATATTTGTATAAGTACATTATTTCTCGTTCTCTAACGTTTTTTTTTTTTTCAATAGATCGTAATGGGCATATGCGCACCCCTCGCCTGGCCCACCAGCAAACTGCTGGACTACTTCCTGGGCGAAGAGATCGGCACACATTACAATAGGGAACGTCTGAAGGAGCTCGTCAAGGTACGTGAGCATAGGGATGTGGTATAGAATTTATGACCATGTCTTTATTGGAGCTGGTGTCACCAATGGTGATGGTAGCGTAACGTAATACACTGCGGCGTCCTTCAAACCGGAACACTGTGACATACATTTTTGTATATGAAAATTTCTAGTCTACCACCAGAAATACCATCCACTTGATAACCGAAGCCGTGCTGAAATATTCCAGGGATCATTCCTCTCCATCATCAGGCTGATGACGGAGATGTAGTTAGTCTGTAGTTGTAGTAAAATCGTTTCAAATGACTACATTCGGAGTTGTCGGCTGGAGACGGTTCAGTTTTATTTTCGAAGAGGCTGGAGTTTAAATATGTTATGGGCGTGTCGCCAACTGGAAGTCGCGGTGGCTCAGTGTGAATGGTCTGTCTCCAAGTCGCGCGGGTTCGATCCTCACTCGGCTCCAGCTTCCGGTGGAGGAGAATGTCGCACTTCAAGAACAGCTTTCAGGGATAAGTGACATCCGCCAGTTTTACTGCTGGTAGATAGTAGATACCGTAGTGCGAATACATTACTGTGTTCCGGTTTGAAGGCAGTTGCAACTGGTGAAATTACTGGGGTAACGAGATACACCCTATAAGCGGGAGTGTCACTTGTTATCAGGTGAAGGTCGCTCTGGTCTCGTCGCTGCAATGTTATATTTAGTCGCCAAGTTGCAGTGGTATTGAATTTAGATCTGTGCTGATCCTCAGTATAGACTAACGCTCCTGGCGCTGGTGATATCCACCATGGGAGAGAGGGTCTACTCCTTCTCCTGGTTCGAAAAAAAGACTTCTTGTGTGAAGGGCGCTGTAGCTAGTCCGTTGCACGAAGAGCTTCTTGGCCAACGACTGCTATTTCTGCCGCCGAACAGTAGTGTGCAAATATTACAGTTCCGGTTTGAAGGGCGTTGTAGCTAACGAAATTACTATTGGCTATATACATAATATAATCGATCATTTCATGTTCTCACCCACTATGACTCGGAGCCTGGTCACACGAGGTCAGGGTCTGGTACATTGAGAATGTTTAAGGCTCTCCTGCTTTAAAGACCAACCACCATCCAAATGGATGCTTTGATCCTTCACAAAATTACCACTGCCGTCACCAGATCACCAACCACGTGAACGACCTCGACAAGGAGGAGGTGAACATCATCTCCGGCGCGCTGGACCTCCGCAAGAAGACTGTTAAGGACGTCATGACGAAGCTGAAGGACTGCTTCATGCTGCCCATCACCAGCGTCTTGGACTTTGAGACCATGTCGGAGATCGTCAAGTCTGGTAAGTAGACCACCAGAAGTTGGAGAGTTTATACTCCGTGAATAATCTTGCCCTGCTTCACTGTTGTATATACCGTAGTGAAGCTGTAGTGATACATTGAAGGGCGCTGTAGCTATTGTTATTGAATAGCTACAGCGCCCTTCAATACTCCTCACATTAGTGAAGGACCATCAAAACTAATCACAGACAGAATAAGCAGAAGCTGTTCCTCATCAGCTAAGTTATGGGAACCGAAAGGTATGCTGATAATCTTTAATCGGCTGAACCGATTGATATAAAAGTAGCTACCACCGCATCGACTATTTCTGCCGACAAACGGTACTGTGTGAAGATTACTGTGTTCCGGTTTGAAGGGCGATGTAGCTAATGTAATTACTGTAGTAACCAGACCGGACATCTTATGTCTCAGGTGATGACCGTAATGTTGTGCAGTGTATACCATCTTACATAGCGCCGTGTTATGGGCAGGCGTATCACTTACCATCAGGTAGAACGTCCCGCTCGTCTCGTCGCTTAATCCCAAAAAGTGTGCAAACGTTAATGTGTTCCGGTTTGAAAGACGCTGTAGCTAGTAAGATTACTGGTGGTAGTGATTCATCATCGTATGTTTCAGCTAATAAAATCTGGTGCAGTGTACATCATCCTCACCAACCATAATCGCCATATTGGATTGTTTTGATATCCTCTCATCTATATCTTTATGGTCACCATCAGGTTACTCCCGGATACCCGTGTACGAGGGCAGCAGGGGTAACATAGTGACGGTGCTGTTCATCAAGGACCTGGCCTTCGTCGACCCTGACGACAACACGCCGTTGAAGACGCTCTGCCAGTACTACCAGAACCCTTGCAACTTCGTCTTCGAAGACGTGACCCTGGACGTGATGCTGAAGCAGTTCAAGGAAGGTGAGCTCGCACCAGTAGCAAGTTTTGGTCTAGTTGGGTGCTTGTGCCTGGTCTACCAGTGATCAGAGGGAACAGCTCCAGGAATAGCAGGGTTTTGTGATAGTACAACTAATACATCCCAATTGTGATGAGACGAGTTGGTATTCACCTGATGGTAATGATGATATGTACGGGTGTGGGTGTGGGTGATAAGGGTGTGAGGGTTCCCGCTCAATAACTCACGGAACCCAAGCCAAGTTCACCAGCTCGTGGTGCAACCTGATAATAAATAGACGAGGCTCTGGCTCCTGCCAACCCGCATTGGGGCAGCGTGGTGCCAGATGACCCGAATTCTCCCATATAAACCTTACAGATGATCAGCCTTAATGCTCGGCGGTGCCGGAGGCTGTGCTGGCTGCAGCTCAGGATCGAGATTTTTGGGGGAGGCCTATGGTTCAGCAGTAGATGTCTATGGGCTGATCATGATGATGATGCATTGTAATTATCTTGAGATTCTGGTAGCGGTTGCAGTGAAAGCTGTTGGCTTTCATCTGGAGTCATGTCATATTTAGTGCACTATCACGACATGCGCGAGGGTGCAGCCACTGAGGACTTTCTAAACGTGGCGGGATGTCGAGGTGACGTCGACATACGTCACGCGGCGAAGAGTGGGTGGTTCAGGGTCATCACGCCGCTGCCGGCTGCCGACGTCATTTTGGCGCAGGCGGTACTTTCCGTTTCAATTATTGATAAAACCGTCTAGGTAGGCACGGCGCAGCGTCCGCTGCAGCCGACATTACTGGGATCCGGTTTGAAGGGCGCTGTGGCTATCACAGATGGTAGGGTTCTGTGGCCGGAGACCGTCTAGGTAGGTACCAGCGCAGCGGCTATTGCAGCCGACAGACAGTACTATGTGTACATTACTGTAATCCGGTTTGAAGGGCGCTGTGGCTATAACTGGTGATAGGTCTCTGTTGCTGGAGACGGTCTAGGTAGGCACGGCGCAGCTCCTGCTGCAGCGGACAAACAGTACTGTGCGTAGATTACAGCGATCCGGTTTGAAGGGCGCTAAGGCTATCACTAGTCGTAGGTCTCTGTTGCCGGAGACCGTCCTCATAGACACCACCGCAGCGCCTACGACGGAGCTTTACCTTAGAGAGAGCCGCTCGGCTCTAAGCTACCGCGTTGCTTTACCGTGGAGAGAGCCGTACGGCCCTCCTGTATTTATTTGTATATGGCAATATTACTTATACATAGTATATTAGTATATACACTACAGTTATATATATATATATATATATATATATATATATAATCCCGCACAATATCATTCAAGGGCTTACGATATTTTACGTGAAATATTATTTCTATTTAAATATGGCGCGAATAGTTCGGTTGTTGATTATAAAAGCAATGGTGTCCGGGCTTTCGGCCACGCGCGCGGCAAATGGCCGCTGCGTCGGCTTTGTTTATTTATGTAATATGAAAAATGCGGTGCGCGGGAAAAGATTGAGGGCGATGTGCGCCGGAGTGGCGAGTAACATTTGTTCTTAAGCAATGAGACGAGCGGGACGTTCACCTGATGTTAAGTGATACGCCCGCCCATAACACGGCAGTAGTTAGGATGTTATTCACAACACTACAATGCGTTCGTCGCATGAGACATAAAATATTGTCTCCTTACCCCAGTAATTATACTAGCTGCAGCGCCCTTCAAACCGGAACACGGTAATGTTTGCACAGTACTGTCGGCAGCAATATGCGCTGCGGTGGCAGCTACCTAGACAGTCGCCGGCAACAGACTTACTAGCAGTGCTAACTATTGGTCCTTCAAACCGGATCACAGTACTGCCTGTCGGCTGCAACAGGCGCTGCGGTGGTACCTATCTAGACGGTCTGTAGCAACATAGACCTATCGGCAATAATGGATATTGGTCCTTCAAACCGGAACATGGTCATCTTTGGTTAAGATAATGTACACTGCACCACAATGTGCTCATCGTTAGGACGTAAAATGTCAAATCTTGTTACCATAGTAATTGCATTGAAATGTAGTAATACTTGCATACTGCAGCTTGGTGACAGGAATATAAAATTAACAATGGTTGCTTTTATTATCAGGTCACAAGGGTCACATGGCGTTCGTGCAGCGGATAGAGGAGGGCGACGGCGATCCGGTTTACGAGACCGTCGGGCTAGTCACCCTCGAGGACGTCATCGAGGAGATGATCCAGGCGGAGATCGTCGACGAGACGGACGTCATCAGTGAGTATACACTTCACCAGTAGACAGACGCAGTCACTGCTTCGAATCCGAGGCTGCTGAGTGGATGATGGATGAGATAGTTCAGTTGTAGCTATATCATCATCATCATCATCATCCTGTAGACGCCCAATGCTGGACATGGGCATCCCCACAAATTCTCCACTTCAACCCAACGCTTCTCGCATCCAGCGGTCTACCCGATCTTTACAGAACCTCGCTCCCTCGTATGCCACTCCAGCTTCAGGTTAAGGAACAACATCTAAGACCAGCTTCCCCATCAACCTTGATTTTGGCCTTGAAATTCGTAAAGTAGACCTGGTGATGGACGCGATGGTGGTGGGTCATTCCAAAAATAATTACAATGAAACCATTTTCTCCTTGCAGGCGACAATCGCACCAAGAAGCGCCTCGCCCGCCCGCTGAACAAGTTCCAGGACCTGGCAGCCTTCGCCGGCCACCAGGCGCACCGCGTGCACGTCTCCCCGCAGCTGGTGCTCGCCACCTTCCAGTTCCTAAGCACCAGTAAGTTTTTTTTAATGAAACTACTAAGCAAACGAGACGTCAATATCATCGGAACAATGTCCCACCTGTACCAAGACTTACATCCAGCTCAAAGGTCCACTACCAGCATAAAAACCTACCAACCAGTTCAAAAATCTAACAACTAATACAAAAATCTGCCAACTCGTACAAAAATCTATCAACCAGTACAAAAATCTACCAATTGGTGCGAAAATCTACCAACCAGTACAAAAACCTACCAACCAGTATAAAAATCTACTAACTTATACAAAAATCTACCAACTCAGTACAAAAATCTATCAACCAGTACAAAAATCTACCAATTGGTGCGAAAATCTACCAACCAGTACAAAAACCTACCAACCAGTATAAAAATCTACTAACTTATACAAAAATCTACAAACTAGTACAAAAACCTATCAACCAGTACAAAAAACTACCAATTGGTGCGGAAATCAACCAACCAGTACAAAAACCTACCAACCAGTATAAAAATCTACTAATTTATACAAAAATCTACCAACTAGTACAAAAACCTACCAACTAATACAAAAATCTATCAACCAGTACAAAAATCTACCAATTGGTGCGAAAATCTACTAAGTACAAAAACCTACCAAAAAGTACAAAAATCTACCTCTGTACAATAATCTACCAATCAGTACTAAAATCTACTAACCAGTAGAAAAATCTACCAACCAGGGCAAAAACTTACCACCAGAACGAAGATCTACCACCACTTGTCCAGTATCACGTAGAAACCTTGAAGCATCACTATTGATCTTCCATGTTCTAAACGTTCCGCTTCACCATGTCCGCGATCAATTTAATTCCAGGTGTGGACGCGTTCAGACCGGAGATGATATCGGAGACGGTGCTGCGCCGGCTGCTGAAGCAGGACGTCATCCATCACGTCAAGCTGCGCGGCGACGAGGACAAGAACGACCCCAAGAGATACGTCTTCCAGGAGGGCAAGCCGGTGAGTCGCTCGCTCCGTCACGCCGATCGCGGGGGGAGGGGTGTCAACTTCCGCCGGATGTCGACGCACGTTGCCATGAGACGTCCGCCAGGGTCAGATGGTTTTATCATTACCACCAATGGAAATGGAGGACTCTGGGTCCATCGCCATCAGCATTAGGTCAAGTGGTCTTATTACATTTAGAGTTGAGAACATCACACATTAGTACAATGTGTAGCTAGTGTAATTACTGCGGTAACAAGGTCGATCCTGGGTCTTATCGAGGAGTACAATGTGTTGTAGTGTATATTATTCTAATTAGCGCCACAGAACAGTTCCGGTTTGTAGGACGTTATAGTCAGTGTAATTACTGCGGTAACACGACTTAACATTCTGTCCCAAACGAGGAGTACAATGTGTTGTAGTGTATATTATCCTAATTAGCGCCACATAACAGTTCCGGTTTGTAGGACGTTGTAGTCAGTGTAATTACTGCGGTAACACGACTTAACATTCTGTCTCGACGAGGTGTACAATGTGTTGTAGTGTATATTATCCTAATTAGCGCCACATAATAGTTCCTGTTTGTAGGACGTTGTAGTCAGTGTAATTACTGCGGTAACACGACTTAACATTCTGTCCCAAACGAGGAGTACAATGTGTTGTAGTGTATATTATCCTAATTAGCGCCACATAATAGTTCCTGTTTGTAGGACGTTGTAGTCAGTGTAATTACTGCCGTTTTAGTCAGTGTAATTACTGCGGTAACACGACTTAACATTCTGTCCCAAACGAGGAGTACAATGTGTTGTAGTGTATATTATCCTAATTAGCGCCACATAGCAGAATGCCGGTTTGATGGGCGCTGTAGGTAGTATGATTACTGCGGTAACAAGACTTAACTAGTACCTCTTCTCCAGGTTGACTACTTCGTGCTGATCCTCGAGGGTCGCGTGGAGGTGACCGTCGGCCGCGAGAACCTCGTCTTCGAGGCCGGCCCGTTCACCTACTTCGGCGTCCAGGCGCTCACGCAGAACGTTGGACTAGGTGAGACAGTAATAGTCGACTTAATTTTCCGACTAAAAAAAATTTGCATAACACCTGATGATGAGTGATACGCCTGCTAACATTGCGCTCGTCGCTAAGAAACTATAGCTACAGCGCCCTTCAGCACGCAGTAACGTTTGCCACACCAGCAACGGAATCCCACCATCGGTATACCACCACCAGTTCCAGTACAGCAGTCGTTTCCTCCACCACCAGTCCGCAGCAGGCCACAACTGGAGATTCGCCTCTCCCAAATACCATAGTCTCATTTCGCTACAATTGTACTGTGCTGATCTAGGTACCGCCGCAGCGACAAACAGTATTACCTTGATCCGGTTTGAAGGACGCTGTAGCCAGTGAAATTACTACGGTTACTAGATTTAACATCCTGTCTTAACAGGAAGTAATGTGGTGTAGGGTTTATTATAGTGATTAGCGCGATTACAGAGGTCCGGTTTGAAGGACGCTGTAGCTACTGAAATTACTATGGTAACTAGAATTAACATCTTATGTCTTAATAACGAGCACGTGTTGTAGTACTGATCATCTTAACTAGCGCCACGTTACAGATTTCCGGTTTGAAGGGCGCAATAGCTAGTGAAATTACTGTGGTAACAATACATAACATTCTGTGGCATAACGAGGAGTACAATGTGGTGTAGTGTATATTACCTAACTAGCGCCACATTAGAGTTCCGGTTTGAAGGACGCTGTAGTTAATATAATTACTGCGGTAACAAGACTTAACATCCTGTGTCTTAATGAGGAGTATAATGTGGTGTAGTGAATATTATAATAATTAGCGCCAGTACAGAGTTCCGGTTTGAAGGGCGCTGTATGGATGCAGTGTGCAGGGTGGGCATATCACTTACTATCAGGTGTATGTCCAGCTCGTCTCGTATATATTTTTTTTATATTTATATATGTAATAAAATCCGTGATTCTCCTCCAGCTGAGTCCCCGGCGCCGTCGACCCTCGGCTCGCTGCAGAACCTGAACATGGATTCTATGCTGCGGCACACCTTCGTACCTGACTACTCGGTGCGCGCGATCGCCGAGCTGTACTACCTCACCATCAAGCGGTAACCCATCCATCTCTAAACCTAACCCACCTCCAGCTCGTTCATGGAGCTGAGGAGCTCCTCGGCGGAATTGATAACAGTGGTCCGGAGACCTTTGAACTTAACGGTTCCTTACGGCTCTGTACAAAGTGGTTGGACTTGGTTAATGCTGGGGACTGCTTTATACTGTCTCTTGGCTGAAGGTCAGTGGACAGGAGTGTGGCCTTCATCCTCACCTTCTAGAAGATGGTAGGATTATGATTGGTGGTATAACACGGATGGTCAAAGTGTTACATGGTATAATGGTTGGACTCTCTTGCCGGAGACCGTCTAGGTAGATACTACCACAGCGCCTATTGCAGCCGACAGTACTGTGCGTACATTATTGTAATCTGGTTTGAAGGGCGCTGTAGCTATTAGTGGTGATAGGTGTCTATTGTCGGAGACCGTGTAGGTAGGTACCACATCCAATCTATTGCAGCCGACAGACAGTACTGTGATCCTGTATGAAGGGCGCTGTAGCTAGTGTAATTACTGGGGTAACGAGACTCGACAAGTGCATACCACCTTAACTAGCGCCACGTTTTGTTGTGGATAGACCTTCACTTAACATCAGGTGAACGTACCGCTCATATCGTCGCTTAAGCAGATACACTAACTACAGCGCCCTTCAAACCGGAACGCAGTAATGTTCGCACGATACTTTTATACGTTAACCATTAAAATTGCAAATTAATTTTTACTAATGCGTACGTACATCGGTCACCAGGTCGATGTACTTGGCCGCCAAGCGCGCCACGCTGATGGAGAAGGGCGCTCTCACCAAGGGCGGCACCAACGAGCAGATCGAACCGGAAGTGGACAAGGTCAGTGCGGAAGTCTGCCATTGTGGGGAAATACTCCATCTTTATAATATACGGCAGTACATACATGTATAAACGAACCATAGACAATATGTCCTCAAATCAACAAATGAGGATCTGGCTTCCACCGACTCGCATTGGGCCAGCCTGGTGGGGAATAACTCAAACCCCCCCTCCCATATGAACCCCCTACAAACGACAGCTCCTGATGTCCGGCGGTACCAGAGACTACTGATTGTGACGGACCTTGGTAAGGGATTGCAACCAGGGCAGCACAGGAGCGACCCTGTGGAGATCTTTGGGGGAAGCATATGCCCAGCAGTGGGCATCTATCGCCTGATGATGATTACTCCACTTATTCTTTACCTCATGGTGACATCCATTCCTCTACATTCCTGTTTCACATCCTCTTATCCAACTTTTCTTTTCTCCCATCTCAATACTCTTCTCACTCCCTCTCCTCTCAATCACATACCTCATCATCAGCCAATTGACGTCCACTGCTGGGCATAAGCCTCCCCCAAATATTCCCACCTCGATCGGGTAGGAATTCATATGGAGAGGTATTGGGACCATTTCCCACCACACTGGCTCAATGGAGGTTGGTGGGAGCCAGAGCCTCGTTTGAAGATTAGCAGGATGCCCCACGAGCAGGTGAGGTTGACCTAGATCCTGTGAGTTGTACGGAAACCCTTACATCCTTAGTTCACTCTTCCTTTCTCCCTTCCTTTTATTTGTCGCATAATGCATCCTGACGCCTATTTGTTGTTGCAGCTGCTGCGCGAGGGTGACAGGATGGAGGAGATCCCCGAGAGGGACAAGCCTCCGCGGCAGGTGAGGAACATTCCAGGATATGACTGCTCACGGCTCCGCCTTAATTTTATATTTATCTCTATAAATTCCTTTTACACGCTGCATAGAGTTTGGGAATCCCCGCCGAGAGGTACTAGCTACCGCTCACAGGATATCCGGTTTGTATGACGAACTCAAAACTCGACATATCTATACGCTACAGGTAACAACCGCAGCTGCTATTTGCATCGTCAAACAGCAGTGTGCAAATATTGCTGTGATCCGGTTTGAAGGGCGTCGTAACTAATGAAATTATTCTCAACTATCACATGCACCATTAAAAAACAAATGGCGATCGTTTATCATTTTCTATATGATATATTATCTGTGACAGTTCCTGCCGACGTCCGCCAGCCCGCACACGAACGCGACGTTCAGGAGCCAGGAGAAGGAGGAGCGCGGCAACCCCGAAGAAGAGAAGCTTCTAAAGAAGTAGCCGACAGTTGGCAACACCGACAACGTTTTAATGTTTACTGACAAAAACTATATACACTAGAGGCATGACGTTATTTTTATTAAAAAAAAAAAAAACAAGCTAGTTCGTAGTAATTTAACAGAGCATTTTTCTTTTTCGTGAATTTAACATAGGTATAGTTGCGGGGGTGGCGAACCTTTGGCCGATAACCTAACCTAACCTAACCCTCGAATAGAAGGCATTTTATAAAAAAAAAATGTGTGCGTGTACTAGTGTACACACGTAAGAAGTGAAACTTCTTTATGGCCTTATTTTTCGAAAAATGATCTCCATGCAACTTTCTAGAAATTGGTTAAATAAAGTTAAATTAGATAAAGTTTAAACAAAAGGATTTTATTATCATAGACACGAATACAAATAATACAATTATTTCACTTTACCTTTTTGCTACTAAGATTATTACAGCATTTCATTAATTGTAATAGAATTATTACTATCATTGTCATTGTCATTATATATTTTTGTAATTAATGGCTTATGGTAACTGAAATATGAAATATATGGTTTACATTCCACGAAATTTAGTGACCGAGTAAAAACTCCATCAATTGTAGTGCCAGATTTGTGGATTCTTCCATCATTGAATCTACAAAAATTAGTTAATTGATTTACAAAAATTATATAACATATTTCAGAATTTATACTTTATGCCAATTAATTGATGTTCATTAAATTAGCAGTCGTATTAATTAATAAATACTATTTTAATGAAATCATATACATTGACCGATAGTTACAATCAGAAACTGAGGTTAACCTTAAATATCTTAAATTTAAAAAAATAAATACCACAATCCCACCCAAGTATTAGAAAAAGAGATATAAATACTTACTTTTGTTAAAAATCCACTGGAATTAGAATTAAAATAAAGCCTTTGATTTTGTTGATCACTTTAGTATTGATATATTATTTATCACGTCGCTATTGTGTTTCAGAAAAAAGATGGCGCGTAACGGAAAAATGTGACGCGTAACCGAAAAATGTGACGGTAAATTTTTTTCCAACGCCGATAAAGAAGTTTCACTTCAAAAATATTTTTTAGAAAAAAAAAATTAATAAACATTTTGTATTTTAAAGTAATTAAAAAAAAAAAAATCGAACAACTACACGAAAAGGCTCGCCGTCCCTGTTATAGTCTGTAGGTGTAGTACTTATACCGATAACAAAGATGGCGCCGGTTTTGGCGCCATCGTCTGACAGCGCGGCGCCGTGCGACATTTTGTTTGATCATCATTATTTAATGTTATAATCATCACAATTATATTATAGCCTTAATAATTACAATTATTTTAATTACCATAATTTTTTTTTTAATTTCAAAGAGAAGGTCGCACCGCGCGGCGCATGCGCACGTTTATACACAAGTATTTCAATACCTAGTATATATACTATAAGTATATTGTTGGTATGGAATTATTTTCTTAAGGGAATATTTCGACAATTTTTTTTATGTAGTTGTTTTTTTTTTTTAAAGTAACATGGACTAATGTGGAGCCCACAGACCTGCCATAGACTAGTTGGTCTAACTATATGAATGTTGCCAGTAGCCAGCCCGTGCCTTGTACCGGAAGTGCGTTTATAAACTAAGTGTCTTACCGCTCTGGTGCTGTTTGTGAAATCGATTATCTCCCTACTAATGTATACAGCGAGACGTAATTAATGCGTAATTAAAATAATTCCTCGTGTCGTGCAGTTGAAGGTGCTTTTGGGAGGAAGTCGGTAGTGTTTTTTATTCTATACATGTCTACAGATTATATACACATACATACATACATATATATATATGTATATGTATAATAATGCAAGTGGTATTGTTTGTAAATGCAGTCTGTATGTTATATCCACGGATATTAGAAAGCTTTTATTAAAAATCATTATTAGAATTTTTTTTTGAAGTTTTATTTTTAAATCTACTTACAACAGATGTCCACGTAGATTCTCCAGATGTTCAAGACCTGGAGAACTTCTCTTCCACGAAACATTGTTTTTTTTTTTTTTTATACCTGACAATGGATTTATTTTACTCGTAAAGCTTTCAATATGCTTGTAGTGGAATGTAATGATGCCAGTGCGTCCGAGATGTTGAAGGAGGTTACCAGATTACTTCGCTGCTATGAGAAGTCGCACGGCTTCCTCCTGGAAGCGACTACAGTCATCGGCAAATGAATTGTTGCATGTTCTGAGAACGTACACAGGAACAAAATATTAATCAACTGGCGAGACGATAAGATGATATTATACTTGATGCTGTTTGGCTGTGGATTTATTTATATTCTTTACTCATACCAAAGATATTTTCTTCCTTTTTCTGTAATGGATTTATACCTAAATAAATAAATTATATTATTGTTGTATTAAAAGAAAAATTGCCGCGATACGAAATGAGACACGACAGCTATTTTGCTACATGACAACGCTCGGCCTCATGGTGCAAAACCAGTGAAACCCTACCTGGAAACGGTTCAAAGGGAAGTACTACCCCACCCGTGTTCATCCTGACATAGCCCCTTCTTATTTTCACCTATTCCGTTCGATGGCACATGGTCTAGCTGATCAGCGATTTCATTCTTATGAAGAAGCTAAAAATGGTATCGATTCTTGGATAGCCTCACAAGACATGTTTTTCCGACGCGGAATTCATATACTGCCAGAAAGATAGGTGGGTGAATGGATGGCTTGCGATTATTACTTATGCGGTCACATGAAATCTTTACACAACAACAATTAATTCGTTAGAAGATTTAAAGTCACGCATCATCGTCGCTGCTGATAAAATAAGAGAACAGCTCACAGGGCGAGTCACTCGATCTGACTTAAGGAAAAGGCTTCGTTCCTGTATCAGGAACCGTGGCCGTCAGTTTGAGCAAAATTTAAATTAATTGTTACTTTAAACTGTTGCTCTGGACTGAATATCTATAACGACAACAACAAGCCCGCGCGTGTTACAACAACAACAATAGGGTCACATTAAGGGCCGGCGCGGCGTCTGACTATTGTGAGTCTATACAGTTTGATATTTCATGGTACTAGGTTATATTACAACTGTTTTTTTTTCCTAAATTTTAGAAACTTTATGTACTTACCTGTACCTTGTCGGACAGGTATTGAAGTCAGCTACTTATTTATGTGCTTTATACTTATATTTTATAAACAAAATTTTATTCTAAGATTAAATAAATATGTAAGTGTGACGCCTTACTTGTTACTGTCACCGCTTTCAATGAACATAATTTAAATGTTTTAGTCCCTAAGTGATAATTATTAATTTAATTTAATAAAACAATGATTAAACAATAATTATTACAATAAAATTTGTGTTGAAATAATAAAGAAATAAAATCATCGAATTTATTCTTAGAAAATCGGGAATTCTTTATAAAATATTTATAAAATGACTAACTCCATACACACTGTGGCTGTATGCTGTACTCCATACACAGACAGACAGGACACGAGCTGGACTTTAGCACGTACACAGCTCTTACACCTGTTACCTTACACCCTGTATATATGTATCCTCCTTATCCAAAGATTCATTGGCTCATCACGAGAACTTTAAATCTATTACACGCACTGGTGGTAGGTCTCTGTAGTCCGAGATCGTCTAGGTGGGTACCACCCGAAGCGCGTATTTCTGCCGCCAAATAGTACTGTGGAAACATTACTATGTTCCGGTTCGAAGGGCGCTGTGACTAGTGTAATTACTGGAGTAACGATATACAACATCTTATCTCTCAGGTGACGAGCCCAAAGCGGTTAAGTGCAGTCTTAATTATCGTCATGTTACGTAACACCTACCGTTAGGTGAACGTGTCGCTCGTCCTGATCACATAAAAAAACGTGAACACTCAAAATGTGGTGGAGGTACTGTTTCTGCCGTTTAGAAGTAGGCTAAGAATGGATTTTACAAAATTCTATCCCTTAAGGGAGTTGCGAGGCTGTTACGGCTAGAACAGCTATTTATATTTAAAATGCTGCATCAGCGATGTCATTTAGGGCGCCGTACATGTTTTATATTCTTTTTTTTTAAATTCACCTTGTGGACACTGGACACGCGAACATTGAGTCCGATGAAGCGATTATAATAATAAATATATTTATTTAGATATAAACTCATAACTTCTTCCTGCCCTTTTCTCTGCTATGTGGCTTCGGCACACGTGCTTCTCTTCCACATTCCTCCATCAGCCGATATATCTGAATCCACACTCTTCTTACACACGTCATCATCCACACTTTCTTCGGTACCCGTATAACCCCTCCACGTACCTTCTCATCACTTTCTTCGCTATACGCCCTTCATCCCTCCGCACAACGCGCCCGCACCATGCTAACCTCTTACTCCTCAACTCCTCTGTCACTGGAGCAACATTCAGAGTTTTAATAAACTCATTATAGTTAGTAAAATATATATATATATATATATCAATGTTTACACACACACGCATAACTATAACCTTTACCTAATAATAAAAATATAACTAGAGCCACAGTCAAGGTAACCAACAGGGCAAAGGTCATAAAAAAAAATTGAAAATATGGTGACGCGTTGCGGTGGCGCACGTGGCCGCATCGTCATGCGACTTTAGCCTAATGCTTACTTCGGTCGGATAAAAAAAAGGCAAATAGAAAAAAAATATATTTTTATTATTTCCTATACATTCGTTACGACGCCATTTTGCAGATGTCTTCGTACTCGACAGCCTTCACCACCCGACCCGACAGCGGACCCTCCGATATCTGAAACACACACACACATATATATATATATATATATATATATATATATATATATATATATAATGAAAATGGTGTCCTTTCCGAATCACTTGAAAACGAGTGAACGTATCGACACGGCGACGCGAGCGTCCGACGCGACATGATCTACAGATGGAGATGAGATATTTATTTTTTTGAATTTCATGGATCATCATTGTATGTAAACGTTTTCATTTGATATTTATGCGGTTGCTATAGCAACGGTTGCTATAGGAATTTTATATGCACATAATCTTTGTCCTTGGTGATATGTTTCCTTTAATCGGAACCTCAAGTTGAGACAGGGTCTAAGTACCACCGACAGTTTGTTTAAGGAACTGCTCGTTACTTAAATGTGATAGGTTTCTTCGGGGAGAGGTCCGATCGCGCCGGCGGTCGGGACGCGACTGTGCCGCGCGGGTACATATTTTTTTTATTACTACCCGCATGATACTAACAAAAACATGCAAGTATAGAAAAAATATATAATTATGAAATTGGGGTGTAAAGGTACCCGCACAACAATTCACGGGATCCAAGCCAACCCTCACCAGCTCCTGGTGCACCCTGCTAATCGATAAACGATGCTCTGACTCTCACCAACTTGTATTGGTCCAGCGTGGTGGGAAATGGCCTTACAAATGTGGAGATCTTTGGAGGAGATCTTTGTCCAGCAGTGGACGTATATCGGCTGATGGTGATTAATGGAATTTCATCAGACAGATAGGTCGGTGTGTAGATCCTGTGGGTGCTGACCTCGACGTCGCAGCAGTACTTGTCCAAGTATATGCTCCTCAGCAGGCCGGCGTGCCCGCTGTACGCGCCGTTCACGAACCTGACGGCGCGGCCCTCCGACGGGATCACCGTCTCCAGGTGGTTCTGCTCGAACAGAGTGAGAGGGATATAAGAACCCTGGAGTACCTTGGGTGAACCTGGCTTGAATACCATCAGATGTAAAGAGAGGTCGCTGTTGCCGGACCGTCTAGGTCGATACCACCGTTGCGCCTATTGCAGCCGACTGACAGTACTGTGATCCGGTTTGAAGGACGCTGTAGCTATTACTGCTGGCAGGTCTATGTTGCTACATACCGTCTACGTAGGTACAACCGCAGCGCCTATTGCAGCTGACAGACAGTACTGTGCGAAAATTACTGTGATCCGGTTTGAAGGGCGCTGTGATTTATCTAATTACTAACGTTTCTAACAACGAGCGCAATATGGTGCAGTGTTTTCCATCCTAACTCGCACCGTGTCATGAGCGGGCGCGACACTTAGAATTAGGTGAACGTCCTGCTGTGTCGTCACTTCCTTGAATATATTATACTTTACATCGTCAAAGGGATAGTCTACGGCTGCGAGCTCACCTGGTCAAGTTTGATCCTGACGCTGGAGTCGAGCAGCTTGACGTGGGCCGCGTACTTGTCCACCACGCGCTCCACCACCGCCTTGCGCCTGTAGTACTTCTCGCCGAGGCTCTTCGTCACTATCTTCACCACAATACCATCAGCGAGCCAGTGATCCTTCCTGATCGGGGAGCGGTCGGTGAACATTAATATTAAACGTATTAGTACTGGTGGTAGGTCTCTGTCGCCGGTGACCGTTCAGTAGTGAAAAGAATGTAATCCGGTTTGAAGGACGCTGTAGTCAGTGAAATTACTGCGGTAACGAGACATCTAATTTATAAAGTTCCTACAGTAGTATAGCTAGCACCGCGTTGTGATGAGCGTATCACTCATTATCAAGTGAAGGTCGCTCCTCAGTCGCGTGTGTGACCTTGAGTTGAACGCACGCTCTTACAACTATGAAACGAAAAATCTATGTTTCTTTCTTTTTCTTTACCTACCCTACTCTATATGTGTGATAATGATGGAGAGGGTTCAAGCGACTTTAATATGGGGGAAAGTATCTCAGTGTCTAATGTGGGGTTAAGTATCTCAGTGTCTAATATGGAGGGAAGTATCTCAGTGTCTAATATGGAGGAAGTATCTCAGTGTCTAATATGGAGGGAAGTATCTCAGTGTCTAATATGGAGGGAAGTATCTCAGTGTCTAATATGGAGGGAAGTATCTCAGTGTCTAATATGGAGGGAAGTATCTCAGTGTCTAATATGGAGGGAAGTATCTCAGTGTCTAATATGGAGGGAAGTATCTCAGTGTCTAATATGGAGGGAAGTATCTCAGTGTCTAATATGGAGGGAAGTATCTCAGTGTCTAATATGGAGGGAAGTATCTCAGTGTCTAATATGGAGGGAAGTATCTCAGTGTCTAATATGGAGGGAAGTATCTCAGTGTCTAATATGGAGGGAAGTATCTCAGTGTCTAATATGGAGGGAAGTATCTCAGTGTCTAATATGGAGGGAAGTATCTCAGTGTCTAATATGGAGGGAAGTATCTCAGTGTCTAATATGGAGGGAAGTATCTCAGTGTCTAATATGGAGGGAAGTATCTCAGTGTCTAATATGGAGGGAAGTATCTCAGTGTCTAATATGGAGGGAAGTATCTCAGTGTCTAATATGGAGGGAAGTATCTCAGTGTCTAATATGGAGGGAAGTATCTCAGTGTCTAATATGGAGGGAAGTATCTTTTTCAAAGAAACAGTTTTCAAGGAGAGTGTAATCATACAGAGAAACGAGAAAAGGGAACGAAATGAGAGTAGCAGCGAAGATGACTTGATAAGAGCTGAAGGTGGAAAATGGAAGCTAAGAGCGTGGTCTCAAACATCGAAGTTGAGGAGAACACAGAAGTAAAGTATACCGTGAGTCAAGAACAAATGGATTTAGCTAAATTATCAAGAGAAGAAAACAAAGATGCTGCCGAAAAGTTGATTCAGAATAAAATGATCTTAGATTCTGGGAGATAAGGCTCAAAAAAAAAAAAAAAATCGTCTGTATTTTTTTTGGTATATTGTGGGAATAAAGGATATATTATTATTATTGATATTTTGTCGCTGGTCACAACCAGATCCCGGAAATGCTAATCTTCTGTAGACTGTCGTCCAGCACGACTGCTCGTGCACATGTATGGGTTTCTCACACTATACTTACCATATTTTTTTTTTTTTTTTTTTTGAAGATGTCTACAATAATATTCTTGTAGATCAATTAATCTGTATTCTTGACAATTAGGTACTTGGTATACATATCTGCATAATCTATATAATTTTTAAAATGAACGCAGATTAATGATAAAACATTCGGATGATTCCAATGTTTTAATTGGATGTACGGGCAAAGGTTTAGCTCGAGTGGAGCCACTGTCAGCTTTATTATACATTATAATTATAGCTATATGTAATCAAATGAAGGGTGTTATGGCAGTGTGCTGATGATTTTCTTCTTTATAATACAAAGATCTTTACATATGAGTAAAATGATCAATAACTACTCGATGGTTTCCAAAAAATCCAAAATGTCTAGATTTAGTAAAGGAAGTAGGAATCAAACAATTGATACAATTAATCAGGGACGTTGGGCCTGGTGGTAAGTTTTAAATATCTTGGTATGCAGTTAGATGAATCAGTCGGAGTACAGTTATCATTGGAGTATGTAGTTGTATTAAACTTAGATCCATATTGAGAGCTGGATCGGGGACGGAGAAGACATCCCAAAGATCTAATAGCTTAGACTATGGTAGTTTCCTTTATGGAAATTCTAGAGATAATACTGCTTACAAATTAGATGAGATTCAGAATCGAGGATTAGGAATCATGGGTTTCATGAAAACTTCACCAGTTCATGTGACAGAGAGCGAGTTAAGCATAAATCCATTCCATGTGCCTTACTCTTTAAATATTGCATCTAAATGTCTCTGTTTAATAACTTATCTATAAAGTGTAAGTGAGAAAAGTAAACCTTTACCCGAGTGGCTCAAGTCGTAGATGTGGTAATGCTGCAGCTTCCTCCGATCAGACATGGAGTAATTCTTCAGTATTTAAAAATTAGTTTATTGTTTCATATATGATTATGGAATTTCTTGCAATATTGGAATGTCTCTAAGTGTGTCAGGATGTTGACATATTGGCAGCGGTTCTGCGGTTCAGGGTTCATCAATGTCATGAGATATTAATGTAAATGTTCCTACCGAAGGAGCTTATAATTGCAATGGATTCCATCAGCTGTGGATCAGGGAATATGAGGAGGCTGACAGGTTAGCTAAAGTTGGAGCGGGGAAATACCACATTTAATAGGAGTCTTAAGAAAATGAAGCGGAGATAAAGGAATCTGGTACAAAATCATTCAAAGTCAGCCTCCTCGCTTGCCTTGGTTTAATTGTGAAGTAAGTAGGGCATCGGTTGTTAAAGATCTCAGGCTGCGCTCCGGATGCTGTCCATCAGCAAGTTTTGGATATGTCATGAAAATACTTCTCCGTACTGCAGCACTTGCAACAAAAATGGATGTCCAACACTTGCTGATGGTGTCTAAGATATCAGAGCAGAGAGGAGTTGATATGTGAACATCACATCAATACTTTGGACTTGGTGTTGTGTGAACTAAAGTCTGGAGCTGCTGAAGGCATAGTATTAGCACCCTTAGGGTTTTTTTAGTTGTCTTTTGAGCCAATGGGGCTGACATACCAAGGGATGTAAGCCTCCGCCCCCCCCAAAAAAAAAAAGATTAAAAAGTTGCTCCTGGTCCTGTATCCCACTGCTGGGAATCGATTACTGCTGTTATAAAAAATAATATCCTATTGCACTGGCTATAGCGTCCTTCAAACCGCGACAGTTAACGGTGTAAGAAATTGGCGCTGGCAGTGGACATGGCACCGCTTTGACCTGAACACATGGCACCTGTTCGCTCTCTCCCTCGCTCTCTCCTGCATCTCCTTTATGGAATCCAACGCGCTCTGCTTACTCTTGCTCTCTTCTGCCTTCTTCTTCTTAGCAGACGACGTCTCCTCTTTGGTCTTCTGAAGAGCTGACTTCGGCAGACCATCATGTTTGTCTGCGAACATCAATATAATAACATATCAATCGCTTTCTCTTTTTTTTTCAACGAACACTTGATATTGAGTGATACCCCCCCCCCCAGGAACAACATGGTGTTAGTTGTGATGATATATACAGAACCAATCTTAGGTTAATCATTAGTGTCATTACCCCATTTCACTACCTACAGCGCCCTTCAAACCGGATCACAGTAATGTTTTGCACTGTACTGTTATTCAGCTGCAATAGTAGCTGAGGTGGCACCTATCTACATGGTCTCCAGCAACAGAGTCCTGGCAGCTAGTAAATCTCTACTATGGTGTAGAATCTGACGGACCTGGTAATAAGTCCCCGGTTTGATTCCATGGTCATGTGTCAAGTTTGGTGTTATGGTGCTTTGGCACCAGCAACCCATCAACACCATAATATCATTGGTATTGTTTTTCCAGTTCCCCTGGTGTACTAGGGCTCCGGTACCTTTCATCATCATTTCTACCTGTTCCCTCTCTCATATTAACTTCTCAAAGCATCACTGTTTTCCAGCTAAACTGATGAGCTGGTTCCTCAATCTGACCACCCCGAGCTCGCTTAGTAGGCAATGAGGTATACCTTCCAAGAGCATGAACTTGGAAATCTCTCTGGTCTCCGACAAGTCAGGACTTACCTTAGTCGTATTCCTATCAGCCGGAGACCAAATTTTAAACAAACACCTACCCTCAAGTTTCCTCTTCACATTAAGACTCAACGTGACCCTCTCCTGGCTGTTCTCTCTTTTGAACTCCGAGTATGAAGGTTCATCAGCTCTCTCCTTCTTTCCTTTCTCCACTTGCTTCTGTATGAACTCCAGCATTCTCTCCTGCATTTGAAAGAATTCAGTATTATTTATGATGACCCAGGAGACATGTCCAGCAGTTGACAAACAATCTAAACATACCTGATCATCTTTATCCATCTTCTCCTTTTTGACCTTAGCCTCCTGAGCTGCTATGGCGGCGGGGTCTCTGTCTATGTAAGCCACGAACCATCCCTTCTCCGTCTCATCGACCACGCATTTACCCTCCCTCCCCAGCCACTTGACGAAGTCGGTCAGAGTCTCCCACTGCGTCGCGTTCATGTGTAGATGGTCTCTAAAAGATTACCAAATTGGAGATCCATCATCACCAGCAGCCCATGGACACCTTCCGAGCTTGACAAGTTGATCATCAAGATTTAACTGTCTCCGTTCTATTGTAGCCAACTGCTCACCATCTCACACCGAGACGTGGCTTCGGAAACAAACTTGGGACTTGTGAGGCAAGAGCTTTGACTCCTGCACCACGACACCAGATATAATTGGGACTCCAGGAACGAGACCGAGGTGAACTCTCTAAGAGTGTCCAAAGGTCCATATTGCCCACTGCTATGTACTGAATATATGATAAGACAGAAGTAGGCACCATGCTGTTATCAGCTCCGTGTCCTAAAGTGACGGCATGTGAATATATTGTGAAGTACCCACATTGTTATTATTCGTCAACAACATTAGTCAAATACCCACATATATAGCATTGCTTCCTCCCCCCCAACGGGTTCCCGCCTTCTCATGGCGGAGAGGCTTCGTTACCATGGAACGACACACGGCGAAGCGAAGGGAAGTGGAACCCACCCGGCCGGCCTGAGGCGGCCGCTCCAGGTTAGAGCACCGGTTTGGGTAACTGGAGCTCAGCGGAGCGGCCGGAGGATGCAAGGGTGGTGTCATACTGCCCCTTGCAGCCGAGGTGGAGTCGGGGATGGAGTATCCTCTGCGACCAACAACGGGTGGCAGCAGGCCCAACATCGGATCCGCCGCAGGGAGCCGGGAGAGTTTTCTCTCTTGGCTCCCATGGCCTCTGGGCGACAGGTTTGGGGGAACCAGTCGCCTGCGCTACTGCTGGAGGCCGAGAAGGGGGCGTGCTGCATATTCCGGCGCGCCCTGGAATGGGAGGATTCTTCCCTCCCTCCCGGGGTGAAGCTGCGAGAGCGGCCAGCGCCGGCAGGGTCGCGGTTGTGAGCGAAACCGTTCCCGCGACCCTGCTATCAGACAATGAGGCGGAACAAGGTGGGGATTTTAGTCGGTGCAAGTCCGACATAACCCTTTCTTGCCCTGGCCAGGATTCCTTCCTCCTTAGAAAAACTACTCTTATCAGAAAAATAAAAGCTTAGTACTTTAAACTACCTAAATCAATTAATCAAAATATTATGTAAATGAAACTATTACAAATATAAATCTCCTGCACCAGCACCAGGTCTCGTATATGGCTTTGGAGAATGCAAGGATCTTCTGGCTTTAATCTTTCCCGGGACACTGCTTTCAGATGTGGTAATCCCAATATATCTGCCCATTCATCGGAATCGGGAAATTCAATTATTTCTTCACATTCCTCTAACTTTTCCTGATCATCTCGATTCTCCTCCTCTTCACATGCCTCTATTACTCCTCCCCGGACCCTAACTGTACTATGCTCATTATCATCGAACACATCCCTACTGCTCACTATTCTCTTTATCAGCTGATTGATGTGGCGATTAAGTAAATTCCTCTTATCTGTTCCAATTTGATAACTTGGACTAGACTTGTCAACTATTGTGCTGGTCATCCATCTAGGACCTGGAGTAATTACGATTCACAATCACCTGTCCTATTAAAACCTCTCTCTACTGTCTCCGACTGTCATTGATGACCAGGTTTTCTTCTTTCCTGCTGCTTATTAGCAGGATGTAGTGTCAAGTAATGTACTTGTCTCCTCATTAGTAACTCTGCAGGACTCTTACTTGGTGCACAACACGGAGTAACTTGCCATGTTAAATCTTCTATCTTAGAAAGCTTACTTTTAAGTTAGCAGCATTCGTTCTGCTAAGCCAATTGTCGCTGGATGATATGGTGCAGTGGTCACGTGGCGGATGTTATTAGCTTTTGAGCTCCTCCTCAGACACCTGTTCAAAGAAAGTGTAGAAGAGCACCGGTGTGTTCTATAAGAGATCCCGGAGCCTCTCCGAATGCACTGATGGAGACCACTGAGGTGGTTTTAGTGAGTAAGAATCTCTCATTACCCTGACTTCCCCCAGAAACAAAAAAAAGGGGGTGTTTATAATAGATTCAACTTTCCTTGGTGCTGGAGGAATCTCTTCGCATCAATAATATAGTCTAAAATTTCTACCGTTTCTTTTGCAATTAGACTTTTTGTTTTGTTGAGACGAAGACCTGCATGTTCTATCCTTGCTGCTGCATTTCAGATCGCTGCATTTTCTTACAGACCACGTTAACAAATCGACACTCCCCACCATGGCGTTCACCGCAGCGATAACAAAAACGGGTCTTGTGTAAAGCATTGGTATCCATCGGTTCCTCAGCATCGGTCACCGCGTCCTGCGCCGCAGCACCAGGCGTACTGTCGCGAATCATGCAGATGTCACGCACTACACTTTCTGATGAGAATAAAGATTGTCTCTTTTTAAAAGTTCATATTGTAAACTTTCATCACCCCTGCCGCACACTAACCTATCGCCTAACATTCACTCCAGATCCATGAAGTCACACCCGGCACTAAGTTTACGCAATCGTGCAATTTACTCGCAGGCTTCACAGAGTTTCTGATCGCAATTATAAAATTTTATCTATAGTGATTTGTCACAATTGTTTGAATTTCACTAAATGTTGCATCACTCGCTTTATTACGAGTAATTAACACCACCAAAGTCTCAAGCACTCGCAAACCACACACTGAAACAATTAGTTCTTTTAGCTGCGTAACAAAATTTATATAGATCCATATAATGATCCCAATTGTCCGTTTGTGGAATAAATTCTTCAAATTTCACTGCCTTTTTGTCCATTTTGTTCACTTTACAACCTCGTCGCCACTGTTATATACTGAATATATGATAGGACACATGAGTATATATACTATGTATTGTGAGCAGCTATGTAGCCATATTCTAAAGTGACATTATGTGAATAAATTATGAAGTACCCGCTTAGTTGGTATTATTTGTCAATAACACATACAAGTCAAATACCCACATATATAAGACTTTCTTATCCTGTATATATATACAATTACTTACCTACCACATCGAGTCTGTCAAGATTGACAGGATAGAGAGTAAAAGTAGTAATTTAACACAGACCATTATTTCTTTATCTAACTGATCTCTGATAATATGTATAAACACATATGATACCATTAACCGACAAGAGTAATTTGGTGCTTTGTAAACCGCTTTATATGGACATTACTGTTGACTTGTACTTGTACAGGTAAGAAGTAGTCAAATACCATGTAGCCATGAACATATTATGTTTTACCGCTGGGTATTGTCACTGCTTAATCTATAAATACTAACTCAAAAAATAATTGTTGCTGAAGGCAAATGTATTGCATACACGATCTACTTATCAGGTTGTTTCTTATGCTCATAATATTTAGAAGAAAGTAAACAATATTACCTGTTAGATATATAATCCTGGTACACTTTGTTGGCATTAACTCTCTTAGTACCGAATTGGCGTTTCAACAGTTCCAGATAACCGTCGGAGAACTCTTTGGAGAATTCGTCTATGTATTTAGAAGCATTGTCTGCGAAGAGCAGCAGTTGGCGCTGATGCGACTCGGACATCGTGTGGCATTTGAATCCGTTCTCATCACGACACTGTTTTTGACACATTTGGCAGTACCATCGCAATTTCTGCAAGCCTTTCGCTTTTATCTTATTAGCTATGTACTTTGGTGTACCTTTTTCCGCTTTTCCACCCATTTTTATTAGCTTATTCAACTAATAAAGGTTTGTATAAATTTCTATTGCTAAATTAACATTGAAATAATCGCATTTGTTAGGTAACCAAATTCTATAAAAAATGTCAATATGTCTTAGAGTAATTTTGGACGCTCTATTGTTTATCTTGAATTTGTAAAATATTTATAACAACACAATATGTAAATATTATATCTAATGTCAAATTATTCTGACAGCTGCACATACAAAATATTTATTGTGACAAAAGTTTGAATTTTGCAGCCATTTTAACCGCAACTTAAATTTGAATATTAATGTTGTGAATTTAAATTTAAAAAATAATAATTTAATATTACGTACTTCATATTCTAAATTTTTTTAATTCATAATGTCGAATATTTAAAAACAAAATTTTGAAGATAGAGATTAACTATGGTTTTTCTCATTTCATTTAAGACGTCTTGTAAGCAAAAATTCTTTTGTATTGGTTATAATTTTTCTTCCAATTTCGTTAATGAGATGTTTTCAGCACATTATTACAATTAGGTCACTTTACTGCAATAAAAAAAGTAAAACAAATAACAATGGTAATGACACGTAAATTTTAAATTAATTTACAAATCAGTTTTTTTGTTCTTGACCCGCACATTTACTTGGATTATTAGTTTTTATATTAACAAATATTTACACAACGAAGATTTCTCATGTTTATTAGATATATATCTTTTGAAATTATTTAAAACCTGCAGCAGTGTCATTTATTCGTAACATTTAAATATTTTACTTTTAATTTTGTCTGTCACACTGTGGCATGGATGACATGGTATGTTAAAAAATAATGCTGCTAAATAAAATTATACAAGTTCTGTTGGCGTTATCGTTCAAAATTTAATATTATTATATACAAAAAATGGATTTAACATGGTCGAAGGATAGATTGCTCAAGATATTTAGTACAGTAAGCGAAATTTTAAATTTTTACCGTGGTATCCAAAACTGTGGAGAGTAGTCATCATTCATGTTTTTATTTTTATGTTATTATTTTAACGCAACTAATTGAATTATTTGAGAACCTAAAAGCTATAATCAAATATTATAGAGAAGAAGAGTAAGATCTGTATTTTTTTTTTACACCCGTTGTTGATATCACATTGTCTTCACCATTCCGTAAAGATAGTTAGAAGATTTGTTAGAAGTACTTGTTTCAGAAGTTTGTAAACTTTAACATTGTTCTAAAATATAGTAAATTATATTGCTAGGAATCTTTAATGGTTCACGCCAACGCTACTGGTGATTGTGGATCTGTACCGGTCCTGTCCTGCCACTTGTGTGGCGGGGACAGTGACTTGCGACGCTTCGAAGGCACATACGTATGGAACGGCGCCGAGGAAAATTACGACCGGATGTTGTACGAATGTTTCGGCGTCGAAGTAAGTTGGTAGAATTTAGAATAGCATATGACTTATGGTTTACTACTGGTAGATTTCTCCTAGACTGTTTTGGTGTCATCTCAGCGCTATTCCCCGTAACCAAGCTTACTGTGTTTTATACCTATTATACCCATACATGTGGGATTTGTACCATTGAAAAAGTCTTGGTGGTCACCCTCAGTGAGTTAATTTATTTATTCATTAATCTGTTCTATGACCTATTTATTCACATACACCACTTATTTACGTATTTATTTACTGAGCCTCCTAATGAGCCAAAGTTTTGAAGACCATAAAATCTGTTGATATTAGATGACTGTCGTTTGTGTAATAAAAAAATTTATGTAAATTTTGTCTGCATTTCAGGTGCCTAGTACCGATTGCATGATATGTGACCACTGCATACACCAACTGAGGAATACGCAGAGGTTCAGAAATATAGTGAAGGCCGCGTTTGTCACCACATCTAGCGAAGGTGATATAATCAATAATACGTAACGATTGCATGTAGGCATCACGCTGGTGGCGCCGGACTGATTGGACAGGCCCATGTCCAACAGTGGACCTTAACACTGTGTTGCAGGGAATATCCTATAAGATTATAGTTTGATCATATTACTTTCGCAATGTCTACTACCCAGCTACGCTTTTAATACTATTAAATCAAATTTTTGTTTTGTTCACTTAACATAATAGCTCCACTGAACACAAATAACAGACCAGTGAAAACATTTTCAAACTCAAAAATCGACATCGGAATGCACTACGGCAAAAAAGTCACAGCGAAACCGTCGAAGCCCAAAATGGCCACAGACCATCTCCAGAAGAGAAGCGAGCTGAAGCGTGAGAAGAGCCGCTTCTTCAACTCGAATGTGGAACAGAGGAAGGCGAATGTCGTGTGCAACGTCTGCAACCAGCGCTACCCCATGATCGTGCCATTCGACGGCTTCAAGAAGTTCGTGTGCTCCCGCTGCAAGAAGAACGCGGAGACGTACGGCGTCTGTCGGGTTTGTCATTTGAGGATGCCCATGAGCTTGATGCACGACCACATGAAAACCCACGAGAAAATAAAGAAAGGAAAAGGCAGGTAATAAATGTTTTCCACTTTATACTCATACATTTCCTATTACTTATCTTCCATCGCCATTTTTGTTTGTCGAAGTATTTTTTCCTATATTAATATTTCTCCTTTTATATAATTTAACTTATTCTAGTTTTACGTATGCTTCTACTTTCCACATCATCATCATCTATCCGCGACAGGCTATTGCTAGAAGTTGGTGACATCTAACGAATGCCTGTTCTTGTTCTTTAGCTATAATGATTTTATTAAGTCTTTACACCGCAAGACCTGGTCACCAATTTTAACTCCATATTAATTTGTTTCATTTATGTAATTTAAATTCACATATCCTGGCCTTGAAAAAACTGCTTGAATGGTGCAGCTGCTGACAACGATATTATCGTTTGCAGGTTATCAAGCATGTCGAAAATGATTCCGTCCCTTTCTAAAACCGATCACTTATCGAGAACCCATACTTATGTGAAATATCCGAAGAAATACCAATGCAGTCACTGCCCGAAGAGGTACATAGTGCCGCAGCACCTCGCCAGCCACATCAGCAACGACCACGGCGACCTCCTCGACTGCACCTGCACGGTCTGCGGGAAGGATCTGAAGACGCGCGAAATGCTGGACAAGCACATGAGGACGCACACGGGACAGCCGATCTACCAGTGCCATAAATGCATGAAGATATTCAAAAGCCAACGCAACCTCCAGGCTCACTATTTGACACACGACAAACACTAACCTAGTCTATGGTCATAAAAATAGCACAAGCGCCCTTTACGGGGGAAACAATAAGTTTTGTCTATGAATTAAATGTCAAGAATTCAATGAATAATTGAAATATACAAGTGGGACGGATTGCCATTGGATTATTTGCCAGAGAATTCTCAAATAGATATTTATAGCGTTTACAAAACATTCAAATTGTCTGATTATTGATTCATCGCTTTAAAAACGGGGCAAAATAATTTTTTTCATATGTTGCGAAATTGTTTTTTTTTTTTCAAATGATTTTTTACTAATGAAAATTTGTCCCTGTAATGTTAAATTATTTGTATGGATATTATTAATAAATTAATCATGTGATAAAACATATCAGTCTTTTATTAGATTATTTTTCGTAGTTTTAAGTTTCTAGTGGTAAGTTTCTGTTGCCGGACACCGTCTGGTACGACGGCATCTGCTATTTCCACCCCCAAACGGTAGTGCGTAATTATTACTGTGTTCTAGCTTGAAGGACACTGTAACTAATAAAATTACTGGGGTAATGAAGCTCAAGACTTATCTCAATGCGACGAGGACCGCATGTTACCATGTATTTAATCTTAACTATCACCACATTATTTGTAACATAAATATAAAGTTGTTGTGATATGAAACGAAAGATTAGTTACATCATGATCATCATCAGCTGACAGATGTCCATTGCTGAACATAAGTCTCCTCCAAAGATCTCCACATAGATAAGAATACATTTGCTACATCAGTAGAATAATCTTTTATTTATTATATAAATTTTTTATATGTTGAAATATAGCATTTTCATGAAATATTATTAATAAAAAATAATTATTATTTATATTTAAAAGATATTCTCTCAATTTCGCATGGTGATAATGTGGCTGAAGATGGTAAAACACTCCGTCCATAAAACTCCTGCTCTGACACGTTCATACCAACACCACGGCGCTGTCATGGCGGCAGATTTACAAAATGGCGTTCATACAGGATGGCGCGAAAGTAATCCTCCTATGAGAAAATGCTATAAATTTTGCCTTGATGTAAAAAAATTAAAAGACCAAATAAAAATAATCCACAAGAAGAATCGAAGGTTTCATTTTTTTTTTAAATTACACCCAAAAAACATCGGAAGGTTATTTTTGCGCCACCTTCTATATATATGTATATGTTTTCTGATAGGAGGATTACTTTTGCGGCACCTGTAGTTATAACAAGAAAATAAATTAGAAATACAGTACATCGGTTCTCATACATGAACTCACATGATCTAAGCCAACCTCACCTGCTGGTGATGGATCCTGCTAACCAACAAATGAGGTTCTTCCTCCCACCAACCCGCATTGGGCCAGCTTGGTGAGAAATTGTTCAAATCCTCCTATATCCATACATCCATCCATCTTTAGGGTAGGCTTACGTCCAGCAGTGGACGTTTATCGGTTGATGATGATGATGATGCATAGAAACCTCACTGCCGATATTTTATAGAATCTCTTTATTTCACATCATTTCGTGTTTTATTACATTATTTTTCTTCTGCATTTTTCTCTTCTCTGTTACGTGTCTCTCTTATGCTGACTTCCTCTTTGTTATGACTTAACTCATTCACATTCTGTTCACAGTTTATATTTCTTATCTCGTTTCCTGTTAAATTTTTATATTTTGTTTTTATTTATAACATATACAATAATTTCTTTTCAATATTCTTAAAATATGCGGCGACTTTCGCCTTCGCTTACCAAATCTGATGCTGTTGGAATAAGAACAATTTGTTTAGAGGTTATAATTTTATTATATATTTAATTTAGCTGTTCCTCGCACGCTTTGGCTTTCCATAGCAATCGTTACCATAGCAACCGCGTAAATAATATCGAATGAAATGTTTACAAGAGTAAATTAAGAAATGAGGGATCTTTGAAAATCAAAAAATAAATAGCCTAAGACTATAAATCATTCTGCGTCGAATGCTCTTGTCCTTGTGTCGATACGGTCACTAGTTTTCGCGTGATTGGTGAACAAACAAAACCCATTTTCATTATATATATATATGTATATATACAGATAGGTATGTCTGTATATGGCGGATGCTTCAGGCGAACTTGGAGCAGGTCTTCCTGGCGGGCTGCGGCAGGATGCGCAGCGCCGCCACGGAGCTCTTGGTGGCCGAGAGCTCCTTCCTCAGTCGCACAATGTCGTTCTCAGCCTGCCGTTTACGCTGGAAATATACTGATAGATTTTATTACTACATTTCTCTATCCATAAGAATAAAAATCATTGAACTGTATATATTGATTGTCCAGCTGTGACCTATCGTGGGCTGATGATGATAATGATATGATATAAACGATCGATCACACAATCCTAATGGATTATTGTTATTAATAACAAATACATAGACATATAAAATTGGTAGTAACTGTTATATATAAGTAGATCGATTTTTTTTTGTTAAAAGATCATAAAAAGTTGGGTTATGTTAGGTTAGGTTTTGTTCGTTCCTGCGGAGGACAATGGCTGAACGTGGTCTCCAGTCATTGAGGTATACTCGCAACGCTGCTAGAGACTCCATAATACGAGTACACGTCCAGGGACGGACTCTCACAGTACAGCGTTAAGGAGGCTGCAGTTGTGTTACGAGCGAAGATCCCGTGACTTCTGTTAATGCCAAAGATGATCACCTCGAGGGTTTTAGTGGGTAAACATCTCCTCTTAATTCTCACTTCCCATCAAAACACAGAGTATCTTTTCGAAGATTTCCGCCCGCAACGAAAACAAAAAAATAATAAGAAAGGTCAGGTCTTGGAACCCATGATTTTTAGTTACATCTGATCGCTCGACCTGGAAATCGATTGAAAAAGCCTTTATTCAGCTGTGGACGACAATACTCCTAATTCATGTGATGAAGATGATAATTCATATTATCTAAACTATTCGTTGGGGATATTTGGGAGGAAGGAAGGCTGCATGGGTCCCACAGAACAGCTCTCGGGACCGACGCCAACGTCACCTGCTCGTGGTGCATTCTGCAAATCAACATAGAGGCTCTGGCTTCCACCAACCCGCATTGGATCAGCGTGGTGAGAAATGGCTCGTATCCTCCCATATGAATCCGTATCGATGTGAAGATCTTTGGGGGAGGCCTATGTCCAGCTGTGAACGTCTATCGGCTGATGATGATGAAACTATTTGTTTGTTGAAAAATATTTACTTTGTCGGTAATTGTTAATAGAGGTCGACAAAGAATATCTTCTCTATACCTTCAGCTCGTTGGCGAGCCTCGCTTCCACCTGCGCGACCCGCTGCCTCAGCTCGGCGATGTCGCGCATCAGACGCGCAGCCGCGAGCTTGTTGTCAGCCTGCAACAACAACAACATTAAAGTTTACATATATGACCTGAGCGATGAAAGATTGCTAGACAATCATTCTTTTTCACAACCGGAAACCAGTGAAGCTGTGTTCGTGACTGGTTATGAAAGTGGTAGCTAGCCATACGGATTTGGAAAACCGTACCTCCAACCAAACCGCACAATCTTTGTTCATAGAATCTAACCAAGGATCTTCAAGTCAAGGAAGTTTTCCTCCAAACCTCTGTCTCCTCCCAAAGGCAGTACCTCTTTTGGAGGTATTCTCCACTACAAAATGACTGACGTATTGAGTGGAATACTTACAATTTTGGAAGGTGCATTCTTGGCGACATTTCGACTTACGATGGTCGGCAGCTCAGTCACCGAGCACGGCGTGAACAGCTGGTCGGCTGGCATTTTAGTAACACCTTGTATCGCCTGGATAAAAAAGATATACAAAATAATCTAATTACATGATATACACAGAATCTCTCTGCGCTTGTTGCCTCGACAGATTGAATGTTAAGTCTCGTTACCGCAGTAATTTTACTGGCTACAGCACCTTTCAATACAACCAGTGATATTCTCACGTTACCGTTTGGTAGGAAGAGGAGTTGCAGGAGAACTGAAACAGTCTCTGACCATAGACCTACCACCAGTAATATAATAGTACACTAGAACTTGGACGTATACCGGCTGATGTTGGTGATGATGATGACACAACGAGATACACTAATACTACTGCTTTGTCGACGGCGTAGTATAAACTACACTACTTGAAAACTACAAACTACATTTTGATTAAAATGTGCTATTGTTGGGTAGTTCACAATTTACTACTACTGTTGAAAGGTGAGGGTTCTTGTTAGAGCCCAGAGTCCCAACATTGGGAGTATTAAGTCTATGGGCAAGGATAAGGTGACAGAAGAAAAAAGTTGGAGGAGTCTCCTCACCTGTGCGACTGCGTTGCGCGCGTGCTGCACATGATGAGCCTCTTCCCTCTCCAGGTGTCTCCTTAGATGCTCTATTTCCGACATGACACCCAACTTCTCTTTCTCCAGCCTTTGGTTCGCCTGTTTTAGTGCCTGCATATCAAATATACTGATAGAATATCTTTGGAGATATTCAGACAATTTTTAGGATTAGGTTAGGTTGGCAATTTGACCTTAATTCTTGATATTAAGTGACGTCGAAGCTGATGATGAAGCTCATCCAGATGTTATACGTTATGAGGATGTACAGTAGAGACGGTAGGTATTCAGTCAAGTCTTCATGTTACAAGACAAGCAGTACCAAGAGGATAATTCATATGAAAGCTTTTAGATACTTTATGTTTTGAGTTTGACTATGACGAGAACGATGATAATGATGATGATTATGTTGACGCTGATGATAATGGCATCGAAGATAATGATAATAATGCTCACGAAGATGAGAATGACGGAGATAATAATATTAACGATGATATTTTAGACTACGGTGATGGAAATGATGTTGATAGCGACGATGGTGGTGACGATAAACTTCTATTTGTCTCCGTGGTAATCTTTCTAAAGAGTAGAATCAAAGAAAAATATAAAGTATCTAATATACCTTCATCTTTTCTTTCTTCTCGTAGTGACATTCTTCTACTCTCCTCTTAAGTTTCCTCTTCAGCTCGTCAAGAAGTCCGGAGAGTGTTGCGCGGCTGCTCTCCAAGTCGGCGCGCTGCTGCACGATCTGATTGATCGCAGTCAAGAGTTTGATTCCTGTGAAACGAATTTTCTAGAATTAAGTTAATATTATAAGTTACTTTATGAATGAAAGTATAAGAAAATAAATAAATTGGAGATATTGAAAGAAGAGAAGAAAGAGGAATTAGTGCCTGTTTCCTTCATTATCATCATCAGCCGATATGCTGCATCAGGTGGCTTAATGCGGGTTGGTAGGAGCCAGAGACCCTTTTGTTGATTCGCAGGGTGCCTTACAGGGTGAGGTGGCTTGGCTCCCGTGAGCTGATGTACGAGGCCCCTTACACCCCTTCAGATTTTGGGAATTTTCCAGATATTAATCTGACTAAAAAAAGAATGGATGATATTCTTACTGTTCTGTTATAAGTAATATTTGCTTGAGATATTATTTTCAATCGTAACGACGAGATGAGCAATTCACTTAACAATAAGTGATACGTCCGCTCATAACATCGCGGCGCTAATTAGCATGGCATACACTCCATCACATTATACTCTTCCGTTTGAGAAATACGATGTTAAGTCCCGTTACTCCAGTAATTTCATAAGCTACAGCCCTATATATATATATTAAAGGGTTGGAGGGGCTCCCGCACAACAAACGCTTGCTAAACAACGAACGAGGCTCTGGATCATTTCAACCCGCTTTGTCCAGCGTGATGGGAAACGGCCCCAATTCTTCCCACCTGAACCCCTATAAATGACGGCCTCTGGTGTCCGACGGTACTGAAAGCCATGCTAGTTATGACGGACGTTGGCAAAGCGTCGTAACTAAGGCAGCGCGGGAGCGACCGATGTGATGATCTTTGGGGGAGGCTGGAGTCCAGCAGTGGACGTTTATCAGCTGATGATGATAAATATTTCAAAGGTATTAATATAGTTCAGTTAAATTGTGCTGTTCAATACTATAGTAAAGAAGAAACACAAAGATGTAGACAGAAGTAAATTTGAGAGAAACTTATATGAAATAGACAATGACAGGCGCCATTTTGGATTTCTGGTGCTTTGTTTTATTTCCGCTGATCGATCGGTTCAAATATCTGGCGGTACACATGTATACAATATTGTCTTACTCTGTTCGTTTAGACGGAACCTCTGTGCTGCTGGCTGAAAGTGGTTGGAGTCTGGACTGGGCGCGCCCGAGTCGTGCCCTGGGTACGACTGCGGTCCATAACTAGGGCTGCTAGACTCCGTAGAATCCTGCATCAAGAGAAATCTATAGACAACAAATTTACTGCTGGTAGTGTCTCTGTTGCCGCAGACCGTCTAGGTAGGTACCACCGCAGCGCCTATTGCAGCTTATAGGCAGTACTGTGATCCGGTTTGAAGGGTTAATAGTTAATATGCACAGTAAAGATTTCACATTACTGCTTGGGGATAGAAACAGACATGATTGTAATAGTAAGAGACTCGTTAATGAAACTTGTACTAACAAAGGATTTGTACTTCGGCAGCTCGTCGCTCGAGAATCTGACGCTGTGCGCTCGTGGAAGCTTCTGAATGTTCTGCTGCAGTACCTTCAGCGCCATCGCGATCTGTGCAGGTGTTTACAAGTATCACTCTTAACCGACATTTTAAAATGTAATAAGTTTATTTAATTAAGATATTTATTAAAACACTTAAGATTTTTTTTTATACAATTAAGCGACGTGACGTGTGGAACGCTCTTACCTGATGGTAAGTGATACACCTGTCCATAATGTTGTCTGAGACGTAAGATGTTGAGTCTCGTTAGCTAATCAAAATACTGGGTAATTTTATAAGCTACAGCGCCAATCAAGCCGGACCACAGTAATGTTTGCACAGACCTGTCTGCCGGCTGCAATTGGCGCTGCGGTGATACCTACCTAGACCACCTAGGTTTCCGGCAACAGAGACCTACCAGCAGTAGAATTGGAGTAGGCGAACTTAATGGCATTCTCTACTAGTTATACTAGGAAGTGGTCAGATGATGTGGTGTGTGAGGAAGAAGTAAGGAATAACTTCTCAAACTGATCGGTTTTTTTTTACAATGGAGCGACGACATGAGCGGAATGTTCACCTGATGGTAAGTGATACTCTCCCGCTCGTAAAAACGTGGCGCTAGTTATGATACTACAGTGCAATGTAAACCCTTCAATCCGGAACACAGTGTTGATACTATTGTTTGTCGGCTGCAATAAGAACTGCGGTCTTACATGCCTAGGTGGTGTCCCGGCACAGAGACTATTCTTTGTTATAGGGGTGGGGGAGAGAAATCTTTAAAAAACATACCCCGCTTGTGGTAAGAAGACGAGGTTACGAAGAATTTTTTATCCACTAAAACCCCCTCGGTTGTCATTGTCAGTGTGCTGCGGGATCCCTCGGGATCTCTTACAGAAGTCACTACGCCTAAAGCCCAACCCAGGAGGGGATACAGCCCTCCTCGGCACCTTAACTTTGGCGCGATAGGCGATAGACCATCACGTACTTGTTCATTCCAGGCTTGTGGACAATGTGGGCCTTCAAAGCCCACGAACCCGGAATCCCTTTTAGTCGCCTTCTATGACACGCAGGGTAACTTAGTCTTATTCTTAACAGCCAAGGACTAAGTCAATCTTATAATCTAGATTTATTATTGGATTATTAAAAAAAAAGATATGTATTAATAGCACTTATTAGGGACCATAGGTCACTTTATATTAAATAGAGGAATTAAATAAAAGAGATGACAAATATTAAGAGAAAACGTAGATTAAAAAAAAATATATAATTATTGTAATAGTACTGTGTAAACATTAGTGGACATATCAGAGGATGAACCGGTGTACCTGGGACGTCTGAATTGTTCAGCGGAACCAGAGACAGAGAGGACTGTACCACGCTGATTGCCAACCTTCACTAGCTGGAGAGACACTTTAAGAAGTAAATACTACTTAGGTTACTTAGCTTGTAAGGGAGTAAAAGTTATTTAAGGGCTAAAGTCTAGCTCGTAACCTATCTATCTATGTATGGAGTACACCATACAAAAACTATGGTCCTGGAGTTATTGATTTTTGAAATATTATTCAAAAAACTCCCGATTTTCTAGGAAAAATTTCTATAATTTTATTTCTTTATTATTTCTACACAAATTTTATTCTAATAATTATTGTTTAATAATTGTTTTATTAAATTAAATTAATAATCATCACTTAGAGACTAAAACTTTTAAACTACATTCATTGAAAGCGGTGACAGTAACAAGTAAGGCGTCACACTTACATATTTATTTAAACTTAAATTAAACTTTTATTTATAAACAACACGTATACAGCACGTAAATAAGTAGCTGACTTCAATACCTGTCCGACAAGGTACAGGTAAGTACATAAAGTTTTTAAAATTTAAATAGAAATCACTTTTTTGCTTACAACTGACGGCTACGGTTCCTGATACAAATCCTTTATCTTAAATCAGATCGAGTGAACTGAACTCACCCTGTGAGCTGTTCTCTTATTGTGTCAGCAGCGATGATGATGTGTGACTTTAAATCTTCTGAGTTAACTGGTCTTCTGTACATTAAAGATTGCATGTGACCTAACAAATAATAATAGCAAGGTTTTAAATCAGGACACCTTGCGGGCCGCGGGGTTGCTCCGCCTCAGACAATCCATCGCTGAAGGGGAGTAGTGTCTAACCACTGTCTCACGCCGAGACGAACATCCGCGGGACAGTCGTCATGCTGGAACACCATTTTTCTTCTGGTTTCCAATGGTATATCCTCCAGATAATGAAAAAAATGATTTCGAAGAAAATCTTCCAACGTCTTCCCATTTAAATTGTTGGGTAAGAAGACTGGGTCTATCACGTAAGTATGAATTATGCCCATCCATACGTTTACGGAGAATCTTCGCTGATGAGCTCCTTCTCTGATCACGTGGGGATGTTCACCTCGCAGAGCCCAATCATGACTATTATGAATATTTGTGATGCCGTCTCTGTCAAACTTCGATTCATCAGTCCACAATATGATGGTGAGAAAATTATTATTGTCTAAGTCTGCATGTAGCATTAAACAGCAGAAATCTAACCTCTCTTGCAGGGTCTCCTTCCTTCTGGGCCTGGACGGTGTATAATGGTAGGGGTAGAGCTTTGCACCTATGCACAGTAAACCACACTTTCTATTGTGTTAAACCCAACAATCTTGCCACGACCCTGGTCGACGTAGTCGGGTCTACAACAAAATGGTCTATAATTCCTTCTTCCTCTTCAGTACCGTAGATGCGTGGTCTACCTGCGTCACCTCACCTCTGCTGAACACGCCGCAGCAGATTCTATGACTTGGTAGGTGACGATTTGTAAAACGGAGCTGATATTCTCTTTGTGCTTGTAAAGAATTTCCATCACTGAAGTCCATAACAACAGAAAATGTCAGCGTATTCATCATTACCGTAATCCGCCATTGAAATTAAATTTATTTGGTATGGAAAGGAAATACTATTGAGAATTAAGAAGACAACGACAATGTGCGCTTGCGCACAGCAACTAGTTACATTTTAACTGTCGTACTCATTCATTACCTAAAAAGTGTTTTTGTTTGTATATTTTAGTAACTTTATGTACTTACCTGTACCTTGTCGGACAGGTATTGAAGTCAGCTACTTATTTATGTGCTTTATACGTGTTTTATATAAATAAAATTTTAATTTAATATTAAATAAAAATGTAAGTATGACGCCTTACTTATTACTGTCACCACTTTCAAAGAACCTAATATAAAAGTGTTAGCCTCTGAGTGATGATTATTAATTTAATATAATAAAACTATGATTAAACAATAATTATTACATTAAAATTTGTGTAGATATAAGTAAGAAATAAAATCACCGAAGTTTTTCCTAGAAAATGGTGAATTTTTTGAAAAACATTTAAAAAATGAATAACTTCACCAGCGTTGTGTCTGTATGCTGTACTCCATACATGCATAGATAGATAGGACACGAGCTAGACTTTAGCACATACACAGCTTTTACACCTGTTACCTTACACCCTGTATACCACTAGTAAATACGACTTCATATATATACACTACTAGGAAATACTACTTCATGTATATATACACCACTAGTCACTAAAAGTCATGGTTGAGGAATATTAGAGAATATACATATGAATTATTTCTCCGAACCAGAGACAGAAAGGACTGATCGTCAACCTTCACAATTGGGAGAGGCATTTTAAGAAGAAGAAGAAACATTACTATGATCCGTTTTGAAGGGCACTGCAGCTAGTTAAATTACTGGGGTGACGAAACACAATATTATTTTTCTCAGACAACGTTGTTATGAGCAGGTTATTAGTTGGACATCTTCTGTCACCAGAATCTTCGCTTAATTACATAAAAAAAGTCATAAAAAAGTATATCAAATTAAAAGCACGAACAATCGAATAGAAAATAATCGATTAATAAATCGTATCCATCGTCAGAGGTTACCGTTGTCTTTTATTAGAAAATAAAAACGCCATTACGGCGATGGTCATGACATTTGAGCTGTCAAAAAATGGCGGCAATTAGTACTGATGAGGTAAATAACGACTCACCGAAGGAGCGGCTTGGTTGTTGGCTGATCGGCTGCTCCGCCTTTTCTACGGCAATTTCGCGTTCCAGTTCCAGTACAGACAAACGGCGAGCCGTACACAGGTAGTTCTACCACCTTATCTAATTTTTTTTTTTATTGTTGGGGTCTAAAGTACTAATACATATCTTTTTTTTATAGTCTAATAATAAACCTAGATTATACAAATGACTTAGTCCCTGGCTATTGAGAATAGGACTAAGGTAAGCCTTGTATGCTGTAGAAGGCGACTAGAAGGGTTTTGGGTCCGTGGGCTTTGAAGGTGTGGGAATCATTGTCCACTAAGCGAGCCCGGGGTGAACGGCAAGTACGAGGTGGTCTAGGTCTTGTGTTTAAGGGAGGGTGAGGAGGGATACAGCCCTCTCTAGGACGTTCTTTCTGTCGAATAACCCGCGCCTATAGGTAGCACTGAAAATGACCACTGAGCGGCTTTTAGTGGATAAAAATCCCACATAACCTTGTCTTCCCCCCAGAAGGACGGTGTCTTAATTAGAAGAGCCCTCCCCCATAACAAAAAAGGGGTTTGAATTGTGTCTTTACCGCCTCGCAAGAGACACGGCGAAATATGGTGAACTGATCGCCACCTATTTTTTTTAATTCAACTAAGCTATGAGCGAGACGTTCACCCGATGGTAATTGATACACCTGGTCATAACGTGGCGGTAGTTAGGATGTTATACACTGCATTGCATTGCACTCGTTGCATGAGACATAACATATACAGTTTCGTTACCACAGTAATTACAGCTACAGCGCCATTCAAACCGGACCATAGTAATGTTTGCACACTGCTGTTTAGCGGCAGAAACAAACGCTGGGAATGTCATGTAGATAATTGGGCTCGACTGTCTCTTTATGGGAAAAAGCCCAGTCCCAGCAGTGGGAATATTAAGTTTGTTAATTTTTATTTTTAAAGAAAATTAGATTTCTTTTTTTTCTAAGAAAAATTATAACATCCTGTATAGCCTAACAAGCCGTACTTGGTACGGGAGGGCGTGCATCGTAAAAAAAATAAAATCACAACCCCCGCAGCATTTTGCCAATGATCTGCCGTATTTAATGAGCTCATGCGAGACGGAGGCAATCTTTTTTTTTTAATATTAGTCAAAGGTAATTTTACCACGGCCAGCCTGTGTATCCATATTTGCCAACTAAAAGTGATCATTGACTTTGTCTTATTAACATTCATAAATCCGTTAGGTCAGTGGTCGTCAATCTTTCTGATCGTGTGTTTAATTAATAACTTTTTTTAATTATTCTCATCGATTCGTTCAGGAAATTATTAAATTGGTTAGTTAGGTGACGGTAGATTTGGCGATCTCTGGATTAGACCGTGTGGCATAACGTCGTCCAAGCTATGACAGTGGCGGGCTCACGATTCGGTTACTACGGCGCGTCACGCGACCGCCGCAGCGCATCGATCGCTCCCAAGTTACATCAAGTACCATCATGCTGGTAGGGCTCTGTTGCTACAGACCATTTAGGTAGATACTACCGCTGCGCCTATTGCAGCCGACAGACTGCACTGTCATCCGGTTTGAGGGACCTGCAGCTGCTACTAGTAGTAGGTCTCTGTTGTCGGGGACTGTCTAGTTAGCTATCACCGCAGAAACTATATTCCCGTTAAATGGTACTGCGCAAAAATTAATGTTCGGGTTTAAAAGGCGCTGTAGCTAATCTAATAACTGAGGTAACCAATCTCAACATCTTGTCTCCTTACTCATGACCTTCTTCTTTTTCTTCTTTTTCTTGGCAGGTGAACGTGACTCTGTCAAGTCGCTTAATTGTATAAAAAAGTATTTCCTTTGCTTCCAGCTATAGTCCAGCAACAAAACGATCCGAGCTACACTCCCTTATAGTCCAGCAACAAAACTATCGGAGCTACACTCCCTTATAGTCCAGCAACAAAACTATCGGAGCTACACTCCCTTATAGTCCAGCAACAAAACTATCGGAGCTACACTCCCTTATAGTCCAGCAACAAAACGATCCGAGCTACACTCCCTTATAGTCCAGCAACAAAACTATCGGAGCTACACTCCCTTATAGTCCAGCAACAAAACTATCGGAGCTACACTCCCTTATAGTCCAGCAACAAAACGATCCGAGCTACACTCCCTTATAGTCCAGCAACAAAACTATCGGAGCTACACTCCCTTATAGTCCAGCAACAAAACTATCGGAGCTACACTCCCTTATAGTCCAGCAACAAAACTATCGGAGCTACACTCCCTTATAGTCCAGCAACAAAACTATCGGAGCTACACTCCCTTATAGTCCAGCAACAAAACTATCCGAGCTACACTCCCTTATAGTCCAGCAACAAAACTATCGGAGCTACACTCCCTTATAGTCCAGCAACAAAACTATCGGAGCTACACTCCCTTATAGTCCAGCAACAAAACTATCGGAGCTACACTCCCTTATAGTCCAGCAACAAAACTATCGGAGCTACACTCCCTTATAGTCCAGCAACAAAACGATCCGAGCTACACTCCCTTATAGTCCAGCAACAAAACTATCGGAGCTACACTCCCTTATAGTCCAGCAACAAAACTATCGGAGCTACACTCCCTTATAGTCCAGCAACAAAACTATCGGAGCTACACTCCCTTATAGTCCAGCAACAAAACTATCGGAGCTACACTCCCTTATAGTCCAGCAACAAAACTATCGGAGCTACACTCCCTTATAGTCCAGCAACAAAACTATCGGAGCTACACTTCCTTATAGTCCAGCAACAAAACTATCGGAGCTACACTTCCTTATAGTCCAGCAACAAAACTATCCGAGCTACACTTCCTTATAGTCCAGCAACAAAACTATCGGAGCTACACTTCCTTATAGTCCAGCAACAAAACTATCGGAGCTACACTTCCTTATAGTCCAGCAACAAAACTATCCGAGCTACACTTCCTTATAGTCCAGCAACAAAACTATCGGAGCTACACTTCCTTATAGTCCAGCAACAAAACTATCGGAGCTACACTCCCTTATAGTCCAGCAACAAAACTATCGGAGCTACACTCCCTTATAGTCCAGCAACAAAACTATCGGAGCTACACTCCCTTATAGTCCAGCAACAAAACTATCGGAGCTACACTCCCTTATAGTCCAGCAACAAAACTATCGGAGCTACACTCCCTTATAGTCCAGCAACAAAACTATCGGAGCTACACTCCCTTATAGTCCAGCAACAAAACTATCGGAGCTACACTCCCTTATAGTCCAGCAACAAAACTATCGGAGCTACACTCCCTTATAGTCCAGCAACAAAACTATCGGAGCTACACTCCCTTATAGTCCAGCAACAAAACTATCGGAGCTACACTCCCTTATAGTCCAGCAACAAAACTATCGGAGCTACACTCCCTTATAGTCCAGCAACAAAACTATCGGAGCTACACTCCCTTATAGTCCAGCAACAAAACGATCCGAGCTACACTCCCTTATAGTCCAGCAACAAAACTATCGGAGCTACACTCCCTTATAGTCCAGCAACAAAACTATCGGAGCTACACTCCCTTATAGTCCAGCAACAAAACTATCGAGCTACACTCCCTTATAGTCCGGCAACAAAACTATCGGAGCTACACTCCCTTATAGTCCAGCAACAAAACTATCGGAGCTACACTCCCTTATAGTCCAGCAACAAAACTATCGGAGCTACACTCCCTTATAGTCCAGCAACAAAACTATCGGAGCTACACTCCCTTATAGTCCAGCAACAAAACGATCCGAGCTACACTCCCTTATAGTCCAGCAACAAAACTATCGGAGCTACACTCCCTTATAGTCCAGCAACAAAACTATCGGAGCTACACTCCCTTATAGTCCAGCAACAAAACTATCGGAGCTACACTCCCTTATAGTCCAGCAACAAAACTATCGGAGCTACACTCCCTTATAGTCCAGCAACAAAACTATCGGAGCTACACTCCCTTATAGTCCAGCAACAAAACTATCGGAGCTACACTCCCTTATAGTCCAGCAACAAAACTATCGGAGCTACACTCCCTTATAGTCCAGCAACAAAACTATCGGAGCTACACTCCCTTATAGTCCAGCAACAAAACTATCGGAGCTACACTCCCTTATAGTCCAGCAACAAAACTATCGGAGCTACACTCCCTTATAGTCCAGCAACAAAACTATCGGAGCTACACTCCCTTATAGTCCAGCAACAAAACTATCGGAGCTACACTCCCTTATAGTCCAGCAACAAAACTATCGGAGCTACACTCCCTTATAGTCCAGCAACAAAACTATCGGAGCTACACTCCCTTATAGTCCAGCAACAAAACTATCGGAGCTACACTCCCTTATAGTCCAGCAACAAAACTATCGGAGCTACACTCCCTTATAGTCCAGCAACAAAACTATCGGAGCTACACTTACTAACAGGTTTATAATTGGTAGCTCTAGTCGTTTCATCATTGTCGGTGAGATTAGGTTTCTTTTTAATTGGACGAAGAATCGCGACGAGCGAGATGATCACCGGATGATGTTTTATGTCGGACATGAACCGACTAAAACCCCCACGATGTTCCTCCTCATCGCCGTGATGGCAGGGTCACGGGAACGCAAGCACTCAACCGCAACCCTGCCGGCGCTGGTCCGCTTGCGCGGCCCCACCTCGGGGGGAGGGATGAACCCTCCCAGGGCGCGCCGGAACATGCAGCGCGCCCCCTCCTCGACCTCATGCGTGTGCGGGCGACCGATTCCCCCGAACCTGTCGCCCAGAGGCCATGGGAGCCACGGGAGAAAACCTCTCTCGACTCCCCGCGGCGGAGAGATGTTAGGCCCGCCGCTACCTGTTAACGGCCGCGGAGGATAGGGAGAACGGCGCATCGCAATACCGAAACTCCTCTTCCCCCGCGGCCCCACCGCCGCCGCATCGCCGGTGCGACACCGGTTGGCCGCAGAGGGTACTCCCTCCGCGACCCCACCTCGGCTGCGAGGGGCGGTATGAAACCGCCCCTGCGGCCCCCGGCCGCTCCGGTGAGCTCCAGTTATCCCAACCGGTGCTCGAACTGGGAGCGGCCGCTTCGGCCAGCCCTTCGCCGCGGGCCGGCCGGATGGGTTCCACTTGGCTTCACCGTGTACCGGACCACGGTTACTAAGCCCCTCCGCCACGACAAGGCGAGAACCCGTTGGAGGGGATCACCGGATGATAAACGACACATTTACTCATAACATGGCGCTAGAGCCGATGACACCAGCACCACCACAGGCCGTGGATCCGGATCCACGCGCCCAATGTCAGATAAGCTGTTTAAAGTCGAATGGCTCGCAGCGTTGACACCATCAGGAATCCAGACCAGACCAGCACCACATTATGCTCGTCACCTTAAGACAATCTTAAAGAACAAAAATAAGATAATCTTCAAAACACAGTAATGTCTGCACACTGCCATAGGTGCCACTGTGGTACCTATCTAGACGGTCTGTAGCAACCACGACCTACCATCATTTATAGATACAGCCCCCTTCAAACCAGATCACAGTAATGTCTGCACAGTATTGCCTATCGGTTGTAATCAGTAAACTATCCGTAGTATATCTTACTCGGTGGTTTTTCTTTTGTTTAACGTGGGGGATATGTCTGCGCATAGCCAACCTCGCGGGGCCCAAGGACAGGTTATGTCGGACTTGCACCGACTATAATCCCCACCGATGTTCCACTTCGTCGCCTTGTGGCATGGTCACTGGCACGCTTTCGCTCACCTCCGCGACCCTGCCAAGCGCCGGCTGCAACATGTAGTCCCACCGCGGGAGGGAGGGAAGGACCCCTCCTTTCCACCTCTCTAAGGGCACGCCGGAACACACAGCGCTCAGCCTCCTCGGCGTCTTGCTGTCACTTTGGCAGCGGATCCCCCGAATCCGTCACCAGAAGCCACGGGAGTCAATAGAAATCTCTCCAGGCTCTCTGCGGCGGAACGCAACACCGACACTACTCTCTTCGAGACTCCACCTCGGCTGCAAAGGGCAGTATAAACCTGCACCTGCAGCCCACATCCGAGGTGACCTCACCTGGACTGACCACCTCGGGCCGGCCGGGTAGATTCCTTTTAGTTTCACCGTGGGTGACCAACCCAAGGTTACCGAGCCCCACCGCCACGACAAGGCGGTACCTGTTCGAGGAGTGGGGTTGAGGTCTAGTCCAACACTGGATGTCTATCAGCTGACGATTGATCCTTTTTCTCTGATAAAATCCTTTCTACTTCCTCTTTCAGCTCTCCACGCGACATTAAAAAGAAACAATAATTTTTTTTTTTATGTAATTTTATTAATCTTAAGTTTATTCATTCTCCTGGCTTCGGAGGCGCGCGGCCGCATTGGTGACCCTTATGCTGAGCTGCTGGGCGCGTTCCACGATCGTCTTCCGCTTCTTGGATGAAACACCGTGAGCGATCTCAGCGCAGTACTTCCTGTTCTGCATCATGAGGATCTCCAGCTCACGGACATTGTGGACCAGCACCTGTCAAATGTAGAAGTGTCACAAAATTTAGAAAACAACTCTGTAGTCGCTGAGGAATTTTGGCATCCTCAAGTCTTAGAAGTGAGGGTTTGAACCAGCATATGAGTAGTATTTTGGAATAACATCACAACTCTTGTTATGAGAGGCCCCGAGTCTCAGCAGCGGCAACCAAATATTTAGTTATTTAGACTATCCTATATACACTGAATATATTGCTTAAACATATTTTTATATATTGGCCAAAAGCCTTGTCTCTACCACTATGACCGAACCATAAACAGTTACAGCTCGGAATAGGTTTCGATAGAGTCAATATGGCAAGGTAACAAATTGTGGATATCATATCAAAATGTATAACACAGAGTGCCCTTGCCGTGGAGAAAAACTCCTCAGGCCTTTCTCTCATAAGTGACAAACAGGATGTTCACTCGATAGTAAGTGCCTGCCCACAATTATCGAACTCTATTTAGGATGATGACACCATTTGCCAACAACTACCGAGCACCATTATTATGTTAATAGTTCAGTGACCTACCTTGCGGAAACCATTGGGGAGCATGTGACGGGTCTTCTTATTTGAACCGTAACCGATGCTGGGCATCAAGTACTGTCCCTTGAAACGCCTGCGCACTCTGTTGTCAATACCTGATGAACAACAATTATATGGATTAAGCTGATAGTAATATCTGATATAAAACATTATAGTGAAACTTGTTTCAATGATGTTCTCTTACATCAGAGGCTGAGACTCCCTTTGGGTCACTGCACCGGAGGAGTATTATATTATTGATCACCTCAATAGTGAAGTTCTATTAATATTTGATACAACTAAGAGATATATAGTTTGATTCATTTGTCATTAATGAGTGGAGGATGCATGGTAATAGTATTTTGCTTGTCTGGTAAGCTCCTCCCCTCCCGATTTCAATTGATCACAACTATTGTAGTAGAAACCTAAATACCCCTTTAAGTTCACATGGCTTGACCAGTGCCCATTTCCTATTTGTAAATATTTTGTACTAATCTATATACTTTCTAATTTATTTTTTTACAATAAGTTAAAGGTATGACGGTGATTTTAGTTCATAATTATATTTAATACTAAATTTCACGATTATATAGGAAAATAAATGTTACCACCAATATGACCAAGTCACGAGACGATGGTAACCTGGAATAGGGTTTGGTGGTTTTTATATAGCAAGGTAACAAATTGTGAGATCATATTGAATATGAATAACACAGAGTGCCCTTGCGATGATAAATAAAAAAAATAACATAAGTGAAATATAACCAGTAAGGATTTAGGCAGTACAATAAATAATATTTAAAGTACAATAGAACTGGGAAAATGTATTTAGTTGTGATGTTTGATTTAAATTAAAAAAATGTTTAGGTTAGAGAACAACGTGAGATATTCAAGTTGGGTAAAATTGTCGAAACTCACCTCTAGGTTTACGCCAGTTGCGTTTAAGTTTGTCATAGCGATCAGATTGATGTCTGATAAACCGTTTTGTTCTCTTCTTGACGATTGTCGGTCTGTATACAGGTCTGATAGCCATTTTGATTGTTTCTTTTTAGAAACGCGGCTATGAACCACGCGGTGACACGGCCGCACGAAAAGGAAGAGATAATAGACAAGAAAAGACATTGTTAGACTTTTGTATGTTCTCGTTGACATAATTTCACAATTTTTATACAATTTTAATATAAACTGGAATTATTATCTATAGAATTACAATTATTCGAAGCTGAGTTGTTAAAGATTTATAAAATGATTACTGATATTTTTTGCGTTAATAAATATTTATGTCAAAGTTATGTTGGAGACTATTTTTGTTAGTAACTGTGTTACGGTATAGAAATATTTATATGAACTATTTTTGTAAATAATGATGAAAGTAATTTTGTAATATCAATCCATACCGATGTTTTATTTACTAATCTGTTGTTTAACTGTAGACAACAATTTATGACAGTTCAATTAATAGGTTACTTGTAATTGAGAACAATCCAATTTCTCTATGCCACAGACGCCAAATGTCGCCATCGATCAATGACGTTTTGTGAAGTTGAATTTATTGATATAAAGCGTTAATGTAAATAATAAACAATTCCAACATAAACGTCGGCTTCCAGTCGATATGTATGCCAAGGGCAAAGGCTCTACAGTGCCTTCGGACGCTCAAGCTCGCGAGAAGTTGGCACTTTATGTGTACGAGTACTTGCTACACGTCGGAGCGCAGAAAGCGGCACAAACTTTCCTCTCTGAAATACGATGGGAGAAGAATATAACACTCGGCGAACCCCCCGGGTTCTTGCATTCGTGGTGGTGTGTGTTTTGGGATCTATATTGCGCGGCGCCTGAGAGGCGAGATTCGTGTGAGCATTCATCAGAGGCCAAGGCTTTCCACGATTATGGCTTTGTCAATTCTGGCTACGGAGTTAATGGAATTGGCCATAACGCCGGCCCAGCGCCTCCCAATGACGGTACGTTACTTAGATAAATACATTAACATGAGAATGCCGCGTTTTCGCAACATGAAAATTAGTTTTCTAGGCCACAGGCTCTGCTTATCTGTGTATGTAAATAGTCATTGGTTTGAAACTTTACCATATATATGTTTACAATGTAATCTTGATTATTTCAAGTAAAAGTGTTTTTTTTGTGCAGTTGTTTACCTAAAGGTAGCCTTTTATAATTATATTAAGTGTTATATTGTAACTATAAAATTAAATTAAATTATGGACCAATATGAACTAGAAATTAATGAAATAGTTTGACAAGTAATTTAATAGCAAAATGTTTTTTTTACTATTTTATATTACATTTTTAGGCCTATTTAAAGTGATAAATATGTAAAAGCAGTGTTTTAATATATAAAAAAATAAGTGCTTTTTAAAATTACATATGTAACATCAACATTTGTTGTAACAGCTTGTTTTCACTATATATACATACATGTCAAGAAACCTAGTTCAAAGTCTTATTTCAGTATTATGAAAATTATCAACTGTGTAGTTGGGAAGTAGTGGAAGGTTGGATTTTACAATGTACTTATTTGATTAATTAAAATATGTCTTTGGTTCAATTGATATGAACTATATCTATGTATGTATAATCGGCAGGAATATTATTGGACAGTTTTTAATGTATAGGTTAATTAAAAAAAAAATTGGCATTCATCTGGGATTGAATATTTTAATTTATGAGTCAACAAAAAAAAATTATTAAGTTTAAAACAAATAATATAAAATTTAAATTAATCACTAGCTATGGCAACACTAATGTTTTCTAAATATTACTTGTTCTGCTTAGTTATAATCGATAAATAAAAGAATTTACTTTAAACTTCTGTAAAATATATATTTATTCAATATTTCCAGGTATGGGTGGTGGCGGTATGCCTCCAGGTTTCTTCCCAAATTCTTCACTGCGGCCGTCGCCGCCGGCGCCACATCCCGGTTCACAGCCCTCACCGCACGGACCGCAGGCACAGTTGATGGGAACGGGGCAGCCCTTCATAGGGCCGTGGTACTCAGGTGGACCGCGCTCCGGCGTTAGGATGGGAATGGGCAATGATTTTAACGGACCTCCAGGTATTTTAATTTTAATATCTTACTAGATAAGGCTCGTGTTTTGTTATTTTTCCTTGATGAATGTGTTAAGAGTTGATTCTAATATTGAGATCATGTCAAAGACTAAATAACAACTGCTGCACAGGAAGCTGAGTAGTTTTGATAAAATTTCTTCATTATTTCTATCATCTAAGAACCGATGTACATGGCTCCGTTAATGAATGACAGTCTAGACTTTTATTTTAATATTGCAAGTGGAATCTTTATAAAGATATCTTGATTCCTCATGAGATATATCAAAGCAGTGTAGGATTTGTACTCATAAAGACTCATTGCCGGTCCTTTGTTAAGTTGAAGGGAATATTGGAAATGTATTATTAGCCAAGTAATATATTTGAGTGGTTTCGGAATCATTGGATAAAGTAGTGGATAATTTAACTGTTATTCTTTACTACATTTGATGGAGTGAGGAGGCGGGGAGATGTTCACCTGATGTTAAATGATATGATTGCTTACAACATCAACCAATTGCTCGTTGCTAAGAGACACTACTGTTTGACGGCAGAAATAGGAGCTGCGAAATTTCTTTCGAAGATTGTCTCCAAGTAAAGTAGTATGAGAGTGATATCTTTATCAATTAATCTCATAACTAAGATAACTGTAGTAGTGGTGAAAGAGTTCTGTACCCAGCAGTGGACTGTCGCAGGGTGATGATTATGATGAACCCGATCAGATGTTAAGATTCTGTTCATGCAAATTAATTGCGAGCACATAACATGAGTACAGATGCTTCAACTCATTTTCACGCGTCTGTATTTGTGCCTGTACTTGTATGTATGCAAATTTGCATTGTGTCCTTTATGAAGCAGTCATTGGTACAAAACACTGGTGTTGGGTCTCCGATGCCCTCTAATGGTTATAGTGGGTAGAAGCTCCACATAACCCTGTCTTCGCATCAGTAGTAAGGTATCTGTTAAGATTTCTCTTCTGATACAAAAAATGGTTTCTATTGCTACAGACTGTTTAGGTAGGTACCATCGCAGTTCCTATTGCAGCTGATAGACAGTAGTGTTCACACGTTACTGTGGTCCGGTTTGAAGGACATTACAGCTATTACTGCTGGTAGGTTTCTGTTGCTACAGACCATCTAGGTAGGTATCACAGCAGTGCCTATTGCAGTCAACACATATTAATGCTCAACCATTAATGTGGTCCGGTTTGAAAGGTGTTGGGGTAACGGGACGGGACCTAAAATCTTATGTCTCAAGGCGACGAGCTCAATATGCTGCTGTGTATACCAGCAGATGAACGTCTCGCTGGACTCGTTGCGTTGTAGAATAATAAATAAAAAAACAATTATGTATCTGTCCAAGCTTAATACATCCATATGGGCAAGATGACTTGAGCTTCTTCCTCTAAATGTCTCCCTCACAATGACCACAATTGTTTGTCCATAGGTCAAGGGATGATGGGTAATTCACTAGAGCGGGGCGGGGCTGGCGGCGCGGGGCTGCTGGGCGGGCCGCGGATGACGCCGCCCCGCCCCGGGTGCGGGCCGATGAGCCCCGGCGCGTACGCGGCCGGCATGCGCGGACCGCCGCCCCAGGGACCTGGTACGTACGTGCGGAGCGACTGGACCCTCCGCTGTGGAGACCGTCTGGACATCACCACACTCTCAAACAGTAGCATGCAAACATTACTGTGTTCTAGTATAAATTATGTAGTCACCAAAATGTATTGGAAACTGAGACCACAATTATTTTTTTAATCTTCTGTAAGATATTGTCTTCTGAAGTCATGGTTATGTGCTCATCATGCTCAGTGTTCATCTTCAGCATTTAGAGAGGACATTCGATCTCTGTTCAGAAAGCAACCATGGTCTGTTTAATGCTTTAGGGTACTACATTCATGAGTACTATTCCAATGGCGGGAGATGGCTTGCCATCATCCTCGTCTGAGGAGACTCGACATCCTATGTCATTGATGAGTGAAGTTATGTGGTGGTCACCAGGTGAACAAGTTAGCTCATAACATGGTGTTGAGAGTGCAATCTACAGTAGTCTGTAGGTAACACTGCACTACAGCCATTATGTCCTGAGTGGTTTTATCATCAGCCAATAGACATCCAATGCTGGACATAGGCCTCTCGCAAAGATCATATGGGGTAATCTGGTGCATTTCCCACCACGCTAGACCAATGCGGGTTGGTGGGAGTCAGAGCCTCGTTAGTTGATTAGCAGGCTGCATTTCGAGCTGGTGAGGTTGGCTTGTATCCCGTGAGTTCTTGAGTGCTTCAGATCTCATATCCTGTTGTCCTGAGCACTATAATGATGAAAGACGCTGAAGCAATTAATACAATCTGGGGCAAGTATATAGTTGAGGATGAAAAAACCTCAACTTTCTAATCATTAACACATGACCCTGGAAACATACCAGAGATCTCCATGCTGGTAGTTAGCCGGTGCACCACATTACAGGCTGCAGCACCCTTCAAACAACATTCTTACAACACCATTTGCTGTCAATATTTACCTATGTGGTGGTGACTCCTTAAACTGTCTCCGTACAACCTTTGGTCTTTGGTTTTATAAGTTGTCGCTGTCCAGGTATGCCACCGATGGGCCTGGGGCCGCGTGGTTCCTGGTCCGGTGGCGGCGGGGGCGGTGGTGCGGCGCCGTTGAACTACAGCGGCGGCTCACCCGGCGCGTACGGCGCCCCGCCGGGGTCTAACGGACCACCAGGACCGCCGACGCCGATCATGCCGAGCCCTCAAGATTCTTCCAACTCGGGTGAGTAGCTTTGGATCAGACGGTCCTCCGCGGCCTGCTTTATTCACATTGTTTATAAACTCTCAGGAGTTTCGTCATCACTGTTCAATGCGATTAAATTATTAGTTACTAAATCGATTTTCAATATCGATACTACCACAAAATCGATACATAAAAATAATTTCAGCGGAATCGTTAAACGAAAAATATATTTTCTTTTATTACTTAAAATTTAAGTATAAGATTTCTATTAAGTCAAAATCGATTTTTTCAATATATATACTACAGTAAAACTAGAAAGATGAATTAGGAAATATTTAATAAATAAATTATCTATTTTTTAACAATATCAGATTAAGTAATAAATTTCGATTAATTCACAATAGTCATTTATCGATATTAAATATATTTAGAAATATAGATAATATATTTTTTATGAATTAGTTGAAATGTGGAAATTCTATATAGAAAAAATCGATTTCTCTATCGATACCAAAATTTTTAATCAATAATATTTTTTATATCGATTTAGTTCAAATCGATTTTTCAATGTATCGATAAATGTAAATAATATAGAAAAATTTAAAAACAAAATTCCTTTTTATTTATATTTATATATATATTAATGGATTTTGTACAGCTTTTGATCGTTGATTTTTTTTTTTTAATTATTTATTTCTTCATTGCACTTTATTATCAGTGACATTTTATTATAAAGTGTTCACGTATACTTCACACTACTTGAACTAATCATAACATACTGTCCGTCCGTCTCATGGACTGTTGGCCATGAACCTTAACCAGGAACAGCCTATGGGGAATTTTACTTGCATCTATATTATATATATATATATATACTCCCTGCCTACCTTGTTGGTTGCAACCCCTCATCATCATCATCATCATCAGGTGCCCTCTTCAAACTGAAGTTTGACTATCAGATTGAGAAAACCAATCTCGCTCCTCAGCTATTCTTTTTTAACTGATGGTATTTAAACCCGGTCTATTCCTTTATGTCGTTTTCCAGGAGTTTGCCTTCCAGGATCAACCTTACTGGATCTGAAGGTAACATTTCATAAAATCCATTTTTAACTGATCTCTACACCGCAAAAGGAATATTCCCACCAAAATTCTCCTGTCCGTCTCCTGACCCTATGTTACCAGATATATAGTGATGAGTTTCTCACTCAACGCTGAGGGTCCTAACTCCTTATCGACAAACTGCTCTCAATGATGTTACACCAATTACTTTCTATTGGATGCTTTCTGTATAGCATCATGTAGAGGTGTTTCAATGGTCTCCTTCACCTGATCAGTCCAGCGATGATGATGATGATGATGATGTCAGTCCAATGATGAGTGTCTACATAGCTGGAAATCTCTCACACACACATTTATATATGTATATGTAATTTTTATTTTACATACATAAAAAAAAACATAAATTTTTTATATGAAATTTTAATATATATTAATAATAATGTTCCCACTGCTGGGACACAATGACGGAGAGTAATTACCATTTATTCACCACGCTAGAGCTATATGGTGGAACGGTGTACACGAAGGTGTGAATAGTTCAGCTTGGACGGTAGAAAAGTATATATCAGAGTGATCCGGTTTCCAGTCCCACTAATCTTGGGCGTCGAAGGAAAACGTCAGGAGTATTCAAATATAATCTAGGAACGAGCCCAAATATGTACTGATCGAAAAAAACTAATCCCAGCGGTGGGCATGTTTAGTGGGCAATTTATAAATCACACATAATATAGATGCAAGTTTGTACACTTGTCTATGTTTCATTTCGCCCTCACGCGTTTCCTTTGCCTTTGGTTCTTTGCTTCATTCTCGCTTAACTAAGTTGCGCGCGCGCCTGGGTTCACTTTCAACCCCCCACTCCGCTTTTTATGTTCTAACCGCAAATGTTTTTTTTTTTTTTCGTAAACTACCCTAGTTCCCAAGGCCGACTTACCAACTAGACACAGAGTATAAAACAAGCCGCATCACTGCGGTTGTGTTGTCTATGGTCCGAACTGTTCTGACAGGTGTGACGTTTCGCGAATGGCGCGTAAATTTTCGGCGGGAAACGAAAAAAAATTTTTTTTTTTTTATACTACCAAGCGACGTGGCGAACACGTTCACTTGATAATGAGTGATACGCCCCTTAATAATAATGTGGCGTTAATTAAGGGTTGTCATACACAGCAGCGCGTTGTTCGTCGGCTGGCAGACATGAGATGTTTAGTCTCGTTGTTCCAGTGAATTTGTCTACAGCGCCCTTCAAACCGGTACCTACCAGCGTTATAGATATCATTTCGCTGACAATTAGTCGCGACAATGAAAAGTTTTTAAGTTATCTAATCGCAATTAATTATTATCGTTTAATGATTAAATTTAAAGCGGAAATGATTATATGTATACGGTTCTGTTATGATTCATCATCATCAGACGTCCACTGCTGGACACGGGCCATCATCAAAGGATCCACCTTCAATCGAGTAGGGATTCGTGTGGGGTTTGAATCATATCCCACCACGCTGGCCCAATGCCTGTCAGTGTGATGATATTTGATTTGTCATCATCATCAGCTGATAGACGTCCACTGCTGGAGATAGACCTCGCCTAAAGATCACATCGATCGGTCCCGCGCTGCTTGCATCCAGCGACTCCTCGCGACCTTCGCACAGCCTCGGAACCGCCGAGCACTAGCCCCCGTCGTTGGGTTCATGTGGTGGGATTTGGGCCATCATCCACCACGCTGGCGCAAGGCTTGTAGGCGGATTATTTGATTCTTCTTAAGGTGCTTCTCCGACTACCGAAGGTTGGCGTTATTATTCTATTCATCATCATCATCATGCCGATAGACGTCCACTGCAGGACAGACGCCCCCCCCCCCCAAAGAACTCGTTTACAGGGGTTCATATAGGAGTATGGGCCTTTCCCACCACGTTGGCCACGGGTCGGTGGGAACCAGAGCCTCGTTTATTGATTAGGCTGCACCAGGAGCTGGTGAGGTTGGCTTGGATCACGTGATCTGTCCGGGCACCCCTTACACCGCTACTATTCGATTACCGTTTGAATTGAATACATCATCATCATCACCATCACCATCACCACCAGCCGATAGACGGCCACATAATATGGCTACTGTTACGATTGAATCTCGGTCTCTAGTTGGGAAGTCCAGGTCTAACAACTGCTCCCGGTCGGAAGTCATAAAACAGGATCATACCGCGAGAGGGCAGCACTTCCTACGACGCGACGGGTTTTTTTTTTTTTTACAAAAAAGAAAAGAAAGGTTCAAAAGCATCAGCAGACGCCCGAGCAAGAGCACCGAATCAATTTACCATAGACTAAATACAAATTGCAGTAGATCGGACACAGCCTAAAATGATACAGCCTAGGTCTTAGCCATTCGGAGTAGCACTTGATAGGTTTTATGACTTCTGATTGTGGCAATGGTTATAATCACATAATTGTGCTGTAATATGTTAAATTTAAACGAAACATATATATATTTAGATGTATGTGTGAGCGATTGTGTTGCGAAAAAAAAAAAAAAAAAAAAAAAAAAAAAAAATTGATGTCGGTGTGTTGGCGGGAAACGAGTCCGCGCAATGTGTGAAACGAAATTGTGACGTCGTATAACGCGACAGGCGGTGACAGCATGTACACCCTGATGAAGCCGGTGGGCGCGGGAGCCCTAGGGGCGGAGTTCCCGCTCGCGGGCGAGCACGGGCCCGCGGCGCAGCACCTGCCGCAGCCGCCCGCCGCCGAAGGTGGGGCACACTTGTACACCTTCGGCACAGATTAAAAAAAAAAAAAAAAAAAAATATGATCCATATAACCAGCACTCACACTTGAGGTCTAGGCCCTGGATACAGGTCACTGCGTAATTTCTATTTAGTCTGTTGGTTTGTTTTGAAACATCACAAATGTCTATTGTTTACGACACTCGAAACTCGGTGCTTTTGAATTTTTTATGTGATATATATATATATATATATATATATATATATTTTAACATACCTACTTAATCTTAGGCAGAGATTGTTATACAAGTTGTGTAAAAAAAAAAAACTAATGAATTAATTAACGATTCAATATGTTTACATGGCATCCTCGGTTAAATTACTTTGTTTTTTTTTTTTTTTTTTAAATTATCAATAATGAAACATGGTACAGTTTGTACATTAAATTTTACTGGTAGTAGCTCTCGTGGTAGGTACCACCCCGGCTGCAAACGGTACTGTGCAAACATTACTGTGTTCCGGTTTGAAGGGCGCTGTAGCTAATGAAATTACTAGGGTAACGAGACTTTACGTCTCTGATGACAAGCGCAATATGGTGCAGTGTAATTAAAGCCGTGTTATCGGCGAGCGTATCACTTAATATCAGGTGAACGTCTTGCTCGTCTCGCCGCTTCTCAAAATATAAAAAAAAATTTATTGCTATTTCATAGCATATAAAAGTCTCCCAATAAATTGGGCAATATTTTTCCACTGGCAACACTGACCGTACAGATTATACGAACAATGATTTTAAATAGGTCAGTACGGTTTAATACATTAAAAAGTTTTAAATGTATAATACCATGTAAATATATTTTATCTTCATATATATATATATAAATAATCACATATATATCTATATATATATATATATATCTTGAGATTTCATTAATTAAGGAGAATGAAGCAAAAAAAATCGAATTACCGCCGAACCCCGCAGAGGGTTAAATTTTATTTTTGTATCTGTGTGAAAAAGAAAATGTCGCTTTTTTTTAACTAATTAATTAATTAATTTACTTTTTAGTCTCCCATGTATTTTCATTTGTGATTATGAAGAGAAATAAACGTTTTTTTTTTTTAATTTTATAAATGTATTGAGATTTTTTAAAATATGTACATCTCTACCGTTCGTGTCAAAGGCGTGTAATTTGACAGGTGATATATTTTTTTTTAAACCGCCAAGCACATGTCATAGTTTTTAATCCACATAGCCGTAAGTCCAGTGTACAGATTATAGAATATATATACTATTTAGAGTTTGTTAGTTTTATTCAGTTTTAAATGTGTTTATATAAAAATAATATATTTAAATATTTTTTTCTTCGCAACAATATTGTTGGTAATTTTTTTTTTATATTACCCAAAGCGCGTGGGGTAAAATATTTCGCTTAATGTGGTAATAATAAAAAAAAATTATATAAAAGCATATTGAAATTAATGTCATATAAAAAGATATATATATATGAAAAAATTTTTTGTTAGTACTAATTTTTTTTTTTTTTAAAAATCATTTCATCATCTCTTAAATAGTGTGACGCAAATTAAAATTTAAGTTATTTTTCTCAATGCTTTTTTTTTTTTAATAAATCAAATTATTTTATACAAATATGGAAACACTGAAAATCAGTCTTTTCTTCAGGTTTTATAAAACCGACGAAAAACCGAAAAATTCCAAATAAAACCTACTTCACATCTCGTCAAATAACTTTTTCTATAATCTGTAGACGAATGTTGCTATGTATTAGAAGTTATTTTTGAATGAAAAAAAAAAAAGAACCAGTACTCTATGGTCCATATGGGATACTGGTAACGTGCATTGTATTGTGAGTTCCCCGTTGCCAGGGCTAGGTGGAGTGGACGGGATGAAGTCGTCGCCGGGAGGGGTGGGAGGCGGAGGGCCGGGCACGCCCAGGGAGGATTCAGGATCGGGAATGGGTGATTATAACTTAAGTAAGTACCTAATGCCGTTAAATATTTTTTTTTTTTAATTAATCAATAACCCAAAATCTTACACTACGTTATTATTAATAAAATTAAATAACTATTAATATATTTCAAATAAAAAGATATAATAATATATATAGTAATAGTGTAAAATGTAAGTATTCAATTATACTTGACGGTTTTTTTTTTCGACGAATCGACAACACGAAGCAAAAGATAAAAAGCCGTACAGCCTAAATTTAATTAAAAAAAATATTTTGTTTCAAAGCGAAAGACTATGTAACACTGTCATACAGCCCCTTATTTTAAAAATAACGGTTTTATTTTTTGACGGAGCTACTAGAGGCAAAAGCCTAACAGCCATACAGCCTATTTTTTTTATAGAAGCCAAGAGACGAGCCAGACGTTTACCTGTAATAAAGTAATACGCTTGCCTATATCGTGCTGCTAGTTAGGATAATATACACTGCGTTTTTAAGATAAAGTTTGCGCCGCTAATTTCTATGATAACCAAAGCAGCTTCGTCGGATTCCGGACTCACGGATCTGTTATCCGCGGATTATATGATATACACTGCACCACTCTGGTGGTTTTTTTACATATGATGTTAGGTTTCGTACACAGTAATGTGTGCACAGTACTGTCTGTCGGCTCCAATAGGAGCTGCGGTGGTACCTATCTAAACAGTCTCCGGCAACAGAGACCAACTAACAGTAAAAGCTAATAATCCTTCAAACTAGAATACAGTAATTTTTGCCCACTACTGTTTATCAGCTGCAATAGGAGCTGCGCTGGTACCTACCTGATTTATACCACACAAAAAGTCACGGGACCCAAGCCAACCTCACTTGCCGGTGGTGCACCCTACTAATCAACAGAAGAGGCTCTGGCTCCCACCAACCTGCATTGAATCTTAAAGTCAAATTTGAGAAGTATCGACTGATGAGGTCTACGCTCCGTCCAGAAACCGCCCAGATTCGAAATCCCCAAGACTTTCAGCTCCAACCTCAAAATCGCTTCGATTGTTTGGAGGACTGCACCAATGTGGACAAATACGACAGGGTCGTAAAAACCGTACTTACGGTTGGGTAGAAATTCTTCAACCCCAACCGTACTAATATAGGCAAAAACATCTCGAATCAGATTGATAAGCTCATGGACGAGAGGCATTGGCTGGTTCTGGAGTCTTCTGAAGATGCTTCCCATTATAGGCAGCTCAACAAGCAGATATCTAGGGTAGAAATTCTTTAACCCCAACCGTACTAATATAGGCAAAAACATCTCGAATCAGATTGATAAGCTCATGGACGAGAGGCATTAGCTGGTTCTGGAGTCTTCTGAAGATGCTTCCCATTATAGGCAGCTCAACAAGCAGATATCTAAATCTTTGACTGGCGACATACGCCTATTTAATACTGAGCGTGTTAAATAAAGAGACGATCCAGCGCAATAAAGACTCCAAAGTGTTTGCCAGAATGTCTGCTGTTGGGCAGAGCCTGCCGATGAAGTTGGAAGACTATGGTAGAACTGTCTCAGCACGAGCGGAGCTCTTGGCCGAAATCGAAAGCTTCTGGGCAGCTTTATGCAACTAGACGAGCACCTGTCAATGATCAAGCAAAGAACCTAAGAACCAGCTCAAGAATAACAAGGCGCCGGGTGATGATGGAGTTACGGTGAGCTTCTGAAGGCAGGAGGACGGCTAGTACTGATGGCTTTTCAGAGACTCTTTATCTTCATTATACTCGAGTGGGAAATGCCAAAATCATGGCGAGGGAGTGTGGTGAGGTGTTTCTTCAGAAAGGATGACAGGACCCGGTTGAAGAACTATAGGCCCAGGCTCCTGAGCCGTTTATAAGGTGTTTTCGAGAATCATGACGAATAGTCCCGAACGCAAGGTAAGCCATCTCCAGCCCCCCGAACAAGCAGGGTTCCAAAAAAAGCTTCAGTACCATAGACGCTGCGACAAGTTATACAGAAGACCGAAGAATATAACTTGCCACTATGCTAAGTTTCCGTGGACTATGAAAAAGCCTTCGATTCTGTCGAAACATGGGTCGTGACCACCACCAGACCTTGTCAGTCCGCCTCCAAGACCATCGCTCAAAACCTATCCAGTTGCAGCGAAGTGTCAGACAGGGTGATATTCTATCCCCAAACTTGTCCACAGCAGCGCTGGAAGATATCTTCAATTTTTTGGACTGGAGAGGACATGGCATCAACATAAACGGCGAGTACATGACGCACGTTCGATTCGCTGATGACATCGTGGTCATGGCCGAGACCATGGAAGACCGTGATAAAATGCTCGATGACCTCTGTAGAGCATCCAACGCGTGGGTCTTAAAATGGATATGGAGAAGACAAAGTTTATGTCTAATGGCCATAATTTACCCACGCCAATATTGGTCGAGGGCTCTACTCTGGAAGTTGTCGACGAATGCGATTATTTTGGGCAAACAGTCCAGCAAGGAAGTCCAACTTCCAGAAAGAGGTCAATCGACGAATCCAACTCCGGTGGGCAGCGTTCGGGAAGCTACGCAGCATCTTTTCGTCTCACATACCGCAGTATCTGAAGACGGTCTTCAACTTGTGCGTGTTGCCAGTGTTGACATAGCAAGACCTGGCCCTAGGCCTTATAAAAAGACTGAAAGTCACCCAAAGGGCAATGGGGAGAACTATGCTCGGAGTTTCTCTGCGTGATCGAATCACAAATGAGGAGATCCTCAGAAGAGCTAAGGTCAGTGACATTGCCCAAATGATTGCTAGACTTAAGTGGCAGTGAGCAGAGCACACTGCTCGAAGGACCGACGGCCGATGGGGCAGTAAGGTCCTGGAGTGGCGCCTGTGTACTGATAGACGTAGTGTTGGGAGGTTTCCCAGAAGGTGGACCGACGATCTGGTAAAATTGCGGGAATCCCCTGGATGCGAGCAACGCGGGACCGATTGGTATGGAGATCATTGGGGGAAGCCCATGTCTAGCAGTGGAGGTCTATCAGCTGATGATATCGCTCGTATAAATTATTTTTATATCTCCACTATTTTAATTGACAAATTTTTATAGGTCTCTTGACGGAGATCGTTTAGGTGGGTTCATTACTGTGTTCTGGTTTGATGGGCGCTGTGGCTAGTGCAATTACTGGGGTAACGAGACAACAACTTATATCTTAGGCGACGAGCGCAACGTGGTGCAATGCATACCATCTTGACTACCGCCACGTTGTTATAGATGGTAGTATTACTTACCATCAGGTGAGGATACCGATCGTCTCGTCGCTTAATGGAATAAAAAAGAAAGTGTTGTCAGATTTTTTTTTTATTCATTATTAGTCTCCTAATATTAGTCCTATTGCTACAATTAAATACTGAACACACGAAAGGATTGAAAATCTACGAGTAGAGAGTGAGAATGGACTTGGTGGTAGGTCTCTTGTCCGATACCGTCTAGGTAGGTACCACCGTAGCTCCTTTTTCTGCCGCCGAACAGTACCATGCAAACGCTACTGTGTTCCAGTTTGAAGGGCGCTGTAGCAAGTGAAATTATTGGGGTAGCGGGACTGACCATCCTGTCTCCAGGTGCCGCGTGTAACGTCCTAACCAGTGTCTTGTTGCTATTGGCGTGGCGTATCACTTACCATCAGATTAACGTATCGCTCGTCTCGGGGCGTTCACCTGAAAGTAAGTGATACGCCCGCCCGTAGCATCACAGCTCCTATTTTGTATATGTACAGCATCACATCTCGATCATAGTCTGGAGACATATGATTGTGGCTCCTAGTTGCCGCAGTAATTGTACTAGCTACGGCGGCCCTTCAAACCGGAACACAGTAATGTTTGCACAGCACTATCAGCTGCAATAGGCGCTGCGGTGGTACCTTAATTTATATGATTCATTCATTGCCCATCAATGTCACTTTGGAGTAACATGCGGCTCCATCTTCACTCATCAGGGAGTCAATGCTGTCAGCCTACCTCCTCCCTTCTAAATTCACCTTCGTGTTGTAAATCAGTAGCTACAACAGTAATGCTGTGGTCCACGTACCATCACATGAAAGTTGGAGTACTCTGGGCGAACACCCTTCACCATTTATTATTGCTTAATACCACGTGGAATTCAAATGAAATTTTGCCTAAAAGAAATAATTCGAAGTAAATACCGCTGCAGCGCTTAATGCAACCCCGAGATAGCAGCAGTGTGCAAATTTTACTGTGTTCCGGTTTGAAGTGCACTGTAGCTAGTGTAATTTCTGTAGTAAATGGACTCAACATCATATGTCTCGAGGCATCGAATCCAATGTGCTGTAATGTGGTGAAGTGTATACCATACCAGCGCCACGTTGTTATAGGTTAAAAGCACAATGTGGTGCAGTGTATACCATATACTATCTAGCGCCACGTTATTATAGACTAAAAGCACAATGTGGTGCAGTGTATACCATACTATCTAGCGCCACGTCGTTATAGGCTAAAAACACAATGTGGTGCAGTGTATACCGTACTATCTAGCGCCACGTTATTATAGGCTATGAGCACAACGTGGCGCAGTGTATATCATACTATCTAGCACCACGTTATTATAGGCTATGAGCACAACGTGGCGCAGTGTATATCATACTATCTAGCGTCACGTTATTATAGGCTATGAGCACAACGTGGCGCAGTGTATATCATACTATCTAGCGCCACGTTATTATAGGCTATGAGCACAACGTGGCGCAGTGTATATCATACTATCTAGCGCCACGTTGTTATAGGCTATGATCACGACGTGGTGCAGTGTATATCGTACTATCTAGCGCCATGTTGTTATAGGCTACGAGCACAATGTAGTGCAATGTATACCATACTATCTAAAGCCACGTTATAGGTTACAGGCACAATGAGGTGCAATGTATACCATACTGTCTAGCGCCACGTTGTTATAGACTACGAGCACAACGTGGTGCAGTGTATACCATACCAGCGCCACATTGTTATACGCTAAAAGCACAATATGGTGCAGTGTATACCATACTACTACTGTGTATACCTTATCACGTTATTATGTACAGGCGTATCACTTACTATCAAGCGAACGTCTCGCTCGTTCGTCGCTTCATAGAATAAAAAAACAGTAACGAAATATAATTGCCGTGTAAATTTTTTAATGATGCTACTTAAAGTGTAACTTACCTGTTCCATGTTCCCCCCTTATTGTACAATATGCACACTGCCATCAGAACTTGCACTAATGTCCATTCCAAGACTTTTAACGTCTCTTTCGAAGGTTTCGGCGGCCCCGGCGGCGACCAGAGCGACCAGACCGAGTCCGCGGCGATACTGAAGATAAAGGAGAGCATGCAGGAGGAGGCGAAGAGATTCGAGAAGGACCCAGACCACCCGGACTACTTCATGCAATGAGCGGCGACACATCACAACCACCACCACCACAACCACCACCACCACCGACCCCAACTTGCCAATAAAATCACAACAGAATTATCGGCGTTCAATTCGTTTTCCTATTTGTTTAAAAGTAAAAGTATTCGCATGATCTCAAGCTTCCTTTTAGCTTTTTGGCGGGTTGGAGGTGTCAACGACCTAGAGCGGAAGGCGGGAAAAGAAAAAGGAATACCGACGTCAACTGTCAAACGCGTTTGCGGCTCCGTTCGGAAATTTATTTATTAGCGTTCTTTAATTATTATTATGATTTTTTTCTTAATTTATAACAACCGTGTAACTGCAGCGGGGGGCGATATCTGTCCGCGATTCTAGAAGCTTCCATTTATTTCTAGAACTTCAAATATTTCTAGATTATATAAAAAGTTTTTTTTAAACTAATTTTTGCTAGGACGTATACTATATTTCCTTTGTCTTAACACTTGTTCCTTTTTTTTTTCATTTTTATAGAGAAGGATATTTTTAAATAGATCAATTTATTGTCTATTCGTAATAATTTTTATTTTAACGATTATACAACGATTTTTGAACGCTTCAAATGACTTCTCACAAAATGGCCGATCGATGACACTTGTTAGTGTTCCGAGTGTTTTAAAATTTTTATTATTTAATGGTGTTACCATCATTGTCATATATCATATTTAAAAAAATCGTTAATATATATCTAATGATTAATTACCGACGTAACGGTGACAGATGTTCATTAAATGTATTAAAAAAAAAAAAAAGAATCAATTTTATATACAGATTGCGAGTTGGCTGGTGCAATATATTAAGTTTGGACGATCCTGATGTAAGTTAGCAATTTTTTTTTTTTACACATACGAATTATTTAATCTGATATTTAAAAAAAAAATTGATATCGATATATACGCGCCCGGTTTTTATAAATCGAATGCAAACGTAATTTTTTTTTTTTTTTTTTGACCATAGCATCTGGTGTTGATAGGTTCGGTGGTGAAACGCATTAGCCTAGCTACATCGTATTTACTCGTGGAGAGACTCGAGTATAGTGACCGGAGCACCGACTCCAGGAAGTTCCATTCTCATGTTTTTTTTTTTTCTATTTCACAATCGGACGGACAGACGTCGTCCACAGTTATATATATATATATATATCTTCCAAGAGTTTCTTAAATTATTTAGCATATACTATGTTTTAAGCTTCTGATGTTCCTAGATTTATATTCTCGTTGATAATTCGCGCCTCCGCAACTTTACGCGGGAACTTGACAGTGACAGTTAAAAAGTTATCCTTGTCTCTGCTTTCTTTTTTTTTTTTTAATAAAGACAAATCAATTGTTTTTTTTTTGTTTAAAAAAAAATTGATATTTAAAAATCAATATGGGATTAATGTTATGTTATATCGACATGCAGTATTTTTTTTTTTTTTTAAACATTCACCTATTTATTTACAAAGTAATCTGAAATATGGACATTATTGTACATATAACGAGGTCGGATTTGTTGTTCGATTGATGTATTATAATGTAATCGATTTATGTGGCGTGGGTTTTTTTTTTATATATATATATATATTTAAGGGTCATTTTAAAAACGATGGGGGTAGTAATGTAACTCGGGAACGATTAGGTAGTAAAATTGTTGTTAAATGATAAATTCCGTATTTATCGAGCGGTTATGGTCGCTTTAATAAGTGCCCTTTAATAATAGACTAGCGACTGTTAGAGTAAATTAGCCCAGTGTTCCCAGTTGTGGGAATCGGATTTTTCTTATAAGTAAGCAATCGGGGTTGGCTAAGTTTATTGCGATATTTTATATCCAGGTAAAAGAAAAAAAAATCGCATCGTTCAGCGACTCGACGATTACATGTATGATACTTTTTTTTTTTTTTTTAATGTCGAAGGCACGATCTATGCCCTACTGCTAATCGTTCGCAAGTTACACAGCAACCTCGCCACCGGTTCCGCTCCGCGACCGAATTGTATATTTCCCAGTCGAATTCCTCGCGCACCGGAATTCGCATTTATCGCCGATTGAATACACCCCCTACTCCCCCCCCCAACCACTACTCCAACCCCGCGTATATATACCGATGCGAGGAAACGTGACGTTGGCGCGCGTTTACAACCGTCGCCATATTGATGGGAAAAGGAAAATAATTAAAAAGTATTTATATCGATTCCGTTTGACGTTTATAAACGCGCGCGAAGTTTTCTTCTTTTTTTTTTTTTTAATGGACGAAAGAGTTTTTATGCGGAGTTAGATGTGTCATAGGTTTTTATTTTTTGCTTCTCTCACACACCGGTAACATTAATGTAGCTTAGGGATTCTATTTTTCTCGGGGTGTATGGAAAAAAAAAAAATCTGTATAAATTAGTATATTTCTTAGCCGAGATTTTGGTGAGGTAGGCTTTAAGGTGTACTGGGGCCGCGCTTCCGGTCCGCGGCGGCGCAAATTTGGGTTCTTTTAGTGGGAAGCCAAGAGTAATATATATACCTCATAGTCGACTAATTCGGAATCTCGATGTGAAAATGAAAAGAAAAAAAAAATGTAAATATGAATTTTTGGTAGAGCGAGACCGCGCCCGGACTTTTCCGCGCGCTTTTTAAAAGATTATTAAAATAGAAAAAAAAAAAATGTGGAATTAAAAAAAAAAAATATATCGATTTTTTTAGTAAAATTTACACTAAACGGACCCAAAAATTGTAAAAATAATACGCAGCGTTAAATGAGGAAAAAAAAAAAGATTAGTCGTTAAGTATATTAGCGTTAACTGAGGCGTGAACGGGCCGCGCGGCCGAACGGTCGGCGGCAATTTTTTTAAAAAAAAAAAAATATTTAAAAAGGTTTTTAATTTTATCAATATTAAAAAAAAAAAATCCGTAGCGTGAGGTTGTAAGTTGTTTTTAAGGTATATTATTATTATTAATTATTAATTATTTTTTTTCTTAATTTTTTTTTTCTGTGAGTTAGGTAAATGAATTTTTTTTTTTTCTTATCAATGTAATGTTTATATACTTATATAAATAGTTATTATATATTAAATATAAGTCGTTTCATTTGTTGTCGCCGCCCCGCAGTCGCTTGAGGACGAGTTCTGCGTTCACTCGATGATAAGTGACAGTCCCAGCTGTGGGATGAATGGCATGTTAACATTAACTTCAGTATACCAACGGGAGACAGTACTGTGCTCCGGTTTGAAGGGTGCTGAAGCTATTACTGGTACATCTCTGTTGGTAAAGACCGTCTAGGTAGGTACCGGCGCAGCGCCTATTGCAGTCGATAGACAGTACTGTGCAACCATTACTGTGATCCGGTTTAAAGGGCGCTGTAGCTATCACTGGTGGTAGGTCTCTGTTGCTACAGACCGTCTAGGTAGTTACCACAGCAGCGCCTATTGCAGCTGACAGACAGTACTGTGATCTGGTTTGAAGGACCTTCGGATATTACTAGTGGTAGGTCTCTGTCGCTATAGACCGTCTAGGTAGGTACCACAGCAGCGCCTATTGCAGCTGACAGACAGTACTGTGATCTGGTTTGAAGGACCTTCGGATATTACTAGTGGTAGGTCTCTGTCGCTATAGACCGTCTAGGTAGGTACCACAGCAGCGCCTATTGCAGCTGACAGACAGTACTGTGATCTGGTTTGAAGGACCTTCGGATATTACTAGTGGTAGTGTCTCTGTTTCTGCAGACCGTCTAGGTAGGTACCACAGCAGCGCCTATTGCAGCTGACAGACAGTACTGTGATCTGGTTTGAAGGACCTTCGGATATTACTAGTGGTAGGTCTCTGTCGCTATAGACCGTCTAGGTAGGTACCACAGCAGCGCCTATTGCAGCTGACAGACAGTACTGTGATCTGGTTTGAAGGACCTTCGGATATTACTAGTGGTAGTGTCTCTGTTTCTGCAGACCGTCTAGGTAGGTACCACAGCAGCGCCTATTGCAGCTGACAGTACTGTGATCTGGTTTGAAGGACCTTCGGATATTACTAGTGGTAGTGTCTCTGTTTCTGCAGACCGTCTAGGTAGGTACCACCGCAGTGCCTATTGCAGCTGACAGACAGTACTGTGATCTGGTTTGAAGGACCTTCGGATATTACTAGTGGTAGGTCTCTGTTTCTGCAGACCGTCTATGTAGATACCACCGCAGCGCTTATGGCAACTGATAGACAGTACTGTGCGAACATAACTGTTATCCGGTTTGAAGGGCGAGAAACTAAACAACTTGTGTTTTAAAGCGACCATCGAATTTAGTTTAGTGTATATTATCTTAACACAGAATGCGGGCAACGCGGAACTGATTGATATGGAGATCTTTGGGGGAGGCCTTTGTCCAGCAGTGGGCGGCTCGGCTGATGGTGATGATGATATTATCTTAACCGGCGCTACACGGGAAGCCGTCTCGAAACTTTTTTTTTTTTCAATTAAGCAACGGGAATAGGGAGAAAGTGATACTCCCGCCAATAACATGACGCTAGTTAGTATGTTATACACTGCGCCGCATTGCGCTCGTCGCCTGAGACATACGGTGTACAGTTACATTACCGCAGTAATAACACTAGCTACAGCGCCTTTCAAACCAGAACACTGTTCGCACAGTACTGTATTTCGGCTGCGGTGGTTCGTACATAAACGATCTCCAGTAATAGAGACCAACCACTAGTAATAGCTGAAGGTCCTTCAAACCGGATCACAGTACTGTATGTCGGCTGCGGTGGTACCTACCTAGTCGGTCTGCAGCAACAGAGCTCTACCAGCTGTAAATAATATTTTATATATATATATATATATATAAATAATATAACTAGGCTGTAAGGTTGTAACGCCTTTGCCTATTTGGAAAGATGATAATTTTTTTTATCGGATGCACGCTGACGGGAATCTTCATCATCAGCCGATAGACGTCCACTGCTGGACATAGGTCTGCTCCACAGCGAACCCGTGGTGCCCGGGTTCCGGCGCCTCGCCGCGGGTGCCGACCGGGGTAGCCGTGTGTGGGGGGTAGGGGTGGGTGCAGCTGCCCCGGCTCCCACATTTGTTATCTTTAGAAATCATAACAAGCACTACTTTGTGACGCTCCATATGAATATTTTATATTAGTACAGTCGTGTCGAAAAGTGCAATTCACTAAAACTATTGCTGCAGACCGTCTAGGTAGGTACCAACGCGGCGTCTATTGCAGCCAACAGACAGTACTGTGCGAACATTACTGTGATCCGGTTTGAAGGACGCTGCAGCTATCACTGCTGGTAGGTCTCTGTTGCTATAGACCGTCTAGGTAGGTATCACCGCAGCATCTGTTGCAGCCGACAGATAGTACTGTCCAAACATTACTGTGATCCGGTTTGAAGGACGCTGCAGCTATCACTGCTGGTAGGTGTCTGTTGGTACAGACCGTCTAGGTAGGTATCACCGCAGCACCTGTTGCAGCCGACAGATAGTACTGTCCAAACATTACTGTCATCCGGTTTGAAGGACGCTGCAGCTATCACTGCTGGTAGGTGTCTGTTGCTGCAGACCGTCTAGGTAGTTACCACCGCAGCGCCTATTGCAGCCGACAGACAGCATTGTGTGAATATTACTGTTATCCGGTTTGAAAGGCGCTGAAGCTATCATTAGTAGTAGTTTTCCACTGCCGTAGATCGTTTAGGTACCACCCCAGTGCCTATTGCAGTCAACGGACAGTACTGTGCGAACATTACTGTGATCCGGTTTGAAGGACGCTATAACAAGTGTAACTACTATCGAGACTCGACATCTTATGTCTCATGGCGACGAGCACAATGTGGTGCAGTGTATATCATCCGTACTATCCCCAAGATGTCATAGGTCGAAACAGTTTGTCTATCGCCAGTACACGACAATCTTGGATTTATCGGACGTCGTAACCCTTATTTGTAGTAAACTTCTTCCACCCCTTCACTGATCAATTATTAAAGAAACGGTTAAGCCGTTCCGTTTCAACCCCTCGCGGTATCAGTTAACTTTCACACGGAGCCCGCAGCTGACATTAGCTTCGCACCTTTCGCGCCAAAACTGACAGATAAAAAAAATATATATAAATATTATAAAAATAATTTTATCTGTATCGATTTTATTTTATTTTATTGTAATTATTAAAAAAAATTATTATTTGTTACCTATTTAAATGTTTTTCTTATAAAATTATTACAATTGATAAAACGTATCTGACATTAATGAGATAGAGCCACAGATGAAAAAATTTAAAAAATTATTTTATCTGTATTAAATTTTATTTTAATTATAAAAAAAAATATTTGTCATCTATTCAGATTTTTTTTATAAATTTATTATAAGTGACAAAATATATTTGACATTAATGAGATAGAGCCACAGATAAAAGATTTTAAAAATTAAAAAAATTATTTTATCTGTATTAAATTTTATTTTAATTATTAAAAAAATATTTTTTATTTATTTAGGTTTTTCTATAAATTTATTATAAGTGACAAAATATATTTGACATTAATGAGATAGAGCCACAGATAAAAAAATTTGAAAAAGTTCATATTATTATGTTGGAGAAAATTCGTGTTTTTTTTTATATTTTTTTAACATTACTCATACCTTATTTACTGCAGGAGTATATCTCTGCAATATTGATCAGCAAGGTTAAACAGTGCAGCAGTTGCCGTTCGTGCAACAGCTGCTGATGGTAATGGCGTGGTGCTGCTTCTTGCTCGTTTTGCTCATCAATTTAGGATGCGTAGCGTCCGAGCTCAGTTTGAGGTTATGTAAGTATTCTAAGATTACATTTTTTTTATTCCATAAAGCGAGCTAGTTAGGATTACGATAGCTGCAGCGCTTGCTGTGTTCTGGTTTGAAAGGCGCTGTAGTTAATGTAAATACTGGGGTAACGAGTCTCCATGCGCAATATGGCGCAGTGCATACCATCAGGTGAACGTCATTCTCGTCTCGTCATATAATGAAATAAAAAAAAGTAGTAATCTTCTCACCAGATGACTCATTCATAAAATCTGTAACATCCTCTCGTGTTTCAGTATTCATAATCGAGGACCAGGAAGTAGACCTACCAGAGAAAATTGGTAACGCGATGAAGCTAGTCGAAAGAGCTGCGCCAGGAGTCAACTTGGGCGATGACATCATCCAATTAGATAGAGAAAGAGAAGATGAGAGTTTCAGAAGACGTATTATGCATACTTTTGTCTATCTTACTGTGTGATAGTAAATTTTCGCACACATACTTATTCTCATACTAGTCTTTTTCTTCACTGCTGGATAAAGGCCTCGCCCAGAGAGCTCCATGTTTGTAGGGGTCCATGGGGGATTTGGGCCATTTCCCACCACGCTGGCTCAATCCGGGTTGGTGGGAGCCAGAGCCTCGTTCGTTGATTAGCAGGCTACACCACGAGCTAGTAAGGCCCCTGGTTCTCGGTGATGCAGGTGGCACAGGACAGATTGATGTAGGGATCTTTGAAGGAGGCCTATATCCAGTTGTGGACTTTTATCGGCTGATGGTGGTGGTCCAGCAGTGGGTTTTACCCACTTACTAATGTAACAGCATCTTTACCGACATCATGATCTCTTATTAAGTCAACATGTTTTTTGATCCTCTCGATGTGGATGGTCCAGCTGATGATATGGTCTCCATTTATGGATTTTGTCCAAACGGTTGTTAGATCTTCGTTCAATGGTCCACCCATTGCTACATCAGCTCGCAATTCACTTGACAGTCAGCGATGATCAGTTGTCCAAAGCTTCCCTCGCTCCTGATTCCATCACGTAGATCATCGCCATGTCCATAGCTGGTCCAGTGTAAGCTGTTCCTGATCTTCTCCATAAAGACTTTCAGTTCCGTAAATCATCACGTCAGCACAACCCGATTGGAATCTCTTGATCTAAAGCACCAGGATATTTTGGATGCATCACTCAGCCGTGAATACCAGTGAAGATGTCACTTGTGTTTCAGTGTGTTCAGCTCTGGGGAAGGGCGCTTCTATCATGATCGACCTATCCTGGTCTCCTTGGGAGATGGCTGCGCAATTGTCATCAGACACCGGGCTACCGTTGCTACGTTCAGTGCTAGGATCCCAGCAGCTAGTGGCGGCTCTGGACAGCTACCTCGAATCCAGGAACGCTACCGATGCTGCAATTCTACTGGAAACGGAGAGTGGTAAATTAGAGGGAGATAGACTGGTGTGATGATGGACCATGGAGATGATTGAAGGAGAAATGAGTGATGAACTCTTTTCCAGACGTGGATAGGACGCTGTATGAGCTGCTGGGGCAGTCTGATGTCAGGGTGTGGGTGTATGCGGGTCTGGACGAGAGGTCCGTGGATATATTGAGGACTATGAGACCGGAGCCGAGCTTCCACGCGATCATAGGCACCAGTAGATTTGTGATGGAGACATACAAACGCGTGAGTATCCATCTCCATCTCCATCTCCATCAGGTTTCTTTGATTTCATCATTTGCACTGGTGATGAGACTCTTCAAATATCCACCACATCCAGATCTACAGCTTCCAGTGCAGGAAAACATGAGGTAACTGACATGCTCCTCCCTCGTTCTCTCTTCTGCTATACCTTACTAAATTCCTTCTCCCACCCTTGATGTGAACTACCAGATTTGCCCCAAAATTCCAAAAAATTATTGATGGTGACAGGCTGTAAAAGAGAACCTGGTTCGACGCGACTACCGCTGGAACCTGGTGGTGACCGACTACACCACCATAAACGTCACTCAGCTCGTACTGCCAACTGTCATCCTCCAGGTGAAGCCAGACGAGTGCTGCAAGTTGTTGAGCTTGAAGCGTGGCTGCAGCTGCCCCAAAAGGTTCCAGGTAAAGTTGGTGACAGGTAAAGGCGGTGGTCCTCTTCTGGAATTGGAAACGGGAGCAATAACATTCTCTTTCGTTCTAGAAGAAGCAGTTCGTTCTGAACAATCTGCTCCAGTTCATAGTGAAGGTGTTTATGAGGATGCCAGATTTATCCTCACCAGCTTCAATACGTTGTGGTGAAGCCAAGGTGGTTCAGAAGATTGGTGAAGGTTTCCGTGAAATCATCACGGCGGAGACCAGCAGTAATGAGACGCTGTTCTTCTGGGATCCTGAGAGGTAACTTTCCCTATTGGAGATGAGATCGATGGAGACTTTCAGGACTCTTGGCTGCTTACTAATATTTAAATGACAGGATCACGCGACAGTCACCACCTTCTGACTTCCTCTCTGATGAAGAGGCTCTTCCCTTGCCTTGCACCATATCCTCCCTGATTTGGAAGACAAACAAATTTGTTCAGCGCTAGTTCCAATGGCGTCCAGGTCCAGTCTTCTCCTGCGTTCTCCTTTCGAGCTCGTCACTTACAATGCGGATGCGGATCTGGAGACGGTCGCGAGCTGGTCAGCCGACGAGGACTATGCGCTGCTGCCGGGAGTTATTCTGGAGCCGCTGAAGATGTTCTACAGAATTGGAACTGCTCCAGTGAGATTTTTTTTTTTTTCTACGAAGCGACGAAACCAGCAAGACGTTCACATGATAGTAAGTGATCCACGTGCCCATGACAACGTGGCGCTGGTTGAGATGATATACACTGCACCACATTACGCTGGTCGTCTGAGACAAAGTGTCAGCTCTCGTTACACCAGTAACTTTATTAACTACAGCGCCCTTCAAACCGGATCACAGTAATGTTTACACAGTACTGTCTGTCGGCTGCAGTAGGCGCTGCGGGGTGGTACCTACCTAGACGGTCTGTAGCAACAGAGACCTACCGCCAGTGGTAGCTTCGGCGCCCTTCAAACCGGATCACAGTAATGTTTGCACAGTACTGCCCGTCGGTCACCAGAACTAACCCTGGAAATTTAGAAGGATGCTCTGCTGATATTGTTTGAAGTACCCTTTCTTTGTTGTCATAAATTTTATTTGATAATTGGTACTTGACCATTTGAGTTGAACAGCTTCAAACAAGATCTTAGAAGCACCAAGGTTCTACACCCACGTTAGCTGGTGGTAGACCACCATCTAGTTAGTCACCGCGGCATTTTATCTCAATTTTTTTTTTAATTTATCAAACTACCCACACGTCTACATATACGAACATATTAAGAGTTCCCGCCGTTCATCACCAGGCTGTACCTTGGACGATGCTGCAGCACGATCCTGAAACTGGTGAAGCGATGGTCGACGAAGATGGTCATCCACTTTACATCGGCTACTGCATTGATCTCATAGAGAAGTTGTCACAGGTATTTTTTTTTTTTAATTAACAATGGCAGAATTCGCATCCTGCATTCACCTGAACGTGAACGATACCTTGAGCGCTGGTCAGGATGTATACACGGCAGCACGTTATCATCAGCAAGGGGTGTAAGGAGTCCCGCAGAACAAATCCGAAGACCCGAGCCAACCTCACCAGATCGTGGTGCTGCTAATCAACGAAGGTTCTGGCTCCCATCAAACCCTCATTAGGCCAGCGTGGTGGTAAATGGCACAAATCCTGTTGGATGCAGGCAGCGCAGGGCTGATCGATGTGGGGATCTTTGGAGGAAGATGTCCAGCAGTGGACGTTTATCGGCTGATGATGATGATGACATCATGACGTTCAGTCTCGTTATCTCAGTAATATCATTTGCAACAACCCTCCTGAACTATAACGCAGTAAAGTTATCACACTACTGTCAGCAAGTAGTAGTGTAAAAATTCTACTGTGTTCTAGTAAAGGTAGCTAGTTGACTATGGTAACGGGATTGGACACCTTATGTCTTAAAGAGATGATGATGCTGGGCTGCAGTGTATATATTCTAACCAGTGCTTAAGGCATCGTTCACCATCAGGTGTACTGTCTCCTCTTACTAGGCTGAACTGGTCCAAAAATTTTCAGGTTATGGACTTCGAGTATGAGATCGTGACGCCCGGGTCTGGTGGCTTCGGACAGAGACTGTCCAATGGAACCTGGGACGGTGTGGTGGGCGACCTGATGCGAGGGGTGAGGGTCTTATATAACCTGACAATCCATTATAATGCTTCTGTAGCTCATCGTGGGCTTTCCAGTGAGCAATAATATGGCGGTAGTTAAGATGTATACACCGCACATTATGCTAGTCGCGGTTAACTAGCGCCATTCAAACCAGAACACGGTAATGTTTTCACAATACTGTTTGGCAGTGGAAGTAATCGCTGCGGTGGTACCAAGACAGTCACCAGCGACAGGCTTACCAACAACAAATTCTCAATATAGTTCCGGTTTGAAGGACGTTGTATCTAGTGCAATTACTGGAGCAACGAGACTTAATATCTCGGTGCTGTGTATCATCGTAACTACTACCACATTGTTATGCGCGCATCACTTACCATCAAGTGATCGCCTCACTCGTCGGGTAGTCGTAGAATAAAAAAAATATACGATATTCTAACTTTCAGGAAACGGATATAGCTGTCGCGGCGCTCCTCATGACGGCGGAAAGGGAGGAGGTGATCGACTTCGTGGCGCCGTACTTCGAGCAAACGGGAATAATGATCGGTAAGCGGCTTCATTCGCTTCATATCAAGCTGTAAGCAACTTCACGTGATGTTAAGTGATGATGGCGACGGGCATTGTGCAACAACACACCGATTATATGTTGACAACTGATACGTGTCATGGCGGCGGGTTTGCAAGATGGCGGCGGATTCACAAGATGGCGGCGGAGCCACAAGATGGCGGCGGTAGCTAGACTGTTTAATTTTATATCATGTAAGTGACAGGCAGGCATGCGGCCTATCTGATGTTTTTTTTTTTTAATTCAGTTAAGGGATGATGCGACATTCTTTTTTTAATATTTTTTTTTACAACTTTCTCCATCTTTACGTGGCAAGACTGTTTTAAATATTTTTTTAATTTTGTTCTTTTCTTTTATTCGCATTCCCGCTCCCGCTTCTGTCTTTTAAATTTTCTTTCGCTCCTCTCCTCTTTTCTCCAACCTACTTTCTATGACATCTTTCTGTATACTCTTATTACTCTATCACTCATTGCCTCTCATCCTTCACGTTTCTTATTCTATTAATCTACCTTACAATTCTTTCAATTTCCGTTACATTTCTCAGTCTATTTTGTTTCTTTTCTTTCTTTCTTTCATTTGCTTCTCTTATCTATTTTCCTTCTACTATTCTCTAATTCAGTCCTGTTTTAATGCTAACTCTGTCTTGTTGGTGTCTATCGCTTTCCCAGTAACACTCCTACAATGTTCTAAGAATATGTGGCGACTTCCGTCCCCACCCGTCAGATCCGGGAGGTTCACCTGGTGGTGAACGCCTACCCATAACAACGTGGCGCTAGTTAAGATGGTATATACTGCCTGGTATATACTACCACACCGCGCTCGTCGCCTTACACATAAGATGTTAAGTCTCGTTACCTAAGAATTTATATTAGTTACAACGCCCTTCAATCCGGAACACAGTAATGTTTGCACAGTACTGTCTGTCGGGTGCACTAGGCGCTGCGGTGGTATCTACCTATACCATCCCCGGCAATAGAGACCTACCAACAGTAATAACTATAGCGCCCTTTAAACCGGATCACAGTAATGTTTGCACAGTATTGTCTGCCGGTCTCAATAGGCGCTGCAGTGGTACCTATCTATAAGGTATCCGGCAACAGGGACCTACCAACAGTGATAGCTGAAGGTCCTTCAAACCGGATCACAGTATTGTCTGTCGGCTGCAATAGGCGCTGCGGTGGTACCTACCTAGACGGTCTGTAGCAACAGAGACACTACCACCAGTAAACACGCGTGCAGTCACCACAGCCTCTTACCACCAGTGGACACCAGAGCTATCACTAGCCCCTTGCCAATATTGTTTAACCTTGATGCTGTGACTTCCGGTTCCTGTATACCATCATGAAGAATATTTCCAGCCATCCGCAAGCCCATCCGGAAGACGTCGCTGTTCAAGTTCATGACGGTGCTGCGTACGGAGGTGTGGCTGAGCATCGTCGCAGCGCTGGTGCTCACCGGCGTGATGATCTGGCTGCTGGAGAAGTACTCCCCTTACTCGGCGAGGAACAATCCCGAAGCATACCCTTACCCTTGCAGGTGAGTGGAACAGTGAGGTATGTACGATCCCGGTCACCACTTACCATACTGATGCTGTGCAGGGAGTTCACCTTGAAGGAGAGCTTCTGGTTCGCCCTGACCTCGTTCACGCCACAAGGAGGCGGCGAGGCGCCCAAGGCTCTGTCCGGGAGGACCCTGGTGGCCGCGTACTGGCTGTTCGTGGTGCTCATGCTGGCCACGTTCACTGCAAACCTGGCCGCGTTCCTCACCGTCGAGAGGATGCAGGTATCAACCAGTTTCACTTGCCTCTAACACCTGAACACCATCAGCCTCTACTGGTGATAGGTCCCTGTTACTTCAGACCGTCTACGTACAAACATTATGTTCCGAGTAACGAGACCTAACATCTGATGTATGAAATGATGAGACCATCGCGGTGCAGTGTATATCATCTTAACTAGAACCGCGTTGTTATGGACAAGTGTCACTCACAATCAGGTGAACGTCCCACTCGTCTTTTCGCTTTATTATTTAAAGACAAACCTGAAGACCAGCACAAAGGCCAAACCCAAATATCTGTAAATAAATAAATTTATTTGGACGCCATCTTGTTTTTTTTTTTAATTTCAACAGAATCGATGACATCAACAGCCTTCATAATGCCACTGCCAATATTAAAGACTATCCACTAATTTGTGAAACGCCTTTAACATTAAAAAAGAAAAACGTCGAAAAACAAAATGGCGGATAGTTTTGATAGTGAAGACAGATGTTTAATTAATCAACTGAATTAATAAATGCGCAGTTTCTTTTTAGTCGCCTTTTACGTAATTAGTGCGGTGGGTTCAGTTACTTTGATCCGTGATCGCGATGTCCAGACGCCGGTGTCTTCGCTGGAGCAGCTGGCGCGGCAGTCCCGCATCAACTACACCGTGGTGGAAGGGTCCACCGTCCACCAGTACTTCATCAACATGAAGTTTGGCGAAGACACACTGTACAGGTACTTCAACTTCCGTTTCCTTACTTGGAAGGTTCAGGTTCGATTCCGGTGACTCGTGTGTGATTGATAGGATTCTATAGGATCTACTCACTAGCTGTGTACAATCATCGTTCTCCTGCTTGCATCACATCCTGCTCATAACTAAGGCATAAGATATTAAAGTTCGTTACCGCGGTAATTTCACAAAATACAACGCCCTTCAAACCGGAACACAGTAATGTGACACTATTTAGGATGTATTTACACTGCATCACTTCCTGCTCATAGGTAAGGCGTAAGATATTAAGTTTCGTTACCGCGGTAATTTCACAAAATACAACGCCCTTCAAACCGGAACACAGTAATGTGACACTATTTAGGATGTATTTACACTGCATCACATCCTGCTCATAGGTAAGGCGCAAGATATTAAGTTTCGTTACCGCGGTAATTTTATAAAATACAACGCCCTTCAAACCGGACCACAGTAATGTGACACTATTTAAGATGTATATAGCGAAATCCTTTCTCATGGAGAACAGCAGCGGATATTAACCTGCTCTAACATTCAGGATGTGGAAGGAGATCACGTTGAACGCGACTTCGGACCAGGCGCAGTACCGGGTATGGGATTACCCCATCCGGGAGCAGTACGGTCACATCCTGCTCGCCATCAATGCATCCGGTTAGTACCGTGGTAAAACTTCACGTGGTGGTAAGTAACAGCGACGCTGACGGTGAAGCTCATCAATGATATAGTTTAACTAAAGCCGGCGCGTTCGACGCATGCGTACGTCGCGTTCGTGCATTGCGCATGCGCGCGGCGTGACGTCACCGTACCCGTCCCGCTCGCTCTCGCTCGCGCGCGGCGCGTCTCCCCGAGTGCGAAAGGGACGGCTGCAGTGCCCGCTCGCGGCGCCGCTCTTCGAACGCGTTCGTCCGCCAGCGCTCGTTCCGAACAACACGAACAGCTGACGCGTCAGCTCGGCTGCACCAGTGTATACAGCCTGTACATACACGGAACCTGTACTGTATAATATTGAAGAAATAAACATTTAATGTATGTATTTTTGAACACTCTGTATATAGTGAGGTGACTGGGAACGTGCTTTAATTAAATTCACCTAAGTTAGGATTATATACACTAGTACAACGAAGAGATTTGATTATAAAAAAGTAACATAGTGTTGATTTTAGAGAGGGAGAGGGAGAGAGAGAGGGAGATAAAATCGAAAGAAAGAGACGGAATATTATAATAGCCATATTAGGACTCGTCCATATAAAGGAATAACAATCTATTCTTCATTATAATTACTTTATTAACCCCCCTCTCCCTCAATTACTTTTGATCATGCCATCATCAGGTCCAGTTGCCGACGCGAGCGCTGGTTTCCGGCAGGTGGAAGAGCACACGGAAGCCGACTTCGCCTTCATCCACGACTCAGCGGAGATCAAGTATGTATTAACTTCCGTTGCTTACAGGAACTCCACATTTATGCATCTTATCATATATGATGGTTATCCGGAAGAAGCTTCAATGGAAGGTTTGTTCCTAACAGCCGTGGTGGTGTCGCGGAGGGAGAGGAGTGTCGGAATTGCGTTCCGCTGCTCTCCCTATTTTCCGCGGCCGTATAACGGTTAGCGACGGAAGTTAAGACCAGATCAGCCGCAAGGAGTCAGGAGTTTTCTTTCTTGGCTCCTATGGCCTCTGAGTGACAGGTTCGAGAGGACCAGTTGCCTAGCCGATGAACAGAGGCCGAGTGGAGGGCACGCTGTAAGTTCCAGCGCGCCTTTAGCAAAGTGTAAAGAGGGGATTTCCCCACTCCAGATGGAACTGATGGATTGCAGCCGGCGCTGGTGAGGTCGCGGAGATGTGCGAAAGCGTTCCCGTGCTCCTTCCGTGATGTATCTCTCTCGCTCTTATGTATGAAGAGCGAGCGAGAGGGAATGCGTTGCTATATAGTCTTTCTATCGCGCGTCTCCTTCCCGCGCTCCGGCCGCAGCGCGCCAACACACCATACAAACTAATCACCGCGATGTATATCTCTCTCGCTCTTATGTATGAAGAGTGAGCGAGAGGGAATGCGTTACTATATAGTCTCCCTATCGCGCGTCTCCTTCCCGCGCTCCGGCCGCAGCGCGCCAACACACCATACAAACTAATCACTGCGATGTATATCTCTCTCGCTCTTATGTATGAAGAGTGAGCGAGAGAGAGAAAGTTTGAAATCTGTATTACATTACTCTTTCCTTTCCTATCTCAATCAATACCAAAATCCTCGACCAATCGCTCTCTCTCTCTCTCTCTGTCTCTCTGTTCAACGTGTCCACGGTGTATCTGTCTCATTCTCTCACAAATTAACATTATACACAGCTTCTTTTTTATAGCATATTTTGGATAAACAACGTCTCCAACTCTTCGTGTTCACAGGTACGAGGTGACCAGGAACTGCAATCTGACGGAGGTGGGCGAGGTGTTCGCTGAGCAGCCGTACGCGCTGGCGGTGCAGCAGGGCTCCAGGTTACAGGAGGAGCTCTCGAGGGCCCTGCTGCAGCTGCAGAAGGAGAGGTTTCTGGAGCAGCTCGCAGCCAAGTAAGTTATAAAGCCTGAAACATGTCCAGCCTGTTTACCACATTAGATATAAGAGACTTATTTTTTTATTAAGTGACTAGAGGAATTGGATGTTCACCTGATGTTAAGTGATACGCCTGTCTATAACAACGTGGCGCTAGTTAGTATGGTAAACACTGCACCACATTGCGCTGGTAGTGTTCAGAGAAAAGATGTCGAGTCTCGTGAGCCCAGTAAATACATTAGCTACAGCGCCCTTGAAACCGGAAAACAGTAATTTTTCCACAATACTGTCTGTCGGCTGTAATAGGCGCTGCGGTGTTACCTATCAACAGTAAGTAAAATTACTCAAATATCAAGAATTTAGGCTCTATATTGTTTCCCACTGCTGGGACTCGGATCATGTGATAAAGAGATGATTGTGACTATTAATCTCCACGAAATTTGTTCTTACAATGATGTTGGTAACGGTCGATGTGTTCAATATGTGTATCAGTGCATTTAGCGGCGTCTGTAACTGTTGGCGGGAGTTGAAGTGAAACAGAGATACACTTGGCGCAGGTATTGGAACGAGACGGCGCGACAGGCCTGCCCCGACGCCGACGAGTCCGAAGGCATCACGCTGGAGTCGCTGGGTTCGTTCCAACCGCTTGCCCTGTACTCAGGCTGTCAGTAGAAGGCGACTAAAAGGGATTTCGTGATCGTGGACTTTGAAGGACCCTTGTCCACTAATCGAGTCTGAGATGAACAACAAGTACCAAAGCGAGGGTGGTCAGGAAGGCTACGTCACTCCCTAGGACGTGCTTCAGGGGCAGTGCCGGGAGGAACCGGTGCGTTCTATACGAGATCCCGGGCCGGTGATGGTGGAGCTGGTCCAGAATATTCTCCCCCTTTCCTCTCCCACATCTTGGTGGCCGGAACACGGCGCAATAATGACGGCAGATTGTGCTGGTAGCCAGCGAGCCGGATCCGACCGCCAACCTTCAACTACCGAATGGGATATCCGCTGCCCACTTCATATTCCCACTGTTGGGACTAAGGTATAAGTCGATTGATTTACCACGCTGCCCATAAGTACCTGAAGACATGTACCGGTTTCCGTATTTTTTGTTATTCACTGAAGTGGTGAGACAAGCAGGGTCGTTCACCTGATAATGAGTGACAGGTGGCTACACGCTAGTTAGGATGATATACACTGCAGTACATTGTGCTCGTTGTCTTAAGAGAGACATAAGATGTACAACGTCCTTCAAACCGGATCACAGTAATATCTGCATAGTACTGTCTGTCGGCTGCAATAGGAGCTGCGGTGGTACTTAGACGGTTTCCAGCACTAGGTCTCTTCAGTTCCATATAAGTAATAATTTAGTCGCCTAAAAAGGTAGTCAATTTCAGGTGGAGTCTTCATAGCCACGCTATTCGGCCTCGGGCTGGCGATGGTGACGCTGGCGTGGGAGGTGTTCTACTACAAGAGGAAGGAGAAGAGCAGAGCGCACGCGGTCGAAGCGCCCGCCGAAAAATCAAACTCCTTCGCGCCTGCGCAGATCAGAAACAAGATGGCGGACGGTGTCGCCCGGGTGCGGAGGCGTGGCAGGGCCGCGAAAGCCGGGAGAAACGTCACCATCGGCGACACCTTCAAACCAGTGACCAGCAAGACGAGCGTGTCCTATATTACTGTATATCCTAAGAATGAATTCAGACCCTAGCTAGGTCTCGCTTTAGTGTTAGAGCATTTGGAACCTGATCGCAGACTAGATACTAGACTAACGTAATAAATCACTACTCTCCTCTATAATTCTCGCTTCGCCGCCAGTAATATAGAATTATTAGATTATATAGAGGCCGTTACCATAGCAACCGCGTGAATACCAAATGAAAGTGTTGCCAGCAGTCAATTGAAAATAAAGTGATGAAGGTTCCACGAAAATCCGTAGAGTAAGGAGTCTGTAACAATCTGCAGATGATTCCGCTTCGAATGTTCGTGCTCTCGTGTCGGTACCGTCACTCGTTTTCGAGTGATGCACGATCATCCTTCACTTTGACAAATAATAGACGGTAATGAAATATATACAATACTCTTGAAACCTAATGCCAACTCCTGCGCATTGCTCTCGCCAACCATCCAACGCGTCCTTTGTAGTACGAGCAGTTACCAGCACTGATATCTACAGCGGCCTTCAAACCAGATCCAATTTCAGTCGTTTATAATAAAATCCGGTGTGCCGCAGGGATCTCGTTTGGCGCCAATACTATTTGACATCTTTATTAAAGATATAAGTTGTTTCAAAAATAGTGATGTGCCTGTCCATACAGATAACCTAAAAATATATAAAGAAATTAAAAAAAAATCGAAAACATTAATTACAAGAAGACATTGAGTAAATATTTGTGATTTTAAATAACTAAAAAAATAAATATTAAATTAATGGAAATCCGATAAAAAACATAAATATCATAAACAAAAATTCCTTGAAACCTGTTAAGTTAATTAAAAAGAGTAATGGCAACACCACAAAAATACAATAAACGAAACAAATACTTTTTAACGCGTTAATCATAAATGGAATATTATTCCACCATTCGGAATCCACACCATCACACACCTAGGGCTGATAGAATCCAAAAGTTAAAGGATTCATTAAAGATGGCGTCAGCTGACCGAAGAACGCTTGGATTTGGATTGAACTCCACAGAGTTTGTATATATAGTGTCCTGTGACATCCCTAGGCACAATTTAAAAAGTAAAAACTATATTCTTTTTAATATTAATTTGTATGAAACTGACACGAGTAATGGCGGCGATAAATATAATATCTAAATTGGTTAATATGGAAAACAATTCGTTTCAATTGTTTAGGAATTAAATCGAAAATACTTTTGCCTTAATATAGCTTTGTCTTGGTTATGGTTTAGGCCGATATATTGTGTAGCAGCGCGCGGGTTGAAAGTTTCGCGCGCAAACCGCTCGCCGCCGGCGCATGCGCAATGGCGTGAGTCCGGCGCATGCGCCGCATTAACACGACACCGACTACCGCTGTACCGATAAGTTTGTCCGTCCTGTGTTGTTGTGTGATATATCGTGTACTGTATTGATATTCGTAATATATACACTATTACCCTAACTGCCGCTGTTTTCATAGGTCCTTCAAACCAGATCACAGTAATGTTCGCACAGTACTGTGTGTCGGCTCCATTAAGCGCTGCGGTGATACCTACCTAGACGGGCTGTAGCAACAGAGACTTACCACCTGTAACAGCTTCAGCGCCCTTCAAACCGGATCACAGTACTGCCTATAAGCTGCAACAGGCGCTGCGGTGGTACCTACCTACACGGTCTACAGCAACAGACCTACTAGCAGTAATAACTACAACGCCCTTTAAACCGGATCACAGTAATGTTCACACAGTACTGTCTGTCAGCTGCAAAAGGCACTGTGATGATACCTACCTAGACAGTGTAGCAACAGACTTACCACCTGTAACAGTTTCAGCGCCCTTCAAACCGGATCACAGTACTGTCTACCGGCTGCGATAGATATGTTTTTGACGTGACTGAAACAAAATTAAAACAACACGAACAATTTCAAAACTTTTATTTTATAACAATACTTTACTATTGGCCAGTAAACTCTACCCGTGCAGTACTTACTCGTTGTGCTGCCAGTTGTGTTTTTTTTTTTTTTTAAATTTCGAAACTTGTTCAATAGTGAACAAAATGCATCAGGTTTGTCATTTAATAAATTAAGCGGCAACGACAGGCTACCACCAGCTCTACCAGAACACCCTGGCGGTGGGCCTCTCCACGAGGAGCGACTTCGTCTCCATGACTTTCCTCCCGAAGAGCAGCTTGAAGTGGTCCAGGTTGAGGTACTCGCCGTCGTCCACCTCCTTGATCAGGGTCTTCACTCTGTCCTTGGAGCGGTCGACGAAGCACGCCGCCAGCTTCATCTCCACCTCGGCGTTCCGCAGGCCGATGCAGTAGGCCCTGGATGGCGATGGTACAATTTGGGGGGTAGGCACAGCACGACGCTTCACCAGCTCCTGGTGCAGCTGGTTAGTCGACAAACGAGGCTCTAGCTCCCCGTATTGGGCGTGGTGGGAAAAGACCCAAATCCTTATCCTCTGGGAATCTTTGGAGGGAGGCCTAAGTCCAGCAGTGGTCGTCTACCGACTGATGGTGGTGAACTATTGGCGCCACCAACGCTGTCCACCATTTGCAACCTCGTAAGACTTACTTCAAAACCAGGGTCTCCCCCCACCACATAGAACTTATGGACGTTGGGGACTTGAAGTGCTGGAGTGGCGACCCAGCATCAGAGAGCGTTAGCAGATGCCCCCCCCCCCATTACAAGCTGGACAGGAGACATTAAAAAATCGCTGAAAGCCACTGGATTCAAACACCACGAGACGGTGCCGTGGAACAGGTTACAGCAGACCCATGTCCAGCGCTGGACGTCCACCAGTTGAGGTGATGGTGATGAAACCTCATCCTACACCAGCGCCAGCTGTACACTTGTATGAAGCGGTTAATTGGTGCTGTGCTGGCCGCATCGCTGGGCATCAGGGACCGCCGTCATATGGGGGAGGGGGTTTGCGACAAATGCCCACGCTGGCCCAATGCTGGTTGGTGGGAGTAATTCAAAAATAAAACATTAAAAAAATCCCTTCTGCAAAGGCAGGAACCTGCTGCCCAGCAGCTACCGATCGATGTGGAGATCATGGAGGTCTATGCCCAGCAGTGGGCGTCTATCGTCTGATATATGACAAGCAAACTAATGTCACTGCCACGCCGGATGGCGAAGCCTATTCCTTGCACCATGTAGCTCAGAACCTTGGGGCATATGCTGGGTCTCCTGGATCTCCAGATCCCGAGCTGAACGCAACCGGCGACTTCCCGCGACCAGGGAATCAGTTCTCCAGGGAACCGGTCCAGCTAGTGGTCTGCCTGTACACCGCCCGATGAGCTCACCGCTCCATCAGCCGGCAGTCCTTCGAGCAGGATGCCCACGCCGTGTGTCCATCAGACGTTACCTGGAGGCTCTCGCCAGTACAGCAGTCATCACCAATATCTCCGCCGCAGCCTCCGACAGCCGGTTCAGTTCTCTGCGAGGGGAATGAGACCACGATGAAGATCGGCGTGGACATTATTGGGAAAAGGTTGCCCAGCAGTGGATGTCCACGGTAATCCATACTTGTATATATTTATAACATTAGAGTGGACATTATTGGGAAAAGGTTGCCCAGCAAGTGGACGTCCACGGTAATCCATACTTGTATATATTTATAACATTAGAGTGGACATTATTGGGAAAAGGTTGCCCAGCAGTGGACGTCCACGGTAATCCATACTTGTATATATTTATAACATTAGAATGGACATTATTGGGAAAAGGTTGCCCAGCAGTGGACGTCCACGGTAATCCATACTTGGATATATTTATAACATTAGAATGGACATTATTGGGAAAAGGTTGCCCAGCAGTGGACGTCCACGGTAATCCATATTTGTATATATATATACTTCTACAGATGCCTTCCTACCTACCGAAGGTTGGTGGTGATCGTCTTCATAGACGTTTGTAGGTATTATAGAGACATTACTACTCGGCCCGTAAGTTTACTGCGGCGACGAGACTTTACCGTCTCATATTCGACGAAGCGTTGATACTGGCGGGACGATCACCTGAATGTAAGTGATACGCTCATAACGTGTTAGTTACGTTGGTGGTCGGGTCTCGTTACCGCAGTAATTGCATTAGCTGCAGCGCCCTTCCGACCGGAACAGGGTAATGTTTGCACTGTGCTCTCTGTTGCCGGGGGCGGCCTAGGTAGATACCACCGCAGAGCCTGTTGCAGCTGACAGAAAGTACTAGATCCGGTTTGAAGGGCGCTGTAGCTATAACTGGTGGTAGTGTCTCTGTTGCTACAGACCGTCTAGGTAGGTACCACCGCAGCGCCTGTTGCAGCTTATAGGCAGTACTGTGATCCGGTTTGAAGGGCGCTGTAGCTAATATAATTACTGGGGTAACGAGACTCGACATCTTATGATTTGGGGCGAGCACAATGCGGTGCAGTGTGCACCAACCTAACCAGCCCCACGTGGTCATGGGCGGGCGCATCACTCGGCATCTGGTGAACGTCCCGCTGGACTGGTCGGGCTACGTACGTCAGCGCCGTGGGCAGCTCGACGCCGTGGCGCGCCATCAGCACCTCGCAGGCGTACTTCATCCTCAGCACGCAGTACTCCAGCTGCTCGGCCGGCGCGCGCAGCGTCGGGTGCAGGTGCTCCGACAGGTGCAGGTTCAGCTTCGGGTCGTCCTTCTCCTGCAGGCAGACCGTTCAACTGTACCCGGCACGCCCGCACTACTCACACTAATTCATCACTATACAGGGTGTTCAAAAATAAATATATTTAATATATATATATATATATATCATCATCATCATCCAGCGGCTTCTCGACCTTACAGCATTGACCTCTGGTATCGCTGGCCACCAGCTGTCGTTTATAGGGGTTCATATGGGGGGAGGGGATTTGGGCCTTTCCCCACCACTAGCCCAATGATTAGCAGGTTGCTGAGATCGGCTAGTCTTATAACCTGCTTAGGTCTCTTTTTTATTTTGTACCAATTGAACAGCGGAAGTATCACTGGGCGTGCTGCACCATGAAGAACTATCAGGAATCCTTATTCAGGTTCCGTGTATGTACAGGGTGTATACACTGGTGCAGCCGAGCTGACGCGTCAGCTGTTCTTGTTGCTCGGAACAAGCGCTGGCAGACGAACGCGTTCGGAGAGCGGCGCCGCGAGCGGGCACTGTAGCCGTCCCTTTCGCACTCGGGGAGACGCGCCGCGTGCGAGCGAGAGCGAGCGAGACGAGTAGGGTGACGTCACGCCGCGCGCATGCGCACTGCACGAGCGCGGCGTACGCATGCGTCGAACGCGCCGGCTTTAGTTAAACGTATCGGTGACGTCATACATAAGAACATTTTTCTTTTTATTCCGCGATGCAACGAGATGGTCGTATCGTACACCTGATACTAAGTGATACGCAAGCCCATAACAATATTAAGTCTCGATACCTCAATAATTAACCTAGCTGTACAGCGCCCTTCGGACCGGATCACAGTAATGTTTGCACACTATTGTTTGACAGTAGAAATAGGCACTGCGGTGGTATCGCAGCAAAAAAACAATAGTTTACATACATTACCATGTTCTGGTTTCAAGGGCGCTGTAGCTGAGCATATTACTGAGGTAACGAGACTTAACATGTTATGCCTTAGCGACGAGCACAATGTGTTGCTGTGTATACATCGTAACTAGTGCAACATTAGGCGCCGTCATATCACTTACAATCAAATGAACGTTTTAACGGTATATATATATATATATATTAAATAAAAAAATTGTCATCGTAAATAAATGATTCAAATCAAAATGAAACCTGTCACCACTAGCTTTTATGATACTCAAGTATAAATAAATGATTGATAAAGAAATAGACATATAAATAATAGACACATGAATCAATAGATATATAAATAATGGACATATAAATAAATGGATATATAAATAATACAGATACAAATAGACATATAAATAAATAGATATATAAATAATGAACATATAAATAAATGGATATATAAATAATAGAGATACAAATAGACATATAAATAAATAGATATATAAATAATAGACATAAATAAATAGATATATAAATAATATAAATATAAATAGACATATAGATAAATAGATATATAAATAATAGAAATAGATAAATATAAATATAAATAATGGACATATAAATAAATAGATATATAAATATTTATATAAATAGTTATAAATAGATCAGTAGCTCACCTGATGGCGGTCGGAGAGCATCTTCTTCATGATGAACATCGGGTGGAAGAGCGGGTTCCTGATCTTCCTGATCTGCTCCGATATCATCTTACCGGCGTACTGTACACCGCTCAGGGCTGGTGGTGGAAGGTCAGGACTTAAATCAACGTAATTTATAAAGTGATGCGTTATAGCCAGCAAAATTACTGCGGTAACGAGACTTGACATCTTGTGTCATGCGATGCACAATGTGCTCCGGTTTGAAGGGCTCTGTAGCCGAAGTTATTAGGACGACGCAGGTCTGTTACCTATGAACATGTTGACGCTGTCGACCGTCTCCCCTCTCAGGGTGAGACTCCTCATGTCTGCCAGCAGCGTCTCGCACTCCTCCTTCATCTCGACGTTGGGTACGGCGATTAGTTCCAACATGCTCTCCAGTCCGCGGCGCGCGATGAAGTTTCTGATGATGGAGAAGATATTCATAGCTCCAACGTTGGTCACCAATTTGTCTCTGTTGCTGCAGACCGTCTAGGTAGGTACCACCGCAGCGCCTATTGCAGCTTATAGACAGTACTGTGATCCGGTTTGAAGGACCTTCAGATATTACAAGTGGTAGCGTCTCTGTTGCTGCAGACCGACTAGGTAGTTACTACCGCAGCGCCTGTTGTAGCCAACACACAGTACTGCGAACATTACTGTGATCCGGTCTGAAGGGCGCTGTAGCTAATTTATTTACTTAACATCTTATATCTCAAGGCGATGAGCACGACGTGATGCAGTATGATATCCTAAATAGCTCCGCACTGTCACGGGCAGGCGTATCACTTACCATCAGGTGAAGGCACCCGTCTTGTGGTCATCAGCTCGCCGAACGCCAGCAAGTCCTGGAACGTTCTAGAAACTCCCAGAGAACCACATTCTCTGACGCAATACCAGTTAATCATCAGCGAAGTCATATTGACCATATCTGAGCGGTCACCAAAAATCTATCAGACCATCAGATTGGACTCCGGACATATCAGGCACCCGTAATGGTTCAAAGGCTGGATAAAGATCATGAAGGTTGGCTATATCATCAGATTCTACCTTCAGCAGCTTCCTAGTTATTGGTGAACTAACCTGCACATAGCCATCTCCATATCGGCATCCGGTTCCATGTATCCGTCCAGGAGACCAGCTGTAAAGTACTCAGCGCTCTCCGAAGCGTAGATGTGAAGTAAAGCCTCACCGATGACTGATCTCAGCGAAGGCACTTCAGACAGAGGTTTACCTGATGGAGGACATAGTTTTGGTTAACAATATTTGACATTGCTTACAGCATCCTAACCAGCTCCGTATCCTTCATCATCTGGTGAACAGCTCTATTTGTCTCATATGGTTTCAATGAAGAGTAATATCAGAACCTGCAGCAGACAGGTGGGACAAAGTAGACAGGACGAAGAGTCAAAGCTGAATCAGTTATACTGGCTCTGTCAGTTGGTCGGCTGCTTGGCTGGTAATGGAACCTGTCCCTCCTCGTAGTGTATGGTAATAACAATAACATATGGAGCTGGTTGCTGGATGAATCTAGAGTATCACCTGAAAACGACCTGGGCACTATGAACTCTGTAATGCTCCTCATCGCCTTCATCAAGCTGGTCCGGCAGAGGGCGGCGGTGTGCAGCCGCGAAACTCCGAGGGTCTTCGCCATGGTGTTCTCATCAGCCATATCGAGAGGTGTTGCTGTAACAAAGTTGTTTACGATCTGGTTGAAATGGATGCAGCTGCAGCTGGATGCAAGGAGTTCAAGATCGAGGTACAGAGCACTACTCTTTATAAAATCCTATACCTGGTGTATTCAAGAATGTGATGAATGATCCATTGCGAGTGATTCCTTCAGCGTCCGGATGCACCAGGTACATTCTCATCCGATTTGTATCCACTATGGCAAGTACGAGGTAGTAACCGGAGGAGTTCAGGCAGATTTTCTCACCGCTAATTCTCCATACACCTGAAAGAGACCATCCTACATTTAACAGGTTGTCAAGTTTGACCCTGGTTAGAGTACTTCCTATCTTCAGAGGTAACTCATCGTCATCACTGCTTCAACTATCAGCATACGGAACATGATGAGGAATTTGAACTAGTGCTTGATGACAATCTCAAATGTTAAATGCTGGTCTGCAGACCTCCCTGGAAAAGCTCTCTAAAACCAATACTGGCTGTTCTTATTAAGGATGTGGAGCTGAGCTTCTCAGAGTGCGGACTAAGGTAAGTCGTTCAGGTATGTAGTTGTCAAGTTCCTAGTCACCGATATACATTGTACTAAAGTCTCCGGAAATAGATCTAATAATAGTGATCGATGTGGTTCCATCTCCGATAATTAAGAATGACCTTCAGATCCTTGTTTTATAGAATATTTTTTGTTCATTAGTTAAGCATTTTTTCTGATGATGTATAGCAGTGATTGGTCAGTTCAGATGATCAGATAAGCCTAGGGTTTACAGACTGATCAAGTTTATTCAAAGTTTTTACAAGCACTTCTACTCGGAGTGTAGTAATTCAACGGAGGAAGCTGTGACGGCTGTGAAGACTTAACATGGATTCCCTCATCATTATTATAATTAATAGGGAAATAGATTGATACATAACTCGGGAAAATAACGTAAGTTATTAATAAATAGTTATCTCTCAAACCTGTTCCGTCAATTTCAGCTGTAGTTCTAAAATCTGGTTGAGTTATCCTTTCAGATATCCTTTCCCTGATGCATAATGTTATGGGTTTTTCACCCGTTGTCAAATCGCTTAATATCTTTTGATAAATGTCTTCTGGTAAGCCGAGTTTTAAAACGTTCAAACTGACCCAGTGATCGCTAATTTCCTGTCCTAATTGCAAATCCGATCCTATTGTCTCCAAGTAGCGCAGACTTTCCGTGTGATTTATCGCTAAACCGTTGTTGGTTAAGGCGACGGGTGCTGCATACATGTTTGTTCTTTTCAGTGCATCTTTCCGCTCTTCCGCTGTTTTGTTTGGGTCAGAAAATACCTGACCGAGAGCGGCAACCCTACTGTCCAACGCTTCCGATTCCTCTTTATTTAATATCTCCGGGTAGGCCAGCAGCTCCCGGTCGAAAACGGAAACGAATACGTTCTTCATGAACGGCGGTATTTGTGCCTTGCGTCGCTCAACACGTTCTAACACCTTTATGTCTTCAAAGTCGAATCTCTCCTCTTGTACTTCGGGCTGAGTGTGAGCGGAAGAGTCAAATTGTGACGAAGATATTCTAAATTTCCTGTGAAAACTCTTGTTGACATTTCGATAAGGTATTGAACAAATTTTACGCGCTATATTCATATTAACTGTTTAATAATCTATTTGTTTTCTTAAATATCAGTTAAAAATTTAAAAGAAATTAAATTTACAACATAAAGTCGTTTACTTTTAGTTTAATATTACATAAATATTTATAGGTTATAATGTTTGACATAAATATTATTTAAGTCTTCGTTTTTAATAAACAAGAACGGCGATGGTTTAATACGCATAAGGTCACATACTTTTTTTTTTAATCAATAGAAATTTCATTCACTTCTTAACATGTGGGTTATTTATAAATTTATTAATAATTTGTTTAAATTTTAAAATAATTTAGACAATATAATTTTACAATAATAAAAAATTATAAAACAAAATAAACTTTATTCCAAACCAAACATGCAAAAATGCATAGAAGATTACTAAGCATGCAGTGCTTGATTACTGCATTGTTGTTATAAATATATAAATGCTACTAAAAAATAAATATTATTTATTATTAAAATTAAAAACTTTTTTTCTTAATTACAACGAAATGGATTTTGCTTATAAATATATTAAACATTGCGTAGTACTCGGTGACAGCACCATCTACGGATATAGTTTCAAACTATTAATTAAAACTAAACATTCATTACTCTAATAAAAAAAAAACTAGATAATTTGTTATAAACTCCGATAGTAATATATACAGGTGTACTTTTTTGGATATCTGAACAATGTACTGTTTTTTTTTATATACCCCTGGATCCTTGAAACATGTCGCTGTCCACAAGTTTCTAGTATCTGTTTTATTTAGAAAGTGTCTCGTTTTTATCAGTAATTTTATTTCGAATTATTATCAAGCTGATGATAAACATGTGTTCGAAGAAGAAGTCCTCTCATCAGTTAGCTTCAGTGACCGTTGAGATGATTATTGGGTAGAAGAGCATATGAGAGGAAATATAAATATATAAAGAAAGATAGATATTAATTAATACGTACTAATTTCATATGGGGAGATACGTTCGCCTAATGTGGGTTGGTTGGAGCCAGAGCCTCGTTTGTTGTTTAGCAGGCTGCATCACGAGCAGGTAAGCTTGGCTTGGGTCCCATGGGTTGTTAAGCGGAAGGGCGTCCTCATGAACTCCTACAAACGACCTCTGGTGCCCAGCGGTACCGAAGATCATGCTGACTGTTGAAGATTGCAGGAAGCCGCTGGATGTGAATAATGCAGCACCGGTCGATCTTGAGATCTTTGGGGAAGGCCTATGTTCAGCAGTCGATTTCTATCCGCTGATGATGATATACAAATTTCAGCAATTTTTGTTGTGTATAAATACTAACATATATGTTTTATGACCGCAATGTCTACTTCTGACTGCAAGCCGCAGTAACCTAATATTAATGAACTCCAATAAAAGAGCTGTGAAATTAATTAATTTAGATGACCAACACAATATGGTACAGTATCATCATCATCATCATCACATCATCCTAACAACTATCACATTGTTAACGGCGAGCGAATCAAATATCATGAATATAAATAAGAAGAAACAATACATGTATACATTGTTCTTCAAGAATTAAAGAAAATATATCATTTATATTTATTACACAGCTCTATTTAATCAGTACGTAACCATAGCAACCGTTTTAAAATAATTTTTTATTCAAAACAATAATTTAATGACGTCACGATGAATCGTCGACATAAAAGCCATTGTTGACGTTCCGCCCCCGTTCGCTGCTCGCGAGTGTACGTTCAAAGCGACGTTTTAATGAAGCCACTTCATCCCCTACTCATTTCCATGCGGTCAATCCAACCCTCATCAGGAGTGACTGGTTATTAAACCCTTCATATTTAACCCCTCCTCGATCTGATGTAACCACGTAAATATCCAAGACAAAAACAATTTACTTCGATATAATTAAACACCAATTTTATAAGTAGGCAACACTGTTGACGTAGGGATGTAACCATTTTTAGCATTTAACGGAAATAGCATTTTGTTTTAACCAAACGCTAAATTATTTTTAACGTTATAATTATTTTTAATTTTTATAACATAGTTTATGTTTTAGAAAAACATGGATGATTTTAGTCTTTATTACTATAATATTATTACTGTTTTCCAGTAATACAAAGAAGGTACCTTTTTCTCGGATATTCGATACTTTTAATCTCTTTCTTGGTTATTACGGTTTCATCAATTTGCGGTTCGAGCTGTTAATAATTAATACGGATTAATGATAACATTAATCGCCATTTTCTTTTCTTGTTCATACTTTTGTTCACCTGATAATAAGTGACACGCCGGCCCATAAAAACGTGGCGATAGTTACAATGGGATATACTGCACCATATTGTGTTCGCCGCCTTAAGGCAAGATGTAAAGCCTCGTTACCCCAGTAATTACACTAGCTACGGCGCCTTTCTAACTGGAACACAGTACTGTTTGGCGGCTGCTATAGGCGATGCGCTGCGGCTGTTATTAATTAAAAAAAAAAACAGTTTTTGTTTCTTCTGGGACTCGGAGCTCTCTGTAACAAGTGTAGAATGAAGGACATTACCACGTTGTCCACGTGTGGGTTAGTGAAGGTCACAAGAAAGTATGATTTTCTGTGTTTCCTCCTCTCATGAATTTGTTAGTGGGACAATTGGCATAAGTAATATCAGTAGATAGGATTACCTATTCTTACTATTTAGCGATGAGGCCAGAGGGACGTTCACCTGATAGTAAGTGACACGTCCTCCCATATTAACGTGACGCTAGTTAGGATGTTATACACAACACTACATAGGGTGTAAGGGGTCCGGTTCAAGGAATCAAAGCCAACCTCACATGCTCGTGGTGCAACCTGCTAATCGTCAAACGAGGCTCTGGCTTTTACCAATTCGCATTGAGTCAGTGTGGGGGGTGATGGCCCAAATCCTCCTCCCCCATTTTAGTGCGCGGCGATACCGCAGGCCATATTGGCCGAAGATGTGGGCAACGCAACGCGACCGATGTTCAGATCTTTCGGGGAGGTCTATGTTTAGCAGTGGACCTCTATCGGCTGATGATGACGTTACCGCAGCATACTAGTTACGGCGCCCTTAAAACCGGAACATAGTCTTTGCATACTATGCAACCGGCGTTACAGTGGTGAAATATCTACTCGACGAATATATTAAAACAATAGCAGCGCTATAGAAAAATGTGATACGTCCATCACTTCGGCCGTAGGGGTGTGAGTGTGGGAGGAGTTTACTCCCTAACGTCTGCTGGCGGAAACGCGACTTTATGCCGTAAGTAATAAGGCTGAGTATTGTTAGAATATGTATATATTATATTACTTTACATAACCGTATCTACGTATTGCCATGAAATAATCAGTATGATTCCTCCACGGGCGCGAAGATGTGTCTTCCGTCAAGCGCGAGCCGCATTTTGATTAAAATAATTTAATATACATATTATATTATATTATATGTGCGTGTGTGTGTGTGTACTTAATCTAATATGATCAATATCTAATATAAAACGTTGGAGTGAAGAAGAATTCATGTTGCCGTATGGAGGATTGCCGATGGTGAGTCTATGCCGGTGACATGGAAGCCGTTCAGGCGGTGTTCCGGTTTGAAGGGCTCTGCGGCTAGTTTAATTTCTGGAGTAATAATAATGAATGTATTGTGTATATATGAGAATACAATTAGATATAGGTTATGGCAGGGGGGGGGGGCAATCACTTAATATCAAGTGAAGTACCTACTCGTGCTGTTGCTTAATTGAATTTAATTTTTTATTATAGTTTTTTTTTTATTCTTATGGGCAAAGGTTCAAGTTTATATATACATCTGTTAAGTATACAAAATGTTAGTTAACTTAATTAAGTTAGTTAAGCAGTTAACCTGTTTACCTAATTATTAATGTTTAACGTCAACTTAAGTGATCTAGCGCTAGTTAGGATGATATACACTGCACCACATTCTACAATGATTTCAATAGCCACAGCGTCCTCCAAGCCGGAATACAACAAGGAGACGTTAGTTAGGATGATGTCCAAACGTTATGCTCGTCGCTAAAATATAATATTTTATATTTTGTTGACGTAGTCATTACACTGACTCCAACGTCCTTCAAACCGGATACAATAATGAGATGCTAATTAGGATGACGTCCACTGCACAATATTATGTTTATCACTAAAACATAAGATGTTAGATTTTGTCGGCGCAGTAATATCTTTCATATGAGGCGCTCATTATTGTAATCCGGTTTGAAGGACTCTGTAGCTAATGACATTGCCGCGGTGATACCACCTATAGTATGTCTTAACGTCAAGCACGTGTTGCAGTGTATATCATCCTAACTAGCATCTAATTATTGTAATCCGGTTTGAAGGACGCTGTAGCTATTGAAATTCCTGCGGTAATGAATGTCAAACACAGTGTACACACACAACTGAATTATTTTTAATTATAATATTTATATTAGTAAAAACTATTTTACTGTGAGCTAGTTAAGTTTATTTACTGACACATAGTAAACGCCGCGCGATCCCTAAGTACGGGCGAATGTATGAATCGCGCACACCCCCATTCCAGGGGCCGACTACACGGCGCCGTGTGATCAAAGCTTTCAAAGATTTCGTCCAGAGCACACACACTACTGTCTCACTCCACTTAACTATACTTAAACAAACTTAACACACTACGCAGAGTTCAATGACCTCGTAAAGAAAATATGACTCGTTCATCACTATACATATTGGATTAAATCTAACTGGCGAGCAGTTAGAACATTCTAAACGTAAACGGTACGAGTTCCTGAACAACGTTCCAGGTCATCGACGATATACACTAAAACACATTTAATACGTAGCCAATAATTACCGCAGTAATTGCATTAATTACGGCGCCCTTCAAACCGGAACACAGTAATGTTTGCACAGTGCGGCCTGTCGGGTGCATTACGCGCTGGCGTGGTACCTAAACACAGCATAAAATTTTAAAACCTTACTAGATTCCAGTAAATGAATAGTACTGGGTACCAGTAAATAACTATATTAGACATCAGTAAGTAAACTTTAATTTGCTTAATTATATAAAAAAAAATCGTGACGTTCACCTGATGTTAAGTGATACACCCGCCTATAACAACGTAGCGCTAGTTAGAATGGTATACACTATATCACATTGCGCTCGTCGCCCGAGACGAAATGTTGAGTCTCGTTACCCCAGTTATACTAGCTATAGCGTGCCCTTCAAACCGGATCACAGTACTATCTGTCGGCTGCAACAGAAGCTGCGGTGGTACTTACCTTGACGGTCTCCGACAACCGAGACCTACCACTAGTAATATCTGAAGGTCCTTCAAACCGGATCACAGTACTGTCTGTCGGCTGCAACAGACGCTGCGGTGGTACTTACCTTGACGGTCTCCGACAACCGAGACCTACCACTAGTAATATCTGAAGGTCCTTCAAACCGGATCACAGTACTGTCTGTCGGCTGCAACAGACGCTGCGGTGGTACTTACCTTGACGGTCTCCGACAACCGAGACCTACCACTAGTAATATCTGAAGGTCCTTCAAACCGGATCACAGTACTGTCTGTCGGCTGCAACAGACGCTGCGGTGGTACTTACCTAGACGGTCTCCGACTACCGAGACCTCCCACTAGTAATATCTGAAGGTCCTTCAAACCGGATCACAGTACTGTCTGTCGGCTGCAACAGACGCTGCGATGGTACTTACCTAGACGGTCTCCGACTACCGAGACCTCCCACTAGTAATATCTGAAGGTCCTTCAAACCGGATCACAGTACTGTCTGTCGGCTGCAACAGACGCTGCGGTGGTACTTACCTTGACGGTCTCCGACAACCGAGACCTACCACTAGTAATATCTGAAGGTCCTTCAAACCGGATCACAGTACTGTCTGTCGGCTGCAACAGACGCTGCGGTGGTACTTACCTAGACGGTCTCCGACTACCGAGACCTCCCACTAGTAATATCTGAAGGTCCTTCAAACCGGATCACAGTACTGTCTGTCGGCTGCAACAGACGCTGCGGTGGTACTTACCTTGACGGTCTCCGACAACCGAGACCTACCACTAGTAATATCTGAAGGTCCTTCAAACCGGATCACAGTACTGTCTGTCGGCTGCAACAGAAGCTGCGGTGGTACTTACCTTGACGGTCTCCGACAACCGAGACCTACCACTAGTAATATCTGAAGATCCTTCAAACCGGATCACACTACTGTCTGTCGGCTGCAACAGGCGCTGCGGTGGTACCTACCTAGACGGTCTGTAGCAACAGAGACACTACCACCAGTGATAGCTATCGGTCCTTCAAACCGGATCACTGCAATGTTCGCACAGTACTGTGTGTCGGCTGCAACAGACGCTGCGGTGGTACTTACCTTGACGGTCTCCGACAACCGAGACCTACCACTAGTAATATCTGAAGGTCCTTCAAACCGGATCACAGTACTGTCTGTCGGCTGCAACAGAAGCTGCGGTGGTACTTACCTTGACGGTCTCCGACAACCGAGACCTACCACTAGTTATATCTGAAGATCCTTCAAACCGGATCACACTACTGTCTGTCGGCTGCAACAGGCGCTGCGGTGGTACCTACCTAGACGGTCTGTAGCAACAGAGACACTACCACCAGTGATAGCTATCGGTCCTTCAAACCGGATCACTGCAATGTTCGCACAGTACTGTGTGTCGGCTGCAACAGACGCTGCGGTGGTACTTACCTTGACGGTCTGTAGCAACAGAGACACTACCACCAGTGATAGCTATCGGTCCTTCAAACCGGATCACTGCAATGTTCGCACAGTACTGTCTGTCGGCTGCAACAGGCGCTGCGGTGGTACCTACCTAGACGGTCTGTAGCAACAGAGACCAAAACCAACTCACATTTGGTGGTTTACAAATAAGTTGGAATGTCTTGTGATAGTCCCAACTGTGGGAATATTAGTGGGCTCATATTATAGAGACGACAAAGATCAGAATCACTCGGTCCGCGCACCGGAAGTGCGGTAGTATAACTAACTGTAGCTGGCGGAAGTTAATACGGCAACGTTACACAGCCAAGTGATCACTTGTGTGGCATAGGTTAGAAACTGTTTAAACATACTCTAATCCGGTTTGAAGGGCGCTGTAGCTAGTTTAACTACTGGGGTAAGGAGACTCGACATCTTGACTCAGGCGTCGAGCGCAATGCCGTGAATAACATACTAACTAGCGCCATGTTATTGGGGTATCACTTAATATCAGGTGAACCAGTTGTCTGAAAGCGATGGTAATATTAAAATTGTACTACCCATTTCGGTGATTACTGGTAACAACTATACAAACGTACAATTATTACTGTGATATTAGTAATACGTTCGCCTGATGGTAAAACCCTCGCTTGGGATGATGTACACAGCACCAAATTAAGTCTCGTTACCGCGGTAATTTCACTAGCTACAGAGCCTTTCAAATCGGAACAGCAATGTTTGAACAGTAGTAGTATTTCTAGGCTGCAATAGGAGCCGCGGTGATATTTTTGTTAGTGTTTTTTTTTGTGGGTAGTCCTGAAATTTTCAACTACCCTCATTGGGAAATGGCTCAAATCCTCCGATATGAATTCCTGCACGACCGATGTGGGAATCACTGGGGCAGGCCCCGGCGGGGTCGCGACGGTGCAAAAGCGTTCCCGTAACCCCGCGATGAGGCGACGAAGAGGAACATCGTGAGGGTTTTAGTCGGTGCAAGTCCGACATAACCCGTCCTTCCCCCCGCGAGGACCAGTATGCGTAGGCATTATCCCCACGTAAAAAACCAACAGAGACCCACCAGTGCTGGAACACTTGTATTTATAAGTGGAAAAGGGAGCCAGATCTTTTAATATTAGTATATATACACTGCCGGGTGGGTGCGCGTTTGGGGTGGGGGTGGGGTGGTAGGTGGTGGGGGGTTGTGGTGATGGGGGTGTCCAGCTACTTATAACACAAAGCCGACGGCGCTGTTCGTAGCATTAAGTCGTAGCCGCTACGCATTTGTACGGTTTGAGCTTAATCGATCCACGGACGGAACGGTGTCACCATGTCGCCGGTAGACCGAGGATACACCATCATCATCAGACGTCCAGCTGGAGACAGGCCTCCACCGTATACCCGTTCAGCCGCTTCTCTTAACCTTCACCAAATCAGAATATTTAATGGAGAGCCTGCCAATACTGCGTCTTCCGGTAGCCAGTCGCCATTCGAGGACCTGGCTGTCCCATCAGCTGACCAGCAATCTTTTGGACTACGTCGGTGACCTTCGTCCTCATTTCTAAACCACGAGCATAGCCTCGTCCATTGAATAGAATACTTACACAACATTACCAGCTGGATGCGTGCAGCGCAGGATCTTGAGGCAGGTCTATGCCCAGCAGTGGACGTCTGATGATGATGATCATTATACTTGAAACACGACCAATATGGTTTTTTACCACCAAGCGACGAGTGTTGAATGTGGTGGTAAGTGATACGCGAACTTTCGATATGTCCAAACTATAGAGCAGATCACCACCTCGTAGATGTCATAAAAGTCGACTAATTTATAAAGGTTATCAGTATCTTGGAGATGGCTTCGTCAGCAGACTTTCAGAGGGTTTGTTGTTATCCAATGAAGCGGGACGTTCACCTGATTGTGAGTGATACAGCCCATAACAACAGGCGTCAGTTAGGATGTATACACTGCACATTACTCTCATCACCTGTGACGTAACATGACTGTTATTCTAGTAATTTAATTACATACTGCGCCCTTCAAACCGGAACATAGTAATGTTTGACTAAAGCTGATTACCATGGTACCAATGTAGACAGTCTTCATATGGGGGGGGGGGGATTTGGGCCATTCACCACCACCCTGTTCCAATGTGGGTGGGTGTGCCAGAGCCTCGTTTGTTGATCAGCTGGCTGCAACACGAGCTGGTGAGGTTGGCTTGGGTTCCGTGAGATGTTGCGCGGGACCCCTTATACTCATAACTAACATATACATAGATTAATATTTGTACAGAACCCGCAATATTTTCATAAATATATTTTTTTATCTGTGACGCGCTCTCGCTCTCTGACAATTAGCTACTCTATGTCTGCGCGCCATTTAAACCTCCTTTTTGCATGAATTTCTCATTTTAATAACGGCCCGTTAAATTGTTATTTTTCTTTCTACCCTAATGAGAGAGGCAAAGGACGACGCTCCGTTCAGCCAGCACATTTTTTTTACAAAAATTTTTTTTTATACATTCATTACGTACCGCAGTCCAGCCTGACAGACAGTACTGTGCAAACATTACTAAGATCCGGTTTGAAGGACCAATAGCTATTACTGGTGACAGAGCACCCTGTTGCCGCAGACTGTCTAGGTAGGTACCACCGCAGTGTCATTAGCAGCCGCCACACAGTGCTGTTCGAATATTACTGTGATCCGGTTTGAAGGGTGCTGTAACTATTGTAGTTACTGGGGTAACGCGACTCAAGATCTTCTGTCTCAGCTGTCAGGCGCCACGTTATAAACAGCCGTGTCACTTACCATCAGATGAACAGCTCGTCTCGTCGCTCAATTTTTTTTTTTTTTTTTTTTATGTAATATGAAATGAAACGTTTAGGCCGCGATTGGCGGGAAAAAGCATTACCGCCGTTCGAACACCGGATGTAGGTGTTAATAGGCTAGCCGCCACTGAGCCGGTCGGCGCGTCAAATGTAATCCATGAAAGAGTCAAATGAAACAATAAAACAAGATGGCGTCGACTCTGTTTAATGAACAAAACTTATACAGCAGCCGGAGGACTTCGGTCCGGATGTCGGGGAGGGGACCAATTATCAAATTTATTAAGCTTTGATGTTACGTTCGTAATAAAAAAAATTATATATATATTAATATTGCTATAGTAGGTACTGGTAGTGGGTCGCTGTAGTTAGTGAAATTACTGCGGTAACGAGACTTAAAATGTTATGCGTTGGCGACGAGCACAATGCAGTGTAAACATCCTAAGCAAACATTACTCTGTGTATTGATGAGCGCTGTAGTTGGTGAAATTACTGCGGTAACGAGACTTAAAATGTTATACGTTGGCGACGAGCACAATGCAGTGTAAACATCCTAAGCAAACATTACTCTGTGTATTGATGAGCGCTGTAGTTGGTGAAATTACTGCGGTAACGAGACTTAAAATGTTATGCCTTAGCGACGAGCACAACGCAGTGTAAACATTCTAAGCAAACATTACTGTGTTCCATTATGAAAGACGCTGTAGTTAGTGAAATTACTGCGGTAACGAGACTTAAAATGTTATGCGTTGGCGACGAGCACAATGCAGTGTAAACATCCTAAGCAAACATTACTGTGTCCCGGTTTGAAAGACGCTATAGCTAGTGAAATTACTGCGGTAACGAGACTTTTGCATCAACAAAGCAACGGAGGTGTTGCTGTGTTAATATTCATTACGCTGTAATGGCGTCACCTCGCATACAGCTTCAGTGACTTCGAAATAGGGTTGCCACATACATCTGACTCCTATAAAACCTGTGAAGTACGTACACTGTTATTTAATACTTAATACTAGTGTTTATACTTAGCCTATAAATATCGTAGAATTTAATATTAAGTGAACGTTGCCCACGCCCACTATCAGGCGGCCTAAGTCCAGCTGTGGACGGTTCGTGTGTATATTGTGTAAACAATTTTATTTAATTGTTGATACATTCGTGATGCAGCCCTAGATAGGATTGTCGATTGGCTAATGACCTCTACGTGTTGCGGCGGGCTCGACTAATGATGGATGCGCTGCGGAAGTAGGTTTGATACGTATCGGTAATCGGGAACGATCACCGGTAACACTGTTCTATGAGTGTCCTCAGCTTCACCATCAGCCGACTCGTGGTAATTAACATGACGAGATCTTAATCGGCTGATTATTGTAGATAAATAATCATCATAACTTCAATCTTCAATGTACAACACACTAAGTCTCCATACGTTAGAGAGAGACGGAGATATAGAATAGAGCGGGAAAGCTGCTTCTAGTTTCGCGCTCTTTTATTCACACAATACGTCGTCGTTTAAATAATTTTCAACTTCTGGTTATTATTAAGATATAACTCGCGAGTTTCCTCATCACGAATTAACATGACTCTCGTGGTAATTAACATGACGAGATCTTAATCAGCTGATTATTGTAGATACAAGAATCATCATAACGTCAATCTTCATTGTACAATATAGCAACAAAGGTCTCCATACGTTAGAGAGAGACGGAGATATAGAATAGAGCGAGAAAGCTGCTTCTAGTTTCGCGCTCTTTTACTCACACAATACGTCATCGTTTAAATAATTTTCAACTTCTGGTTATTATTACACATTCGGGTTCTGCCCGCCGTACCGATCGGACGTGCTCCATGGTGCCGTTACCAGTGCGCGCTACCGCTACACCCCGCCCCGCCCGACCCGCTCGTGCCCAGTGCGTGGCAAGACGCCGCTAGTTCGGCCACCGTCAGTGCTCGTGCAAGTGCAGTGCAACAGTGCGTGTACCCAGCGTGCGAAAACTCTGCCGGAGCTTGGTTCTGTAAGTAGCGTTTTTTATTCGCCTCAGAGGCGTTAGTGCTATTACAGATAGGTCCTGTCGCACTAGGCGACAGATAGTTCGTCAAGTAGGCACACATCCCCCTGCCGTACGGCGGGGCAGCTACAACAAAATGGCGGCCATGGCCAGTTCCCAGAAGCCTGGGAATAATTCTTAAACTCTCCTCCCTCCATTCCCCCAACGTCCGTGAACTTCGACACGGACAGCCCGGCGTCCCCGGACCCAACCCCGCGACTCGCGCGCCGCCGAAATCGAGGGCCCGCGTGGCGGGGCCTTCTATGCCCGTCCTGCCCGCCTCTTCCGACTCGGACTCGGAAGTTAGCGGCAGCGACATGGAGGTGGAATCTCCACCATCCAAACATGCCGACGACGAGGGCTTCACCCTCGTCGTCAAGAAGCGGAAACGCTCTTCCAAACGCTCGTCCGAGTCCAACTCGGACCGCGCCTCGCCGACGAGCACGCCGGCAACACCTCGGCCCCGCCCGAAAAACTTGGCCCGAAGCCACCTCCCCCGATTGTCCTCCAGGACAAAACTAAGTGGAACTCAGTTTCCAAGTGGTTCGCGGACCACAAAATCGAATGCCCGAAAGCGCAAAACACCGCGCAGGGCATTCGCATCAACCTCGCCACGGTTGACGACTTCCGGGCTGTTACCAAGCACCTGCGAAATGCCGATCTCGGCTTTCACACCTTCGCTCTCCCTGAGGAGAAGCAGCTCCGCGTCGTCATTCGCGGCATCCCACTGGAAATTGACATCGCCGAGGTCATCGACGACCTCAAAAGGCAAAACCTTCCCGTAGTGGAAGCTCGTCGCATGACTAACATGCGCACGCGACGAACCCCCGAGCTGCGTCCTGTGCAAAGCCGAGGGGCACCCCGCGAATTACCGCGGGTGCTCCAAAGTCCCGCGCAGGCCCCCGGGGGTCCCCAGCGCCCATCCACCGCTCCCAAAAAGGCTGCACCGCAGACCTCCGCCCCCGCCCGCTCGGGGCCTCCGCCCGCGCAGCCGGCCCCTGCGCCGGCGGTCTCGGCGTGGAGCAAACCGCTCCTCCGACCCAAACCCACCGAGGCTCCCAAAGCCGCCCCTTCGTCAGGGTCGTCAAAGCCCCAGGCTGCACCCAGCCAAATGCCCCCTATGGAGGACGTCCAAAAACTAATCGCCTACATAAAAAAAAAGGTGAACGTCAAGGACATCCTGATCTTCGGCGTATAACTCACGAGTTTCCTCGTCATGAATTACCATGACTCTCGTGGTAATTAACATGACGAGATCTTAATCAGCTGATTATTGTAGATACAAGAATCATCATAACTTCAATCTTCATTGTACAATATAGCAACAAAGGTCTCCATACGTTAGAGAGAGACGGAGATATAGAATAGAGCGAGAACGCTGCTCCTAGTTTCGCGCTCTTTTATTCACACAATACGTCATCGTTTAAATAATTTTCAACTTCTGGTTATTATTAAGATACAACTCACGAGTTTCCTCATCATGAATTAACATGACTCTCGTGGTAATTAACATGACGAGATCTTAATCAGCTGATTATTGTAGATACAATAATCATCATAACTTCAATCTTCATTGTACAATATAGCAACAAAGGTCTCCATACGTTAGAGAGAGACGGAGATATAGAATAGAGCGGGAAAGCTGCTTCTAGTTTCGCGCCCTTTTATTCACACAATACGTCGTCGTTTAAATAATTTTCAACTTCTGGTTATTATTAAGATACAACTCAAGAGTTTCCTCATCACGAATTAACATGACTCTCGTGGTAATTAACATGACGAGATCTTAATTAGCTGATTATTGTAGATAAATAATCATCATAACTTCAATCTTCATTGTACAATATAGCAACAAAGGTCTCCATACGTTAGAGAGAGACGGAGATATAGAATAGAGCGGGAAAGCTGCTTCTAGTTTCGCGCTCTTTTATTCACACAATACGTCGTCGTCTACGAGTGTTCAATAAAATTATTCAAAACTAAGTAAAGTTTAACTTTAACCTTCCGGTATAAAAACCGGATAATTCCAATTATAACTTGCGAGCTTCGTCATCATGAATTAACCATAACTTGTCGAGTAAGTTCAACACCAGTTTATCGGTGAAAAGTTTCCGTTTGGATCAAAGTTAAAATTTAACTGTGAATGATTAAAGGAGTTCAGTTAAACAAGTGGTGGAAAGGAAGTGGAAATACAAAATGGTTTGTAGTTTTATTTCTTGATACTTGAGACGAGCGGGACGTTCACTTGATTGTAAGTGATCGGCACATAACATGGTGGTGGACTTAGGTTGTATACTGAACCACCTTGCGCTCGTCGCCTGATACAAAAGCTGTAGAGTTTGGTTAACCCAGTAATTGCACTAGCTAAAACTCCCTTCAAGCCGGATCACAGTACTGTCGGTACCTACCTAGACGGTCTTATCATCTCAAGATATCCTCTTGAGTCTAGTGACTACTGGTTAGGTTAGATCAGCTAACGGTCCATCCACCAGTTCTACTACTTGAGGTTATTGACCCTTCAGCTTCGAGCTGGTAATATCGTGGTGCTTCTCTGACCAGGGACACATCAAGCATCCACATTCTACCCCCATAACTGCAAGCTTTTATCCATTCATCACAGCTGTTAAATATAAAGAAGTATTTCGTTTATTTGTTGTAAATATGCCGCCATTTTAATGAACAAAAATTTACTTCCGCCCGCGTTGAATAACGACGGAAGCTTGAATAATATAGTAAGCTTTAATTATGTGAACGCTAATTGCCAAAGGTAATTATGAACGGGTTCCGTGTGACCGCTTTGATTGTGACAGAGTCCACCAGTTCGAGTCTGGACGCGTGATGAGGAGTCTATGTCGGGGTAGGGTCCAAAGTCCACGTGCGATACGTAGCAATAAATTCCGTTCGACTCAATTGCTGCCTCTCCTCGCTACGCCTACTTGCTTCATTACATAATCAAAATGGCGGACGTCTCTAGCGCTGTCACTCTATCAGTTGTTTTTTTTTTTCTGAAGTGATAGTGGTAAAAGGCCAGGTACAATTCTCGATTCAAATTTTCGGCTTTTTTATCACTTAAAATCACGTGAAACCGACGTCGCGTTTTTTTTTTCTGAAGTAATATGTTCAAAGGCCAGGTACAATTCTCGATTCAAATTTTCGACTTTGTTATCACTTAAAATCACGTGAAACCGAGGTTGTTTTTTTTTTCTGAAGTGAGTTAAAAGGCCCAGGTACAATTCTCGATGCAAATTTTCGGCTTTGTTATCACTTAAAATCACGTGAAACCGAGGTCGTTTTTTTTTCTGAAGTGATATGTTCAAAGGCCAGGTACAATTCTCGATTCAAATTTTCGGTTTTCTTTGCTTCATTATTTTCTTTGTCTTCTTTCTTGCTCCATCTCTTTCTTTTCGTTCTTACCTTTCACTTTTTTGTTTCTCATTCGTTCTCCATTCTATTTCCTTGTTCTATACATCGCGCTTAAATGGGGGGCACAATATATGATGATGGTAACCAAGGTCTGACCAAGCTTTGGAAGTGGTGAGGGAAGAAGAGTAGTTGTAGCATATGTGGAGACTGGTAATGAAGGTTAAAAGTTTATTTGCATAATTAAATCTCGTTACTGCGGTAATTTCACTAGTTGCAGCGGAGCTTTAGTAATATTTTGTCGAGATTATATACACAACATTGCATTGTGCTCGTCGCAAAGACAAGAGATGTTGTCTTGTTACCGCAGTAATTTCACGAGCTCCAGCGTCTTTCAAACCGGAACACAGCAATGTTTAGCTAGGATGATATACACAACACCGCATTGAGCTCGCCGCGAAGACAAAAGATGTTGTCTTGTTACCGCAGTAATTTTACGAGCTCCAGCGTCTATCAAACCGGAACACAGCAATGTTTCGTTAGGATGATATACACAACACCGCATTAAGCTCGTCGCTAAGACAAAAGACGTTAAGTCTCGTTACCGCGGTAATATCACGAGCTCCAGCGCCGTTCAATACACACAGATGGTGCATATGCAATACATGCAAGCTAGCCACCAAATTCTCCATCAACGACGCGGTGGCTAGGAAGCGGAAGCGACGCCATTATGACGTCATGAATATGTACCGACACGCGCCAAACCGTCGGCTACTACATTCGGCCGCCGACCGTCGTCCGAGACACACGGACATCAGGTTCCCTGAGATGAAAATAATGTCTACCCTGACCGAAATCTTCGAACAGCTTCCGTTGATACATGACATTTGCCGACACTCACTTGGCGGGAAAGGCCAGAGTCCCAGCAGTGGGAATATAAAGAGTACCGTTTATAATTGTCCTCTTTAAATATTATACCTACCGTCATTTTTCGCTTTAGATTTGTACCGCAAAAATACTAGGTATTTAAGGCAGTTGTGCCTGTGTGAGGAGTGGAGTCTTCTGGTAGCTTCACCATCAGCCTTACCACCAAGGCCTTGTCACCACGTGAATGGGTCAAGTGTGATCTGATTGACAGTATCGTGCGCTGAATGTGACCGCTCTTATATAAAAAGACGTTGCAGTGTAAATGTGTTACTAGATTTAAAAAAAGAACGTGATGTGAATCATCTTGAAGATGTCGGAGCTCAAGTTTTTTTTTTTTTTTTTTTTTTTTTTTTTTTTTTTCGATTGGTACATTCACCTGATGGTAAGTGATACGCCTGCCCAATAACACGACGCTAGTCAGTATGTTGAACTGCACCACATTGCGCTCGTCGGTGAAACGATTCTCGATCAATTAGTGATTTCAATGTCCGCAGCATCCTTTAAACCGGAATATAGTAATGTTTGGGTTGGATGATACACACTGTATCATATTGTACTATTTAATTCTAGGCAGAAGATGTTAAGTCCCGTTACCATAGTATTTACACTAGCTACAGCGCCCTTCGAACCGGAACACAGTAATGTTTTTCTGATGCAATAGGAGCTGCGCTGGTGCCTACCTAGACGGCCTGTAGCAACAGAGACCTACCAGCAGTAGTAATGACCTCGCATATAAATACCTCCTCGTTCACCCCCCCGTCCGTATGTCACGGTGAAATGCCAACAGTGGAAGGGAGAGAGGAACAATGCGAAATAATTTCGTCAACGCAAAGTGTTTGCGACGGAACGGGTTGGCGGATGGGTGGTTGGAGAGTTGGTGGGGTGCTTCCCGCCCCCCCCACATCCGGCTATTAAGCCGACCGTGGAATTTATTCATCACGCGAGCCGGCACCTTTGTTATCGTCCAACGCAAGCCTAGGTTACGATCTAGATCAGGGGTCGGCAACCTATTAACCGCGGCTCGCATACTGACCCAATTCGACAAATCTAATATCTTAGACTGTTTTAATGTCTGTGAAACTTCCTAAAATTTTAAATAATTTCTGAGCCTACTTCAAAAAAGGTTGCTGACCCCTGATCTACAGAATTAGGTCTTATATGTATATAGATAATGTATCGTTGTTAAAGTCGTCTGTATCATTAGGCTGTTGGGTTGGTCGTTCTCGCAGCCCACCTGTAAAGGGAGGGATGAACCCTCCCTTTACAGGGCGCACCCCGTGCTCGACCGGTTCCCCTGAACCTGTCGCCCAGAGGCCATGGGAGCCACTGGAGAAAACCTCTCCCGGTTCCCCGCGGCGGAGAGATGTTACGCCCGCCGCTACCTGTCAGCGCCCGCGGAGGATAGGGAGAATGGCGCATCCCAATACCGGCACTCCTCCTTCTTGGCGGCCCCACAGCTCACCGGAGCGGCCGGGGGCCGCAGGGGCGGTTTCATACCGCCCCTTGCAGCCGAGGTGGGGTCGCTGAGGGAGTACCTTCTGCGACCAACCGGTGTCGCACCGGCGATGCGGCGGCGGTGGGGCCGCGGGGGAAGAGGAGTTTCGGTATTGCGATGCGCCGTTCTCCCTATCCTCCGCGGCCGTTAACAGGTAGCGGCGGGCCTAACATCTCTCCGCCGCGGGGAGCCGGGAGAGGTTTTCTCCCGTGGCTCCCATGGCCTCTGGGCGACAGGTGGGGGTTTTAGTCGGTGCAAGTCCGACATAACCCGTCCTTGCCCCCGCGAGGACGAGTATGCGTAGGCATTTCCCCCACGTAAAAAAAAAAAGGTTTATAATCCAAAAAAAAACTTTTTTGTATCTAAAACGTCGCTGATTAAACTCATCTATAACAATAGACAGTTCCTCCTCTCCAAATTGTGCTCCTCATGTCCGAGGGTCGTGACTACCACCACCACCCACCACTCCTGTCTCCTGCTACTCGGAGAGCATCATAAACTGTGCAGTCAAGTGTTGAGGATCTGGTCAGCCTGGTCCGCAACACTACTGCCATTGATCAAATAATAACTTACAAACATTACTGTGTTCCGGTTTGAAGGGCGTTGCAGCTACAGTAATTACTCGGGTAACGAGACTCAACACCAGCGACGAGCGCAATGTGGTGCTGTGTATACCATGATAAGTAGTGTCGCGTTGTTATGGGCGGGCGTATCACTTACTATTGGGTGATTGTACGTGTAAAGAAAATCATCATCATCATCAGCCGATAGGTGTCCACTGCTGGACATACGGCTTCCCCAAAGATCCCCACATCCAAGAGTCCATTCAGGAGGCTTTGGCTCACCACGCTAGCTTAGTGCGGGATGATGGGTAGTCAGAGCCTTGTCTGTTCTTCAGCAGGGTGCACCTCGTGCTGGTGATGACTGGGGTTCCGTAAGACGTTAGACGGAACCCCTTACACCCCTTTAACATTATCAGTATTAGCAGTTATCGTTCCGGTTATTTCCGGTTCCGGCCGGATCTCTTTTATCTCGTCGGCCACTCAATAAGGTAAACCAGCAAGCGATGGGAGAAGGTTCCCTTTCATCAACCTTCACGCATCCTCGAGTGTGCTTACCGAGGAGTGGTTACACGAGGAAAATTTGGGATGAGTGCCTCCTCCAGTGAAGGACCGCCATTCATCTAAATATATACGTCACTGAAGCGAGAGGAACGAAATTGACGCGAGACCTTATCACAGGTGTATATATATATATATATATATATAGCGTAACAGTCTCTGTTGCTACAGACCGTGTAGGTAGGTACCACCGCAGCGACTGTTGCAGCCGACACACAGTGCTGCGATCCGGTTTGAAGGACTTTCAGCTATTACTAGTGGTAGCGTCTCTGTTGCTATAGACCGTCTAGGTAGGTACCACCGCAGCGACTGTTGCAGCCGACACACAGTGCTGCGATCCGGTTTGAAGGACTTTCAGCTATTACTAGTGGTAGCGTCTCTGTTGCTATAGACCGTCTAGGTAGGTACCACCGCAGCGACTGTTGCAGCCGACACACAGTGCTGCGATCCGGTTTGAAGGACTTTCAGCTATTACTAGTGGTAGCGTCTCTGTTGCTATAGACCGTCTAGGTAGGTACCACCGCAGCGACTGTTGCAGCCGACACACAGTGCTGCGATCCGGTTTGAAGGACTTTCAGCTATTACTAGTGGTAGCGTCTCTGTTGCTATAGACCGTCTAGGTAGGTACCACCGCAGCGACTGTTGCAGCCGACACACAGTGCTGCGATCCGGTTTGAAGGACTTTCAGCTATTACTAGTGGTAGCGTCTCTGTTGCTATAGACCGTCTAGGTAGGTACCACCGCAGCGACTGTTGCAGCCGACACACAGTGCTGCGATCCGGTTTGAAGGACTTTCAGCTATTACTAGTGGTAGCGTCTCTGTTGCTATAGACCGTCTAGGTAGGTACCACCGCAGCGACTGTTGCAGCCGACACACAGTGCTGCGATCCGGTTTGAAGGACTTTCAGCTATTACTAGTGGTAGCGTCTCTGTTGCTATAGACCGTCTAGGTAGGTACCACCGCAGCGACTGTTGCAGCCGACACACAGTGCTGCGATCCGGTTTGAAGGACTTTCAGCTATTACTAGTGGTAGCGTCTCTGTTGCTATAGACCGTCTAGGTAGGTACCACCGCAGCGACTGTTGCAGCCGACACACAGTGCTGCGATCCGGTTTGAAGGACTTTCAGCTATTACTAGTGGTAGCGTCTCTGTTGCTATAGACCGTCTAGGTAGGTACCACCGCAGCGACTGTTGCAGCCGACACACAGTGCTGCGATCCGGTTTGAAGGACTTTCAGCTATTACTAGTGGTAGCGTCTCTGTTGCTATAGACCGTCTAGGTAGGTACCACCGCAGCGACTGTTGCAGCCGACACACAGTGCTGCGATCCGGTTTGAAGGACTTTCAGCTATTACTAGTGGTAGCGTCTCTGTTGCTATAGACCGTCTAGGTAGGTACCACCGCAGCGACTGTTGCAGCCGACACACAGTGCTGCGATCCGGTTTGAAGGACTTTCAGCTATTACTAGTGGTAGCGTCTCTGTTGCTATAGACCGTCTAGGTAGGTACCACCGCAGCGACTGTTGCAGCCGACACACAGTGCTGCGATCCGGTTTGAAGGACTTTCAGCTATTACTAGTGGTAGCGTCTCTGTTGCTATAGACCGTCTAGGTAGGTACCACCGCAGCGACTGTTGCAGCCGACACACAGTGCTGCGATCCGGTTTGAAGGACTTTCAGCTATTACTAGTGGTAGCGTCTCTGTTGCTATAGACCGTCTAGGTAGGTACCACCGCAGCGACTGTACCATCCTAACTAGCGCCATGTTATGGGCAGGCGTATCACTTAATAGCAGGTGAAAGTAAATTGATATCAAACAATATAACGTTTATTTAGGAATTCCAAATTCAAATATGAGCTTGTAAATGACTGCGGTAGTACAGACAAAGAAAATTTTTCTCCACCATACGGAAGAGAGAGAGAGACAGATAGAGCTTTTTGTATAAGTGTTTGTTGGGATTTGTTTTCCCGCCATTAGTTTATTCATATTTTTTTTTTTAATTCAATTAAGCGATGGTACCTACGGTTCATTCTCCTGATGGTATGATCATATTAGGATGGTGTATACAGCACCGCGATGCACTCGTCGCTTGAGACAAGATGTTGAGTTTCGTTACCGAAGTAATTAGATTAGCCACAGCGTCTTTCAAACCGGAACATTTTAATGTTTGCACGGTACTGTTTGTCGCAACAGGCGCTGCTGTGGTACCTACCTAGACGTTTTCCAGCAACTGAAACCTATCATCTGTGATAGTTTCATCGCCCTTCAAACCGGATCATAGTAATATTTGCTCAGTGCTGTCAGTCAGCTGCAACAGGCGCTAACGTAGTACCTACCTAGACGGGCTCTGGCAACAGAAACCTATCACCGGTGATAGTTTCATCGCCCTTCAAACCGGATCATAGTAATATTTGCTCAGTGCTGTCAGTCAGCTGCAACAGGCGCTAACGTAGTACCTACCTAGACGGGCTCTGGCAACAGACACCTACCACCAGTGATAGCTTCAGCGCCCTTCAAACCGGATCATAGTAATATTTGCTCAGTGCTGTCAGTCGGACACATATAATGGTACATGTATCCATTAAGTAAATGTTTTATTTAATACAAATAACTATTACTTTGTTACAAGAAGTTTTCAAAGAATTCAACAGATGGCGCCATTACAACATTAGATCGCGCTATCGTTTGCCGTAACGCAAATGCATATAACGTTCGTAAAATTTTGTGTACATTGACTTGGGTCACTAGGTCGTTACGGAGAATATTACTGTATCCATGGACTGGATCTCTATGGATCTTCGTAATACCAAGCATTGAGACAATAGCCTATCACGAAGTGTGTGACTGTATCCATTAACTGGATCTCTTTGAATCTTCGTAATGCCGAGATTAGAGGCAATGGCCTATCATGACTTATACAACTGTATCTATCAACTGGATCCCTCTGGACCTTCGTAATTTTTTTTTTTTTTTTTTTTTTTTATTAACGTGTGTAACAAAATGCTAACGGATTGCACACCCCGTACCAATACTGGGCCGGTAGTGGGGTAGTGTCGGACTCCAACCGACTAAAAAGCTTCACACGGTATTCCATCTCTTCCGAAAAGAATGCACGAGGGTCACGGGATAACGCTCTGGGCAGTTTTCCGCAACCCCCGTTCGGTGCCCGGATCGAACGGGCCCGCCTCGGGGAGGGATGTGAAGCATCCCTCCCAATTGACAAGATCCCTAAATTATCCCTAAACGGCAACGCGTCAGAATACGAGACGCGTCGCCAGATACGCCCCAGGAACCCTTTCCAAGGGGGGCGCCGGACCGACGGCCCTTGTCGATCGCGACGCCAGGTTCCTCTGCCTAAGGAGGCAAGCGGCGGTCGTGCGCTCGGCTCCGCCCGTTGGCGACGAGCTGTCTGCGCACTAGGACCTTCGTAATACCATGGATCGATACAGTAGTTTATCACGGAGTATACAATTGTATCCATCCACTGGATCTTCGTAATACCAAGCATATTGAGACAATAGCTTATCACGTAGTGTGTAACTGTATTCATTAACTGGATCTCACTGGATCTTCGTAATGCCGAGATTAGAGACTAGCCTATCATGAAGTATACAAATGCATCTATCAACTGGATCGCTGTGGATCTTCGTATTACTATGCATCGAGACAATAGCCTATCACGAAGTATATAACTGTACCCATCAACTGGATCTTTCCGGATCTTCCTAATACTGTTACTGTACTTAGTGACTTGCTCTGTACTTTGAATTGCTCTGCTCATTACCAATATAGTGATGGTACTGCTGCCTGTGTTGTCTTCCAGAGACTGATCACCCCACTTCTAGACTTCTACAACCTAACATTTTTCATATAGTATCCTAGTTTGCATATGTCCAGCAGCCGATAGGCGTCCATTACCAGACGTAGCCCCCCCCTCCCTCCATCAAAGATCTCCACATCGATCGGTCCTGCGCTGCCGACGCCCAGTGATTTCCTGCAACCTTCACGCAGTCATCATGGCCTTCAATATCCCCCAGGTTCCTATGGAGGATTTGGGTCATTTCCCATTATGCTTACTCAATGCGGGTTGGTAGGAGTAGCTGGGTGAACTGCGAGCTGCTGAGGTTGGCTTGGGTTCCGTGAGATGTTGTACGGGACTATCAAAAATCTGGACAGCAGCTGGTATCTTCGAAGCGAATGCTTTGGGAGCGGTCACATGACTTACTTTCTATTCTCCTTCATCTGCAGGTGGTGAGTGCAGCGCGCGACATCTCCGGTGATGAGGTGACAATATGTGGAGCGAGTGGCGCTGGCTCCTGGTCTTACTGAACGCCGCAGCCGCACTGTCGCCGGTCATCAAAATTGGTGAGTAAGGTCTAACCGGTCAGCGATGCGACCAACATTGGTCCAAACATTGGCCGACCGTTCTAAGCGACAACGGAACTTCCTCCTGATAGCATTATAACCTTGGACGATCACCAGCAGACCTGTCATCCAAAAAACACGGAAACAAATGGGCTAAATGGGGACTGCGGTAAGGTTTACCCCCGCAGGGTTAGCGACCACCACCACAATATGAATCTGCGGTCGTGTTGAGGTCAAGTGTTGTTTGTCCCAGGCGCCATATTCACGGAGGAGGCCCGCGGGGGGAGCGCCGAGCTCGCTTTCAAGTACGCAGTGTACCGGATTAACAAGGAGAGGAGCCTGCTGCCCGGAAGCACCCTCGTGTACGACATCCAGTACACTACATCAAGGGACACGTTCAGGACTCACAAGAAAGGTAACGTCTATTTTACATCCCATTTCAACCGACGGCACAAAGAAGTAGTTATATACCTTTAATACTAATTTTTTTTTTTATTCAATTAAGCGACGCTATGAATGGCCCTATCACCTGATTTTAAGTGATACACCTGCCTATAATATTGGGATGATACACACTGCACCACATTGCGCTCGTCGCCTGGGACAAGAGTTTCATTAATCCAGTAATTTCACTAGCTTCAGCGTCCTTCAAACCGTAACATATATAATCTTAACTAGGATGTAAGGATTCCTTCACAACTGTTCACGGGACCCAAGCCAACCTCACCTGCTTGTGGTGCAGCCTGCTAATCAACAACCCGCATTGGGCCAGCGTGGTTGGAAATAGCCCAAATCCCCCATAGGACTCTGTACAAACGTGGAGATCTCTGGGAGAGGCGTTTGTCCAGCAGTGGACCGATAGACGGCTGATGATGATCATAATCTTAACTATTATCGGTATTCAAAATAAAAACAAAAACAACGAGGGTGTGTCTTACGCGATGGAATTGAAACTAGTATTGTGGTTTACGTGTGAGGGAATGAGACGGATATACTGCGGACGCGGTAAACAGTGAGAGAGAGAGAGAGAGAGAGAGCGATAGATCTATAATTATGTTATTGATTGAATTGAGAAAAAACTAAAAAGAAAAATGTGACTGATAAGTTACTATACATTTGATTATTTCTCTCCCTCTTTCTCCTCATACATCAGAGAGAGAGAGAGTGACTATTGTGTGGGGTGTGTTGGTGTGTGCCGTAGACTAGCTTGCGTACCGCCGGCCGGAGCGCGGGAATGAGACGGCCGATACAGAGACTGTATAGAAACACATTCCCTCTCGTTCTCTCTTCATATATAAGAGTGAGAGAGATACATGGCGGTAAGGTCGCGCGTGCGGCGGAGCATTTGGCGCGCTGCGGCCGGAGCGCGGTAAAGATGCGATATTTATACTATATATAGGAACGCATTCCTTCTCACTCTCTCTTCATATATGAGAGTGAGAGAGAGAGATACATCGCTGTGATTAGTCTGCGCGGTGCGTTGGCGCGTGTGGCGGAGAAGGCGGGAAAGAGTTACACGATATGGTAACTGTATAGGAACACATTCCCACTCGCTCTCTCTTCATATATCAGAGTGAGAGAGATACATCGCGGTGTGATGACGCGTGTAACGGAGCAGTTCGCGCGCTTCGGGCCGGAGCGCGGGAAAGAGACGCGCGATATGGAAACTGTATAGGAATGCATTCTCTTTCGCCCCCTCTTCGTATATCAGAATGAGAGCGAGATACATCGCAGTGACCAGTCTGCGCGGTGTGTTGGCGCGCTGCGAGCCTGAGTGCGGGAATGAGTCACATGATATGGTAACTGTATAGGAACGCATTCCCTCTCGCTCTCTCTTCATATATCAGAGTGAGAGAAAGATACATGGCGGTGTATTGGCGCGTGCAGCGGAGCAGTTCGCGCGCTTCGGGCCGGAGCGCTGGAAAGAGACGCGCGATATGGAGACTACACATAAATATCTTCCGTCTCGCTCGCACTCGCGGTCTATACATAATACTTTAACAGTTACGTCGTTTCCTTCTCATAGACTCCAAAAGAAATGTCACATCAATAATTAATGGCGGGAATTTTTAACTTGAACGGAACTGGTTGAGAGTTTCTTAGCTGTCTATTTAGATGTACAGGGGGTTAGAGGGGGTGTTATCATAGCATATTGTTAATGATACAAAACCCTTCATCATTATTGTGAAGCAATCAATCATCCGGACAGAATACCGTTGATGGAGTCGTTTGGAGTGAATAACTGGTGGCGTGTCCCCGGAGCCACATTGTCCGGGTCCTCACAATGGACGCTTTGTTATTGGAACGATGAATGGAAACCGATGGAATGCCCCCGACCTTTGTGACGGAGGATCTAACTTGTCACTTGAAGATCGACAGCATCCCCCACTTGCTGTTTTTTTTCTGTATGTGGTAAATGATCCGAATTGATGATGATTTCACGAAAAAGAAATATTATTAGATTATTTCCTTTATACTAGTACGGAGATATTTTAGGGAGACCTATGTCCAGCAGTGGGCATTTATTAGACGTCGCGGAAATACGTGTGATGGTTTTTATTGGAAGACTTGGTCCAGCAGTGGACCTCTATCAGCTGATGATGATGATCTCATACAGTTAAGAGGAAAATTATTGTCAATGCCGGCTTCATTAAAAATATTCCGCAATACCGGATGACTGTACGAGTGTTGTAGACGGAGGGTGCTCAAATACGGCCGCTTCCGTTGGCCGGATTGCCTTTCCGGCTCTCGAAGCCCCGACTGGTTTCCCGGACACTTGACCGTGTTTGATATATATATAAGTATGTGTCGATCTATATGCCTCCGTCTGGATGGTTCGGCGATCTGGCGAAGGTAGCTGGAAGCAGTTGGTTGCAGAACAGGACCGATCGATGTGGAGATTTTTGGCGGAGGTCTAGCGGTGGAGGTCTATCGTCTGATGATGATGATAATATCGAAGATATATTCATTGATAGTTGGAAGAAAATTTTAAATAGAAAACCGTTAACCGGATGCGGTGATTTGAATATAATATAAACCATTAAATTTTACCAATTTAGACTTGGAATAGAACTAGGGACTCCTCAATTGGGTAGGCATTTATCCACTGCACCACAGAGGCACTCACGTCATAGGTTTATAGAGAAATCATGTCAGGGTCGTGCAGAAGCTTAGCCCATATATGATTAAGGTTTATGTTATAAAATCACATTGCTTCTAGGCCAATCCGTATCCCTTTGTCGTCGTTTATAACAAGCCCAACGTTCCCACCGCTGGGCGCTTCTCCGTCTACTTTAATTTCGTTATGAAACTTCAGATTGTTTTATCAGTTTACTCGCGCAAAGAACTCTAGTGCGCTTAAGTGTCTAATCTTCGCACAATCGAGATCGAGATGATGGTGAAGGTCAAGGGATTGTTGGGATTTTATGAGTCTATACCCGAGTGGAAAATAGTCGACTTCTCAACAATAAGAAGTATTTAAAGATGTATTCTAGATAGAATTATATTTTATTAAGATTTTTCTCAGCCATGTCTATTCTATGATCGAGGAATATCAGGGTATGGTCTGGCATATCTGGGGCGTACGAATTATTTCGCCAGACCAGAGACAGAAGAGACTGTACCACGCTAATCGCCAACCTTCACTAGTTGGAGAGGCATTTAGAAGATTGTTTCTGGAAACGCCTATTGTAATTAAATATTGAAAGTCGTAATAAAATGTTTGCTATTCACATTTATAAGGCGCATGTACAATTTATAACGGTTGCTTTAAACTCGTTAGATAAAATTATAAAGTATTGTTTTGTGATATTATTTTAATAAAATATTATTTCTTCGGAAATCAATACTAGCCTCATCATCTTCCGCTTCTAGACGTCCATTACTGGATATAAGCCTCCTCCAAATATCTCCACATCTATCGATCCTGTGGTGCCCGCAAATCCGCTAGGCATTAAGAGTCGTCATCTGTAGAGGTTCATATTGGGTGGATTTGGGCCTTCTCGCATCTCGCTGGCCCAATGCGGGTTAGCTGGAAGCCAGAGTCTCGTTTTATGATTAGCAGGGTGCACCACGAGCAGGTGAAATTTGCTTGGATTCGGCGAGTTGTTGTGCGGAAACTCATATACCTCCGTTTTGAGATGTAAGATGTCTTTTTGTTACCGTAGTAATTTCACTAGCTACAACGCCTTTCAATACACAGTAATGTTAGTACACTACTTTATATCTACTACTAACAGTGGCCTACCACCAGTAAAGTTTTAGGTGCATTCAACACCACGTTGTAGTCGTGATCATCTCGTCACAAAAACTTATCAAAAATATACTTGACCTTAATTTCGGTACGTGTAACAAAACACCGAATCTGTTTTTGTGAAGATTTTGGAGCTTCTTAATATTCGAGGTTGTGTCTTGGTGACTCCGCGTTTCGACCTTCGTAAATAGGTCAGCGGTTTGGAAGTTTTCAGTATTTAAGTTTTAGGCTTTAATTTGTACTGACGCCTGAAATAAATGAATAGCAATATTTTAAATTGATATTTTGCTATTGTGGATGTAAGGAGTTCTGTGCAATAAATTCCGGGATCCAAGCCAACCTTACCAGTTCGTGCTGCAGCCTACGAATTAACAACGGAGGCTCTAGATCCCACCAACCCGCATTAGTCCAGCGTGGTGGGAAATAGCCCAAATCCCCCCATATGAACCACTACAAACGACGGCCCTTAGTGCCCGGTGGTGCCGAAGATAAGTTTTACTTCATTGCATTCGTCGCTAGGACATAAGATGTTAAGTCCCTATACACCAGTGATTTCACTAGCTATGGCGCCCTTCAAACCGAACCCACAGTAATGTTTGCACACTACTGCTTACTGGAACTGCGCTGAGCCACCAATAAAGCTGTCTATACTCGATAATCTCTGCAAAAATTTTACGGGTCAAAATACCGAAATAGGTTCAGAGATTTGGTTTGGAATAAAAAAAAAAAAAACGGAAATTACGCCGCGACTTCCGCTTGCCACGTTCCGTCTCCCCCCACCACACCCCTTCAAACGTTTCCCATTAATTCGCGATTCTGGAAAGCGACCAAAACCGTCCGCCTTCGGTATCTGACCGTAATAAATTGTTGCTCACCTTCGTACAGGTTCAAGTCCTTTAATTAGCAAACTTTAATTTGAATTTCGCGTCCGCGTCACCGCCGCCTCGAGCCGGACCGGTGTTGGTGAGCCCTTTCGTATTGTGCGGCTGAAGTAAAGGAAATATATCTGTCTCGCTCTAACACACACAATACAGTAAATACGAATAAATTTTAAAAGAGAATGACAGTTGGAACAGAATATTATTGTTGGTAGGTCTCTGTTGCTGCAGACCGTCTAGGTAGGTACCACCGCAGCGCCTATTGCAGCCGACAGACAGTACCGTGATCCGGTTTGAAGGACCTTCAGATATTACTAGTGGTAGATCTCTGTTGCTACAGGCCGTCTAGGTAGGTACCACCGCAGCGCCTATTGCAGCCGACAGGCAGTACTGTGATCCGGTTTGAAGGACCTTCAGCTATTACTAGTGGTAGCGTCTCTGTCGCTATAGACCGTCTAGGTAGGTACCACCGCAGCGCCTGTTGCAGCTTATAGGCAGTACTGTGATCCGGTTTGAAGGACCTTCAGCTATTACTAGTGGTAGCGTCTCTGTCGCTATAGACCGTCTAGGTAGGTACCACCGCAGCGCCTGTTGCAGCTTATAGGCAGTACTGTGATCCGGTTTGAAGGACCTTCAGCTATTACTAGTGGTAGCGTCTCTGTTGCTACAGACCGTCTAGGTAGGTACCACCGCAGCGCCTGTTGCAGCTTATAGGCAGTACTGTGATCCGGTTTGAAGGACCTTCAGCTATTACTAGTGGTAGCGTCTCTGTTGCTACAGACCGTGTAGGTAGGTACCACCGCAACGCCTGTTGCAGCTTATAGGCAGTACTGTGATCCGGTTTGAAGGACCTTCAGCTATTACTAGTGGTAGTGTCTCTGTCGCTACAGACCGTCTAGGTAGGTACCACCGCAGCGCCTGTTGCAGCAGACAGGAAGTACTGTGATCCGGTTTGAAGGACCTTCAGCTATTACTAGTGGTAGTGTCTCTGTCGCTACAGACCGTCTAGGTAGGTACCACCGCAGCGCCTGTTGCAGCAGACAGGAAGTACTGTGATCCGGTTTGAAGGACCTTCAGCTATTACTAGTGGTAGTGTCTCTGTCGCTACAGACCGTCTAGGTAGGTACCACCGCAGCGCCTGTTGCAGCTTATAGGCAGTACTGTGATCCGGTTTGAAGGACCTTCAGCTATTACTAGTGGTAGCGTCTCTGTTGCTACAGACCGTGTAGGTAGGTACCACCGCAGCGCCTGTTGCAGCTTATAGGCAGTACTGTGATCCGGTTTGAAGGACCTTCAGCTATTACTAGTGGTAGCGTCTCTGTCGCTATAGACCGTCTAGGTAGGTACCACCGCAGCGCCTGTTGCAGCTTATAGGCAGTACTGTGATCCGGTTTGAAGGACCTTCAGCTATTACTAGTGGTAGCGTCTCTGTCGCTATAGACCGTGTAGGTAGGTACCACCGCAGCGCCTGTCGCAGCTTATAGGCAGTACTGTGATCCGGTTTGAAGGACCTTCAGCTATTACTAGTGGTAGCGTCTCTGTCGCTATAGACCGTGTAGGTAGGTACCACCGCAGCGCCTATTGCAGCCGACAGACAGTACTGTGATCCGGTTTGAAAGGCGCTGAAGCTATCATTGGTGGTAGGTCTCTGTTTCTAAATAAGTACCACCTCAGCGCCTACTGCAATGTGCAAACGTTACTGTGTTCCGGTTGGAAGGATGCTGCAGCTAGTGTTATTACTGCGGTAATTACTCAACATCTTATGCCTCAAAGCGAGGAGCGCAATGTGGTGCAATGTATACTATCCTACCATCACCATCGGATGAACGTCCCGCTCATCTCGTCGCTGCGTTGAATAAAAAAAGGGTGATAAAAATATATCTGTCTCTTTCTCTCATCAAATACAAATATGAACAAATTTGAAAAGAGAATGACCGTTCGTTCAGGAATGAATTTAATAATAAACCGGAAACTGCCAGTACGCAATGAATACGTATTCATTGAGTAGACAGTGAAGACGGCGCGGGGGACCGTTCAGACGGAAGTGCGGACAAAGGTCGTCCGTCACGTTCATCCGGTTGAAGGGATTCATGAATTCGGCGGGAACTGAATCGATGCTCATATATATATTGTGTTCATCTCTTTCATACAATTATCCGACGATCACTTGAAAGTAAGTGATACAGTCTGCACTACATTGCGCTCGCCGCTTTGAGAATTAACATGTCGAGTCTCGTTATTGTAGTAACACTAGCCACAGCGTCCTTCAAACCGGAACGCAGCGATGTTCGCATACATGTATGACGGCTGTAATAGGCGCTGCGGGTGGTATTAGATTTATAATTCATGAATAAAAATTTTAGTCTTTTTAGTCCCACTGTTGGGACTCCATGTGATGTGATGAGTACATTTATCGATTACTCCAAGCAGGTTGGGTTAGGTTAGGTTAGTATTCCCTTCCAACGGGTTCTCGCCTTGTCGTGGCGGAAGGGCTTAGTAACCGTGGCAACCAATACGATGAAGCTAAGTAAGTGGAACCCACCCGGCCGGCCCGAGGCGGCCGCTCCAGGTTCGAGCTCCGGAGGTCCACCGATAGCTTACCCGAGCGGCCGGGGGCCGCAGGGGCGGCTGTACGCTGCCCTAGCCGCCAGGCTGCAGGGCCGGTATCATACCGCCGCTCGCAGCTGAGGTGGGGTCGCGGAGGGAGTACCCTCTGCGGCCAACCGGTGTCGCACCTGCGATGCGGAGGCGGTGGGGCCGCGGGGGAACAGGAATGTCGGTATTGCGATGCGCCGTTCTACCTATCCTCCGCGGCCGTTGACAGGTCGCGGCGGGTCTAACATCTCTCCGCCGCGGGGAGCCGGGAGAAGTTTTCTCCAGGGGCTCCCATGGCCTTTGGGCGCCGGTTTTGGAGGAAGCGATCGCCCGCGTGATGAGGTCGAGAAGAGGGCGCGCTGTATGTTTCATCCCTCCTTCCCGAGGTGGGGCCGCGTAAGCATCCAGCGCCGGCAGGGTCGCGGTTGAATGCGCAACCGCGTTCCCGTGACCCTGCCATCATGGCGATGAGTTGGAACATCGTGGGGGTTTTAGTCGGTGCAAGTCCGACATAACTCGTCCTTGCCCCCGCGAGGACGAGTATGCGTAGGCATTTCCCCCATGTTAAACAAAAAAAAGGTTAGGTTTGTATCGTAAGGTGGTTTTTGTTTGAATATTCGTTATGTTGTTCTCAGCGTGTACGCAGATCAAGGCAGGTGCTGTCGCGTTGCTGAACAGCGCCGGGCCGCTGATAGGCGCAACCTTGGGCGCCATGTGTCGCACGCTGCACGCGCCGCACCTCACCGTAGCGCACGATACGGTGGACGGTGAGTCTTCTATAAGCAGGAAGCCTTACGCCTGTGGTCGCCGGCCAGTATGAATAGGACTACGGTGAGCCCTGCCTGTCGTAGAAGCCGACTGGAAGGGTGTGGGAGTTACGAGCGTCTTGAGGGTGGGGTCCCGAGGACCAGCATATGGCTCAGCGATGGTGTTTAGGAAGCCAAGGCTCCTCATCAGAGACGCGTTCACACAAAGTGTAGACGGGCACCGGTGCGTTCTGAAGGTCCCGGAGCTTCTCCGAGTAAGAAGCTCATATAATCCTGACTTCCCCTTAGGGGTAGGGCATCTTCAGGAGACATTAAAGGATAAGGCTGAGAGTCAATACTGCTTTTTATGACCAGATACCTATGCCCAACAGTGGACATCCATTTAAACTATGTTTAAATATGAATGAACTGAATGATAGAATGAGACAACTAACAGTGGGATTAAACCGACCCGTGGGCAAAAAGTTTTTTGTTTGCCCACTTATCCTTTTTGGTGTCAGTGACCATAATGACTTTAAATTTTATCGGTGTGTGGACGATGTTAATAAAAGTGGGATTAGGATCACGAGTGGGCAAACGTTTTCAGTTCTCCACTCAACTTTTTGATACTCAGAGATAATTACAGTGTCGCTTTAATATATATCTCAATATGCAGACGATGTTTATAAAAGTGGGATTAAGCCCACGCGTGGGAAAATTTTGATTTATTACGTCAATGAACATACTCTCGGTAGCGGATGTTGGTGATAGCGGCACTAACTTTATTATTAGAATACGCCAATTGATAATGATGTTATTAACAGTGGGAGTAAGCCCACGCGTGGGTAAACATTTTTTTATATAATCATTCCCACGCATAATATGCGTTAGTAGTCAGTGATGATGATGACCCACTGGATGCGAGCATCGCGGGAGCGATCCATGTGGAGACATTTGGGGGAGGTCGAAGTCCAGCAGTGGGCTTACATCAGCTCGGCTAGTCTTGCTGTTCTCCTCGGCCTACTCACTCCAGTGTCCTCTAATTCCAGCCGCGAACCGATCGGAGTTCTTCACGATAAACCTGTACCCGTCGCGGCGGCTGATGGACCAGGCCTTCGCGGAGCTCACGGGCTACCTCAACTGGACGAGGATGGGCATCGTCTACGAGGACTACGGATACGGCAAGTCGGCTCCACTCCGTGGGCATCCAGCGTTGCACTCTATAGATGTCCACTGCTGCAACTGTGCAAAGCCGTCGGTGATCACTAAACTGTTGCGGTACGAGCGCCGGATATATCCGTCGGCCAAGTATTGGGACCTTTGTCGAGCGCCGGATATATCCGTCGTCTAAGATTTGATGTTTTTTGTAGACGTTATCTAAAATATTATAACCAGGGTCGACGAGCGTCGGATGTGTCCGTCGTTCAAGTATGTTAACCTTTGTGGAAGAGCGCCGGATATATCCGTCGTCTAAGATTTGATATTTTTTGTAGACGTTATCTAAAATTTATAACCAGAGTTGACGAGCACCGGATGTGTACGTCGTCCAAGTATAGTTCCGAGCGCCAGATATATCCGCCGTTCAAGTATGTTAACCATTGTGGAAGAGCGCCGGATATATCCGTCGACCAAGATTTGATGTTTTTTGTAGACGTTATCTAAAATATTATAACCAGGGTTGACGAGCACCGGATGTGTACGTCGTCCAAGTATAGTTCCGAGCGCCGGATATATCCGTCCTTCAAGTATGTTAACCTTTGTGGAAGAGCGCCGGATATATCCGTCGACCAAGATTTGATGTTTTTTGTAGACGTTATCTAAAATATTATAACCAGGGTCGACGAGCGCCGGATGTGTACGTCGTTCAAGTATGTTAACCTTTGTGGAAGAGCGCCGGATATATCCGTCGCCTAAGATTTGATATTTTTTGTAGACATTATCTAAAATATTATAACCTAGGTTAACGAACGCCGGATATATCCGTTATCCAAGTATATTAACCTTTGTGAAAGAGCGCCGGATATATCCGTCATCCAAGATTGATGTTTTTTGCAGGCGTTACCTAAAATATTATAACCTAGGTTGACGAGCACCGGATGTGTACATCGTCCAAGTATAGTTCCGAGCGCCGGATATATCCGTCGTCTAAATACGATAACCTGTGTGAGCGGGTGCCGGATATTTAAACACCATAGCTTTTTGTGGATATGTAAGATGTCGTAATCGTATCCATCGCCGGCGAAAGTCCCTAGCCCAACAGTGGGAAGATCAAGTGGGACGCGAGAACTGCTTTATAGTGAACTCTTCACTTAAAATCACGTGTCATTCCATGCAGGTGAAATAAACGTGCTGCGCGTGGGCGGCGACGGGCGCGACATGTACGCGGTGCGCTGCGCAGGCGCCGCGGAGTACAGGCGCGCGCTGCAGCAGCTGAAGGCGCAGCGGATAACGCACATCCTCGTGGACACGGACCCGGGCCACCTGAGGCAGTTCTCCAGGGCTGTGAGTCGGCACTCGCTGGTGAAAGAGGGAGACGGAGATAGACATCTACTACACGCGTGCAGAGGCTCGGCTACGAGCTGATGGTTAGGATAGGAACGCGTGAACTAAACGCGGTGGTAGCTGGTGGTGGTCTAGCCGGAGACCATATGGGCACCATCGCTATCTGCAGCCAGACAGTACTGTGCAAACATTACTGTGATCCGGTTTGAAGGTCCACCAGCTATTACTGCTGGCAGGTCTCTTGCAGGCGACCGTCTATATAAATACCATCGCAATTTTTATTTCTGACGCTAAACAGTACTGTGCAAACATTACTGTGATCTGGTTTGAAGGGCGATGTAGCTGGTGTAATTACTGGGGTAGCAAGACATCTTATGCTCGCGACGATCATGTGGGTCGGTGTATATCATCCTAACTTGTCACGTTACGGGCGGGCGTATCACTTAAAATCAGGTGAACAACCCAAGCCAAGCTCACCAGCTCGTGGTGTACCCAGCTAATCATCAGACGAGGCTCTGGATCCCACCAACCCGCATTGGGCTAGCTTGGTGGGAATTAGCTCAAACCCCGCCATATGAATCCCTACTCGATGTGGGAATATTTGAATGAGGCCTATGTCCAGCAGTGGACGTCTGTGGGCTGATGATGATGATGAAAGTCTGGCTTGAAGCGAGTTAATGAAGTGGGGGAAGGATGGAGTGATGATGAGCTGTCCACTCGAATTGACAACAGATTATCAAATTATTTAACGATTTTTGGCGCGAAATTCAAAAATTTTGTTCTTCCCCTTTCACAGCGTTCTCTATTTAAATTACCTATACAATTTAATTGGTTGGAGGTAGTTCAATATAACGACGGTTTTATTCAACTACCTCCGCGATGGTATTGACCACTCACAATTTTTTTTTATATGTCGCTTATTCGGGATGTAAGGGTTTCCGCGCATCATCTCACGGGATCCGAGCCGAGCTCATCAGCTCGTGGTGTACACTGCTAATCATCAGGCCGGCGTGGTGGGAAAAGGCCAAAATCCCCCCCCATATGAATCTTTATCCGATCGATGTGGGAATCTTTTCAAGAGGCCTATGTCCAACAGTGGATCTCTGTCGGCTGATGATTATGATGATGTGTAGCTCTTGACTGCGAGCCCAGCTGATGGTGAGCGGTGGTATAGTGTCCAGGTGGTAAAGAGCACTAGTCTAGATGTAGCCTGTTGAACCTAAGACTCCTGTACTCCAACAGATACTCCAGTTGCAGATGAACAATGAAAACTATCACTACATCTTCACTTCATTTGTAAGTATTTTTTTTTTTTAAAGACGTGGAGGAGGTTCACCTGATAGTAAGTGATACACCTGCCCGTAACACGGCGCTAGATAGGATATATATATATATATATCATATTCAGCTCGTCGCCTAAGACATAACATGTTGTCTCGTTACCTCAGCAATTTCATTAGCTATAACGCCCTTCAAGCCGGATCACAATAACGCATACACACTGCTGTCTGCCGGCTGTATAGGCGCTGCGGTGGTACTTACCTAGACGGTCTGTACCAACAGAGACCTATCACCAGTGATGGCTACAGCGCCCTTCAAACCGGATCACGGTACTGTCTGTCGGCTGTAATAGAAGCTGCGGTGATGCCTACCTAGACGATCTTGTAGCAACGGCGAGCTACCAGTATTATTAGGTATAACGTCCTTCAAACCGGATCAAAGTACTGTCTGTCGGCTGCAATATTCGCAGCGGAGGGACCCACCAGCAGTAGTGTCATATAAATTGGATGATCAGCTTAGGTTAGGATTTGGATCTTGGATCAGCTGATGAGTGTCCAGGACAACAGGCATCATGGTTTCCTTCCATCAGCAAATAATCCCGCACCATGTCGCCCGTCCTCAGGATATGGAGCTGTTCGATTTGGAAGACTTCTACTACAACCGTGTGAACATGAGCGGCTGGCGGCTGGTGGACCGCGACTCCGACAAGGTGAAGGAGGCGCTGCAGGTCATGGAGAAGTTCCACCCCATCGGCGCCAACATACTCACGGGAGGCCACATCAAGGTGACTGGACGGTCCATGCTGTTGTTGCCAAGTTAGGACACGAGTAAGACCTTCACCTGATGGTAAGTGATACCTTCGCCTATAAAGTGGCGCTAGTTAGGATGGTATACACTGCACCATATTGCGCTCGTCGCCCTGAGACACGAGATATTCAGTCACGTTAACCCAGTAATTTCACTAGCTACAGCGCCCTTCAAACCGGATCACAGTAAAGTTAGCCGAGTACTGTCTGTCGGCTGCAATAGGCGCTCCTGTTATACCTACCTAGACGGTCTGCAGCAACAGAGACACTACCACCAGTAATAGCTAATGATCCTTCAAACCGGATTACAGTAATGTATACACACTGTTATCTGTCGGCTCCAATAGGCGCTGCGGTGGTATTTACCTAGATAGTCTCTATCTACAGAGACCTACGAGCAGTAATAGCCATAGCGCCCTTCAAACCGGATCACACTAATGTTCGTACAGTACTGTGTGCTGGTTGCAACAAGCGCTGCGGTGGTACCTACCTAGATGGTCTCCGGCATTAGAATCCTATCACCAATGATAGCTACAGCGCCCTTCAAACCGGATCACAGTACACACAGGCGCTGCGGTGGTACCTACATAGACGGTCTGTACCAACAGAGACCTACCAGCAGTAGGTTAATCCTCCACAATGTGGATGTGACCAGCTGATGACGATGATATCCAACAGCTGATCCAAGACGATGGGCCATCAGTCCCAGTAGTGGGATTATTAAGTTCGCGTTTTTGTGTAAATATATATAAATGGAAGACTCTTTAGAAGACGAGTTTAGATGAAGATTCCCCTCCACATCGTTGGTTGTCCATGGTGGTGAAGAAAGAGTGGGGGGTGAAAAGGGTTCCATCCCTTCCAAGGTTGTATAATCTCTGTGCGGTATTGATGTTTGTCTTTAGACGGAACCCGCGCTGCTGTACGACGCGGTACAGGTCCTGGCGCTGGCGCTGTCCTCCACGAAGGAGGTCCACACAGCGAACATGTCCTGCGAGAGTGAGACGTCCTGGTCACACGGGCGGACACTCCGGGACAATATTAACAAGGTACTAGTCTCCAGCTGGTCATACATAGCTGTTCCTTGAAACCCACCATCAGGTCTGGTGTGGTCTGAAATGATGATGAACATCTTGGGTGATGATATGGACATTAAATTCCTGGCAGATCAAGGCGCATGGTCTGACTGGTCCGATCGAGTTCAGCGGCGGGGTCCGGACGAGGTTCAGGCTCCAGCTGATGCGCCTGGCAGGCGGTGAGGCAGGAGGCGCGGTGCTCGCCGGCAGCTGGGCTCCTGACAGCGGGCTGGAGCTGACTGACCCAGCAGCATACCGTCGGGACCCACCGCCCAACGTCACCCTCACTGTAGTCACCGTGGAGGTGAGCACCACTACTCCTCGAAACTTTCAGAACTGCCTAGCTCATCATCAGCTCAGTCATTTTTTTTTAAATAACTGTCTACTTGTAATCCAGGAGAAGCCGTACGTGATGGTGAAAGAGGGATGGAACCTGCAGGGGAACGCGCGCTTCGAAGGTTTCTGCATCGATCTGCTGGCGCGCGTGGCGGCGCGGGCTGGCTTCCACTACACCCTGCGTCTGGTGCCGGACAACATGTACGGCGCGCGGGACCCGGACACCGGCCAGTGGAACGGGATCGTCAGGGAGCTGATGGATAGGGTGAGGATCTGAGTTACAAAGAGTTACAAGCCTTAAGACTTCGCTGGTCCCAAGTGGCAATGGACAGGCCAAGGTCCTCGAATGGCGACTGTGTATCAGAAGACAGTGTTATCAGGTCTTCCACCAGGTGGTCCGACGATCTGGTGGCACTGGATGCGAACAACGCGGGGCTGATCGGAGTTGAAGATCTTTGGAGGAGGCCTATGTCCAGCAGTGGACCGATCTGTCGGCTGATGATTATGATGATGATGAAGGTCACGCGCTGTTCACATCCAGTGGCTTCCCGCGATCCTCACCAGATCGTCGGTCCACCTTCGGGAGGCATCCCTTTTCATCATCATCACCATTAACAACGGCTTTCACTGCTGAACGGAAGACCTAGTCAAAGACCTCAATAGCCATCGGATCTGGTTTGTTTATGTCCAGTAGTTTCCCTCGACCTTCATCAGATCACCTGTCCACCTGGTGGAGAGCCTTCACTACTGGAACATAACTCCTAGTTCCTCGTGTTCCTCATGTTCCAGAAAGCGGATATAGCTGTAGCTTCCATGACAATAAACTACGCGCGGGAGGCCGTCATAGACTTCACCAAGCCGTTCATGAACCTCGGCATTGGGATTCTGTTTAAGGTAAATAATGGTGGTGGTGGTAAAGCTGATGGTGAAATTCGACCAGAATGTTTGAACAACTGGAATACAGTGATGGTGTTATAGCGGCGGAATTACAATATGGTGGTAATCAGACAAATGGCTTTGAAAGACCTTACCCTCTGGTGGTGGAAGGGGTGTAAGGTCCTGCACAACAGCTCACGAGACTAAAGCCAACTTCATCTGCTGGTGGTGCAGCCTGATGATCAACGGAGGCTCTGGCTCCCACCAACCCGCCTTGGGCCAGTGTGGTGGAAAATGAGCCATATCCCCCCCAAAAGACCCCAACATACGATAGCCCCTAGTGCCCACGGTACTGGAGGTCATGCTGATTCTTTATGAAGATCTTTGTGAGAGACCTATATCCAGCAGGGGACGTCAATCAGCTGATGATGATGGTGATTAAACTTATGATGTGGCTCCGGATTCAATTTGGAGACGGTTGCTACAGCATCAGCATTGTTAAGATATTGCAGTGGAATTACCATCCATACTTTCCAGGTCCCAACCTCCCAACCCACGAGGCTGTTCAGCTTCCTCAACCCGCTGGCAATCGAGATTTGGCTATACGTGTTGGCTGCATACATCCTGGTGTCTTTCACACTCTTCGTTATGGCCAGATTTTCTCCATACGAGTGGTAAGCAACCAGAAGTCGTATCATCCCAACCCACTTGTTGTTCCCACAACTGGGACTCGAGCTTCTTGACAAGCCTCTGGACTAACGCTGGTTGTACTCCAAATCTGGGAAACCCGGATTGGGAATGTGTATCATAATCGGCTGTTCACATAAATGTTCCGCCCTTCCAGGTCCTCCAGCACGCACGTCTGCGGGCATGAGACCAAGCAGTTGACCAACCAGTTCAGCGTCTGCAACTCCTTCTGGTTCATTACTGGCACGTTCCTGAGGCAAGGCTCCGGCCTCAATCCTATGGTGAGCTTACATTGAGAGGTTCACACCAGTTCCTCTGATGGTGAATATGGGAGATCACACGCGGTAACTGCACCACCTACCGCGAGAATCCAAGTCCTAAAGGACCAGATAATTATGTTATTACCTATTCTCCCCAGGCTACCTCCACCCGTATAGTTGGAGGGATCTGGTGGTTCTTCACGTTGATCATCCTCTCGTCCTACACCGCCAACCTGGCCGCCTTCCTCACCGTGGAGAGGACCGTCCTACCCATACAGAGCGCCGCCGACCTGGCCGCGCAGAACCACGTCCAGTACGGCACGCTCAATGGCGGCTCCACCATGACCTTTTTCCGGGTGAGACGACTGATAGAGTGAGGTGCTCATGGGCGACTAGATGGGTCAATGGTTTCTGCAGACGTTGACCATGCATCATCAGTACTGGTACCAGGAGGTTCAAAAGACTAGCCGAAGAAGATAGCGCTGTCCGTTAAATGGGCCAGTTATATAGAGTATCACGGTTAAGTTAGATGGTCACGACGTTCATATCTGCTGGCGGTGCGGCGGCGACGCTTACACGTAGCCGGTTAATGCGCTATGTGTATTTAATCAGAGTGGAACTGTATCCTCTAAACCATGAGTTCACTTAAATAAGCGTATCGGCGCGGGAGAGTGAGCTGGATCAACTTGCGTGAGTTTGATCTTTACTGCGCATGTGATACAGCCGGCTGCTCAATGGCTGCGCTGCGCAAGTGATACAGCCTGCTTTGCAATGGCTGCGCTGCGCAAGTGATACAGCCGGCTGCTCAATGGCTGCGTTTCGCGAGTGATCGCACGCGTCAACCAGTGGCAACCAGCCGACGGACTCGACTTGCCGGTGGACTGGTTGACGGACTGCAATGTACGGTATAGTCTCTAAACAGAGACTGCAATAGTGAAATTGAAAATATCCTTGAAGCACCGAACAAAAGACATGTCCAGCATTGGACCTCCATCAGTTGAGATGATGATGATGATGATCATAAGCCTTCAGTAATCTCGAGGAGTAACGGCTGCATGTCATTTCTAGGACTCGAACATAGATATCTACCAGAAGATGTGGCAGCACATGTCCACTGTGTCACCGCCTGCGCTCGTCTCTTCTTACGAGGAGGGCGTGAGAAGGGTTCTAGCAGGGAACTACGCTTTCCTCATGGAGTCCACAATGCTGGATCATAGGGTACAGAGGGACTGCAACCTTACCCAGATCGGCGGGCTTTTGGACTCTAAGGTGAGATTTCTGATGCTGTTGGCAGGTTCCCGTTGATGAAGACTGTCTAGTGTCTCACGAGCATTACGTGATGCTGTGCTGCTCATCATACCTAGCGCCACGTTATTATTGGCGAGCTCATCACCTGAACTCGCTGCTCCCGTCTCTTCGTCTAATGAAGAGGGAGGAAGTTGCCAGTTCGTTGTTTAGGTCCTCGAGTGGCAGCCGCGTACCAGTAGACGTGGTGGAAGGTTTCCCACAAGGTGGACCAACGATGTGATGAGAACCGCGGCAACCCACTGGATGCGATCAACGCGGGACCGATCGGTGTGGAGATTTTTGTGGGATACTTATGTCCAGCAGTGGACGTCTAACAGCTGATCATAATGATGATGATATTTCGTAAATTATATGAAGGTAGACCTTCGTATACTTTTCCAACGTAGTGTAAATATTCTATCCTAAATTTGAATCAATAGGAGGACATGACGGATTGGTATCTGGTGGGAAACGTTCACTTGATTCCAAGTGATACGCGCGCCAGCAACGTACGTCTAGTTAAGATGACGCAGCGTCACATTGCGTTGCCTTGAGACGAGATGTTGAGTCGTCGAGAGTACGGCGTCCTTCAAACCGGATCACAGGACTGTCTGCCAGCTGTACCATCAGTAAAAGCCGATTTAATTGATTGATTCAACCGACGCAGGGCTACGGCATAGCGACGTGGAAGGGCAGCCCGTGGCGGGACCGGATATCGCTCGCGATCCTCGACCTGCAGGAGAAGGGCGTCATCCAGATCCTGTACGACAAGTGGTGGAAGAACACCGGCGACGTGTGCAACCGCGACGGCAAGGACAGCAAGGCGAACCCGCTCGGTGTGCAGAACATTGGTTAGTAGCCGCTCGCTGTTAGAGTAGGACGGCGATAGTCCACGGTCACTTGCTGCGCGACGCTCGCGCGGGCCGGACGTGCGCGACGCGCGCGCTCCACGACCTATCGCTGCTACTTTGGTATTTACGCATCAAAAAAAAAAAAAAAAAATTGTCTGTTTGTCTAGCTACCGCTTTAAATAGTTTTTTATATTCTGCGAAGCGACGAGACGAGGTTCACCAGATGGTAAGCGATACTACCGCTGTTACCGTGGTGTTAATTATGATGGTATACCATAATGTGTTTGCTAGGTACCTTTACCCCAGCTGCAGTGCCATTCAAACCGGAACACGGTAATATTTGCATAACACCGTTTGGCGGTAGAGATAGGTTCTGCGATGGTACCTAGACGGTCTGTAACAGTATTACCAGCAGTAAAAGTTAATAATCCTTCAAACCGGATCACAGTAATGTATATACGCTGCTATTTGTCGGCTGCAACAGGCGCTGCTGTGGTAACTACTTAGACGGTCTCCAGCATCAGAGACCTATCAGTAGGTTTTATAATACACGAAGCGACGAGCCGGATGTTCACCTGATGGTAAGTTTTCCAACAAATATGTGCCATTTGATGATATGTACTTCACAACGTTGTAGCTTGTAGCTTTTTGTTTGTTTAGCTACAGCGCCCTTCGAACCGTAACTGGGTAGAATTTGTGCACTACTGTTTGGAGGCAGAATTAAGAGCTGCGGTGGAACACCTTCCTGTTCATAGTATTGCTGTTCCAGCTGTGGAAAAAAGAGATAGAGTATCTTAAGTGAGCTGCTTTGCTATTTAGGGACTCTTCATCATCGTCATCAGCTGATACACGCCCACTGCTGGACATAGGCTTCCCACAAGGATCTCCATGTCGATTGGTCCCGCGTTGCTCGCATTCAGTGGGTTCCCGCAATTCTCACCAGATCGTCGGTCCTTTGTTCTTCTTTCGGACTCTTCATTATCATCATCATCATCATCAGCTGATACACGCCCACTGCTGGACATAGGCTTCGCACAAGGATCTCCATATCGATCGGTCCCGCATTGCTCGCATCCAGTGGGTTCCGGCGATTCTCACCACGTCCTCGGTTCATTCTTTTTTCGGATTGGAAACCCGGTAGACCTTCAGCTCATCTTGTCGCTTCTCTTCTACATCGTAGACTCTTCAACAGGAATTGAAGAGAAGTTCTGAAGCTGTTCTGCGTTCATCTTAGTTAAGTTCTTTTTTTTTGTAGGCGGTGTCTTCGTGACGCTGCTGTGCGGCCTGGCGCTGGCGATCGTGGTGGCGATACTGGAGTTCTGTTGGAATACGAAGAAGAACGCCTCCCACGGCAGGCAGTCGCTGTGCAGCGAGATGGGACAGGTCAGGGCGTGGTTCAGCTCGGAGTCCTTGGTCTGGCTGTTTCGATATACGAGCGTCATAGTGTCTTGAGATGACGGGCACGGACCAGCCGGTGAACTGAAGCGCCATGTTTGCAGGAATTGAGGACGGCGATGAGAGGCGGCTCATCGAGGACGGTGCTGCGGCAGGGTTGCTCCAGATGCTCGCCGGCCACGCACGTGCCGCCCGCGCCGTCCAGATACGAGGTGACACGCGCTAACAGTTCCTATCGACTCTGCCATCACAAACCGAGGGAGCTGATCAATGGGTTACTTCAGAAGAAACTAGATCCAAATTTGTACTAAGATGCCTTAGGTACTACAGACCGTCTAGGTAGGTACCACTGCAGCGCCTGTTGCAGCCGACAGATAGTACTGTGCGGACATTACAGTGATCCGGTTTGAAGGGTGCTCAAACTGTCGCTGCTGGTAGGTCTCTGTTGCTACAGACCGTCTAGGTATGTACCACCGCATCTCCTATTGCATCCGACTGTGCAGATATTACTGTCATCCGGTTTGAAGGGCTCTGTAGTTAGTGTAATTACTGGAGTAACGAGACTCAACATTATAGGTCTCACGGTTACGAGCGTGATGAGGTGCAGTATACGTCATCTTAACTAGTGCCCCGTTATTATGGGAATGCGTATCACTTACCATCAGGTGAAAAAAGATAAATGTTGTAAATACAACTATATCAGCATTCTTGATACTTGATTCCCGATTCCTTAACACAAGATGGCGGACGCGTCCAGCACGGTGGAGCTGAAGGAGCTGCGGTGGTCGTAGCGCAAGGCGCGGCGCGGACCCTCATCCGCGCCCGCCTCACCCGCCGCCCGTGCTCACCCCCACCACTCCCACCACCACCCGGCGCTGCACCGCTCCGCGCACTACAGTGAGTACACCGCACCAGTCGACTAATTCGCACATCTTCATGACCACCACCGAACCTTCATCAGTCGAAGCTCTGATAAGTCGACATACATTAGTGGTAGACCCTACCACCAATCTAAACTCACCAAGTATCTTCATAAAATCTATATTCCAGATTCAGCTGGAACCCTCAGGAGGACCACGTCATACATCCTCAAGGATCCAAGGGAGCAGAGGAAGCACGTGCAGATTGTGGCGTAGCAGACACTGGAACCGCCATCTCATATACCACTTAAGCTACGAACGAACCCACAGAACTATTTTAATCTTTTGTACTGTGACAGCTGTTGCCGCCATTTTGTGACAGCGTGCCGCCATTTTGTGACAGCGTGCCGCCATTTTGTGACAGCGTGTTTTTTTTGGATGTGGAATGTTAACACAAAGGCTGCGAATATAATAAGCGACATTCATTAACTAAGCGTTTTGATAAAAATATATTTGAATTAAAAAAAAAAATCGTTATAACGAAATAATATATAATTATTAATTACAATAATTGTACAAACGTGTGATCACGGATTTTCGAACGGTTTTAACTTTGACCTTTGACCTTTACGGCGGCTGTCGAATGTTGGCGCTCTTTCCGCACCTGTCAAACGATGAAGTATGTGCGCTCCGTTTCGTTTCGTTTTGATGTTAGATTTAATTTAAAAAAAAAAAAAACCATATATACAAATGGACAATTTAATTGTCTTATCGCATAGTTGTAAATATTTAGAATTTACGCACGGGGAAGTGAAAATCGATTAGTATATATACACGAACACAGCGGTTATACAAGTGGAGTGTCGTCATAAGATCATCATCGGCCGATAGATGTCCACTGTTGGGCATAGCCCCCCTCCACACAGCGGCTTCCCACAACTTTCGTAAAGGAGGATTTGGGCCACTTCCCACCACGCTGGCCCAACGCGGGTTGGTGTGAACCAGAGCCTCGTCTGTTGATCTGATAAGGTTGGCAAAATGAAGTACAAGGATAAGTAAATGTAAGGTTTGTAATGTTTGTAGTGTAAATTTTATTATCTGTGCGATTTGTGATTGTATTTTTTTTTTTTAATTAATTAAAGGCAAACGCGCGAACAGTTCACCCGGCGGGAAGTGTCTGTGAACTTTGCCCTCTGTACAAAGTTTGGTGCGCGCTTAGAGGTTAGGTTTAGTGTTGCTATTATTAATCTGTTGCTAACAGCACGGCGTTTGACAAACGTTTGATCCAATTATGGATAAGTTCTGCAACAGTACAGACTAGTCAGTTCGCTCAGTTTCGTGTACGACAATGGTTTGGTCAAACATTGGGCACGCTTGGTGTTTGATTTGTGTTGCGTACAAGTATTTTATTTATGTGAATAATGTCCGTCGAACGTTTGGTCAAACAAGTGTGAAGTTTTATTGTGTAATAATTATTACGTTAATAATGTGAACGGTGTTTGACAAACGTTTGATCAAACATTACATTTTGATTTGTGTTTTAAAGTTTGTTAATTCTGTCAATGTTCAAACATTGAACAAGTTTGATGATTAAGTTTTATTGTTAACAAGTTATTTCGTTAATAATGTGAACGGTGTTCGACAAACGTTTGATCAAACATTGACAAGTTTGATGATCAAATTTTATTGTGTACAAGTAAATTCGTTAATAATTTGAACGGTGTTTGACCAAACGTTTGATCAAACATTAGACATTTTGATGTGTTTTAAGCAGTATGTTAATTCTGTGAATAATGTTCGTCAAACATTGGACAAGTTTCATGTTCGATTTTAAATGTGTATTTCATTGATACTGTTTGTGAACGATATTCGACAAACATTTGGTCAAACATTGATAAAGTTCGATATGTTTTATACAGTTTATTTGTTAATTAATTGAGTCGTGTATGACAAACATTTGAATAAATATTGGAGAAGTATTATTTAATGAATCCATTAAATAGATGTTTGGTTTAGTTAGTGCACAATGTTTGATCAAACGTTGGACTGTTTCAATGTTCAAATATTATTGTGAATAATGTGTGAGTAATGTTCGACAAACATTTGGCCAAGTTTGATATTAGATGTGTGTTTTGTACAGTTCGTTAGTTATATAAGTCGTGTGCGACAAACGTTTGGGCCAATGTTGGTAATGTTTGTCGATAGAATTAGGTACGTTGTATCGATTAGTGAGACTCGCTAGTGTATGAAAAAAAAAAAAAAAAACTGTTTTCTACTTCGTAGCGAAATGATGGTAGATGTAAATACTTTTTGTATTTGAGAGTCACTTTTTTTCAGGTGTTCCAAGTAAATCTCGGTTGATTGTTTTTTTTAAATAAAACCTCGTCTCTGATCTTTGTCGGAAGCGGATGTTAAGGTCTGTATCGATCAGTTCTTGGCTCCATGTGTCCCTATCATGAGGTCACGGGGGTTTCGAGGGTCTCGTCAACTGGATGAGGGATTATTAATCCTCTTCCTACATAAAGAAATGTTGATCACGATACAGTAAATTTTGAGGTTATAAACAGTAAACTTACTACTACCCGCAGTCCTTTACAGACATTAAAAGGATAAATCACTTGAAAGAGATGATGGTTTTATTTTTGGTTGTCCATAACTTGGAGCTGAATATTTGAAGTTATTTTTTTATTTAATAAAACGATGCGACGAGCGAGAAGTTCACCGGATGTTAAGTGATACGGCCGCCCATAACATGGTCCTAGTTAGAATGGTACATACTGTACGTTACGCGCGTCTTCTCCAGACGTAAGATATTAAGTCTAGTTACCTTTAGTAGTAATAAGAGTTGCAGCGTCCTTCAAACAGGAACATAGTAATGTTTACACAGTACATTGCACTGGAGATAAGATTTTATTTATTTATTCTATTTTTCTTTATTATACAGGGTGTAAGGTAACAGGTGTAAGAGCTGTGTACGTGCTAAAGTCCAGCTCGTGTCCTGTCTGTCTGTGTATGGAGTACAGCATACAGACACAGTGTGTATGGAGTTAGTCATTTTATAAATATTTTACAAAAAATTCCCGGTTTTCTAAGAATAAATTCGATGATTTTATTTCTTACTTATTTCTACACATATTTTATTGTAATAATTATTATTTAATAATTGTTTTATTAAATTAAATTAATAATCACTTAGAGACTAAAACATTTCAATTATGTTCATTGAAAGCGGTGACAGTAACAAGTAAGGCATTAAGTTTAAATAAATATGTAAGTGTGATTTAATTTAATAAAACAATTATTAAATAATAATTATTACAATAAAATATGTGTAGAAATAAAGAAGAAATAAAATTATAGAAATTTTTTCTAGAAAATCGGGATTTTTTAGTAAAATATTTATAAAATGACTAACTCCATACACACTGTGTCTGTATGGTGTACTCCATACACAGACAGACAGGACACGAGCTGGACTTTAGCACGTACACAGCTCTTACACCCGTTACCTTACACCCTGTATATATGTATCTTTTTTAAAAGTTGTCGAACAAAAGTAGTGGCTATGAACTCGTACATCACTATCGGATGACTAGTGTTGTAATCCAGGGCATGCATGCATTAGACAGTTTTTTAATGCCTAACGTGCATATTGTTACAATTTGTTACAATTACTACGCACTTAACTGTGAAGGGAAACATCGCGAGGAAACCCGCACACTGCAATTATCTATGTGTGTGCTGGTCATCTGACGCAGTGTGTGTTTACTCGCCTCTGTCTACTCCTACTGGGGAAAAGGGGAGATAGTATGAGAGAAGTAGAGAAATATAAAAAATTGAGATCTATGTAAAATAAGGAAGCGGACAGTGCTTATAATAAAAGCTAGTTTTTGTTTATGTTAATGTTATGTTATCGTGTCTATTAAAACAAAATGGCGTCGCGTCCGCCATTTTGTTTTAATGAAATATGTATATGCAGGAGTTGAGAGATCCGTGGTACTGCTGGTAGTGTCTCTGTTGCTGCAGACCGTCTAGGTAGGTACCACCGCAGCGCCTGTTGCAGCCGACAGACGGTACTGTGATCCAGTTTGAAGGGCGCTGAAGCTATTACTAGTGGTAGGTCTCTGTCGCTACAGGCCGTCTAGGTAGGTACCACCGCAGCGCCTGTTGCAGCCGACAGACTGTGCTGTGATCCGGTTTGAAGGGCGCTGAAGCTATTACTAGTGGTAGGTCTCTGTTGCTACAGGCCGTCTAGGTAGGTACCACCGCAGCGCCTGTTGCAGCCGACAGACGGTACTGTGATCCAGTTTGAAGGGCGCTGAAGCTATTACTAGTGGTAGGTCTCTGTCGCTACAGGCCGTCTAGGTAGGTACCACCGCAGCGCCTGTTGCAGCCGACAGACTGTGCTGTGATCCGGTTTGAAGGGCGCTGAAGCTATTACTAGTGGTAGGTCTCTGTTGCTACAGGCCGTCTAGGTAGGTACCACCGCAGCGCCTGTTGCAGCCGACAGACGGTACTGTGATCCGGTTTGCAGAACGTTATGACTAGTGGAATTACTGCGGTAACGAGACCTAACTGTCAGGCGCCAACCTGCACTGAATCGTGGTGTTGGTATAAATGGAAATGACATTCTTCTAGTGAACTATCCGAGTCCCAGCAGTGGGATACATTAAGTCGGCTGATAGTTTGTTAGTAATTAATAAAAAAATATATATATATCATTTATTTCTTTATGATGATGATGATACATCAAAGATATAGTGATGGAAGAGTTTCATCATCCTTCACTAAAGTCTACTTCTTCGTCAGAAGAACGAGGAGCTCTGAAACCTCATCATCATCACCGCCAGCTGGTGGATCCTCGTGTCAATGTGTCCTGTAGTAACGTTTCCGGTATCGTCTCCACTCGCTGCCGTGCCGCGTTGGTGTGAGCTGATACTTCAGAGCAATCGCTGGTATACCCTGAAACAATATTATTTCGTGTATGTGTTGTTCTTGCCCACTGCTGGACATATGATTCCCACTCATAGTGAGAAATGATGGATGAATGCCAAATTTGATTAGAATGGAGACTCCCGCTGGTCTGCCACAACATACGTGATGTTTTTTTTCATACAACTACGTGATACGTCTGTTCCGGTTTGAAGGGCGCTGTAGCTAACACTGGTGATAGGATTCTGTTGTTACAGACTGTTTAGATAGGTACCACCGCAGCGGCTATTGCAGCCGACAGGCACTACTGTGCTAACATTACCGTCATCCGGTTTGAAGGGCGCTGTAGCTAACACTGGTGATAGGATTCTGTTGTTACAGACTGTTTAGATAGGTACCACCGCAGCGGCTATTGCAGCCGACAGGCACTACTGTGCTAACATTACCGTCATCCGGTTTGAAGGGCGCTGTAGCTAACACTGGTGATAGGATTCTGTTGTTACAGACTGTTTAGATAGGTACCACCGCAGCGGCTATTGCAGCCGACAGGCACTACTGTGCTAACATTACCGTCATCCGGTTTGAAGGGCGCTGTAGCTATCACTGGTGGTAAGTCTCTGTTGCTGCATACCGTCTAGGTAGCTACCACCGCATCACTTATTTATGTCGCCAAAATGAACTGTGTTCCGTTTTGAAAGGCGCTGTAGCTAGTCAAATTACTGTGGTAACGAGATTCAATACCTTGTCTCAAAGCGACGACCACTATATGCACACCGTGCTAACTAGCGCCACGTTGCAATGCGCAGGAGTCACTTAACATCAGATGAATGTTCCGTTCGTCTCTTCGTTTCGCTAAATAAAACTACAGCGCCTTTCAAACCGGAACACAGTCGGCTGTAATAGGCGCGGCGGTGGCAGACAGAGACCTACCAGCAGTAACGTCTTCGTCTCCATCAAATATTGTGTTTGAGTGCTGATTTTAAACATATTAAATATTATTGATATCAGCGCCATCTATCGACATTCGCAAGTATTTCTATGGCGTCCCGCAAGTATGACTCACAAATTCAGCTGTTATTAAAACTTAGTATTTTTCTATATTTCACACTACAAGTATTTTGATATGATGGATGTCTAGATTATTCATAGACCTAACGGTAGATGGAGCAGCGACCTGGTGCTGGTACCAAAGAACCATTGGATAAATATGGTATGGAGATAAGCTGTGGACTAAGCTGATGTGATAAAGATGATGATGATGATGATGATGATAATATTTGTGATGACTACGATAACGATAATGAATATAATGTAGATGATGTTGACTATATCATCGACATCATTATGTTTTTTTCTTGTCATTATCTTAATTATCGTTAATGATCATTAAAATAAAAATGACAGCGACGTCGATGATTAACATCATCATCATCATCATCAGCCGATAGACGTCCACTGTTGGACATAGGTCTTTCTTAAATATAAATAATATTGATGTTAATTATGATAACGATAATGAAGATAATTTATATGACTTTGATATCTATTATCTTCATCATCATTATTGATCATTAAAATAATAGTGATGATAATAATGATAGCGATTGGATAATATTGATTTTAATTATGATAATAATAATGAAGAAAAACTATGACTACGTTATCACTGCTATTTTTTCCCCATCATTATCTTAATTATGGTTATTGACGATCAAAATAATGATGATGATGATAATGATGATGAAATAAATAAAAATTATTGTGCATTATAAAGTAAGCGCCATTAGTTTGTCAGGACGGAAGCTGTGACTATAATTACCTCAACATCACGCCGCCTGTTCGCGAAAGGTTCCACCACACGACCCCGGTCGGGTTTGGAGTCTCTCGGGGCTGTTGATCTTTCATCATCGTCATCATCATCACCACCCTCGGTGCTGTCGCCGTGGGTGCCGGACTGTTTTTGCACGACTATGCATCTGAAATTATAATGCTGATAAGAATACGTCTAGGTAGGTACCACCGCAGCGCCTGTTGCAGCTTATAGGCAGAACTGTGATCCGGTTTGAAGGACCTTCAGCTATTACTAGTGGTAGTGTCTCTGTTGCTATAGACCGTCTAGGTAGGTACCACCGCAGCGCCTATTGCAGCTTATAGGCAGTACTGTGATCCGGTTTGAAGGACCTTCAGCTATTACTAGTGGTAGTGTCTCTGTTGCTACAGACCGTCTAGGTAGGTACCACCGCAGCGCCTATTGCAGCTTATAGGCAGTACTGTGATCCGGTTTGAAGGGCGTTATAACTACTACTGCTGGTAGGTCTCCGTTGTTGGAAATTGTCTAGGTAGGTACCACCGCAGCGCCTGTTGTAGCCGACAGACAGTACTGTGATCCGGTTTAAAGGACGCTATAGCTATTACTGCCGGTAGGTTTCTGTTGCCGGAGACAGTCTAGGTATCATCATCTTTAGAACAGCAGAAATTACTGCAGTAACGGGACTTCATTTCTTTTTTAGCGACGACGAGCACAATGTGATGCAGTATAAACATCCTAACTAGCATCTACTTCACTGTATTCCGGTTTGAAAGGCGCTGTTGCTAGTGAAAATACTGGAGTAATTGGATATAACATGTGTTACCGGCAGGTACAATGTGGTGCAGTGTAAACATCCTAGATGGCGGACGTGTTATATACCATCAGGTGAACATCTTGCCTGTCACTGCTGAGAAATATCCAATATATATATATACAGGGTGTAAGAGTTCCGTAGAACAGCTCCCGGAACCCAAGCCAGGCTCACCAGCTCGTGGTGTACCCTGGTAATCATCAGACGAGGCTCTGGATCCCACCAACCCGCGTTGGGACTGCGTGGTGGTGAATCGCCCAAATCCCTCCATATGAACCCGTATCGACGTGGAGATCTTTGTGGGAGTCCTATGTCCAGCAGTGGGCGTCTGTCGGCTGATGATGCTGATGATGATGATGATATATCTCACCGTTTCTGTCTCGAGCTCCATTCAGCGCTGAACACTGCTGAAAAGAAATGTTTACTGGTATAAATTGTAAGTAAGTTGACAGAGTCCTAGAAGCCATGATAACACCAGCGGGACGATCACCTGATGGTAAGTGATACGCCCGACCATAACATGGCGCTAGTTAGGATGTTATACACAGCAACGCTTTGCTTTCACCGCCTGAGCTAATATGTTGATGCTCGTTACTACAGTAATTACAATAGCTACAGCGCCCTTCAAACCGGATCACTGTAATAATGTTTGTCGCTGCGTTTGTACCTAGACGGTCTCCGGCAATAGATCTACCAGCTGTAAATTATTGGGCGTACAGGATGGAAGTCAAACTGTGTTCCGGTTTGAAGGGCGCTGTAGCTAGTATACTTACTGGTGTAACGAGACTCGACATATGTGTCAGGTGATGAGCGTAAAGTGCAGTGTATGACATAAATTGCCGCCATATTGTTATAGGCGTATCACTTAACATCAGGTGATGGTCCAGCTCTTCTCGTCGCTTCAGTAAATTAAAAAAAAAAAAACTGTGATAACTCCTCAGGGTGGTGGAGACGGAGCTATTGCACCAGGTGAATATGAAAGAGGGTGATGCAGCAGCTCATGATGCATACCTTCATACGTTGGTGCATACCTTCGATTCATCATCAGCCAACCACCAGCTAAAGGTCTTCACATCGATCGGGAAGGGCTGTCCTTTATAGGGGTACAAATGGGGGGAGATTTGGGCTATTCCCCACATTGGACCAGTCGGATTAGTGGGAGTCCAGAGCCTCGTTTCTTTATCAGCAGCTGCACCACGAGCTGCTGAAGTTGGCTTTGGTCTCGTGAACCGTTGTGGAAGCTTCATACACCTTCACAAAAAGGTTCACCACCACCTCTGTGATAAGAACAGTGGAGGGGTGGAAGAACTTGTCACCAGTACTGTACAATTAGTAACTACGTGGGTGGTCTAAACCGGTTTCCTTTGATGGGTGGGTTAAGATATTTGAACATGAATACCTGATATACAGGTGCCAAGCAGCAGCATCAGAATCCAGGAGTTCTTCGAACGGAAGTCCAGCATCGTAAGCTGCAGCCTCTTCATCAATGATGCACCAGCTGCGATACATTGTTATATAATAACCGATACTATATATATATATATATATATATATATGTTTGTATGTCTGTATGAATAAATATTTTTTTTTTTTTATAATATTTAGTGATGACATGAAAGGGATGTTCACCTGATGGTAAGTGATACGCCCGCCCATAACACGGCGCTGGTTAGGATGTTATACACAGCACTACATTGCGCTCATCGTCTGAGGCATAGGATGCTGTGTCATGTTACCTAAAAGTTACTTTAGTTACAGCGCCCTTCAAACCGGATCAGAGTACCGTCTGTCGGCTGTGATAGGCTTTGCGGCAACAGCGACCTACCACCAGTAACGGCTGTCGGTCCTTCAAACCGGATCACAGTAGTGTATTCGTAATGCTCTCTATGGCGGTGGGGCTCAATAACCGTGGCTTGGTCATCCATGGTGAAGCGAGGAGGAACTTACCCGGCCGGCTCGAGGTGGTCACTCCAGGTGAGCTCCGTGAGCTGACCTCGGTGCCGGCGGGCTGCGAGGGCTGTACTGCCCTTCGCAGCCGAGGTGGAGTCGCCGAGGGGGAGGAGTGTCAGTATTGCGTTCCGCCGCTCTCCCTACCCTCCGCGGCCGTACAAAGGTGGGCGGCTGAACCCAAGACCAGTTCCTCCGCAGTGAGTCGGACGAGTTCTCTCTTGGTACCCATAGCTTCTGAGTGACGGATTCAAGGGATCCGTTGCCTAGGTGACTGTGAGAGGCCTAGAGGAGAGCGCGGTATATGTTCCGACGCGCCCTTACAGAGGTGGAAAGGGTGAGTTCTTCCACCCGAGATGGAGCTGCATAGTACAGCCGGCGCTGGAGCGGTCGCGGAGGTGTGTCGGTGCAAGTCCGACATGACCTGCTTTATCCCCCGCGAGGGCAGGTGCGAAGGCATTTCCCCCACTAGAGCAAAGAAAAGGGGTTGCGGTGGTACCTACCTAGACAGTATCCGTCAATAGACCTATCACCAATAAATAATATGACAAATGTTTGATCAAACATTTGTCATATGATCGCTACTTTGACACAACTCATGCCATACAAACTCACCTATCATATATTTGATAATAATCACAAATAAATTTATTACAGCGGTAATAAGAGTAATAAACCTTTAAGGAGATATATATTAGAAGGTACTTATGTCCCAGCAGTGGGCGTCCACGGTGATTTTGTAATGTTTCGCTTGTAGCGAACGTAGTAAGGTAACAGGCTAGTATGAGCTATAGTAAATTACTGGTTGTAAAAAATACTCATGCAGGCCCTATCGTGATATGGGTTTGGGTTTTTTTTATCGTCACTTAATATACTGTGTAGTGATAAATAACTATCGATAAGTAGTAAGGAATTAAAAAAAAAAATCTATAGAAATTGATGAGGTGTTCTATTTTTACCAAATTATCTCGCAAATATGAGTGACATAATATTTTATTTATTCCCACTGCTGGGACTGGGTCGCTTAACAGTCCACTTTGTAATGATATCTATGAAGTGTTGCAAGGATATTTACACAACATAATAACTTTGAATTTTAAGATGATCTAAATTTTATTAGCTGCAGCGCCCTTCAAACCGGAACGGTGATATTTGCATGAAGGGGTTATAAAAAAAAATTATTCTCGCGAAAAATCCTCATAACACACATTAAAATACCTTTTGAATGCAGACTTTACTAAGTGAGGAGGTGTCGTCCAGCTCGCGGGGAGCCCGCCGGCCTCCCCCCGCGTGGGCCGGCACGGGCCGATAAGGGAGCCATTGTTCCACTCGCCGGGGCTCCACGTCCGCTGGTCAGGTATTAATGAATCTTTAATTCGAGGGGTCAGAGGCCGCATGAGATATCACCCGGCCCGATAAGGACGGTAGAGTGGAACAATGTTGTAACTCGAACATAATATCTCTCGGCGTTCATTTTCATTGCACCAAAATAAAAGTGATATAACAATGAAACGTCACTTTAGGAGGTACTTACAAATTTTTTGTGTGGAACCTACATATTTTTTTTTTTTTTTGAACTACCCTGTAGATCTCTGTTGATGGAGACGGTCTAAGTATCACATCACAACCGCGTCTATTCCTGCTGAAGCCGTCAAGCTGTAACGCGAAAATATCCTTGTTCCGGTTTGAAAGGCGTTGTGATTACATTACCATGGTAACGAGTCTGTCTGGCGTTAATTGTGGCGTTTAAAATATTTGAATAAAACTTTTTTTTTTTTTTCCGATGTCGCATTTTAGTTTGATTGTCAACGTTCCCGGAGTTACAACGCTCTGCGCGTGCGCACATGTAGTCATAACTGTACCATTCAAACGTTGACCGTCCGCGATAACGCGCGCGCTCTCGGCACACTGCTGACAACAGTTCAATACCACTGAATCGATGTGGTGGTGAGTAAACAATTCCTTCTCCATTCCCACTTATTTGGGATTCCGTTCTCCTCCTCCAGGACCACCAAGGATCCCTCCTTGAATTAAGTCAATCATCTCCATCCAAAAGTTTTGCGTCATCATCCCTCCTCTCTGTTACTACATCGTCTCCAGACACATCAATTATAACATCACCTTAGCAGAGGAAATCAGGGATCCAGTATCCTGGACCACCTGCTCCACCTTGGACCAGCTCTTCAGTACTTACTCTGTTTACTTCCTTCCGTTTCAGATCCCACCATGATCACAAAGTATCTACTATACACTATTGGTAAGTTGCCTTTATACGGTTCCCCCTAGTTCACCACCAGAGTCTAATGTGTTGGTTCGTTCAGGCCTGGTGGTGGTGGCCGGATCCCCGAACGGTCTCCAGGTTCTGTTCCCGAAACTGAACCGGCAGTACAGCTTCGTAGTGAAGACTAACTCTTCGTCGGGGATCCTAGCGCCGAGGGAAGGGAACTCTTTCTGGACACTCGAAGGTCGGCTGCTGGTGACAGTGTACGACAACTACACGAAGGTCAGGTTCAAGTTGGAGGATCTGAAGGTGAGTGGAAATTCTAGACATTAACTGCCTTCGATTCATCTTTATGGTAGTCTCTGAATTCAGGGTTGTATTGGTGATGGAGTTCGGATGATGGTTGTGATGGATGATCCAGAACATAGATTAGCCACCACCCTCAAACCTCCCCCATTAAACTACCGTTAGATTCTATCAAGATATTCGACCCTGGGTATTTTCTTACAACACCCTACATCATCTTCGATCTTATGGCCACCTAACCTGATGTTAAGGTCAAGTGCTGACTCATTACTGTCGAATAGTAAACTGCAGTAGGAATTTACCACCAGCGCTGATGATGCATGGTTATCCTTTCAGACTTCCTACCAATCCGAGGAAGCGGCGACGTATCTGAAGAAGACATGGGAAGTGGATTATCAGGTAAAGAAGTTCCTACGGCAAATGTCGGGTGAGGAGTTTACTTGGTATTAAGTAAAGAACATAATTGAGGACTTAATGAAGCTGTTCCTCCATCACATCCAGCTGCTGAAGAGTTAACTGGAGCAAAGGATCTGGGAATAATGGTCGGCCGATCTAGAAGTTTCCCTGCAAGGGATCCTTGGGCAGACCAGATGGATTATGTTGATAACGTTCGCACTCTTCTTCTTCTTTTAGCCGAGTGGATTCATCAGCTCCATCAATGTGGAAGAAGAACCGGTGTGGGCCACCAACATGAAGAGGGCACTATCAGTCAACTTCCAACTGAAGAAAGAGGTCGGCACGTACGGAAATTACGAGGTATGAAGTTGGTATACATCTTTGACCAGAGGAGATGGTGACTGGGTTCTGATCAGGAGCTTCAGGAGAACGGGGAGCATCAGGAGGTAATCGACCTGATCCAAGAACAGCTATCGTGAACGTTGAACAACCATGGGACTGATGTATCCAAGCCTTACCTATTCTCATAGATAGCTTTGAATCCCAGCAGTGGGAACATTTGTTGCCGTATAGTTCCTCGTATTCTTCATCATCATCAGATCAAGCTCCAAGAGAACCTGAACCTCATCAATGCAGCTGCTTACGAATAACTTAATATTCACAGCCGTGTCTGCATGAGAACTGCTTGATGGTGTACACGGTGATGGGGGACAGAATCAAGAAGTACTGCAGCATGAAGATATCCTCGCCTCAGACCGAGCACAGCTGGAGCTCGGTGCCCTGGACCCAGGACTACGTAGAGCGTAACGTTGTAAGTTCTTTGAGGGTTCGTTTAAGGGAACGAAACGTTCACCTGATGGTGAGTGATACGCCTGCCCATAACAACGTCACGCTAGTTAGGGTGATATTGCACTAACATATTATTGCCTCATTACTCTAGTAATTTCACTAGCTGCAGCACCCTTCAAACCGGAACGCAATAATGTTTTCATACTGCTGTGTGTCGGCTGCAATAGGTGCTGCGGTGGTACCTATCAAGATAGTTTCCTGTAACAGAGGTCTACCACCAGTAATAGCTACAGCGCCCTTCAAACCGGAACACAGTAATGTTTTCATACTGCTGTCTGTCGGCTGCAATAGGCACTGCAATGGTTACTACCTACATGATTTCTGGTAACAGAGATCTACCAGAAGAAATAGCTACAGCGTCCTTCAAACCAGAACACTGAAATGTTTTCATACTGCTCTGTGTCGGCTGCAATAGGCGCTGCAGTGGTTCCTACCTAGACGATTTCCTGCAACAGAGATCTACTAGAAGTAATAGCTACAGCGCCCTTCAAACCGGAACACGGTAATGTTTGCAGACTGCCCTGAGATGAACGCCTAGACGGTCTGTAGCGACAGAGACCTACTACCAGTAAAATATCTTTCCCTCTTTACTTTCACACTTCGGTTGAACCGATTATGGTTAAGCCAAGCAAGACAAATATAAAATAAAGAAATCTTAAGAAAGAATCTCCTCTCCTTCTCTTCTCAGCCGGAGATGGTGGCCACGTCGGAGAGGGTGTACGAGCTGCGCGAGGAGTACGGCCTGACCGGCATGGACATGAAAGGGAACTTCGAGTACAAGATACACGACCACATACTTTACGTGGCGTCCGAGTAAGTACCATCATAGCAACTCCTGGATTTCAGAAGATCCTCATTCTCCTGATGGTGACCAGATCTCGGAGCAGCGCCTATATCTGCTGTCGAGCAGGCGATCCAGTTGAAATGTGGTGGAATTAATGATACTGTACATCTGCTGGCACATGTGACGCATGATAAAATGGTGCAGTGTAAAATTCCTTTATAGAGTTAAGACCCGGCGTACTATTCACCATCAGCTGCACTTCATACTATCTCATAGTTCTACTCTATTAGTTGTTTCATTAATGCTCGCGGGGAAACCCTGGATGCAGATAGAGTAAGGTCACCAGGTGTAGAGACTATCAAAGAACGCTTGGATCCGGGAGATGGTATCCAATTGGTTGTTGATGATGATGATGGTTATGATGATGATGATGACGATGACGATACTGATGATGATGACGATACTGATGATGATGACGATACTGATGATGATGACGATGCTGATGATGATGACGATACTGATGATGATAACGATGCTGATGATGATGACGATGCTGATGATGATGACGATACTAATGATGATGACGATGCTGATGATGATGAAGATACTGATGATGATGACGATACTGATGATGTTGACGATGCTGATGATGATGACGATGCTGATGACGATACTGATGAAGATGACGATACTGATGATGATGACGATACTGATGATGATGACGATGCTGATGATGATGACGATGCTGATGATGATGAATATACTGATGATGATGACGATACTGATGATGATGAAGATACTGATGATGATGACGATGCTGATGATGATGACGATGCTGATGATGATGACGATGCTGATGATGATGAAGATACTGATGATGATGACGATGCTGATGATGATGACGATACTGATGATGATGACGATGCTGATGATGAATATACTGATGATGATGACGATGCTGATTTTGATGACGATTACACCATACTGCATCTTGTTATTATCTATTCTTTTGTCGAAGACAATTTATCAGCCAACATTCTAATTCATATCCAGGCTTTCGTTGTACTACGACACGGACACCCTGGTGACGGGAGTTGAGAAGCTGGACCTTTCTAGAAGGAACATACACTACGACGCTGGTGATTATAGGAATCCATCCAACTTCATCAAGACTGTTACTCAGAGGGATCTCAAGAACCAAACGTACGAGGTACGGGCGTAAGATGTGATCTTTTCAGTTATATTAATAGTAACAGCTGGATTAATAGTAATGACTGAAGCAGCAGTAACGTATGGATTAGGAGCGCCAGTTAGATTAATAGTTACAGCTGGATCATTAGTAAGATCTAAATTACTAGTAAGATGTGGATTATTAGTAGGATTTGGATTATTAATAAAATATAGATTATTGTAAGACATGGATTATTAGTAAGATCTGGATTATAAGTAACATCTGGATTATTAGGATCTAAATTATTAGTAAGATATGGATTATTAGTAGGATTTGGATTATTAATAAGATATAGATTATTGTAAGACATGGATTATTAGTAAGATCTGGATTATAAGTAACATCTGGATTATTAGGATCTGAATTATTAGATAGATATGGATTATTAGTAAGATCTGGATTATAAGTAACATCGGGATTATTAGGATCTGAATTATTAGATAGATATGAATTATTAGTAAGATGTGGATTATAAGTAACATCTGGATTATTAGGATCTGAATTATTAGATAGATATGGATTATAAGTAAGATATGGATTAGAAGTAACATCGGGATTATTAGGATCTGAATTATTAGATAGATATGAATTATTAGTAAGATGTGGATTATAAGTAACATCGGGATTATTAGGATCTGAATTATTAGATAGATACGGATTATTAGTAAGATATGGATTAGAAGTAACATCGGGATTATTAGGATCTGAATTATTAGATAGATATGAATTATTAGTAAGATGTGGATTATAAGTAACATCTGGATTATTAGGATCTGAATTATTAGATAGATACGGATTATTAGTAAGATCTGCATTAATAGTAACTTTATTAATCACCTTTTATTGGGCTTGGTTTAGATTTGTTCGCTGCACTTCAATATTAACACATTCCGGATTTCCTGTTGCAGATACTCCTTAAGATAGCGAAGAAAGGAATCGATGCTGATAACATAGTGAAGAATGAGGGGCTGATACACACAATGGATTTCGTTGATCTCCTGAAGTAAGTTCTCTAGTCTAAGATGGAGAAAGGAAGAAGAGGAGTTGTTACAAGATTTTGATTTTCTTTGCTTCTGTATGAAGATGTTCAAAATTTAATATGAAAACAGAAAATATGAATCTAATCCTAGGTTCTTTAAATTTCACTTATGATGTGCTTCCCGTGGTAACTGTACCATCAGAAAGATCAATCCTGATTAATACTCCCAAAACTGATCTGGAAATTTCGACCGATTTAAAAAATCTAGACCTGCAAGGATTCAAAGCTTTTTAAAATCTGACGAATCTTTAGAACCTTTTCCCCGGTTGTTTCCATTCTACTTTCTAGTGAAGTTCTAGAATCTTCTGCTACTGAATGTCCTGTGTCCACGTTGGTACTAGAGTAGATTCTTTTTGAATTGATAATATTATTGCTAGCACCATGTCCCGGCTGAGCTACGACTCCTTCAAAATGGTGTTCGACGAGCTGGTCCTCGGCACAAGCTATGACCGCGAGACCGCTAGAAACATCTTCCTCGAAGTCCTGCCGCACGCCAGGAGCGACGCTTGCGCTAGGTTCATCAAATATCTCGTTATAGAGCAGAAGGTAAGAGAATAACGTTTTAGGAGAATCATCATCAACATCATCATCATCATTATCAGCCGACAGGCGACCACTGCTGGAGCATGGGCCTTCCCCAAAGATTTCCAAATCGATCGATCCTGAAGAAGAATAATTAAAATAATTGTTGTTCATGTCATCAGCTGCAGCAGAACCTCACAAAGACTTGGTCTTCCCAAGGACATTAAGGACGTAAGTTATTATTCGCTGATCTGATGATCTTCAAATAGAAATACTTGCTGTAGACCAAGCTACGTGATACTTGATCGAACGAAAACTTATCCTTACAAACTTCATTACCCCTGGGTTCCTCAAAACCAATAATAATTCCAGGATAAGATCGAGGATACCTCTCTCCTCTCCCTGCTGAGGAAGCTGCCTTACAACGTAGCTGACTACAGCCAGAACCTTCTCGAAGAGTTAGAAGTGTTCAACAGGTTGGGTCTGGACTTCCCGCCTTCCATCAGGCACGCCGGTATACTCTCATTCGCGACCCTCGCTTCGAAGACCATGGACGCGTCACTGGTGAAGCACGATTACTTCGACAATATTGTTGTCAAATACTTCAGGATGTACAGCGGTAGGTATCTGGTTCATCATCAGCCGATAGACGTCCACTGCTGGACATAGGCTTCCCCTAAAGATATCCACATACAGTCAGCATGATCTCCGGTACTGCTCGGTACTAGGGGCTGGGGTATTTAAGGGTTCATGGGGCGGGATTTGGGCAACTTCCCATGACCCTGGACCAATGCCGGTTGGAGGGAGTCAGAGCCTCGTTTGTTGATCAGCAGGGTACACCACGAGCTGGTGAAGTTGGCTAACGCAAACTCGTATTGCAGATTGCCCTCAGTACTTGGACCGCATGGTGTGGCTGCAAGGTCTGTGCACGTTGGGTTACACGGCGGACTCTTACATCAGGACCATTCACGCTGATGTCACCAGGAACCGACATGAGAGGCTCTGGGCTTCTCTGGCTTGCGGCCCCGAGACCGCTAAAGGGTATATGGTGAGTTATCTGTCCCATCCGGACGCCGAAGATCTGTCTGGACAAGTACCAGGGTAAACCAATACTAAGTTTTAGTGTACCTGATGATGAGGGAGAACTTGTAAAATTTCCAAATTTTCTTCCCAATCAAACTCCTGACGGCGCTGGTCTTCGACTGCTCAATTTCCTTTAAAATAATCTAACTGGAGTCTACCGTATCCTGATGCAAACTGGAGAACGTTCGTCCAGGTTCTAGAAACAACACTGCCGATCCTGACGAACGAGAAGGAGCACATCCAGCTCAGGGTGGCGGCCCTGCACGCGCTGCTTAGCTCCGACCTCAGCGCGAGCGATTTCCTCTTCATCCACAACTACATCAAGGACTGCGGCAGCGACCAGCTGAAAAGGTTCTGGTACTCCACCGTCAAGACATTGGAGCGGAATAAGTTCTTCCACGGCTACAAAGTGGCGTAAGTATATTCCAAAGTCACAAACAAGATTAAACGAGTATTTTAAATACTAGGTCTAGAAACGGTGCGAGCGGTACGTTCACGTGATAGTAAGTGATACGGTCATAACATGGCGCTAGTTAAGATGGTATTCACAGCACCCTTCAAACCGGAACACTAAAATTAAATACACTTCATCCATATATTTAAGTAATAAGAGCGTAAGGTGTTCCGCTCAACATCTTACGGAGATATCATTTGCAGTATTATATAGTATTTTGTACTACGTTTGGCGTAAATTACGCAATATGTTATTGGCAAACAGTAAAAATATAATAAAAAGCATATAAATATATATAAAATAGTTAAATAATATTCCAGTTAAATAATATTATAGTTAAATAATATTGTAGTTAAATAATAATCTCGTGTTTCGCGTACGAGAGTTTGGAAGTATTGATTACTTGAAGAATTATGCTCGGAACATTGGTTTGAATACTTGGTAACAAATAACAGGTTTCAAAACCTGATCTTTATTTAATATTCAATCTATATATATATATGTATAATGATTGTAAGTTTTGTTTGTTCACCAATCACGTGACAACAAGTGAACGTGGCGACACGTGAACACGAACATTCGTCGCGGAATGATTTGCAGATGATTATAGGATATTTATTTTTTGATGATCATCGATCGTTCATCGTTGCTATGGTAACGGTTGCTATAGCAAGTCATTTGTGGTGTAATTCTTTATTACGGCCACCAAAGCAGGCAAGTAACATCTAATATTCGAATAAATAGATACTGCAACAAGAAGTTTTCAAACAACTTAACAGATGGCGCCGCCATAAACAATAGATCGCGCTATCGTTTGCTGTAACGAAAATTCATATAACTTCCGTACATTTTTTGTAAACATTGACTTGGGTCACTGAGTCGTTACGATGTATACAACTGTCTCCATCAACTGGATCTCTCTGGATCTTCGTAATACCAAGAATCGAGACGGTAGTCTATCACGCAGTATACAACTGTGTCTATCAACTAGATCTCTCTGGATCTCTCTGGATTTTCGTAATACCAAGAATTGAGACAGTAGCCTAACATGAAGTATACAACTGTGTCCATCAACTGAATCTCTGTGAATCTTCGTTATATCAAGAATCGAGACGGTAGTCTATCACGCAGTATACAACTGTGTCTATCAACTAGATCTCTCTGGATCTCTCTGGATTTTCGTAATACCAAGAATTGAGACAGTAGCCTAACATGAAGTATACAACTGTGTCCATCAACTGAATCTCTGTGAATCTTCGTTATATCAAGAATCGAGACGGTAGTCTATCACGCAGTATACAACTGTGTCTATCAACTAGATCTCTCTGGATCTCTCTGGATTTTCGTAATACCAAGAATTGAGACAGTAGCCTAACATGAAGTATACAACTGTGTCCATCAACTGAATCTCTGTGAATCTTCGTTATATCAAGAATCGAGACAGTAGCCTATCACGCAGTATACAACTGTGTCTATCAACTGGATCTCTCTGGATCTTCGTAATACCAAGAATCGAGACAGTAGCCTATCACGAAGTATACAACTGTGTCCATCAACTGGATCTCTCTAGATCTTTCTAATACTGTTGTACTTAGTATCTTGCTCTTTACTTTGAACAGCTCTGCTTATTACCAATATAGTGCTGGTGATGGCTGCGTGCGTCGTCACTCACCAGAGATCCCGCACCCCGCCTCACATACTTAAATAAATTTCCAGGTCAACGTATGTCCCGTTCATCAGCAGCCAAGTCACCAATCCCGGATCCACTTACTGGGCGACCAATAACCTCGTGTTCACGGTCGGCGATGATGAGGACACCGCTTCCGTCCAGTTCTTCAGCGTTGGCGAGCCGTACGGACCGATGCCGGCGATGGGCGGCATCAAACTCTCCACCGGCGGCAGGCGACCGTATCAACCTTCGGTGAGTCAGGAAGAGAAGAGGAAGTTCCTTTCCGTTATCGATAATAAGAGATGTCTCTTCTTCTTCCTCTTATCATTGGATGCTTACATTGCATCCGTTATATAGATATCTATACTCTCTCACCTCATCTCTTATCCAACTCCACTATTTCCATCCTCTCTTCTCCACTCCCAGACTATATCCACTTTCTTGTATGTAGATTTACTTCGTGGGCGAGGGACTATCGTGGCTGATGCTGAAGAAGCTGCTGCAGTCGAGGAACATGAGCGAGGGCGTGCTCACCGGCATGCTAGAGAAGCTTGCCGCTTGGAAGCTTAGGACACCTGAACCGGTAAGCTTAGGAAAGATCCTTTCATCTGATGGTATTTGGATAATAAACACAGCATCGTATTGAGCTCGTCCCTCCGAAACATGATTTTGTCTGGTCGGTCATTTCATTATTTAAAACGCCCTTCAAACCGGTACAAATAATGATATTCAAATATTACCGTTTGGTGATAGAAATAACAATGAACATGATAGTGAATTACCAACGACTGATTTTGATGATGGTGATGATGATAAACTTAAAAGAGAAGAAACTTGAAGTATAGTGGGAGAGGTATCACAGAATTTTGGTGAAGTCTCCATTGCTGATGTTGCTAATAGAGAATTCTTCTTATTCCAGCTCCATATAGATGCTGTGATAAAGATCGGTGATAAGACGGTCTACGCAGTTCACATCGATCAATCAGACCTCTCGCAGAACTACGAAGAACGTGCGTATTTATCAATTGGAATATTTAGATCCCAGATTTTCTAATTCTAGGTCCAAGATTGAACACCTGATCTAGCCGTAGATTTTTACGAAGCAACTTAAGAACCTATCACTCCCATTTTATCGATCTTTTACTGTCCAGCGATCTGGTGAAGATCGCAAGGACTGGACAACACTAGACCTGTCTCGCCGAAAATCCTTTGAAGAAGCCCTGTCCAAAGATAGATGGTAATGGATTAAAATAGTGATGATGATCATAAGCGTCTCTTAAAGATTTCCTCATGCATCCAGCGGCTGCTCGCGACCCTAGTTTGTAGGGGTTCAAATGGGGGGGGGGGGGAATTTCCCACCACGCTGGTTTAAAGCGGGTTGGTGAGAGCCAGAGCTCCTTTTGTTGATTAGCAGACTTCACCAGGAGCAAGTACCTTTGGCTTGAGTCCCGTGACTTGTCGTCCGGGACATCTTATGTCCGAATGATGATGATGATGATGATGGTGATGTTTAATTGTCAATATATCTACCATGTGATATCTTGCCTGATTCCGTAGGTTCCTCAATTGGTGATATTACTTGTAATGCCTCGTATCACTTGGAAGAGGAGACAGAGTTGAAAGAGGCGGCAGTCAATACCTGATCTAACTGTTGGACACTAGCAAAACTCTTGACGCATCTGTCTATTCCAGTATTCAAGCTGATCGACGACTTCCTAAAATTCGGAAGCCACATCAACCAGCAGCTGGTCTATTACCCATTCCAGATGGACTGGAACATAGCCAGCGAGTTAGGTAAGTCATTTCCATGTACTCTATATCATTGGTTTAATTTTGTGAGCTGATGATGACACTGCCGAAGCTCGCGACTATCGATCACAAAGAGAGAGTAGAAGAGAGACTATTTACCCACCACGCTGGTATAAAGAGTGATGATCACACCTAAAATAAAGATGTTCTTGGAATCTGCAGTATTACATCACAATGTTTTTCTTTATCGGAAGCTGTCAGAGACATCTTGCGCTCATGCCTTTCATCTCGACTCTTTTTAAGTCTACAAGAGTTTCTTCCGCATGTACCATTAAATGTAAGAGATGAGAGAGAAGAATCATCTATCTCAATCTCTTTCTTAAGACATGCTTACCATCTTCTTTCCATTGTCAATTGACTTGAAGCCATTAAACTGGAGATTTCTTTGTACCTTTATCATGTCCTTTGACATTGACATTGTCACCATGATGTATAGTATCGTCATCATGATCAGCTTCAGGTGCAAACTTGGTGATGCTGCTAGCCTTGACCATCTCTTTTCCACTGCGCAACATGCTTGGATTATTTAAGTGGATATACTGGACCAGAGTAGAATTATTCTTTTCTTCGTCTCTTTACCTTTTTTCTTCTTCATCTCTCTTTATTTCTTTATGAAGATTAAGAACTTCATTGACCTGATTTAAATTGTGACAGGTACACCAGTGCGTTTGCAAAGAACCATTGTTGGCTTCTCATCAGTCAGGGGCAACCTGACGGCACACCCTGACCCTCAGCGCCTGACTTGGGAGAACGACCTACAAATGACGTAGCTATATCATTGTCACTACTTAATCTTAATATCCGCAGTGTTCCTTTTCGTGTGGGCGCTTGGTAATGGTGATGGTAATTATCAGCTGGGTAAAGCCCACTGTTGGACATGGGAGAAACCTTACCATGAACCAAACTGATGAAACAGAAAAGTGACCTCTCAATGTTTGTTTACGGAGTTTTGTTCTACTGTCTAGGTACCAAGGTACAGCTGTGACGTCACTCTGCACCGACGGACCCATCCTCCTATCAGAGCACACGACCAGGATCCAGCAGTCGATCGTCGCCCTTCTCCCTATGAAGTTCAACGTCTCCTACCCGTTTTCGGAGAAGAAGATCGAGTATGTCCAGATAAACATTAACATCATCGAATATCCAAGAAGTTAGCTAAGCGTCGTCTCCACATTTTTTATAAGCATTCTTATCATCATCATCATCATCATCGTCATCATCATCGTCGTCATTTGATAGAAGCCAGCAGCTGAACATGAGCTACCTCGAGAATTTCTAAACCGATCAGATGACATTTTAATTTATTTTCCCATCATCATCATCAGACGATAGATGTCCACAGCTTCTTAGGATGAAATTTAAATTTATTTCATCATCATCATCTACCACCGTGAGCTGTTAGAAGTCCACAACTGGACATGAAACTCTCAAGAGAATTTTAAAAGCGATCATGAGATATTCAAAATTTCTTTTTATCATCATCATCTTGAACATCATCATTGTCAGAAGTAACATCCTGGAACATTATCATCAGCATCATCCTTGCCATTCGATACACGTCCACAGCTGGACATAGGAGCTCCCTTGAGGAATTCTCCAATAGGAAAATATTTTGATTTATTTTATCATCATCCTCATCATTATCGTCATTGTCATCGTCATCATCATTACCATCAGCTGACTGCAGTCCACAGCTGGGCATGAGTCTCTCTCGAAAATCTCCACTAAAGCCAGTCTCATGCTACTACACTATCAGCAATGTGGATATAAAATCTAAATTCTTCTCTCGTTGCCCAGGTTGACACTCCTGTTCCCGTTCACCCAGCGAGCTGGCCTGGCGCTGCACTCCCGCGTGCTGGTGAACATGGTCACCATAGAAGGAAGCTTCGAGAACATCGTCATAACTGGAAAGGACACCTGCGAGGTCAGTTGGTGACTGTACTTCCATCAATAATATTTATATTGATGATCGATTAGTTGCTGACTGTACCGCTCCTGTGAGTAATTTATCTGATGAAATTACTGGTAACAAAGTCTAGATTTTTCGGAGGGTATGTGCATATTATAAGATCAAATTCTAATATCCCATTATCACCATCATTATATGAATCAGTTTCAGCCCTCTTCTTGAGGAGAATCTCTTACGAGTGGAGCACCATCATCATTATTATATGAATCAGGTTCAGCCCCTCCTTCTTCAGGAGAACGGCTTAGAGGAATAGCATCATCATTATTATATGAATCAGGTTCAGCCCCTCCTTCTTCAGGAGAACGGCTTAAGAGTGAAATAGCATCATCATTATTATATGAATCAGGTTCAGCTCCTCCTTCTTCAGGAGAACGGCTTAAGGAATAGCATCATCATTATTATATGAATCAGGTTCAGCCCCTCCTTCTTCAGGAGAACGGCTTAAGAGTGGAATAGCATCATCATTATTATATGAATCAGGTTCAGTCCTTCTTTCTTCAGGAGAACGGCTTAAGAGTGAAATAGCATCATCATTATTATATGAATCTGGTTCAGTCCCTCCTTCTTAAGATGAAAGGCTTTTGAGTGGAATAGCATCATCATTATTATATAAATCAGATTCAGCCCCTCCTTCTTAAGGAGAACGGCTTAAGAGTGGAATAGCATCATCATCATAATATGAATCCGGTTCAGCCCCTACTTCTGGAGAAGACCCGCTTACGAGTGGAACAGCATTATCACCAGCTTCACGATACTAACCCTGGTAGTATTTTAAAGAAGACAGCGAATAAGCTATTACTAAATCGCTGTTCTTTACTACCACATTATCATATAACACAGGCTGATATAGATGATTGGGGGAAGCCTATGTCCAGCAGTGGACATCTGTCGGCTGATGATGACGATATAGACGATTACTTGAAGAAGACGATGAAATTTATTGAACTTTATAATTCCAGAGAGAGGAAGCGGATGCCATCGCGGATGGAAGACCTCTCTCCGGCGCGGAGACCACCGACAAACTGATGACACATGTCTTCGAGTAAGTACTGGTGGTAGACCTCTTGAAGGATGCTGTAGCTAGAGAAATTGCTGGAGCAACGAGACTCAATATTTTGTTTTAATCAAATAATATTGTATCCGGATCGAAGGGCGCTGCAGCTAATGAAATGATTGATGGTGGTAATATCTTTTGGCGAGGTGTAAAACAACTCACGGTACCCAAGCCAACCTCACCAGCTCGCGGTGTAGCCTGTTGATCAATAGAGGTGTGGATCCCACCAACCCGCTTTGGGCCAGCGTAGTGGGAAATGGCCCAAATTCTACATTATGGACCCAAAGAGAGTTGGAGGGAGAGTCTCTTCTGTTGATTAGCAGGCTGCACCACGAGCTGGTGAGGTTGGCTTGGATACCGTGAGTTCTTGCGCGGAACCCGTCACACCCCCATATAAGCGCAGCAGCATAATAGAGAAGATAAAAGAAAGAAAGAAATCGTAAACATGATGGGAAGTATGAGAGAAGAGTAAAATGTTAGAGAATAGAGTGAGAAGGAGGAAGAGAAAGGAAACTAATACTCAGTAAAAAGAGATTCTCTTCCAGACTGCTGTCGCCGCTGAAGTCATCCCATATAGCGCTGGACAGCATACTGCTCCTGAACTTCCCGCCGTCGGGCACCTGCGGCGCCACCATCTTCGTCTCCAGCCTGAAGAACTACGGAGAGGGGAAGGTCAAGTTGGAGCTGGGCGTCAACAGGTGGAACTTCCTGAGCGAGGAAGATAAAATCGACGTGGACTTCACGTTCGCCATAAGTTTTTACATGTAAGACATGCATCACGCATTTTAGTAGTTGTAGTGTCAACTTCTGTATGTTCCGGTTTGAAAGGCGCTGTAGCTAATAAAATTACTGAGGTAATTTAGCAATGAGTACAATGCGGTGCAGTGTATATTATCCTAAGCAGGGTCAACTTCTGTATGTTCCGGTTTGAAGGGTGCTGTAGCCAATGGAATCACTTGAGGTAATTTAGCGGCGAGCCCAACCCGGTGCAGTGTATAGCATCCTAAGCAGCGTCAACTTCTGTATGTTCCGGTTTGAAAGGCGCTGTAGCTAATAAAATTACTGAGGTAATTTAGCAATGAGTACAATGCGGTGCAGTGTATATTATCCTAAGCAGCGTCAACTTCTGTATGTTCCGGTTTGAAAGGCGCTGTAGCTAATAAAATTACTGAGGTAATTTAGCAATGAGTATAATGCGGTGCAGTGTATATTATCCTAAGCAGCGTCAACTTCAGTATGTTCCAGTTTGAAGGGCGCTGTAGCTAATAAAATTACTGAGATAATTTAGCGATGAGTACAATGCGGTGCAGTGTATATTATCCTAAGCAGCGTCAACTTCTGCATGTTCCGGTTTGAAGGGCGGTGTAGTAATTTCGAATTGAAGATCCTACTAGTATGGTTCATTGATTATTCTTGACGTTATCGTCAACCTTTTAAAAAAAGAGACACTCTTTTTTTTAAATATCGTAAATGAAGAAGATAAAAGCTCCCCCCCAAAAAAAATAAAATAAAGAAGTAAAGTTCAATTTCTTCGATAAGCAGAACTGGTTCTCATGGTGTAAAATCTTCTATATATATGTATATATATAAATAGATTTCAAGGGTGTGTACCCTGGAGAACGTTTGCTAACCCTGTTACCAGCTTGAACCGGAATCGAGAGGATCCGGTGATAAAGATCTACTCGGAGACCAGCATCAGCAGCCAGGACGGCAACCTGACGGCGGAGCTGGCGGTGCGCGGCAAGCTTCCCGACACCTTCCACAACATAAGCGATAGATACGTGAGGGTTAGTGGCTCCAGTCTCATTTATATCATCCTCTGACCCTGACTCCAGGTCCTTCTGGATATAGACGGAGAAGGATATTAGAGAGAAACTTCTCCTCCTTGGAGCATGTTAATATTTAATATCTTCTCTTCTTATCTGGAATGCTGTAGTTATCCAGGCGGAATAAGAGTCATCATCATCATCAGCTGACAGACGTCTACTGCTGGACATAGGCCATGCTCAAAGATCTCCACATCCATCGATCCTGCGTTGCCAGTACCCACCTGAGTCCCGCAACCTTCACCAGATCGTAGGAGCCTGAATAAGAGTATACTCCTCAGGATGTGACTCCAAAACTCGACCAGGCATCAATTACGACAGGAGTCAATGATACGACCAATTCCCTGCTAATATCTCCTTCTCCCCAGCTCTGCTATCTCCAAGAGGTGTCAACGCAGCCGGAGGTTGACCAGGATCTGTACTCCAACCCGACTTCGTACCGAGGCCAGATTGTTCTGCTGCTGGACTTCTCCAAAGAGTACCGCACGTGCTACGAGAAAGCAGAGAACAAGCTCAGGGTTCAGTACGTGGGAGCGCCAGGGAACGCAGCAGATAGACGCGTGGAGTTCCAAGTAGAAGGAGTAAGTATACTTCTAGAGTATGTCATCCTAAATACGGCATACTTCTCTTTCTTCTTCTTTTCTATTTCTAATACCAAAGCAGCAGCGTGTGGTGGTCTGGTGGAATGGTTTCGATACAAAGAAAGAGAATGGGAAAGGGAATGGGGGTGGGAAGACAAGAACAAAGAATGATATAGGATAAAGAGGAAAGAGGAGAAAGAGAAGGAGAAGGTAAATGGAGAATTTGTCTGAAGTATCACTTCAAGATGTGCTCGTCTCTTACAATTACTTTCTCGATCATTCTAGAAGCAGGGCATAGATCTAGTCCGTCACGTGTTGCCGAAGCGGGTCCTGGAGGCGGCCAAGGACCTGTTCAGCGGGATGTACGGCAAGGACTCCGTGAGCGCTGAGGCGGAGATGAAGGTATGTCGCGCCCACCAGCCTCCTTGGCAGTATGAACTGGTCCACATCGATGGTAAAGTTTGGATGGTATAAGATCCATGTTTACCAGGTTATGCCGTAATTGCTGTTTTCGGGATCGGGAGACCAGGACCTCGTCACCAGGCGATCGGTCGCCTGATGGTAAGTGATACGCCAAACCATTATGAGACCTGCCTGGAGACATATTAACCCTCGTTACCGCAGTAATTACACGAGCTATAGCGCCCTTCAAACCTGATATTTAAAATCTTAATAGACAAGGTGACTAGCGCCACGTTATTACATGCGTATTATATACCATCAGGTCCTGTGTTCCTTTACCATTCCACGAATCTCTTTCACAATGCTCTCAGGAGAAGAACGGTGTCATCCACGTGAGGACCAGGAACGGGAGCGAGGTCAAGTTCAAGTCGGAGAACTTCGGCTGGTTACTTGACAGCTTCACCACAATGCAGATCATGACGAAGTACGGCCTATACAGTGAGTGTTCGTTTTACCACAAGTTGTATGCCCAGCAGTGGGCATCTCTAATCCCATTGAGACAGGGTCAAACGTATTCCAAGAAGTTTCGGTTTTTTCCTTCCGTCTTCAAATGAGGATGTTTGTCCAGGGGAGTGCCGTCTCCAGGAGGCGACGGTGGAAACGCTCTTCGGCACCACGGAACAGCTGATGCCGCTGCAGCACTCGGACGCTATAGCGTTGGCTGACTGTTCAGAACTGTCCAGGTAGTATCTTCACCGAATTCTTACCCTGGATACCTTATGAACGATTCCATTATCATCACCATTTCGTCCCACCGATGAACCACTCCTGAAAGTAGACTATCAGCTATCATTCCTAGAATGACTGTTCCAATATCTTCATAGATTGTGGAAGATTGTTTCCGTTCTAAGATCATCACGGACCTTCTGATTTCATGAGCCTTTAATCCGTCACTCCAGCGTCAGCAGTCGGCCATGCAGTCATCACCAACTGCCACCTCATTACTAGTCCTCAGTCAACAGGTTTATCTCCACAGTTTCGCAGTCCTGCGGCAGCAAGACGGCGCTATCAGGGTCCACGCCGGTGAGAACAGCATCGTGGTCGGTGATGGTATTATGAACGTGACCTCCTACGAACCGTACTTCAGGTAATTTGAAGCCAGGAGATGGATACAAGGAAGGACGATCTGATGATGTAGATCATCAAAGAAACTAGACCGTCCATTATTGTTTATCAACTAGCAGTATAACTAGTGGCGTGACGTCTTAGAACTGGTTTTAACCGGTGTTTCTCGTACAGAACGTACGATATACGACCATTCCAAAATGAACTCTATTTCAATAGATAATAAAGACCAAATTAGTTTCAAGTTACGTCGGTATACTTACCCGCGCCGCGCCGCGCAACACTCGCACGCTTGACACACTTATTCAAATGAACTCTATTGCATAGAGAATACAGTTCCAATTCGATTAAACCGATGCATTGCAATAAACGACCAGTAGCACACGCCGCGGTCGCGCCGTCATTACATAATAATAATCAACTATATCTCTTTAACACTAAGGTATAAATTCGCGTAAAGTAGCTTTGTTTATTTCCCGCGCCACGTAGAACACTCGTCTATATAAAACACTTATTCAATTCAACTCTATTACACATATAAATAAAGTTCAAATTTGAATAAACTAATATACTGTATTAACCAACTAATTTTATGAACTCTCGCCACGCTGTCAGTGGTGAAGAAGGTTGTGACCGTTTAGTTTGGCCGTGTAATAGTGGAGCGTCGGTACATTGCAAGTAGAGGGAGAACATGGAGATCCCAGGTTCGATTCCGGGAGCACATAAGCAGTACCAGCGACATTGAAGCCGGAGTATTCTGGGACGAGCACGCTTCATCGTCATCTGGTATAGCCCACTGTCGAGCATAAGACCATAACCAATCGCAATACCTTATTATTTTTTTTTTAAATTTATTCTGATGACGGAAGTTACATCACTTCCGGTTAAGAAAAACATCAACAGGAAACGTTCTTTATTCACTGGTGGTAGTTTAGGTAGGTACCACCGCAGCGCCTATTGCAGCCGACAGTCAGTACTGTGCGGACATTGCAGTGATCCGGTTTGAAGGGCGCTGCAGCTAATGAAATTACTGGGGTAACGAGACTTAGCATCTCACTTTATATGTGGTTGTAAACGTATCACTTAAAATCAGGTGAACGTCTCACTAGTCTTTAAGTGCATTCGTCAAGCCCAAAGTCCCACTAGTGGGACACGCAGTACAATACTAAATGTATTACATCTGTCAATCAGAAGACGGAAGGAGTATTCACCAATTTTTTTTTTTTTTTTTTTTTTATCTTCCAGGGTCCGGGTGGTCGGTGATGGTGTGAAGATATCCTCGCTGCAGACTGGAGTGACAGTCTACGTGAGGTACAAGGAGACGGTGGTGCTGGTTCCGTACACCTTCATGGACGCCCTCTGCGGGGAGTGCGTCGGCACGGACAGAAACTATATACACTACACCTAGACGTACACATATATATATATATATGACAATTTGTGTTGTGGTGGTGAACTCGTCACCACCATCGGCGTAGACTGGTGGTGATCAGAGACTACATGATATACGGCGCCAGATTACAACCTTCACCATTGCAACCATCAAGTATTTACACAAGCTCTGTACGACGTGTAGGTAGGTACCACCGCAGCGCCTGTTGCAGCCGAGAGGCAGTACTATATGACCATTACTGTGATCCGGTTTGAAGGGCGCTGGCGTTATTACTAATGATAGATCTCTATTGCCGGAGATCCTCTATGTACCACCGCAGCGTCTGTTGCAACCGACAGACAGTACTGTACGAACATTACTGTGATCCGGTTTGAAGGGCGCTGGAGTTATTACAAAACATAGATCTTTGTCGCCGGAGACCGTCTGGGTAGGTATCACCGCAGTACCTATTGCAGTCGACGAACAGTACCATGCAGACATTACTGTGATCCGGTTTGAAGGACCAATAGCTATTACTGTTAGTATATCTCTATCGACAGAGACTGTCTAAGTTGGTACGACAGCGTCTCTTTCTATGGCCAAACAGTACTGTGTGAACATTATTTTTATCCGGTTTGAAGGACGCCGTAGCTAGTGTAACTACTCGAGACTCAATATCTCGCGTCGGAAGAAGACGAGCGCAATGCGGTGCAGTGTATAAAACTTAATCGATCGCCATATTTGATTTGAAGAACCTTCTAGAAGTATCTGGAAGAATTCAAATTGTATTATATGAAACGTATATTAATATTATCTGTATTCTGCGAAAATATTAAATTGACTATTTTTTTTTTTATCTCTCAGTAATCGTTCGTCACCGGCAGATGTTACCTTTCAGCCTTTTATATACTACGCAGCGATAGCTCTAGTGGGACGTTCACCTGATGGTAAGTGATACGCCTGCCCCTAACACGGCGCTAGTTGGGATGTTATATACAGTACCGCATTGCGCTCGTCGCCTGAGACATAAGGTGTTGAGTCTCGTTACCGGAGTAATTACTGCATAGTAGTCTGTCAGCTGTAATACGCGCTGCGGTGGTACCTATCTAGACAGTATCCGGCAACAGAGCCCTACCGGCAGTAACAGCTATAGGGTCCTTCAAACCGGATGATTGTAATGCACAGTACTGCCTGTCAGCTGCATTACGCGCTGCGGTGGTACCTATCTAGACAGTATCCGGCAACAGAGCCCTACCGGCAGTAACAGCTATAACATCCTTCAAACCGGATCACAGTGCTGTCTGTCGGCTGCATTACGCGCTGCGGTGGTACCTATCTAGACAGTATCCGGCAACAGAGCCCTACCGGCAGTAACAGCTATAACATCCTTCAAACCGGATCACTGTAATTCACAGTACTGTCTGTTGGCTGAATTACGCGCTGCGGTGGTACCTATCTAGACAGTATGCGGTAACAGAGCCCTACCGGCAGTAACAGCTATAACATCCTTCAAGCCGGATCACAGTACTGTCTGTCGGCTGCATTACGCGCTGCGGTGGTACCTATCTAGACAGTATCCGGCAACAGAGCCCTACCGGCAGTAACAGCTATAACGTCCTTCAAACCGGATCACTGTAATTCACAGTACTGTCTGTTGGCTGCATTACGCGCTGCGGTGGTACCTATCTAGACAGTATCCGGTAACAGAGCCCTACCGGCAGTAACAGCTATAACGTCCTTCAAACCGGATCACTGTAATTCACAGTACTGTCTGTCGGCTGCATTACGCGCTGCGGTGGTACCTATCTAGACAGTATCCGGCAACAGAGCCCTACCGGCAGTAACAGCTATAACGTCCTTCAAACCGGATCACTGTAATTCACAGTACTGTCTGTTGGCTGCATTACGCGCTGCGGTGGTACCTATCTAGACAGTATGCGGTAACAGAGCCCTACCGGCAGTAACAGCTATAACGTCCTTCAAGCCGGATCACAGTACTGTCTGTTGGCTGCATTATGAGCTGCGGTGGTACCTATCTAGACAGTATCCGGTAACAGAGCCCTAACGACAGTAACAGCTATAGGGTCCTTCAAACCGGATCATTGTAATGCACAGTACTGTCTGTCGGCTGCATTACGCGCTGCGGTGGTACCTATCTAGACAGTATCCGGCAACAGAGCCCTACCGGCAGTAACAGCTATAACATCCTTCAAGCCGGATCACAGTACTGTCTGTCGGCTGCATTACGCGCTGCGGTGGTACCTATCTAGACAGTATCCGGCAACAGAGCCCTACCGGCAGTAACAGCTATAACATCCTTCAAACCGGATCACAGTACTGCCTGTCGGCTGCATTACGCGCTGCGGTGGTACCTATCTAGACAGTATCCGGCAACAGAGCCCTACCGGCAGTAACAGCTATAACATCCTTCAAACCGGATCACAGTACTGTCTGTCGGCTGCATTACGCGCTGCGGTGGTACCTATCTAGACAGTATCCGGCAACAGAGCCCTACCGGCAGTAACAGCTATAACATCCTTCAAGCCGGATCACAGTACTGTCTGTTGGCTGCATTACGCGCTGCGGTGGTACCTATCTAGACAGTATCCGGCAACAGAGCCCTACCGGCAGTAACAGCTATAACATCCTTCAAACCGGATCACAGTACTGCCTGTCGGCTGCATTACGCGCTGCGGTGGTACCTATCTAGACAGTATCCGGCAACAGAGCCCTACCGGCAGTAACAGCTATAACATCCTTCAAACCGGATCACAGTACTGTCTGTCGGCTGCATTACGCGCTGCGGTGGTACCTATCTAGACAGTATCCGGCAACAGAGCCCTACCGGCAGTAACAGCTATAACATCCTTCAAACCGGATCACAGTACTGCCTGTCGGCTGCATTACGCGCTGCGGTGGTACCTATCTAGACAGTATCCGGCAACAGAGCCCTACCGGCAGTAACAGCTATAACATCCTTCAAACCGGATTCACAGTGCTGTCTGTCGGCTGCATTACGCGCTGCGGTGGTACCTATCTAGACAGTATCCGGCAACAGAGCCCTACCGGCAGTAACAGCTATAACATCCTTCAAACCGGATCACAGTGCTGTCTGTCGGCTGCATTACGCGCTGCGGTGGTACCTATCTAGACAGTATCCGGCAACAGAGCCCTACCGGCAGTAACAGCTATAACATCCTTCAAACCGGATCACAGTGCTGTCTGTCGGCTGCATTACGCGCTGCGGTGGTACCTATCTAGACAGTATCCGGCAACAGAGCCCTACCGGCAGTAACAGCTATAACATCCTTCAAACCGGATCACAGTGCTGTCTGTCGGCTGCATTACGCGCTGCGGTGGTACCTATCTAGACAGTATCCGGCAACAGAGCCCTACCGGCAGTAACAGCTATAACATCCTTCAAACCGGATCACAGTGCTGTCTGTCGGCTGCATTACGCGCTGCGGTGGTACCTATCTAGACAGTATCCGGCAACAGAGCCCTACCGGCAGTAACAGCTATAACATCCTTCAAACCGGATCACAGTGCTGTCTGTCGGCTGCAATAGGCGCTGCGATTGTGCCTACCTAGACGGTCTGTATCTACAGAGCAATATGTATATGTATAATAAAGAATAAAATACAGATTATATTAAAGTTAATACTTTTTTCAATCTAAACGCTTTGTTTTTTTTTTTAACTTCAATTCCAAGATGGCCGCCACCAGCGATGGCACGCGCTTGCGTACCACAGTAGAATTACTTACCACCGCGTAGTGTCCATCCGCTCTGTAGGGATCTGTTAAGATATTTACATTGCGCATCCGCTCGACGGGACAACGGGGACTGTCCGGCGTCCGATGAACGGGGGTGTGTATTTATATAAACACCGGGGGTTGATTTTTTAGAGCGAAAAGTTCCACTTGCACGATCAAAAGGCGGCGGGCTGTACGTTAGAGCGGCGCGCGCACCTGACCGCTCTAACGTCATAATTTTAAATAAAGAACGCGGCGAGCGCGTCTAATGGTTGGTCAGGGTTGCGACCATAGACTAACCGGTTTGCGTCGCCGGTCGAGCGTGGGGGGGAGTGGGGGAGAGTGGGGCCTCTTTGATCGCTGTCTCGCGCGAGTGGGCACAATCTTACAAAGGGTGGGGTGAGATATTTTTGTATCGCACGGGCGTGAGGACCCAGCGCCGATCGCGGAGCCGCAGCCAAGATCACCAGCTCGCGGTGCAGCCGGCCAACCAACGGACGAGGCTCCGACTGCCACCAAACGCATTGGGCCAGCGGGGTGGGTAATGGCACTAATCACACCATGTGAAACTTGATATATTTTTTTTTGGGGGGGGATATGTCCAGCAGTGGACGTATATATATATAATGATGGTATACGTTCAATCGTCGCTTTGTTGGGATATAACTATCACATGTTCGTATATGCCCACTGCTGGGCTTAATGTTTGCGTTGAATTAATCAGGTTCAGTTTAGTATGCTAATGCTCCCATAACAATGTGGCGTTAGATTTTAGATGTCGAGTCTCATTACTGCAGCGCCCTTCAAACCGGAACACAGTAATGTTTGGACAGTGTTCTATGGCGGCAGAAATAAGATTTCCGGTTTTATCTTTCACTACTAGTAGGTCTCTGATGCTGGTGACCATCTAGGTAGGTACCAACGCAGCGCCTATTGCACCCGACAGAGAATACTCTGATCCGGTTTGAAGGACTAATAGCTATTACTATTATTATTATAAAGTCTCTGTTGCCGGAGAGCGTTTGCCGTCACCGCAGCGCCTATTGCGGCCGACCGACAGTACCGTGCAAATATTACTGTGATCCGGTTTGAAGGACTTTGCAACTGGGGTAACGAAATTTCATATGTTATATCTCAGGTGTATATCATCCCAACGAGCGCCACGTTGTTACGGTCATACTACACCGCATCTCCAACCCACAGTCCGGTTGAGCCAATGGTGACGGCTACGGAGCCGTCCGAGCTGGCGGCGGCTGAACCGGCGGCTGAACCTGCGGCTGAACCGGCGAACGGCTCCGGCCGCGTGCAGCTCGCTTTGTAGTGTTGAAATAATCCAATAGACTACACACGTTTGCACTCATTAAGCACACTTTGTTAAGTAAGCACTCAACTTAAAACCGCGCGAGTGAGGGTGGCGAGGAGGAACGGAGGAAGGAGATGGTGATGGGGTGTGCTCGTTGCCACCCCGGCGAGCAATCCTTAACGGGCACCCTTTGATCGCTCGCCGGCTGATAACGCGACCCCGTGCGACCCGACGGCTGTCGCCGCGTTCCCCGGCGGGGACCCCCGATACGGAACCCTAACAGCATCATGTCGGCAGCCAGCTCATGGCAGAGGTAACGCCGCAGCCAGGGTACGGTGACTTCACAGAACCGGACCTGATAGCTGTGTTCCACTAGGTCAGCCACTGCTCGTCCTGTCGTAGTAGGGGGTGTAAGGGTTCCCGCGTGACAGCTCATGGGACCCAAGCCAATCTCACCAGCTCGTTGCGCAGCCTCCTAATCAACGAGGCTTTGGCCCAAACACCTCCATATGAACCCGTACAAAAGTTGGGAATTAGTGGGAGAGGCTTAAGTCCAGCAGTGGGCGTTTATCAGCTGATTATGATGGGCTTTGAAGTTCCCTCATTGTCCTCTAAGAGAGCTCGGGGTAACAAGTACGAGCTGGTCTCGTACTTGTATCACAGCGAGGAAGCTGAGACGAGCTGTAGCCCCCCATTGGGGCGTGTTTTAGTAGTGCCGGAAGGCGCCGATGGGTTCCGTAAGAGATCCCGGGACTTCCCGCAGCGCGCTGAAGACAGACGACTATCGAAAGGGTAGTAGTTGATAAAGATCTTACATAACCTTGTCTAACCCCCAGAAGCAAGGTATTTTTTAAAAAAATTTCCCCCACCACTGCACCACCTGTAGTCGGTACACTTTCATCTTTATATATATTACTCGGATTGACCGCTTTGACTCAGTGGATGTTGACTGCGTATACAAAGTCCGCAGTTCGATTCCGCGGTGGTAACTATCGCCGTAGAGCCGTGAAGAGGAACGTTACTGGTTTAACCATTAAATTGGCAAAAAAAAAAAAATTGTGTATAATGTGTTTTAGCATATTTAAGGTAGTTGTAAAAAAAATATTAAAAAATAAGTTCTTCCCCTTTTTGAGAAAATACGCGTCCTCTATGGCGGACATTGCCAATGTAGGGTAATAGAATAATTAAACAATATTCTGTGAAAGTTAGGGAAACGATTTCTAGAGCAAAAATGCAATATCTTCTTCTTTGACGCCTATTTACGACCCCACTGTTGGGAACAGGCCTACCCTCAATATGTGGGTAATGGGACCAGAGTATCCTGCCGAAATAAAAATGCAATATACCAACAATTTTTTTGGACTACCCTCATGTTTAGTCCAGGGACAATGACCGACGATGTATATGACGGGGCTAACACGCGGGCGGCTGAACACGCGGCCGTTGCTGGTGATGTAGAAGTTAGTCTCAGTTGTGAAGGTTGTTTCCCTCCAGTTTCCAGGATACGGTTCGAAGGTGCTGCTGGTGCCATTGGAGTCGAAGGAAGAGAACGAATGGCTGATAACGATGGAACAGTGCCGTTGCTAGATTCTTGTAATATTGAGATATGAGGTACTGCTTCTCTTTATCCTTCTGCACCTATGGTACCAATACCAACATCTCCTGGGACATGGCTGTCTGTGGTGGCATTTATGGTGACCACATCATCAGCTCCGACACTTAATCTGGCGCTGGTGTGACGTCATCAGAAGAAATATTTAGATTCTTCAGGGAACAATCAGGCGATGGAGCGGGAGAGGTAGTTTCGGATTTAGAACAAGGAAGAGTGTTTGTATGTGATTTTCGGAATCGGATGCTGGGTTTCCATCTGAAGCAGCATGACCCTTTGGAACTTCTTCTTTTTCAACAATCAATTTATATCCCCACTCTTGGGGCAGAGCTCAACCTCCAATATGATATTTTTAAAGAAAGTTTATTGGGAGCGTGGCTTCATCATTGTCAGCCGATAGACGTCCACTGCTGGACATTGTCCACCTTCAGTCGTCTGTAGAGTTCGGATCGAGATTGGGCAATTTCCCACCACACTGGTTCTAATCTGGGTTAGTGGGGGTCTGAGTCTCGTTTGATTAGCAAGTTTATTTTATGTCGTGTGTAACAAAATGCTAATAGCACAACCCGGAGCCACGGGGCCGGCGGAATGTCGGACTCCAACCGACTAAAAGTCTTCACACGGTATTCCAATCACGTCCGACAGTACCACAGTCTCACGAGATAACATCGAGCAGTTCTGCTGCTAGCCCCTTCACTAGCAGATTGCACCAGGACCAGATGAGGGTCTCGTGAGTTGTGGTCCAGAGCCGTTTATACCTCGCGGTGTACGCACATGTCCGCTGTGACAAACGAAACGTTCGAAACGGAAAAAAAACAGGCAAAACTGCAATGGCTGCTTAGTTGACTGAATGAAAAATCAATCTCGAGCACATTTGCAAGCGGACACACAAAATATACAGTGATTAATAAAAATACACACGAATTATTAATCAATAATTATCGCGAGGAATTTCGGAGAGTTGTATCGCAGGCATTTTTATTTCACCAGCGATATTTACAGTGTTGCCAATTGAAAAAAAAAAATATATATATATATATATATATATATATATATTTAATTGCCATTAATACATTAGTTGTATGATTTGGATTTTGTGTTCGGTGTAGCGCGCAGTATCGAATTGTGGGTTAAAGGGCGGTGTGGTTTAATCAAGTTGGACATTATGTCGTGCAGTGTACATCATCCTAACTAGAGCCGCGTCGCTACGGGCGCATTACTTATACAATCAACAGAACGTTCCCCCCCTCCAATCGTTTCTTACAACAAAATAAACTTCCTGTTGTGGAGAAAAACTAAAAAAAATAGGTGATGGACATTTTAATACTGATTAACGAGTGATACTCCCCCCTCCATTCCCCCGCCTCCATCTTGGACATCGAACGGAAGTTGTCCATTAACCAATATTAACGCGGACAATCCGCGCCGGGATCAGCCACGGGCCGGGAATACGCTCCGCAGCCAGCGACCGCAGATATAGCATTTAACGTTAGTTATTTTTATTTCGCGTTATAACGACTTAGTGACGTTATAACGTTTACAGTTTTATTCCACGTGGTAAACGATTGATGGTATTGCGATGGTAGTGCTGCTGCAGCGATGGTGGTGATGGAGTATTGGTGGTAGATACCGCCATCTAGCATTGTAACAGTAGCAGCAGTAGCAGTATTAGTAACAGTAGCAGCAGTAAGTAGCAGCATTAGTAACAGTAGCAGTAGTAGTAGCAGTTAGTAACAGTAGCAGCAGTAGTAGTAGCAGCATTAGTAACAGTAGCAGCAGTAGTAGCAGCAGTAGTAGCAGTAGTAGTAGCAGCATTAGTAACAGTAGCAGCAATAGCAGCGTTAGTAACAATAGCGGCAGTAGTAGCAGTAGTAGCAGTAGTAGTAGTAAGAATAGTAATAGTTTATCAGACTCGTTATAGCAGAATTATGGTAAACTAAATTAGCTGGTGGTGATACTGTATATACTTTAAGATATATATTTTTTTTAAATAACGATGCGATCTACCGAGCGGTACGTTCACCTGATGGTAAGTGACGCGCCCGCTCATACCATGCCGCTAGCTAGGATGGTATACACTGCACCACATGTACTCGTCGATTTTAGACCTTAGATGTTGAGTGCCGTTACCGCATAATTACACTATAGCCCCCTTCAAACCGGATCACAGTAATGTTTTTACAGTACTGTCTGTCGGCTGCATTACGCGTTGCGGTGGTACCTACACAAACGGTCTCCGGCAACAGAGATCTACCACCATTGATAGCTACAGCGCCCTTCAAACCGGATCACAGTACTGCCTATAAGCTGCAACAAGCGCTGCGGTGGTACCTACCTAGACAGTCTGCAACAACAGAGACAATACCAGCAATAATATTTTCAGCGTCCTTCAAACCGGATCACAGTACTGTCTGTCGGCTGCAACAGAGACGCTACCAGTGACCAAAGTAGTTTATAACACTAGCTGTTATTTAACAGGTAACGTGTTATTTCCGAACGCTATTAGCGTATAGCGCTGTATCGCATCACTACGATCGCATGCAATTAATGCCATTGTTTTTATTTAATTTTCCTTATACTTTTGTTGGAGTGCAATGTGTGGGGTTGGGGTTGGGGTTGGGGGGGTGGTGAGGGGTAGGTTTTTTATTAAATGACTTTCTATTATGGATCTGCTTTTGTTCGGAAGCCAATAACCTGTTCGCGGCTCGATAATTATTTTTCTAAACTGTGTATGTACTAGCCGATACAATGGGTCCTAGCGCTATTGAAATTACCGCGGTAACGAGATTTAATTGCAGCAATCAGTACAATGTGTTGTTGTGTATATCGTCCTAACTAGAGCTACGTTGTAAAAAAGTCGTAGTTACTGTGGTAACGAGATTTGTTAAGTTGACGTCACTTTATCAAGTTACCAACATAAATTACTGTGGTAACTAAATTTGACAAGTAATATTATAACGTTGAAGGGCGCTATAGCTTACCACAGTAATTAATTCATAATAATGTCTATACGCGCTCGACGTTGATATGTGCTACGAATGTGCTACGGAGCATAAAGCTGGAATCTACGAAAGCTGCTACGGTGGTAGCACGCGCGTAGAGGCACGTAGCGGTCGCGTAGCGTTGTCGCCGCACTTTAAATAACTCAGCGACAGATTCCGTTGTGTTACTCTTATCCCACTTACGTAGCGGCTGTGTTACCGCCCCTCCCCCTCCTCGCCTCTCGCCCCGCACACCCCGTACACCCCGCGCGTCCCCCCGGCGGCGCGTAGTTAAAGCCGCGTCCCTTCCCTACACCCTTCAGTCGACCGTGGACAGCGGCGGGCGGCGGACGCTGGTGCCGCTACGCTACGCAACGCCACGCGCTACACCGCTCGTAGCGCCGCGAAGTGAACCAAAATCAATCCTCGGAACGTGTCACCCACCGCAGGCTCTTCGAGTTCGGTGATATACACTGCCGCGGGCGGCCCGCTGTTGGAGGTGAGTGTTCGTGTATCGGCTGTACACCAGCTTGAGTGTCGGCGAACTATTTCTATGGAGCTTATAATAATCGGCTTATTCATACGGAACCCTACTTGTATATATATCTACATTATACAAAAGTCTTTAGTAATAACACTAGTAGTATAATAACTAGGTTTAGGTAATCTACATTCAAAGTAGTTGTAGTGTAGCTGATTTATTAATATCACTAGTGGCTGGTCTCCGAAGACTAACTAGGTACTGTTATAACACGTCTATTAGACTGTAGTATATGGATTACTGTTTTCCTATTTGAAGGGCACTGTAGCTATTGAAATTACTGGAGTAATGACCGTCAAAATGAATAGGTAGCAGTCCATTACATGTCTAATAAAACAGTAGTGTACAAATATTACCGTATACGTTTTGAAGGGCACTGTAGCTATTGAAATTATACCCTCAAAATTAATAGGTAGCAGTCCATTATATGTCTACTTAAAGAGTGTACGAATATTACTATTTTCCTATTTGAAGGGCGCTGTAGCTATTGGAATTACTGCTATAACGGGACTCAATATCTTGAATCTCCAGCTACCTTCATTCGTAGAATATTTATATTCATAGTAAACTATCACTACTCCGAATTACAGGTAATTGTTATATCGATTACCGATAAGGGGCGTCTACTTAAACGATGGACTACAACCTGATAACGAGTGATAATGATTATTATAGTTATCTGGTGGTGCGTATGTCGGTAGACAGCCCTGTAGTCCCCGGCTAGTAAGAACAGTAGTGAGGTGAGCCCTGCCTGTCGTAGAAGGCGCTACAAGGGCGAAAGTTTCGCGGGCCTTTAGTATGGCGGCCCGTTTGCTCAACAAGCGAACCTGCGTGGGACGGTGTACAGCTCTACGAGCGTGCCTACGGTTGTCAGGCTCCACAGAAACGTGTCCATACAAAGTGTATAGGAGTACCGGTGCGTTCTACAAGAGATGGAGAGTTGTAGTGAGTAAGAGTCCCCTATAACCCTGACTACCCCCCAGTAGAACATCCTTCGATTTCCCGCCAAAACCAAAAATATATATATATATATATATATATATATATTCACTCGCCGAGTACAACCCTGTCGATAGAAATATTTAAAAGGAAATTGTCGCATGAAATTTTGAAGGGCGCTGTAGCTTATACGCAAAGTATTGTATAAGTTAAACGAGCATGGAATATAAGGGGTGTAAGATCCCCCCACCCCCGTGTAGCGTGGAGATTGAGGGAGGCATATGTCCAGCAGTGGACGTCTATCGGCTGATGATGGAAATTATATTACGTGAAATTACTTTGCTCGAATTTGAAGTGCGCTGTAGCTAAACTTACTGAACTATCTACAGGTATTAAAATGGAAGACTATATAATTGGCTTGAGGCTCTTGAGGCTGTAGTGTACAAACATGAATGATATATAAAATGAAGGGCGTTGTAGCTAGTGTAATTACAGTGCTATTAGAAATTTTGATATAATTTTATTTTGTATGACTCTTCTAGAAAGCTGTATAAATCTACATCAGTGTGAAGGGCGCTGTAGCTATCACTGACGGTAGGTGTCTGTTGTCGGAGACCATCTAAGTAGGTACTACCGCAACGCCTATTGCAGCCTATGGATAGTACTGTGCAAACATTACTGTGATCCGGTTTGAAGGGCGCTGTAGCTATCACTGACGGTAGGTGTCTGTTGTCGGAGACCATCTAAGTAGGTACTACCGCAACGCCTATTGCAGCCTATGGATAGTACTGTGCAAACATTACTGTGATCCGGTTTGAAGGGCGTCGTAGCTAGTGTAATTACTGAGGTAACGAGCCACAACATAAGCCTCAGGCGACGAGCGCTATATAATCCTAACCAGCGTCATGTTATGCGTATCACTTGCAATCAAGTGATCATTCGGCGTGGACTAAAAAAAAAACATAACGAAGTTCTAAGCTTCAAGCAGTACATTAAAGTTGTATTGTAAGTTCGTCGGTAAATCGATGCGATTACTTATTCACTTAAACTATCGATTGCGGCCCCGCTCGCCTAAGTAACTCGAGCGGCAACTTAATGTTGTTTAAGTAAACATTAAATGTGTACGGTACCCTTGTAAGTTGGGAATTATCGCGATGCGAATTGTTAAAGGGCAGAATGGCTCGTTATCGTTACATCAAGTCTACGCAACGTCTACGGCGTCTACGCCGTAGCGTCAATGATACGAGAGGCTACGAGAAAGGCTATGAAAGGGATGAGATGGATTGAAATAAATAAAATAATATAAACTTTTCTTTCTATTACAACTAAAGTAATATAAAATTTTTCTTATTATAAGGCATTGGTTATTTGTCAAGTTGTTCCGGTTTGAAGGACGCTGTGGCTAGTGAAATTACTGCGGTATCGAGACTCAATTCTTATATGACTCGGGCGACGAGCACAATGTGACGTGATGTAAATAACTAAATAGCGAGATATTACTGTGTTCCGGTTCGAAGGACGCTGTGGCTGGTGAAATTACTGGGGTATCGAGACTCAATTCTTATATGACTCGGGCGACGAGCACAATGTGACGTGATGTAAATAACTAAATAGCGAGATATTACTGTGTTCCGGTTCGAAGGACGCTGTCGCTAGTGAAAGTACTGGGGTATCAAGACTCAATATCTTATATGACTCGGGCGACGAGCACAATGTGACGTGATGTAAATAACTAAACAGCGAGATATTACTGTGTTCCGGTTCGAAGGACGCTGTGGCTAGTGAAATTACTGGGGTATCGATACTCAATATCTTATATGACTCGGGCGACGAGCACAATGTGACGTGATGTAAATAACTACATAGCGAGATATTACTGTGTTCCGGTTCGAAGGACGCTGTGGCTAGTGAAATTACTGGGGCATCGAGAGTCAATATCTTATATGACTCGAGCGACGAGCACATTGTGACGTGATGTAAATAACTAAATAGCGAGATATTACTGCGTTCCGGTTCGAAGGACGCTGTGGCTAGTGAAATTACTGGGGCATCGAGAGTCAATATCTTATATGACTCGAGCGACGAGCACAATGTGACGTGATGTAAATAACTACATAGCGAGATATTACTGTGTTCCGGTTCGAAGGACGCTGTGGCTAGTGAAATTACTGGGGCATCGAGAGTCAATATCTTATATGACTCGGGCGACGAGCACAATGTGACATGATGTAAATAACTAAATAGCGAGATATTACTGTGTTCCGGTTCGAAGGACGCTGTGGCTAGTGAAATTACTGGGGCATCGAGAGTCAATATCTTATATGACTCGAGCGACGAGCACATTGTGACGTGATGTAAATAACTAAATAGCGAGATATTACTGTGTTCCGGTTTGAAGGACGCTGTGGCTAGTGAAATTACTGAGGCATCGAGACTCAATATCTTATATGACTCGGGCGACGAGCACAATGTGACGTGATGTAAATAACTAAATAGCGAGATATTACTGTGTTCCGGTTTGAAGGACGCTGTGGCTGGTGAAATTACTGGGGTATCGAGACATTAGTGTAGCCACCACTTGGCGGTAATGTTCAGAACAAACTTCACCATCACCACTTGAAATATTGTTTTTTTAACACTAGTTACGAAACGGCTCAGCCGAAACACTGCCGTCCGGATATCGCAGCACTGAGAACCATTCCATTACGCGAACTCTAGCTTTCAGTGTCGAAGCTTTTAAAGTTAGAATAGCTTTTTGTTTATTTCAACTCTCATAATAACGTATTCATGATTATATACTCTCGTATTATACATTCATTCGTTATTCCCACCGCTGGGACTAGGGCTGTTACAAAAGTGGAGAGTGAAGGACGTCAATTATAATAGACAAGTCGATGAATCGACAGACCGTCTAGGTACCAGCGCAGCGCTTATTGCAGCCGACATACAGTACTGTGATCCGGTTTGAAGGGCGCTGTAGCTACTGACTGCTGGTAGGTGTCTGTTGCTGCAGACCATCTAGGTAGGTACCACCGCAGCGCCTGTTGCAGCCGACAGACAGTACTGTGCGGACATTACTGTAATCCGGTTTGAAGGGCGCTGTAGCTATTACTGGCGGTAGTGTCTCTGTTGCTACAGACCGTCTAGGTAGGGACCACCGCAGCGCCTATTGCAGCCGACAGACAGTACTGTGCGGACATTACTGTAATCCGGTTTGAAGGGCGCTGTAGCTATTACTGGCGGTAGTGTCTCTGTTGCTGCAGACCGTCTAGGTAGGGACCACCGCAGCGCCTATTGCAGCCGACAGACAGTATTGTGCGGACATTACTGTAATCCGGTTTGAAGGGCGCTGTAGCTATTACTGGCGGTAGTGTCTCTGTTGCTGCAAACCGTCTAGGTAGGGACCACCGCAGCGCCTATTGCAGCCGACAGACAGTACTGTGCAGACATTACTGTGATCCGGTTCGAAGGGCGCTATAGCTTGTATAATTACTGAGGTATCACGACTCGACATCTTATGTCTTATAACATCCTACCTAGTATCATGTTACGGGCGGGCGTATCACTTAACATCAGGTGAATGTATAGAAAAGAAATATTTTTTTCTTTCGATGGTGACCGTCAAGTACGACGAAGGCAATTATGCAACGTTCAACACGTAAACGTTCCGATCCGGTTCGCTGTGTGTTGCGGCGTTAATAACACCGTGCCCAACCTCCGACGTGGTCCGTTGCCGCTTCCCACTCCGTATATGTAATAAACAATTTTTTTTTTTTTATCAAACCAATAATTGTTGATATTAATTGGAGTGGCTGCAAAAACAGGAAAACAAGTTGAGATTTATACACTGTGACCGGTTGCTTGTTGTCCGCTCGTTCCGGTAGCTGATCGCGTTTTTTTTTTTTATTATTCCATTAAGCGACGAGACGCGCGGTCACGTGATAGCGAGTGATACGCCCGCCCATAACACGGCACTAGTCTGTACCTTATGCGCTCATCGCCTGTGTGAAATGTATCCCGTTACCCCAGTAATTACAACCAGCTGTAACGCCCTTCAAACCGTATCACAATGATGTTTGATTGATGAACCTCGAGTTCTAACACGTCCAATCCCAACAGTGGGAACGTAAATTAGACTAATATATCATTACGTAGTATTAGCGATAGTATTTTTATCATCGAGTATTTTGTATATATCTCCAGACAGCAACGAAGTTTTAGTTTATATCCGGTTTAGCTGACGATGGATTTCTAAATTTAGGTCTTAATCTAGCTCATTCTTTTAAGCACTTATTTTATTTAAATCTAGATTTGTTACACAATGAAATATGTCTTTTTTTATATATTTAATTTACTATAGTTTTATAACGTAGTAGAAAAATGGCCGCCATTTTGAATGCGTACTAGTAGCGGCTTTAGTGTGGGTTTGCTTTCTTCTAGCGATTCTTCTGCTGAACATCTGATTATCTGATCATCATCTGATGGTGGAGTACACGACTCTTCACCTCGTGGTCTATTTCTGCCGCCATCTCACTCGATATTAAGTGTCAATGAGGATATGAAGCTCTCGTGAAATACTTCGGCTGTCGTATTGAACACAGCGGTGCCGTCATGGCGGCGGTTCAACAAAATGGCGGCGCGTTACGTAGTATAGACAATTAGCTTTACAATTTATATGTACTTCTGCGGTCTGGTGGAGAGGGAAGCAGCTGGATGAGAGTAGAGCAGGATCTATCGATGTGGAGATGTTTGGAAGAAGGTCTACTTCCGGCAGTGGACGTCTATGGCGATGATGATGATATATATAGAGATGGAAGTCAGTTTCGATTAGAGCTCTAGCTTTCGGTCAAGGCAAACGCTGAATGTATAGCTTCCGAGGATCTTGACTGTCTTGTGTGATATGTACTGAATCCCAGCTGTGGGATTAAGCAGTGTATATAGTATTTAAAATATATTTGTGTATGGACAGGGAAGTAAATAACTTTGAAGGTCCATGGTGGTGAAGTTTATTTGTTACTGCGAATGGTATGGTATATCCTGGTGACACGTCACTACGTTACTTTCGCTTGGGTACTCCTGCGCTGGTGTCCGCTGTCGCCCACGCTGCGCACCCTCGCGTCGATGGCGGCGTCCGAAGCAGTCCTCAGGTCGTAAGCCCAGCCGATCTTGGCAAACAGGTCTATGACGTAAGTGCTCAAGTTCAACCAGTTGTCGCCCAGTTCACCGGCCTTGTAGTCCCACGGGAACGAGTGGTGGTAGTTGTGGAAGCCCTCGCCCAGCGTCAGGAACGACACGGTGTTGTTCTCCACCGGCCGTATGTTCTTGTTGTAGGGCTTCGTGCCCCACATGTGGGCGAAGCTGTTGACCATCATTCCCGCATTGATGCTGCAGACGAAACGCAGCATGGACACGAACCAGGCGGTGACCAGAGTCTCGTTCCAGAAGTATGTCGCCGTGATGGTAGGGATGACGAAGCATAAGGAACCCATGAACGGAAAGGCGTACCTGCAATATGTAAGACCAGGATTTTTAGTAATAAACTAAAACTGCCCACTTATTTTTACCACTGCTGGGACTTGTGACTATCTCCCAATTTCAGTTGGTATATTTAAAAAAAAAAAATTATCTGTGATATTCTGTTGGTTTTAGACGGTGGAGAGGAGATTTTGGACTCACTTCTTCTGGAATCTGAGGACCTGATTGTTGTATATGTCATCCATATGTATGGTCTTGCCCAGACGTTTCACCTCGTGGTGCTTCTTAGACATTAGCCAGCCGATGTGGCTGAAGAAGAAGCCTCTCTTCGAGTTGTGAGGGTCGGCGTTGGTGTCGGTGTACTTGTGGTGCATCCTGTGGTCTCTGACCCAGTTGAAGGTGGTGCCCTGGCAGGCGACCGACGTGGCGATCATGAGGATGATCTGCAGCGGCAGTTTTGCTTTGTAAGCCCTGTGCGCCCAGAGCCGATGAGCTCCCATCGTAATACCGAAGATGGAGTACATCCACAGGAAGAAATCTGCGAAAAGATTATCCACTATTACCATTAATCCAACCTGATGGTATGCAATTACCGCTTCGTGGTATCAGAAGCAACTAGAAGCTTGTCGACCCTGGAGAAAACTCTCCAGAAATTGAAGAATCCCATTTCGTACCTCCTTGGGAAAACTAGGGGCAAGAGTTCATTAAATAATTCAAATGCTCTTTGGAGCCACTGTTTCCGGGACTACACTGTATATGACATAGAGTAATATATATCTCCTGTCACTGGCAAGATATAACCAAGAGAAACGCAGTAATATTTCCACACTGCTTCACAGTAAACATATGGAATGGAGTAGATGTTAAAGGTAACCCACAGTTCCGTCATGGAGATTTTCCAAAGCGAAACGTTTGAATGCGGAACCCTAATTTAAAAAACCAATCAGCCAGATCTGAGCTTTACACCATCAGCTATATGACAGTGAAGGTTCCGTCGAAATCGGTTGAACCGTTTCGGAGAACAAGCTCGGTGAACTGACAAAGGAAGGTGTTGAAGGTGGAGATGGACTTACTGAACAGGATCGTCGTCCAGGCGGCGGAAGTCACGGCCAGGTAGAGGCCGTACAATGCACTGAGGTGGAAGAAGGAGTACAGAGCCACGTAGATATAGATAAACTCAATCTTCTCGTCGCCATCGCTGACGGGGACCGTCCTCTCTGGTGGCTCTCCGACAACATCTTCAGTTGGCTCCGGCGTCATGGCGACCTGTACAGCAAAGTAGACAGAAGTAAAACCTAAATCAGTTCTGTGTATATCCTGGGAAAGGCGCAGGTGTTCCAGTATCCTGGAAGTGATTCCTCACCACCTCGACTGATCGGTATCCAACCCTGGTCATAGATCTCCCACAAATATCTGCACTGGAACTATCGGTCTTCCACTGCCGGCATCTACCGCGACTTCCAATAGATGCTGGAAGGTCTACAAGTTGTCCACACCGATCAGCTCTGCACTGCTCTCATCTGTTTCCAACAGATGCCCACTGCTGGATCCCTCGATCGGCATTGCGCCGTTTAACTCCGATTCCGACCTTCAGCTCACCGCCGGCCGGCACTGGAGCGTGAATTACACTTTGCTGGTGGTTTTTTGTGCTGATGATTAATTTCCCCAGCTGCTTACTCCGTATCTTGGTGTGCATCGCACCGTTAAGTCCATTTAATGTCCGTAAACAAATAACTTACGCAAATTTTATAAAAAAATATGACTACACGAAGGTATCACGTGGTGGTGATGGATCCCGACTCATGAACAGGTTCCCGCGTCGTCGCGGCGGAAGGAGTCAGTGGACGTGGCTTGGTCACCTACGGTGAAGCTAATGGGAACCTACTCCGAGGTGTCCGCTCCAGGTGAGCTCCGTAAGCTCATCTAGGATGTGTGCTGATGGAGCCGCGGATGGAGAGGAGTGTCGGTATTGCGATTCGATGCTGCGCGGAGTCTATGTGGTCTGGAGAGTTTTTCTCTCTCGGCTCCCATTGTCTCTGGGTGATGGATTCGGATCCTTTGCCCAGGTGACAGTAGGAGGCCGTGAGGGTCATGCGAAGGCATTACCCTCCACATTAAAAAAGGCTTCAGAATTCAGAATACTATCTCATATATTGACAATCAGGAAGCGATGCTGTCGTGGTGGAGGATTCACCAGAACAAGCAGCTGACTAAGCATCACGTGACCATCACAATTAACCACACGAGGATATTTACACAACACCACATTGAAGCAAACGGACGTAACACAATAAGCATAGTAATTCCACCAGCTGATTGACAATGATGAACATATCACAGTGATCATCATTTCAGGATTGCTGTCCACAGGTAAATCGCTTCGTCCAGACCTTGGAGCCGTGGTGATATTTGGATACTACCGCTTGGCTACGGAGATGCTGCGGTGGTACATATCTCTGATAAAGATTCATCACAAGACAAATAGTTTAAATATCTTTTATACACCAATACACGAACACTCGCTTACCTTTAAGGGCTCCAACAATATGACTGAATGAAAACAACTCCGTCACATATGTATATGTATATATATATATATGTCTCTAATTAGCGTTCGCTTATTAATTCGACGTTTTTTTTTTAATTTGTTTAGTAATCAAAAAAGTTAATGTGGTTTTTATTTGCTATCTAAATGATATTTGTTGTGTTTTTTTGTTTTTTGTACATTTTCCACGCTTCTCTATTTTGCGAATTATTATGGAATTAATTGATGTCTAGCAGTTTTTATGAATTTTCTTTGCGTAATAGATTATATTTTTCATTTGTAAGAACTAAAATGTTTCGAGAGCGGCACGTTCACCTGTTAGTAAGTGGTACGCCCGTCCATTACAAGGTGGCACTAGTTAAGATGTTATACACTGCGCCGCATTACGCTCTTTACTTTCAGTAATTGTACCAACAACAGCATCCTCCAAATCAGTAATGTTTGGCAACTGCAATAGATGCTGCAGTGGTACCTACCTAGAAGGTCTCCGGCAACAGGGACCTACCATCAGCTCGAAGTTAATATCACCTAGTGTTAAGTGATATTGAGGAGGACGGTGAAGCGTGCCCGCTCAAAGTATTTCGATAATTGTTAAACTCATTAGCGCCTGTGAAACTAGTTCTGCAATATTAAGTGAAAATAATATTGCAGCAACAATAATAGTAGGCGCTTTAACTGTATCACGTAATTTTATGTATACGTTATGACTGTCGAGTAGTTCTGATGGATTCCTCTAGTCTCCCGCTCCGAACATTGCGTTATAGCAATATTATAAGAGGAAATAGATTGCAAGGATTAAGATAGATAACTTCTATAGATCACAAGGCAGAGGAAATATTATTAACTTACTCTGAATATCTATGAATACTACTATTCTACGAAACGACGAAAGGATTGGGACGTTCGCCTGATGGTAAGTGATACGCCCAACCATAATATAACACACACATATGTTGATCCTCGTTACCCCAGTAATCACTAGATACAACTCCCTTCAAACCGGATCACAGTAATGTTTACACTGTACAATCTGGCGGCTGCAATAGAAGCTGTGGTGGTATCTGGACGGTCTCCAGCAATAGAGAATGATCAGCAGTAAATAAAAGGGAACGTGGGAACAATAATAATCTTCTACTTCTCAGTAAAGATATTTTGATGTTCCTTTCAGCCAAGACATGGAGTAAGCTCCAGCTTCATCACATTTTGATGTATAGGATAGAAGAGTATAATATGGAGCCGTGTACTCCTTGCCAGGAAGTAAAGTAACTCAAAACCTTGATTATCAATATGATGACGTCAGATGTCCTCTGCTGGACATGGACACTGTTCGGTCCAGCATCCAGCGGCCGTATGTAAATAACGCTATTAATAAATAGTAAAGCCCACTGCTGGGATATCTCCTACAGGGAGTCTAGGTCATTTATAGTCCATGGCCAAGTGTAAGCTGCTGTGATATCATCTATATAATCCCAAGGTTATCAGAAATTTTATATTTACTTATCACCCGCACAACAACCCAGGACTCCACCAACCTCACCAGCTCGTAGTGCAGCCGGCTAATTAACAAACGAGGCTCTGGCTCCCACCAACCCGCATTAGGGCAGCGTGGTGGGAAATGGCACAAATCCCCCCCATATGAAGTCGAGGCCTCTTAGTGCCCAACGGTACCAGAGGCTGATATCTTTGGGGGAGGCTTATGCCAGCAGTGGAAGTCCATCGGATGATGATGATTTTCTAAGGAAAGGATGAACGGGTGAGTTTCCGTGATATTCTTTATTGATCAGCACGAGAATAGAACCTTTGATTGATGATCACACACGACCAGATCCTTGAGCAGATGTTAAAGAATGCCAGCATGATGCTGACCAGTAACATAAATATATACAAAATCCTTAGTTCATCAGCTTTCTTCTGTAACTGCCGTCGCCACTCCTCGCGATCTTGCTCTGGACAACTTCTTTGGAAGCCGTCTTCAGGTCATAAGCCCAACCGATCCGAGCGAAGAAGTCGATCATCAATGAGCTCGGGTTGAGCCAGTTGTTGCCCAGCTCCCCAGCCTTGTAGTCCCAGGGGAACGCGTGGTGGTAGTTGTGGAACCCCTCGCCGAGGGTCACGATGGAGACGCCGATGTTCTCTACCGGCCATATCTTGTTATCGTACGGCCTGCTGCCGAATTTGTGGGCGAAGCTGTTGATCGTGCAGATGGAGTGGACACCGAGCAGGAACCTCAGGATGTTGAAGTGGAACGCGTTATTGAAGGTCTCGCCCCAGAAGTACATTGGCGCGATGGTGGGCAGGATGTAGCAGATCGTACCCATGAACGGTACGGCGTACCTGATACAGGAGAAGAAATCGATTAGGTTCTTCATTGATCGCTATCACCAAGCTCGCGGGAAACCAGCTACTTTGGACTCCTCGTTCAGGACAGTGAATGCTGGTGATGCTGTGATGGTGTCAGGTCTCAATTTGTGGTGGAATTGGAGTTCAACGGACTAGAGGCCGCCGACGTTAGCAAGTGGACGCGGTTGGAAATTTGTGCGAACGAAATTCGAAAGGATTTCCGCTCGAGAAAAATCTGAAGCTGATAACCGGATGCTGCAAACAGAAGATATCGAAAGAGTCCTTATTGGAGACCTTGTTAACACGCTATATATATATATATATATATATATATAATAACCACTCCTGCTTCTCGTTGCTCAGTATATATATACAGCGCGGCGTGCGCAGGCGCAGTCGTGGAGTAGGTATATGAGTTATTATTAATAAAAATCTTTGTTTATCTCATTACAGATACTCTCCGATATATTATTTTATATTTAATAATGAAGCTGTATACAAATTAATGAATATATTCCCAAATAAATCTGTCATTAATCGCTACAGATGCAGCATCCCACTTTGTCCAAAATTCGTTCTACTGTAGCAAACGACGAAGCTGCGCTGGAGAAGATGGGAAGAGGCCCTCGGTTCTAAGATCTCGACTACGTTGCAGTTACATCTGAGGGTAGACAGGTGGGGGTGGCTTATAAAATCTGGTTTACGGGTCTTTTTAGAAAGCATCAGCGACTTGGCCGAACAAATGTGGAATTGATAGGAACAGCTTACCGACACGCTCCAGCTCGATGCGGGTACACTCCTGGATGTGAGAACGGACAGTGTACAGATAATGCAGATAATATAATATATTGAGTTTAATAATAATAATAATAATAAACAAACAATAAAACATAAAAGCTTGTAGATATCTTAAATCATCTCAATGGGATGGAGATAATAAACATTCCGACTCCCTTCTTTGGGGATAGCGTCACTCTCACTGATGTGGTGTCCGCTGATGCTGTCTACCGAAAATCTCTATATATATATATATATATATATATAGAGAGAATATATATATATATAAATATATATATTTATTTATTTTAGTACGTTTGTAATTGTATTATTATTATTATTTAATGTTTACATCACAATAACGTGTGCTGTTTCGACACGGTCGTTGTGCGCATGCGTGCGGCGAGCGAACATATCCAATGATAATAATAACATCTAACCATGTACTAATGTAATACGTATGTTGTTTAATGCTTGTGTGTGTGTGTGTGTGTGTGTGTGTGCGTGAGTTGCGTCGGCGTGGCGTGCGCGCGCACTCGCACCGAACGAACGGTCGCCGCTGAGGGACGGCGGCGCGGGCGGGCGAGAAGCCGCGGGGAGGGACGCGGGGTGAGGCGCTGGTTGAGACCTGACGGATGAGACGCGGGGGGGAGGGGTGAGACGCGGGGTGGAAGACACGAGGAGGAGGGGGTTGAAAGAGCGACGAGGGGGGCGAGACGCGGGGTGGAAGACACGAGGAGGGGGGGATGAAAGAGAGCCGTGGTGAGGCGATGGTGCGGGGCGCGAGGCGGTGGGGAGGTGCATCTTTCTCCCCCCCCTCCAGCACTTTTCCCCGCAACATAACCCCCCTCCCTCCCCGCGTGGACCCGATCCGCGTTGTCAACTATTTAATATTTAATGATAACTTTTGTATAGTTTGTTTTTTCATCTCTCTTCTTGTTTCGCTCAACTGCTCCTGTATACTAAATTGGTTCGTGTGTCGATGAAGAATATTTTCATTGTTCTGATCTCCCTGGTCTTCACGACTCCTGGGTTACACCTCGTAAGCGGCTGGTTTGGAGAAATCTCACCCTCGTCCAAATTCATAGCTCCGCAATCGAATGTGGGATCTCTTTGGATTATACGGAACGCGAATATCTTCGCAGAAATGTTGGCTAACTTCTACATCGTCATCATCATCAGCTACATCCACATCTGCGTATGGATTGAATAACCTGTGACTACTCACTTCTTCTGGAACATCAGGACTGGGTTGTTATACACGTCATCCATGTAGACCGTGTTGCCGAGACGCTTCATCTCCGAGTGCTTCTTGTACATCAACCAACCCATATGGGAGAAGAAGAATCCCCGCTTCGCGTTGTGGGGGTCCGCGTTGGTGTCGGAGTACTTGTGGTGCATCCTGTGGTCCCTGACCCAGTTGTAGCTGGTCAGCTGGCAGGCGATCGACGTCCAGATCATGAGTAAGATCTGGAGCGGCATCTTCGCCTTGTAAGCCCTGTGGGTCCACAGTCTGTGCGAGCCCATGGTCGTGCCGAGGATGGACAGCTTCCATAGTGTGACACCTGGTGATTTGAATTTCGTTATTGGCTTTGTTAACGTTACCAGCTGCAGATGTATACCGGAAGTGGAATGAGTATAACATAAGGAAGTCTCTGTCCAGCAGTAGCCGGCTGTCGGGAATAAAGGGATCCACTGGATGAAGCAGCCCAGACTGATCTCTGTGGAGTACATTGGGAAAGGCTGTCCAGCTGTGGGCAGCTACCAAAGATCGCGAGAAACAAGTGAATGCAGGCAGTGGAAATAGATTAGTGAACAGATATTCTTGTGATGCTGGGTAGACCCAGCAGTGGACTGCTATCTGACCTTGGGAAACCGTTTGATGCTGTGAGCTTTGGTAGAGGATTCTGGCTAGTGGACGAGTCATATGATGATGATGGTAACGCGTCGGGCGGAATGTTCAACTGATGGTCAGTGATACACCCGCCCATAACACTATTTGGGATGTTATAAACTACATCATATTAGAGTTGTCATCTGATATAAAAAAATTTAGTCTCGTTACCCTAGTAATTACACTACGTACAGAGCCCTTGAAACCGGAATACAATAATGAATAAAATAGAAATAAGCATAATAATAAAGAAAAACAGGGTTCCAGACAAACCAAAGTGGAGGAACGCTAAAAAAAAAAAACATATCAAGTGATGTTTATCACACAGTCCATACCAAAAATCCACGGCAGTGTATTGCGACCCACAAATACCGAGTCCCAGTAGTGGGAATTGAAGGTTAAAAGTTGGTTAATTAATTTTTAATTTAAAAGTAACATATTAGTTAACAACAAATTAATTAATTATTCTAGTGAGTTGATGTCGTGCAGGGTTCAAAGTTCAATCATTGAATATTTATGATCGCGCTTTGTGACGTAATGAGATGTACTTGATATATCATTGTTTTGTTTTTCGTATATATCCGAACGACACCCACTGCTGGGAATGGGCCTACCTCAACAGTCCTCATTGAGGAGGAATTTGGCCTTAGCCCCACCACGTTAGCCCAATGCTGGTGGTCTATTCAGTAGGGTGCACCGCGTGTTTGTGGAGTTGACTTGGGTTCCATAAGATGTTGGGCGGAACCTCTTCCCCCCCCCCATTTTTTGGATTAGAAGAATATACACTGCATCACATTATTTTCGAAGTATAAAATGTTAAGTCTCGTTACAACAATAATTTCATTAGCTGCCGCTGATACACTATTGGATGATGTGATGATACGCCCGCCCATAACAACGTGGCGTTAGTTTATATGGTATACACTGCACCACGTCGCACTCGTCACGCATACCAACGTGGCGCTGGTTAGGATCATATACACTACACCATATTCAGACATAAGATGTTAGGTCTCGTTATAGAAATAATTTTATTAGCTACAGCGCTTTCTAAACTTGTACATGGTATACTGGACTAAAGTAGATGATACGCCCGCTTATAACAACCTGGCGGTAGTTAGAATAATATACACTGCACCACGGTATGCTTCAGGCATAAGATGTTAGGTCTCATTATAGAAATAATTTTATTAGTCACAGCGCCCTCCTAACTTGTACTCCTAACTACTACACGCTATACTATACTAACTAAAATATATGATACGCCCGCCCTTAACAACGTGGCGCTAGTTATGATCACACAGAAACCATAGACACCAGGAGATTGGTAACAGTGGTTGCTTTTATTTAAACCAAAAAGAGGAACAGCTTCCGTTGTTCCACATTTACTAATACTCGCTTGGCAACCATTCGCTGGTGGTAGGTCTCTGTTGCCGGAGACCGTCTAAGTACCACTGTACTGTAATCCGGTTTGAAGGACCATTAGCTTATTATTGGCGTAAGGTCTCTGTTGCCGGAGACCGTCTAGGTAGCATTGTAGAGCTTATTGCAGCCGACGACAGTACTGTAATCCGGTTCTGAAGGACTACTAGAAACAAATAGCTGATAATATAGACCGTGACCTGGATATGTTACCCACCATCAGGCTGCAGTGTATCAACTTTATATGTACTACTCACCAAGTAAAATTGTTTGCCACTTCACCGCGGTGATACCAAGGTAGAGTCCGTACACTGCGCTGATGTGGTAAAACGTGTATATGATAATGTTCGTGTACACGAGGCCCAGCTTCTCCTCCTTCTCGCTGACCACCGGCTCCTTCACCTCCGTGTGGAAGTCCTCCAGGGAGCTCGCGACGGGGTTCGGTGTCATTGTTCAACCTGAATGTGGTACCGATTCATCACTATGGCGCTTCGTAGAGAGGTAGTTGATGGTGAATGATGGGAATGTTAGTGGAGATCTCACCATCATGCATATGATTACCAGACACTCAGGATCTGGAAGAGCGTCGGTGATATGGAAAAGTGGGTTAGGAAATATATAACACCTTCAAAGATGTCACCATCAGGGAATAGTGTTTGGATACTGGTGGTAGTGTCTGTGTTGCTGCAGACCGTCTAGATAGGTACCGCCGCAGCGCCTGTTGCAGCTGTCAAACAGTACTGTGATCCGGTTTGAAGGGCGCTGTTGCTAGTAAAATTACTGGGGTAATGAGACTCAACATTACTGTCTGTCGGCTGCAACAGGAGCTGCGGTGGTACCTACCTAGACGGTCTGTAGCAACAGAGACCTACCAACGGTAGTAGCTATTGGTCCTTCAAACCGGATCACAGTAATGTTCGCACACTGCTGCCTGTCGGCTGCAATAGGAGCTGCGGTGGTACCTACCTAGACGGTCTCCGGCAACGAAGACCTACCAGCGGCGAATGGTTGCAAAGCGAGTATGAAAAAATATGGACAACCAAAATGGTCCCTGTCTTTGGTTTAAATAAAAGCAACCACTTTACCAGAGTCTCCTGGTGTCTTCAGTTTCAGTAGCGAAAGGTTTCTAACGCATCGAATGTATTGCAAACATTTTAAGTACCTAATTTTATAAGTAAGACTTCATACACACGCGAAGCGAAGCGATACAGATGCGATGTTTATTATAGTGTAAAACGAAAGAGGAACAACTATAGATGCGTTTATACGGTTCAGCCCATGTGCGAGAGAGACGGAAGATGTTTCTATACAGCTTCAATATCGCGCTCCGAGTTCCCGCGCTCCGGCCGTAGCGCGCCATCACATTGCGCAGACTCGTCACCGCGATATATTTCTCTCACACTCCGATATACGGAGAGAGAGCGAGAGCGAATGCGTTTCTATTTAGTTTCAATACCGCGCTCCGCGTTCCCGCGCTCCGGCCGTAGCGCGCCATCACACCGCGCAGACTCGTCACCGCGATATATCTCTCTCACACTCCGATATATGGAGAGAGAGCGAGAGGGAATGCGTTTCTATTTAGTTTCAATATCGCGCTCCGCGTTCCCGCGCTCCGGCCGTAGCGCGCCATCACACCGCGCAGACTCGTCACCGCGATATATCTCTCTCACACTCCGATATATGGAGAGAGAGCGAGAGGGAATGCGTTTCTATTTAGTTTCAATATCGCGCTCCGCGTTCCCGCGCTCCGGCCGTAGCGCGCCATCACACCGCGCAGACTCGTCACCGCGATATATCTCTCTCACACTCGGATATATGAAGAGAGAGCGAGAGGGAATGCGTTTCTATTTAGTTTCAATATCGCGCTCCGCGTTCCCGCGCTCCGGCCGTAGCGCGCCATCACATTGCGCAGACTCGTCACCGCGATATATCTCTCTCACACTCGGATATATGAAGAGAGAGCGAGAGGGAATGCGTTTCTATTTAGTTTCAATATCGCGCTCCGCGTTCCCGCGCTCCGGCCGTAGCGCGCCATCACACCGCGCAGACTCGTCACCGCGATATATCTCTCTCACACTCCGATATACGGAGAGAGAGCGAGAGGGAATGCGTTTCTATTTAGTTTCAATACCGCGCTCCGCGTTCCCGCGCTCCGGCCGTAGCGCGCCATCACACCGCGCAGACCCGTCACCGCGATATATCTCTCTCACACTCCGATATACGGAGAGAGAGCGAGAGGAAAATACAAACATTTGTATGTACCTCTCGCCGTACATTACTTTTTTCCCTCTCTCGCTGTTTCATATCTTAATCAGTACAATTTGAAATGCAATCAATGAAAAATCTATCGACGGATCTCTCTGTCTTTCTCTCCTTCTCCATCATCTTCACGGTATATCCATCTCATTCTCTCACATATTATTCAGCTTACAGTTCCTCCATATTGGTCTGGTCACCGTCGCTCGAAGCCGACAGCATCTGTAAACTTTATAGACATCCTTGGTGGTGTAACTGTCGCGTTCCTACCAGCCGCTTTGTGTGGTGGCGGGTACAGTTCCATCTGATGGTCAACATTCAGCTGGTACCAATACCACCTTAATGGCACTGTTCACATGTATATTATACTGGTGGTAACCGCAGTGCCTATTGCAGGCTTCGCTCATTGCCCTTATTGGAACGCCCCTTCCATTAGCAATCTGTAGCTTTGTGGGCGGCAGTGGGCCCAGCGGTGGGAACATTAAAATAGCCAACGCCTCGCTCCCCGTGTGTTCTTATTCATTCTTTAACAATAAAAGTTTCTACTGAACAAAAACAGAAAACATTTCTTTGATATGTATAATTAAAGCTGTGACCTCTGATTGTATAATAATATTATATACGTAAAGTGTTTACGTAGATCCGATTTGAAGGGCGTTGTAGCTGGTGTGATTGCCGGGGTAAGCGAGACCGAAAATATGTCTCAGGCGAAGATTGCAATGAGGCGCAGCGCGTAACATCCTAACTAGCGCCTTATTATGGGCGCTCGTATCACTTACTATCAGGTGATCGTGCCGCTCTTCTCATCGATATATAACCAAAGACGAGGTGGCGTGGTCTTAGAATCTTAGCTTGTTTTTCCAAGGGACGATCAGAAAAAAAGATACATATATACAGGGTGTAAGGTAACAGGTGTAAGAGCTGTGTAAGTGCTAAAGTCCAGCTCGTGTCCTGTCTGTCTGTGTATGGAGTACACCATACGGACACAATCTGTATGGAGTTAGTCATTTTATAAATATTTTACTAAAAATTCGCTGAATTTCTTAGTCATTTCAACACAAATTTTATTGTAATAATTATTGTTTAATCATTGTTTTATCAAATTAAATTAATAATAATCACTTAGAGGCTAAAACTTTTCAATTAAGTTCTTTGAAAGTTGTGACAGTAACAAGTAAGGCGTCATACATTTTTATTTAATCTTAAAATAAACTTTTATTAATAAACAACACGCATACAGCACGTAAATAAGTAGCCGACTTCAATACCTGTCCGACAAGGTACAGGTAAGTACATAAAGTTTATAAAATTTAGAAAAAAAACAGTTGTAACAAAACCTAGTACCATGAAATATCAAACTGTAGAGACTCATAAAAGCAGACGCTGCGGCGGCCCTTAATATAGCTTGTTGTTGTCGTTATAGATATTGAGTCCAGAGCAACAATTTAAAGTAATAATTAATTTAAATTTTACTCAAACTGACGGCCACGGTTACTGATACAGGAACGAAGCCTTTTCCTTAAGTCAGTTCTAGTGACTCGCCCTGTGAGCTGTTCATCTTCTATCAGTAGCGACGACGATGCGCGACTTTAAATCATCTAACGAGTAGTCACTCGAAATATCTAACTATACTTTTAGTTGTGGCAATGCAGTGTATCGTGTCTATAATATCGAGATTATTAAAGTGTTATCTCAGTGATTTGTGATCTAATAATCGTGATTTTTGGCTGCTGAATTAACTGACCGACTCTATTCTGGTTTACCCTCCTGTTGAGTTTGGCTTCAGGTGTTGACGCATAATCGTGTTTTTGCTATAGCAATACTTGCAGGCGCTTTGTATCTAGATATTGCTATTTATTTATTCAAGGCGCTTTTCATTTCCACATAAAATGTCATCAGCTAATCTCACTTGGGGATGCTGCGCCCTAGATATTAAGATAGACTTATCTACTTCTTTCGATAGTGGTACAGATATTTTGGACTTATTATTCTTGTTTAATTTGTTTAACAATAAAATTGACTGCTCCTCAGTTCTATCCAGCTTCAATATTAGGTATCTATTAGAATTACTCCTCTGTCGCCGCCACTGCGGAGATCAGTGCTTTTGATGCTCTGCAAGCTATTGAGCTGCTGCAGTAAACTTGTCGACATCCATGCGGACTCATTATATACATTTCGTAGTGCTGCCCTCCTGCAGACCTGGCACCTTCACTGCTTTGTGACTGCAATTACTTCCGTTATTTACTCTAACCTCTCTTACGCATAAACAGTGAGTACAATAAGTGAATGCCGTGTCTATTTCTTTTCAACACTAATGTGGCCATGGGAGAATACTCTCCCGGCTCCCCTGCGGGGGATTTGATATTTCACCCGCCGCTACCCGTTACACGGCCGCGGAGGATAGGGAGAGCGGCGCATCACAATACCGACATTCCTCTTCACCCTCGCGGCCCCACCTCCGCCGCATCAGCGGTGCGACACCGGTTAGTCGCAGAGGCTACGCGACCCCACCTTGGCTGCAAGGGGCAGTATGAAACCGCCACTGCAGCCCAACCGTCCTCATCGGTGGTAAGCTCCAGGTCACAACCGGTGCTCTAACCTGGAACGGCCGTCTCGGGCTGGCCGGGTAGGTTCCTCTTCGCTTCACCGTGTATTGCGCCACGACTACTCGAGCTCCTCCGCTACGACAAGGCCAGAACCTGTAGGGGGGATCTTATTACCTCGGTAATTTTACTAGCTACAGCACCTTTCAAAGTGATTTTTTTTTTAAAATAATAGACTAAGACATAAACAAATCATTCATTTTTATTTTCATCAAATTTGTAACTTCCGTCTCCGGTTCTCAAGGCCCTGGTCTTGATCATATCACCAGTTGCCGACTTGAGGTCGTAAGCCCAGCCGATCCACGCGAAGAAGTCTATCACCGAAGCGCCAAGGTTCAGCCAGTTGTTTCCCAGCTCGCCGGCCTTGTAGTCCCACGGGAACGCGTGGTGGTAGTTGTGGTAGCCCTCGCCGAGGGACGCCAGCGACACCCCCACGTTCTCCACCGGCCATATGCTGCGGTCGTACGGCTTGCTGCCCCACAAGTGGGCGAAGCTGTTCACCGAGCAGATGGAGTGGACGCCGAGCAGGAACCTCAGTATGTTGAAGTGGAACGCGTTGCCCAGGCTCTCGCCCCAGAGGTACATGGGTATCACCGTCGGCAGCACGTAGCAGATCGTGCCCATGAACGGTATCGCGTACCTTGACGGTGGAGAACGAAAGAGATGCAATTATACTTGTTTAGCATGTGTGCGAGTGAGACGGAAGATGTTTCTATACGGTTTCAATGTAGTGCGTCTCTTTCCCGCGCCCCGGCCGCAGCGCGCTCACATACTACGTAGACTAGTCTCCGCGATGTATCTCTCTCTCACTCTTATGTATGAAGAGTGAGCGAGAGGCAATGCGTTTCTATATAGTCTCCCTATCGCGCGTTTCTTTCCCGCGCTTCGGCCGCAGCGCGCTCACATACTACGTAGACTAGTCTCCGCGTTGTATCTCTCTCTCACTCTTATGTATGAAGAGTGAGCGAGAGGCAATGCGTTTCTATATAATCTCCCTATCGCGCGTTTCTTTCCCGCGCTCCGGCCGCAGCGCGCTCAACATACTACGTAGACTAGTCTCCGCGATGTATCTCTCTCTCACTCTGACATATCGACAAAGAGCGAGAGAGAGATAGAAACTGAAATCTATTGCAAATTATTTATTTAACTTTTCCCTCTTTCATTCTTTCCTACTTCAATAAATAAATCTGTCAATCAATCGCTCTCACTCTCTCTCTCTCTCTCTCTCTCTCTCTCCCTGTTTACCACATCCGCAGTATATCCGTCTCATTCCCTCATTATTAATGTGGTGCCTATCAGGGTGACGTACACTACACCACACTGCGGTCATCGCTTTCATACCACACGAGGTTAACTCGCTTATAGCACTTTTGAGCTGCAGCGCCTTTCAAACCAGTAACAAGCAAGGTGGGCTTACTTCTTCTGGAACATCAGGAGTGGGTTACTGTACACGTCATCCATGTAGACGGTGTTGCCCAGGCGCTTCACCTCCGAGTGCTTCTTGCACATCAGCCAGCCGATGTGGCAGAAGAAGAATCCCCTCTTCGCGTTGTGGGGGTCCGCGTTGGTGTCGGTGTACTTGTGGTGCATCCTGTGGTCCCTGATCCAGTTGCAGCAGCTCAGGTGGCACGATATAGAGTTCCATATGAGGAGTGTGATCTGCAGCGGCATCCTGGCCTTGTAGGCCTTGTGGGTCCACAGCCGGTGCGCGCCGACGGTGATGCCCAGGACCGACAGCATCCATAAGACCACACCTAGGAAGGGAACAAAGAGAACGGAGTCATCTATCATCTGGAGAAGAAGAACTCTAGTTACTTCTTTATTCTGGTGACAATGAAGCTGGTGAAACGTTACAGGCTCCTCAGCATCTTAGTCCTTAGAAAGGAGATCAGCTCCTCATTCATACCAAGAATACCAATGGAGCGGAACAGCTTGACCTCAATCATACCGTCCAAACGAAGGTGTCTCCAGGACAAGGGTGTAGGCATTGGTGACAGGATACAGCTCGTCACCAGCGCAGGACCACATCACCACTTAACACCAGGTGGAGACCTAGTCAAGTACTAGACTGAAGCCGGTAAAACACTTCCGCTTCCTCTTCTCGAGGAATCTTCTTTCATACATACTTTGTCAGCTCATTTCTCTGTCTCCTTTAGATGTAAGGATCGCTGCCGTAGTATATTTCTTTTAGAACGCCCTTCAAACCGGAACAGATAATCAACTCACCAAGTACAATGGTCTGCCATTTGACCGAAGTGAAACCCAAGTAGATACCGTACACCGCGCTGACGTGGTAGAACAGGTATATGAGTACGTTGGTGTAGACCAGCTGGACCTTCTCCTTCTTCTCGCTGATCGGCAGGTCGTGGACTTGCGTGTGGAACTCCTCCACGGACGTGGCAGCTGGGTTCGGCGTCATCCTGCAGTTCTGTAACGAGAGACCGTGATATACTACTGCTGGTAGGTCTCTGCTGCTGCAGACCGTTTAGGTAGGTACCGCCGCAGCGCCTGTTGCAGCTGAGAGACAGTACTGTGATCCGGTTTGAAGGACCTTCAGCTATTACTAGTGGTAGTGTCTCTGTTGCTGCAGACCGTCTAGGTAGGTACCAGCGCAGCGCCTGTTGCAGCCGACAGACAGTACTGTGATCCGGTTTGAAGGGCGCTGCAGCTATCATTGCTGGTAGGTCTTTCTTGTTGGAGACTCTCTAAGCACCACCGCTGCTTCTATTCCCTACCGTTTTATAATGATCTGCATATATCGATGTTCACCGGTTTGAAGGACTTTACAGCTAATGCGAATTTACTGGACTAACGATTCAGTGTAAACATCCTAACGGAAGTAACACTCATAATTGGGTGAACGTTTTCATCATGGAAAAAAAAAGGTGATGGTGATGGTAATGCTGGTGGTGGTGGTTGGTGTGTTTACGGGGGGTGGGGGGGGGGTGTCTAATAATGTTGACATGGGCTTTAGTATGAACGTCTCACCTGTCCGACGCTGTGCGCGAACTGGTTGCGCGCCACGCGCCCACCCATCCTTTTATATGACTCAAAATATTCGTATAATATTCATTTTTCGACCGACATTTTGAATCGATTAAATAATATTATTCGATTATTCAAATAGTCGATATTGGAAACAATAGGCGACGCGACCTTTGACCCCGGCGTCCGACTGTGATTGCGTGGAAAAAAAAAAAAACTGCGCACAACAAAATAAATGTCTAATTATATTCAATATCAATTAATTTTAAAATTTAACATTGTGGGCGGCAAAATCCCAACAGTGGGAATAACAAAAAAATTTACAACTTTCCTTACCATGACTTAATTTTGTACGGCCAATGTGTGAGAATACAAATGCAATTTTTTACTGCTGCACCACTCTGTGATGGTGTCGAAGAAACAGAGAGGTGAAGTAGATACAGACACGTGTCTTTCTAGAGATACGTGTCGAAGAAACAGAGAGGTGAAGTAGAAACAGACACGTGTCTTTCTAGAGATACGTGTCGAAGAAACAGAGAGGTGAAGTAGAAACAGACACGTGTCTTTCTAGAGATAGATGTCGAAGAAACAGACAGGTGAAGTAGAAACAGACACGTGTCTTTCTAGAGATAGGTGTAGAAGAAACAGACAGGTGAAGTAGAAACAGACACGTGTCTTTCTAGAGATAGGTGTAGAAGAAACAGACAGGTGAAGTAGAAACAGACACGTGTCTTTCTAGAGATAGGTGTAGAAGAAACAGACAGGTGAAGTAGAAACAGACACGTGTCTTTCTAGAGATAGGTGTAGAAGAAACAGACAGGTGAAGTAGAAACAGACACGTGTCTTTCTAGAGATAGGTGTAGAAGAAACAGAGAGGTGAAGTAGAAACAGACACGTGTCTTTCTAGAGATACGTGTCGAAGAAACAGAGAGGTGAAGTAGAAACAGACACGTGTCTTTCTAGAGATAGATGTCGAAGAAACAGACAGGTGAAGTAGAAACAGACACGTGTCTTTCTAGAGATAGGTGTAGAAGAAATAGATAGATGAAGTAGAAACAGACACGTGTCTTTCTAGAGATAGGTGTAGAAGAAACAGACAGGTGACTCTGTCCCACTGTTGGGGCACAAGCCTACCCTCAATATCAGCGCGATGGGCCATAGTCACCACACTGGCCCAACGCCTTAGAACAAATTCCCATTCACGTGCAGCTATCCTCGCGACGTTCTCCTTCAGATATGTACACAACTTGAATATTGAACTCGTTGGTACATACCGGGATTCGAACTCCCGACCTTCGGACCGAAGGCCGCACACTCTAACCGCCACACCGGCTGGTACTCACCACCTAAACATCAACGTCTGCGAACCCTGAACTTGGTGACGGTTAATTGATAATTGATTCATCGGTAATATATTCAAATGATGCGAACGTTAATTGCCGGTTAACTTAACGATTAAGTTATACTTACATTAAACTTAACGCTCGTAATTGTTTAAGTAGTGATTAAGTTAACTCTACTTTGTATCCCGACGATACGCTTTAACTAACAATAACGCATCTCTCTCACAGCACCGCATTGCGCTCGTCGCTTGGGACATGAGATGTCGAGTATCGTTACCCCATTACACTAACTATAGCGCCCTTCAAACCGGATCACAGTAATGTTTGGATAGTAGTCTGTCGCTGCGGTGGTACCTACGTAGACGGTTTGTACTGAGTCCTACCACCAGTAATAATTATTGGTCCTTCAAACCGGATCGAAGTAACAGTGTTGTGATCCGGTGCAGCGCCTATTGCAGCCGACAGACATTACTGTGATCCGGTTTGAAGGGCGCTGAAGCTATCACTGATGGAATGTGTCTGTTAAGGGTGACAGTCTAGGTAGGTACCGCCGCATCTCCTATCGTAGCCGACAGAGAGCAGTGTGCAAACATTACTGTGATCCGGTTTGAAGGGCGCTACAGTTAGTGTTATTACTGCGATAATAATGACTCATCATCTATTTCTCTAGCTGACGAGCACTGTATGGTGTAGTGTTTACTATTCTAACAAACGCTATGTTATCGGCGGGAGTATCACTTACCATCAGGTGAACGTCCAGCTCGCTTTAAGCGATTGGCAGAATAAAAAGAAATACTTTGCCCAAAACTATCAAATCCCAGCAGTGGGCATATAAATGGTGATGAAATGTTTCCTAGTTCTCTTCTGGTTACCACCAGCCCAGTGTAGTGCGACGGTGATGATGGAAACGAGAGTAGAGCCTTGAGTACAGTCAGGTGGGAAATTACCGTCGAATTGGAAAAGGGGGCAAAAGGGGGACGGACGTGAGTATACCACGAGATGGTAGAGAGATAAAATTAAATTGGAAACTTTTGTTCGCGTTGAGTTAAAGAGAAGAACCGGTGCGTTCTGCGGTTAACGCCGAGCTTTTATGCTTGGCGTTCACCTGATGGTAAGTGATACGCCCGCCTATAACAATACGCCGTTAGGATGGTATATACATCACCACATTGCGCTCGTCGCTTAAGACTTAATATTATTTTTTTATTCAATAAAGCGACGAGACGAGCGTGGCGTTGATCTGATGGTAAGTGATACGCCCGCCTATAACAACGCGGCGTTAGGATGGTATATACAACACTACATTGCGCTCGACGTAGACATAAGACGTTGAGCTTCTAAATCCAAGCCAACCTCACCAGCTCGTGCATTCTGCTTATCAACAAACGCCTGCTCTGGCTCCCACCGACCCGCATTAAGCCAGTGTGGTGGGAAATGCCCCAAATCCCCCCCCATAAGAGCCCCTACATACGACAACTCCTCCGAGCGATTTTTCAAATTTCATATGGGGAAAATGTGTACGTATTAACTAATATATATGTTTCTCTAATTATATTTCCACTCGTACATTCACTAAGATATTTATGTGGGCATCCTTAGTGAAGGCCTGTGCCCAGCAGTGGGCATCTATCGGCTTATGATGATGAAAAAACAATCGATTGATAAGCTTGTATACGGAGCTGCTACTAAGAGATGGGCTCCATATTTAAAATTCACCGCGTGCGTACGACTCGCTCGCCCGTAGTGCCGTCCCGCTCGCACACGCCGCGTGCGAGCGGGACGGACATAGCCTACTGCACGTTCGCGCTCCACCGCGATGTGCCTTAGAGGAAAAACGCGAAGTTTTATTTGACTTCGCGGATATACAGTTGCGTGGAAACATTGCCGTGTTCCGGTTTGAAAGGCGCCGTAGCTAGTGACGTTATTGGGGTAAAGAGATTTATTATCTTATGTCTCAATATGAGTGTATATATATATTAAGTCGATAATATATCATTGAGTAGTATATACTTGAAACCTTCTAAAGTGGTGGTATACTGTTGGTACAGACCGTCTAGGTAGGTACTAACAGACACCTACCAGCAGTAGTAGCTATAACGCCCTTCAAACCGGATCACAGTACTGTCTGTCGGCTGCAACAGGCGCTGCGGTGGTACCTACCTAGACGGTCTGCAGCAACAGACAATTACCAGCAGTAGTAGCTATAACGCCCTTCAAACCGGATCACAGCACTGTCTGTCGGCTGCAACAGACGCTGCGGCGGTACCTACCTAGACGGTCTGCAGCAACAGAGACGCTACCACTAGTAATAGCTGATGGTCCTTCAAACCGGATCACAGTACTGTCTGTCGGCTGCAACAGGCGCTGCGGTGGTACCTACCTAGACGGTCTGCAGCAACAGACACCTACCAGCAGTAGTAGCTATAACGCCCTTCAAACCGGATCACAGCACTGTCTGTCGGCTGCAACAGACGCTGCGGCGGTACCTACCTAGACGGTCTGCAGCAACAGAGACGCTACCACTAGTAATAGCTGATGGTCCTTCAAACCGGATCACAGTACTGTCTGTCGGCTGCAACAGGCGCTGCGGTGGTACCTACCTAGACGGTCTGCAGCAACAGACAATTACCAGCAGTAGTAGCTATAACGCCCTTCAAACCGGATCACAGCACTGTCTGTCGGCTGCAACAGACGCTGCGGCGGTACCTACCTAGACGGTCTGCAGCAACAGAGACGCTACCACTAGTAATAGCTGATGGTCCTTCAAACCGGATCACAGTACTGTCTGTCGGCTGCAACAGGCGCTGCGGTGGTACCTACCTAGACGGTCTGCAGCAACAGACACCTACCAGCAGTAGTAGCTATAACGCCCTTCAAACCGGATCACAGCACTGTCTGTCGGCTGCAACAGACGCTGCGGCGGTACCTACCTAGACGGTCTGCAGCAACAGAGACGCTACCACTAGTAATAGCTGATGGTCCTTCAAACCGGATCACAGTACTGTCTGTCGGCTGCAACAGGCGCTGCGGTGGTACCTACCTAGACGGTCTGCAGCAACAGACAATTACCAGCAGTAGTAGCTATAACGCCCTTCAAACCGGATCACAGCACTGTCTGTCGGCTGCAACAGACGCTGCGGCGGTACCTACCTAGACGGTCTGCAGCAACAGAGACGCTACCACTAGTAATAGCTGATGGTCCTTCAAACCGGATCACAGTACTGTCTGTCGGCTGCAACAGGCGCTGCGGTGGTACCTACCTAGACGGTCTGCAGCAACAGACACCTACCAGCAGTAGTAGCTATAACGCCCTTCAAACCGGATCACAGCACTGTCTGTCGGCTGCAACAGACGCTGCGGCGGTACCTACCTAGACGGTCTGCAGCAACAGAGACGCTACCACTAGTAATAGCTGATGGTCCTTCAAACCGGATCACAGTACTGTCTGTCGGCTGCAACAGGCGCTGCGGTGGTACCTACCTAGACGGTCTGCAGCAACAGACAATTACCAGCAGTAGTAGCTATAACGCCCTTCAAACCGGATCACAGCACTGTCTGTCGGCTGCAACAGACGCTGCGGCGGTACCTACCTAGACGGTCTGCAGCAACAGAGACGCTACCACTAGTAATAGCTGATGGTCCTTCAAACCGGATCACAGTACTGTCTGTCGGCTGCAACAGGCGCTGCGGTGGTACCTACCTAGACGGTCTGCAGCAACAGACACCTACCAGCAGTAGTAGCTATAACGCCCTTCAAACCGGATCACAGCACTGTCTGTCGGCTGCAACAGACGCTGCGGCGGTACCTACCTAGACGGTCTGCAGCAACAGAGACGCTACCACTAGTAATAGCTGATGGTCCTTCAAACCGGATCACAGTACTGTCTGTCGGCTGCAACAGGCGCTGCGGTGGTACCTACCTAGACGGTCTGCAGCAACAGACAATTACCAGCAGTAGTAGCTATAACGCCCTTCAAACCGGATCACAGCACTGTCTGTCGGCTGCAACAGACGCTGCGGCGGTACCTACCTAGACGGTCTGCAGCAACAGAGACGCTACCACTAGTAATAGCTGATGGTCCTTCAAACCGGATCACAGTACTGTCTGTCGGCTGCAACAGGCGCTGCGGTGGTACCTACCTAGACGGTCTGCAGCAACAGACACCTACCAGCAGTAGTAGCTATAACGCCCTTCAAACCGGATCACAGCACTGTCTGTCGGCTGCAACAGACGCTGCGGCGGTACCTACCTAGACGGTCTGCAGCAACAGAGACGCTACCACTAGTAATAGCTGATGGTCCTTCAAACCGGATCACAGTACTGTCTGTCGGCTGCAACAGGCGCTGCGGTGGTACCTACCTAGACGGTCTGCAGCAACAGACACCTACCAGCAGTAGTAGCTATAACGCCCTTCAAACCGGATCACAGCACTGTCTGTCGGCTGCAACAGACGCTGCGGCGGTACCTACCTAGACGGTCTGCAGCAACAGACACCTACCAGCAGTAGTAGCTATAACGCCCTTCAAACCGGATCACAGTACTGTCTGTCGGCTGCAACAGACGCTGCGGTGGTACCTACCTAGACGGTCTGCAGCAACAGACACCTACCAGCAGTAGTAGCTATAACGCCCTTCAAACCGGATCACAGCACTGTCTGTCGGCTGCAACAGACGCTGCGGCGGTACCTACCTAGACGGTCTGCAGCAACAGAGACCTACCAGCAGTAGTCACAATTAGGTCGTTGGGTGGGAATGGGGGGGAGTATTTTAATATTTTAACATTATTGACGTGTTGCTTTATTTTAGTCTCACATCGTCAACTTTTTTTTTTTTTTATTCGTCAAAACGGCGGGCAAGCTTCATCACCTGATGGTAAGTGATACGCCTGCCCATAACACGGCGCCAGTCAGAATGATAAACACGTTGCGTAAAAAAAAAATCAATAATTACAACGCCCTTTAAACCGGACCATAGCAACGTTTGCTTACTGTTTGGAGTTTCGGTGGTACCTGGACGGTCTACAGTGACGGTCACCTACCACCAAACAAACGACTGCCATGTTTAAGTAATTTACATCGATCAGCTGTTACCGTGTACGGTGGAAGTTAAACTACATTATACGTTCGAGCAGCGGCCATTTTGTTTTGAGTGCGGCCGCCATTTTGTGTCGTCAATTTGCCGCGCTTTTACTTTGCTATAAAATTTCCATTAGTTATTAATTTGTTGATAAATCTATTTATCGATTGTACTATAATGTTGATTAGGTGATGTCCTGTGTTGTAGAAGTCGACTAAAACGGTCTTCGGTCCTCGAAGTGACATGTCTGGTGTAGCATAGCGAGTGAGGGTCCATGGGTTCTGCAGGATCATCATTACTGGGTAGGTCTTCGTTCCCACTGAAAAGGTTTCCGCTTTGTGGCGGTGGGACTTGGTCAACCGGCTCGAGGTGGACGCTCCAGGTGAGCTCCAGGACCTCACTTCGGATGTGTGCTGGTGAGCTGCGGAAGCAGACTTGCACTACCCTTCGCAGCCGTGGTGGTGTGGAGGGTGAGGAACATCGGTGTGACGTTTCGCTGCTCCTTCTCTTTCACGGCCGTATATCGGTTGGCAGCGGAATCCAAGATCAGATGCGCTGGAAGGAGTCAAAAGAGTTATCTCTGTTAGCTTCCATGGCTAATCTGGGTGACGGATTCAAAGAGATCCATAACCCAGATGAGGTTAAAAGGCCTAGAGGAAAGCTCGCTGCATATTCCGGCACGATCTTATAGAGATGGAAAGAGGGGGGTTTCTCCTCCCGAGAGGTTTTACCATCCAGTTCTTTGTTTGCTGAACCCTGGCTCCCTGCTGCTGCCAGCAGAGGAGACGTAGAGCATAGGCTTTACAATTAACAGCTTAATTGTCTTATAAAAGATTAGTATTTTGCCTAATGTGTGAATGAGATAGATATACTGCAAAGGTGGGAAATAGAGAGAGCGAGAGAGAGAGAGAGAGTGATCGAAAATTTTGTTGTCGTTTGAAGTAACAAACAAGGAAAGAAAGACAAGAGTATAATAATATAAACGACCTTAACGTTTCTGTCTCTGTCTCTCTTCATATATCAGAGTGAGACAGATACATTGTCGTGACTAAACTGCGCGGTGTGTTGGCGCGCTGCGGTCCGGAGCGCGGGAAATAGACGCGCGATATTGAAACTTAATAGAAACGCATTCCCTCTCGCTCTCCTCTTATTTGACAGAGTGAGAGAGATACATCGCGGTGACTAGTCTGCGCGGTGTGTTCCCGCGCGCGAAAAGCAGTCGGCGCGCTGCGGGCCGGAGCGCGGGAAAGAGACGCGCGATATGGAGACTGAATAAAACCATCTTCCGTCCCACTCGCACACACGCCAAACGCTACGAACACATTAACAATCGTTTCAAATACGTCAAATACAATTCGCGCCAAAAAGTTTCAAAATGAAAACTCCTCTAACGTAACGCTTTATTGTACAAAATTATTTAAATTAAAATAAATTACAACCGCGGCGATGTGCTTAAGGTAAATTAGATTTCTTTACTATCTAACAAACGTGGGCGCTACCCTGACCCCTTAACCACCTCCACCCTCCCAACCCCGTCCCGTTCACAAAGTAAATGTTTTGTTTCAAACAATTACCCTGCCGTCACACGGGCGCGCGCCAAAGGAGTGGATTACTTTGATCGCTAGCCTTTGTGGTCCTCACGGAGACTACACACTACACACTATACACTACAGACTACAGACTACATGTATATATATACACATATGTATATATTCACACAAAGATTTTACAATGATAATGTAAATAATCCAAATGAGTCATCAAAGTTATCAGCATCACTGATACATCTCTCTCACTCTCCAATTCTTTATCCTGGAAGTGAAAAGGAGAATAATTCTATATCCTGTTACTCCGGTAATCTCACCACAAGATCCTTGGTAACGTTTAACGGTAACCGAACTGTTATCGCTTTTCACCGGAAATCACCGGAAGGACTAACAGACGCGCGTTAAACTTTAGATGCTGTTACTTCACTAAAACTTGGTTCAGATGCGACACACTACAAACCTGATTTACGAAAAAAGTACTCTTGTTCATGGTAGATACTATTTAATATAAAAAAAATCACTTCCGTTTTATCCGCCATGTCAACCAATCTGTGAAAGTCTAACAATTGGGAATTGTTGGGGATGTTTATTATTAATTATCAGTAACAGCAGTAATTACCTTTCATCATCATCTTCATCGTTAACCTCGGCATCGTCCTCATCATCATCATCATCCCCCACATCATTGTCATCGCCATCTTCATAACCATCGTCACTATCATCATCATCATCATCCCCCACATCATCGTCATCGCCATCTTCATAACCATCGTCACTATCATCATCATCATCATCCCCCACATCATTGTCATCGCCATCTTCATAACCATCGTCACTATCATCATCATCATCATCCCCCACATCATCGTCATCGCCATCTTCATAACCATCGTCACTATCATCATCATCATCATCATCCCCCACATCATCGTCATCGCCATCTTCATAACCATCGTCACTATCATCATCATCATCATCATCATCCCCCACTTTATTGTCATCGCCCTCTTCATAACCATCGTCACTATCATCATCATCATCATCATCCCCCACATCATCGTCATCGCCATCTTCATAACCATCGTCACTATCATCATCATCATCATCCCCCACTTCATTGTCATCGCCATCTTCATAACCATCGTCACTATCATCATCATCATCATCCCCCACATCATCGTCATCGCCATCTTCATAACCATCGTCACTATCATCATCATCATCATCTCCCACATCATTGTCATCGCCATCTTCATAACCATCGTCACTATCATCATCATCATCATCCCCCACATCATCGTCATCGCCATCTTCATAACCATCGTCACTATCATCATCATCATCATCACCCACATCATCGTCATCGCCATCTTCATAACCATCGTCACTATCATCATCATCATCATCCCCCACATCATCGTCATCGCCATCTTCATAACCATCGTCACTATCATCATCATCATCATCCCCCACATCATCGTCATCGCCATCTTCATAACCATCGTCACTATCATCATCATCCCCCACATCATCGTCATCGCCATCTTCATAACCATCGTCACTATCATCATTATCAACATCTCTGTTGTCTTCTTCATTAATATCCTCATCACCTTCATCATCACAACCGTCATGATCATCACCGCAATTATCACCAACATTGTTACTGTCTTCACCATCATCGACATCCTTATCATCGTCCTCTGCTATTTCAAACCACTGTTGCCGGTTCGAAAGGCGCTGTAACTAATGATGTTACTGAAGTAACAAGCCTACATAACATGAACCATGGACCTGAGTGTTGCTGCCAGGAGCCAAGGATCCGATTGGACCCTCGGACCTCCTTCCTGAGTCGTGTAAAATAGCATGTGCTTATACTATAAAGGAAACGTCCACGCTCCACATTCACCCTTCATCTTATATCCTCACATCTTTATGAGGGTGTTCAATGGATGCCGTCTGGAGGTGATCCTGAAGATGTTCAGATCCGGAGCGGTCGTTGTACTATCGATCTCGCCGTCACAGCGGTTCGATTCCCGCTCCGACTTTACGAGTTCGGATGATCGGGTTCCTCTCGGTTTACGTCTGATCTCAAATGTATACAGTACTCCGTCCGCGAGGAGTTGCGGATGCTGCCGAGCTATTGAGGTCAAGGGAGGGCCTGTAACTGGCAATCAGAGTTGGCGAGTTTCGGCACAACGTGATTAATCTAAATCCTCGCGGGACTGGTGTCAGCGTGGAAGATAGGTACGCGGCCGAGGATCTGACCGAAGAAGTATCACCATAATTATCATCAGCGTCTTCGTCTCCATCATTATCATCATCACCGTCGTAATATCATCATTATCACCTATGTCGTCATCGTCTCCCGCTTCTATTAACTCCCTTACATTACTATTAACCCTTTCTGGTTTCCGTTCACTCCTCTTTAGTTTCTCTTAAGCCCCCCTTAAAATTTCTAGACTTGCTGGCAGGGCTGTAGTCTCCAGCTAATCAGAGTCAGACTAACGTAAGCCCTGTCTGTCGTAGAAGGCGACTAAAAACGGTCTGAGAGTTTCGCAGGACTTGAGGGTGGGGGCCGTTATCGTTCAACCAGCGCACCTGCGTGGACCAGCCTAGGAGGGTTAAGCCCCTCCCCTCAGAGACGTGTTCAAAGAAAGCGTAGAAAGGCACCGGTGTGATCCCGGAGCCTCTCCGAATGCACAGATGCAGAGCACAAAGAGGATTTTAGTGAGTAAAAATCTCACAAAACTCTGACATCCACAAAAAAAAAAAAAAAAAAAAAAAAAAAAAAAAAAAAAAAAATCAAGTAACGCCCTTGTACCGGTAGAGGTAGTGTTGGGAGGCCTCCCACAAGGTGGAGCGACGACCTGATGAGAGCGGCGGGAACCCACTGTCGGCAACCGGTCGATGTGGTGATCTTCCGGGGAGACCTATATCCAGCTGTGAGCGTCTATCGGCTGATGATGATGATGAAGCCGCTTCCCGTTTCCATTTACCATATAAAACCCCCCCACACACACAGTTCAAATTAACCGCTGACCACTGGCGATGTGGTGGTTAATAAATTACCGGTAACAAGATTGAAATAAACGTTTTAATCGTCGCTCGCCGACGGCAACGGCTCCGTTATATCGTTAACGTCTCGCAGGCCGGAAGTTGGCCGTTAACCAATAAGGCTCACTTCCGGCGGGCTCTGCCGGACCGGAAGTTCCGGCGGGCATCGAAGATATTCGCAGGACCTAGGCGCAGAATATCCGACCTAAATAACACTGTGACCTAATGGTGGCTGGTTACGATGAAATATATTGCGCCTATCGCTAATAGGTTACATCAAGTCTAATTACCGCGGTAATTTTACTAATTACAGCGCCCTTTACTACACGACAATACCACGCTAGTTAGAATGGTCTACACTGAGTTACATTGTACTTATCGGAAGGACATGGGATGTTAAGTCTAATTACCGCAGTAATTACCTACATATATATATCCTCAGAATTTTGTCTAGTTCATCATCAGCCCATAGACTCCTACTAATCTAATATGGAGGTTAATTATTTTAGTATTGAGAGATCTACTAAAGCCGATGTTCTCATTACTCATACTAATTCATTATCACTGTATACAGAGTGTTTAAAAATACATACATTAAATGTTTATTTCATGATACAGTACGGGTTCCGTGTGTATATATACAGGGTGTATACACTGGTGCAGCCGAGCTGACGCGTCAGCTGTTCTTGTTGTTCGGAACGAGCGCTAATAGACGAATGCGTTCGAAGAGCGGCGCCGCGAGCGGGCACTGCAGCCGTCCCTTTCGCACTCGGGGAGACGCGCCGCGCGCGAGCGGGACGGGTAGAGCGACGTCACGCCGCGCGCATGCGCAATACACGAGCGCGGCGTACGCATGCGTCGAACGCGCCGGCGTTCAGTTAAACGACGTATAAACAATATACACGAGTATTGTTTTCCGTTTAAAGTATTAGAGGTCTGTTATAATACACAGCTGTTATATTCGCGAGGTCTCAAAGGCCTCGGACGGACCCCTACGAGTCTTAATAATTCAGCGGCCGCCGGTTTGTGAGCCGCCGTAATAATTAAACAGACCTCCGATGAGAGTTGTATAGGAGAGTAGCCAAAGTCAAAACGCCCACATCTTCCTTTTTATTGCCCACAGCTGGACGTAGATCTTTATATGTAATCTACACAACCTGTCCTTCGTTACCCGCATCCAGCATCTCCATATCTTTATTGACATTACAACAGCTCAAAATGTCTACAGCTAGATAAGCTCCTTCAAGGATCACTATATCTATATGCATCGATTTAATCCTTTCAGAACTTCCATTTTCAGATGATGCCCACAGCTGGTCCTAGACCGAATAGTACCGATCAATCCCACTTTAACTGCTCTAACTCAAACTTTATAGAATTTATTGCTAATACGAGGATGCCCACGGCTGGAGTTAGACGTCTCAAATATCTTAATGTGATCGATCCCACTATGACTGCATGCACTGACTCAACTTTATAAACCTTACATTATTAACCGGAAGTTACTTAGAACTTTTTATAGAATACATGCATACGGATGTGTGCACACAGCTATGTAGAAAATGCCCACTGTTGGACGTACGCATCGATCTCTTATGCCCACATCAAACGATCTCCCGCTGACTATCAAGCGACTCCACCTTCATACATACCTCTATATACTAGTTTCAGATATTAATTAACTCTAAAGAAAATAAAAACTTTGCTTAATTAAAAAAAAAATGGTGGCTAAAGTAATAACCTATATATTTAGCTATATTCTGGTAAAAGCCGTTTCAAAATCGGTTGAACCGTTTCGTAGATAGGCCAGTACAAACATTGAGGTAAGCTAAATTTTCAAGTTAGTATTATCATAGTATTTTTAGTTAGTAATTTGGCGGTGATTATGCTGATATGCCGCTGAGGGGGGGTAGCTGTTCAACGGCTTGTGGTCCAGGGAAAGGTTGAGGGTGCCCGGCAACGAGGAAGAATGGCTGAGCAGATAAAGGCGGCAATAGAACGTTACCACTACATGAATGTACTAGTAAGGCGGCCATTAGAGAGGAATTGCGACGTGCTGTTCACCAACAGCTGGAGACCACGTTCACTCTGTAAAGAGTGTTACAGAAGAAGAAGAGGAAAGGATACACTACACTGCACTCATAACCTTAACCCAGATTGTTTCATTCCCTCTCTATACCCTCCAATAAACCACGTTTGCACACAACCGTCTAGCGGCATAAACAACTGCAGTGAGTCTCAGTAAGAGACCTGTTATCAATACTAAGTATCAATATATAGTATCTAAATCGAACATGGTATATGATATCTCACCGCAGTAACAGCCATTAAGGTGTGTATACATGGTGAGTTATACAGCTCACAATGGATGTGAGGATGAGATGTTTACACTGCACTCCATCAGCGGTGAGGGTACTTAAGTTTTTTTTTTTATTCCATTAAACGAGGAGACGAGCTGGACGTTCACCTGATGGTAAGTGATACGCCTGATTATATTATGGCGATAGTTAGGATGGTATGCACTGCACTACATTGTGATCGTAGCCTGAGACATAAGATGTTCAGTCTCGTTACCGCAGTAATTAGCAGACAGTACTGTGCAAACATTGTGATCCGGTTTGAAGGGTGCTGAAGCTATTACTGCTGGTAAGTCTCTGCTGCTACAGACCGTCTCGGTAGGTACCGCTACAGCGACTATTGCAGCCGACAGACAGTACTGTGCAGACATTACTATGATCCGGTTTGAAGGGCGCGGTAGCTAGTGTAATTACTGGGGTAATTACTCAACATGTTATCTCCCAAGCGAAGAGCGTTGAGTAATGCAGTGTATATAATCTTAACTGGCGCCGTGTTATGGGCGGGTGTATCACTATCAGGTGAACGTGAAAAAAGATATTTAAAATGATTCTCAACAGTCAAATATATATTATAGAATTTGTAATCCACTATTTTCATATTATCGTTCCCACTGCTGGGACTTTGGGCTTTCAGTTACATGAAAGAAATCTTGATACTTGTAAAGGATGTGCTCAAGCAGAGCTCAGTGTGAATCAATGCAGAGCACATACACGTCCGATCGTTTAAACTTAAGTTTTTTTTCTTAATTTTCACGTTAAAGTAAGTTATTTTTTTAAAATAAGCAGCCTAAGTTAAACCTGATGACCTAAGCTACGTAAGTTATAAGTTTCATTAAGATCGGTTCAGCCGATTCAGAGATTAGTCAGAACAAAGATACAGTGGAGATATTATTGAATTGCCTTTTGTGTATCATATAAATGGTTGGAAAGTCATTTTTATGTTACAGATGTAAACGTATGTAGTGTGCATATTCGAGGTGGTTGTTAATAAAAAATCCAATGTCCTCCCCCACCAGGAGCTGTTCCGATAAATAGATTCCCCCGATAACCTCATGAAGAGTAATCAAAAGCTTTAAGAGCGGCAGCGGGGAGTGTAACTCGATATCCGAGCAATCAGGAGTCGCGCAGGGCGCGCGCTCGGGCCGGTTCTGTTTAGCCTGCAGGCATTTTGGTGGAAGACCTAGGTATTATTTTTTAGGTCCTAATCATTGTTCGACTGATGCTGATTGGTGTGATAAAAAAAAATCACAAGTCACCATCACCACAAGAATGTCACCAGCAAATCCTGAAACGTTTATCATTGACTATTGCAATTTTGAACTGGCTGTGGCTTTCGATAATGATGACGTCATCACCTTTTTGATAGAGTGGGGGTATTTAAATATAACCCTGTCTTCCAGAGAGGAGTGAGCTTGTAGACGATGTTCAGCTCATCACCTTCTCCAACCTCTTCATCTCTAAAATAGAGTTAAGTGATGGACTAGACAGACCTGGAATTTCGTTTCAACCGCAAAACCCGCTTCGTGACAGATCACCGGTAAAATCTCTCAACATGAATTACCGGTAACTGACTCTGTTACCGTTCGGAGATAATGTGTTTGTACTTGGCACAGATCTATATCCTTACTATCATCATCATCGCCATCATTTTAAACATCCATATTGAGATCATTAGCGTCATCATTATAAGCAATATTATGGTCATCATCAATATCACGTTCGTCATTAGCAATATGAAGATCGTCATCATCATTATCATCGTCATCATCAGTACTGTCATCATCATCAACATCAACATTATCATCGTCATCATCAGTACTGTCATCATCATCATCATCAACATTATCATCGTCATCATCAGTACTGTCATCATCATCAACATCAACATTATCGTCGTTATCATCATTAGCAACATTATCACCAGTACTGTCATCATCATCAACATCAACATTATCATCGTTATCATCAGTACTGTCATCATCATCAATATCAACATCATCATCATCATCATCATCTGATCAGCCGTCTACTGCTAGATACAGGCCGCATGTCTCTGATATCTTTATCGGTGACTTCGTAAAGCATCGCGACTGCCGATGTCCTCCGATATTGAATTAAGCCTCGCTACCGCCTTCAAACCGGGCCCCCGATACTCGATACATTCACTCAATTTGCCGTTCGTATATCACATTAAATTATACTTTACGGTAAGTGTATATATAATTAGTTTACCCCCGGCCCCGTTGTTCAACGGCTAAGTGTGACGGGGGGGTCCTAGGCTCAATACCTAGGCTGTCTAAAATTGGTACCTAGTTTTCTTTTTTGTTTTACATGGGGGAAATGCCTACGCATACTCGCCCTCGCGGGGGCAAGGACGAGTTATGTCGGACTTGCACCGACTAAAACCCCCACGATGTTCCTCCTCATCGCCATGATGGCAGGGTCACGGGAACGCAAGCACTCAACCGCGACCCTGCCGGCGCTGGCTGCTTGCGCAGCTCCACCTCGGGGGGAGGGATGAACCCTTTCCAGGGCGCGCCGGAACATGCAGCGCGCCCCCTCCTCGACCTCATGCGTGTGCGGGCGACCGGTTCCCCCGAACCTGTCGCCCAGAGGCCATGGGAGCCACTGGAGAAAACCTCTCCCGGCTCCCCGCGGCGGAGAGATGTTAGGCCCGCCGCTACCTGTTAACGGCCGCGGAGGATAGGGAGAACGGCGCATCGCAATACCGACACTCCGCTTCCTCCGCGGCCCCACCGCCGCCGCATCGCCAGTGCGACACCGGTTGGCCGCAGAGGGTACTCCCACCGCGATCTCACCTCGGCTGCAGGGGCGGTTTTATACCGCCCCTGCAGCCCCCGGCCGCTCCGGTGAGCTCTAGTTACCCCAACCGGTGCTCGAACCTGTAGCGGCCGCTTCGGCCAGCCCTTCCCCGCGGGCCGGCCGGATGGGTTCCACTTGGCTTCACCGTGTACCGGACCACAGTTACTAAGCCCCTCCGCCACGACAAGGCGAGAACCCGTTGGAGGGAAAAATTGGTACCTAAATATATAGGTTGAATAGGTTGTGACTTTTACACTACGTGGTATTAGAAACTCAATCGAAATTAATTCACGATTTTATATTATATATTTACATACGGAACCCTAATTCTCATTAGCCTATATCGCAGACTATATCTACAGCTATCTATTGGTAGTCATATTAAAATCGGTTCAGCCGTTTCCGAGATTATTGGCTACCAGCGTAAACAGATCTACTCCCATTGGTTAGTGCGTTGTAATATGAGAGTCCGCGGTTCGATTCCTGCACCATGTGGTGCAGCTGGTGGTAAGATCCCTTCGCTTAGTTAATCACCACCGTATACCATCACCCAGTGCATCCTAGTCGTGTACCTTAAGGAGACACCTGCCATATAGATTTTTACTGGTGGTAGGTCTCTTGTTCGTAGGGACCGTCTTGGTATCATCGTAGCCCGTATTGCAGCCGACAGACAGTACTGTGATCCGGTTTGAAGGGCGCTGTAGCTATTACTGGTGGTAGGTCTATATTGTTGGAGACTATCTAAGTAGGTACGACAGGAGTGCCTATTGTACCCGACGACCCTTTTGTGCAGGCATTTCTCTGATCTGGTTTGAAGGGCCCTATAGCTATTACTGCTGGTAGTGTCTCTGTTGCTGCAGACCATCTAGGTAGGTACCACCGCAGCGCCTGTTGCAGCCGATAGACAGTACTGTGCAAGCATTACTGTAATCCGGTTTGAAGGGTGCTGTAGCTAGTGTGATTACTGGAGTAATAAGAATCAACATCTTATATGTCGTGCAACGAGCGTAATGTGGTGCAGTGTATATCCTCCTAACTAGCGCCGGGTTCTCATGGAGCTGCGTATTACTTACCATCAGGTGAATAAAAAAAAAAACAGTACAGTCCTCTTGACGAGCTTCACAATCCCTATTCTTATAAAAAGGATTCGAACCATGAACCTCTTACGTGCTCTCCAAACGATCTAGGACCCATTCGGGTCACAACCTTGACCCTCGGGAGGGACCCTTAAGCCGGACACGCATATATACGGGCCGTTATATATATATGGAGTAAGCCTATATACGAATTATGTGAACATCTTTATGTTAGTCACCGGTAATCTCGGAAACGGCTGAACCGATTTTAATATGACTTTTACCAATAGATAGCTGTAGATATAGTCTGCGATATAGGCTAATGAGAATTAGGGTTCCGTATATAAATATATAATATAAAACCATGAAAATATTCCCATGGTTTTATTTATGGGGTCAACGTTATGACATGAGTCATGACGTACATAAATATATATATATATATATATATATGAAAAAGGAGCAACCTGTATATATATATATATACATTAAAGTTCAGGTTAGATTTACAAATTAGGATGTTTACACTAAATTTAAATTTTCATTACTGTAGTAATTTCACTAACCACAGCGTCCTTCAAACCGGAACACATTAATGTGACGCTAGTTTGGATGTTTACACTGCAACACATTGTACACGTCGCTTTGATAGAAAATGTCGCGTGTTACCGCAGTAATTTCACTAGCCACAGCGCCCTTCGAACCGGAACACAATAATGTGACGCTAGTTTGGATGTTTACACTGCAACACATTGTACACGTCGCTTTGATAGATAATCTCGCGTGTTGTTACCGCAGTAATTTCACTAGCCACAGCGCCCTTCGAACCGGAACACAGTAATGTGACGCTAGTTTGGATGTGTACACTGCAACACATCGTACACGACGCTTTTTACATAATCTCGCGTGTTGTTACCGCAGTAATTTCACTAGCCACAGCGCCCTTCAAACCGGAGCACGGTAATGTGAAACCAGTTTGCACACTGCTGCGCTGCGGTCAGTTACATCTGGTCTGCCGCGTACATCCGGATCAGAGGACTTGCCCAGCTGTTGCCCGTCATCAGCTGTGGCGCGGCTCGTTGGAGCGACTGCAGCATGATGAATTGACGGAGGCAGTACGAGCGGCACGGACCGTCAGCAGAACAAGTCGTTTTGTTACAATAAATTATTTAATTTTTAATAACGCTGTGGATAGTGAAATTACTGCGGTAACAACACGCGACATTTTCTATCAAACGAACATGTACAATGTATTACAGTGTAAACATCCTAAGTAACGTCAAATTTCCGTGTTCCGGTTTGAAGGGCGTTGTGGCTTTTGAAATTACTACGGTAACTACACGCGACATTTTCAATCAAAGCGACGTGTACAATGTGTTGTAGTGTAAACATCCTAAGTCAGCGTCACATTTCCGTGTTCCGGTTTGAAGGGCGCTGTGGCTAGTGAAACTACTGCGGTAATAACACGCGACATTTTCAATCAAAGCGACGTGTGCAGTGTAAACATATTAAATAGCGTCTCGTTACTGTGTTCCGGTGTGTAGGGCGCTGTGACTAGAAAAATTACTACGGTAACGATACTTAAGATCTTACATCTCAAGCAGCAAGCCTAATACGATGCAGTATATATAATCCTACCATCGCCATGTTATAGGCGGGCGTATCACTTACCATCAGGTGAACGTCCGCGGTAAGGCGGTAACCAGTACAAAGCAAGAACTTACCACCAGCAATACATCCTTAAAATACACACAGAACATTATCATCACGTTAGTTTTTAGTTAAATATAGTCGACTAAATTTTTAGTCAAAACTAACTAATACATAGTTTAGGATTATAATAAAAATATATATATTAATAGCTAACAGATTGTCTTGCCGACTGTACTTGTTCTTTATTCCTCTGTAGTATAGAGCCTATACAGATTATGTCTGAGTTGGGGGCTTGGGGGCGAACTTTGAGTAAAATGTACGCAACCCTTAATAACCTCTACTTAAGGGTAAGTGGTATTTAATCATCGCCAAAAGAAATGGTCCATGTCCACCGCTGGACATACATCCCACAAATCATCTCGTGTTATTCTTTTACGACCTTCATTTAACTTAGTCTCGTTGTAACTAAATTGAGGTACTTTAGTTATTGTAAGAATACAAATAAGCCCACATATTTATCCCACAGCTGGGACACTCATAAAAACACTAATGAGTTTTTTTTTAGAAAAATCATTTAAATATAAATTTACCATGATAATAAATAAGCTCACACATTTATCCCACAGCTGGGACATACTCTCATAAAGACAAAAGATTTTTTTTAAAAAAAAACTGTTGAATACAAATTTATAATGATAATAAATAAGCCCACACATTTATCCCACTGCTGGGACATATTCTCATATAGACAAAAGATTTTTAAAAAAAAAAATCTTTTAAATACAAATTTATAATGATAATAAATAAGCCCACACATTTATCTCCACTGCTGGGATACACGCCCATAAAGAGAAGGTTTTCTCTAAAATAACCAATAACATATACAAATTTTGATGTTAACTCGCCAAAACGTATTGCAGCAGTATCACACGGGTTGGAAAGAGAAAGACATATTCTCATATAGCTCCGTCTCTTTCAGACAGCCGACGCGCTTCCATGGCGACGGCAGCGAACGAGCGCGCCAACTGACTGACGCACTGTGCGGAGCATGAAGCTGTACTGACGTTGAAGCGGCGCTAGTGCTGGTGTGGTGGTGACTGTGCGGTGGTGGTGGTGGTGGTAGTGGTGGTAGCCGGCGGTCAGTCGGCGGGAGGGCGCGCGCGTGAGATATGCGAGAGGGGTCCAGGCCCGGCACCGGCGCTGCCTCGACGGGGCAGAGTGAGAGCGAATACGAAGGTAATCAAATAAAAAAAAAAAATTGTTTTCAATTTTTTTTTTTATTTAATTGTTAAAGGGTGGGAAGGGTTCCGCATAATAACTTACGGGAGCCAAGCCAAGCTCACCAGCTCGTGGTGCAGCTTGCCAATCAACAGATAAGGCTCTTGCTCCCACCGACCCTCATTGGGCCGGCGTGGTGGAAAATGGCCCAAATATCCCCCACGCTGGTTAAGACCATGTCAAGCAGTGAACGTCGGTCGTCTGATAATAATGATTTTTTTTATCTACCTTCATTGTATACTGGTAGGCATATACCATCAGCGCCTATTATTATATATACAGTGCTGGCATTGCTGTTCCGGTTTGAAGGGCGCTGTAGCCAATTATCGGGGTAACGAGACCCAACATCTTATGTCTCAGACGAGCGCCCAAAGAGATCATGCGCCTATGGCTCAGTGGTTAAGCACTTTCATATAACACGTCCCAGGTCCGAATACTGCGGAGCTACTTGTGGTGTTGAATTAGTAACCAGTATTCTGGTGATGGTGTAGAGGAGCTGGAGCACGGCGGTGTTAGTAAAAGCGGATGTTGTGTGAACATTCTAATTGCAGGGTCGTCGGCGTGCGAGGAGAGCAGTTATGAGGAGCTTGCCTCACTGAGGACCCTGCTGCACTTCCCCGAGGAGGTCGCCCTCAGGCTCACCGATACCGAGTACAGGATCTTCTATCAGGTCAGTCCGCTCCAATTTCGGCTGTGGACCTGGATGGACTGATCATTCCACTCAGGTTCTAGATCAGCTCTTGATCAATCACATCACTCTCAGGCGTCTTAAACTGACTGCCACTGCATCCGCTGGTGCTGGTGGTGTATATCTGATGCTGCAACCATGTCGTGGTGGTAATGGGTTCTGTAGACGGTTGCTCAACCACCATGAAGCGAAGACCTCGAGCTTCACGAATATGAATACTAAACTATTATCACCTCTCTCTCCCTCTCTCTATCTTCGTATATCTCCTCTCTTTCTGGAACTGAAGTCGACCGACAGCAGCGTGCAAACATTACTGTAATCCGGTTTGAAGGGCGCTGTAGCTAGTATAATTACTAAGGTAACGAGACTCAACATGTCTCAAACTACAAGCGCAATATGGTGCAGTGTATCATTCTTACCAACGTCGCGTTATTATGAACAGGTGCATCACTTAAAATCAGGTGATCGACTCGTAAAGTAAATAATGATCCGAAGATACGTGGTGTAGCGTTCGAAGGCGAAGAAACCATTGACTTATCGTCAATACTATCACCATCATACCGTCTAGTGTTGTACCATCTTCGTATCACTTACCATCACTAACTTGGGTAAAGTAACAGTGAAATTAATTTACTTATTTCATTCGCAAATTTATTCTTTCAATATGATAGATACCTTCATATGCGATATTCTCAAAGGGATCACGTACACAAAGGGTGGAGGATGAGGAGGAGTGAGCTGGGAAAAGGGGTGGGAGATTTGTAAAGAGTTTTAACTGAAAATTTATCTCTCAGGATAAATATGTACGCGAAGGTTTGTTGTGGGTGGTTGAACTTTTTATAAGTTAAAATAGAGCGCCGGCCCAAAAACTACACTCAATGATAGCAGCTAAATCATCTTCAATATTAGCTCAAAAACTACACTCAATGATAGCAGCTAAAACATCCTCAACATTAGCTCAAAAACTACACTCAATGATAGCAGCTAGAACATCTTCAACATTAGCTCAATAACTACACTCAATGATAGCAGCTAGAACATCTTCAACATTAGCTCAAAAACTACACTCAATGATAGCAGCTAAAACATCCTCAACATTAGCTCAAAAACTACACTCAATGATAGCAGCTAAAACATCCTCAACATTAGCTCAAAAACTACACTCAATGATAGCAGCTAAAACATCCTCAACATTAGCTCAAAAACTACACTCAATGATAGATAGCAGCTAAAACATCCTCAACATTAGCTCAAAAACTACACTCAATGATAGCAGCTAAATCATCTTCAACATTAGCTCAAAAACTACACTCAATGATAGCAGCTAGAACATCCTCAACATTAGCTCAAAAACTACACTCAATGATAGCAGCTAGAACATCCTCAACATTAGCTCAAAAACTACACTCAATGATAGCAGCTAGAACATCCTCAACATTAGCTCAAAAACTACACTCAATGATAGCAGCTAGAACATCTTCAACATTAGCTCAAAAACTACACTCAATGATAGCAGCTAGAACATCTTCAACATTAGCTCAAAAACTACACTCAATGATAGCAGCTAGAACATCCTCAACATTAGCTCAAAAACTACACTCAATGATAGCAGCTAAAACATCCTCAACATTAGCTTCGAATCTGTGCTTACACTGCAAGCTTTACTCTTGAATATAAAGGGGTGGCTTTATTGCAGGGATGGCACCCTTAGTTCAATTTAGGTCAGAGAGACCTTGTCACGTGAGATAAGGTCAAGTTTGCCGGATGTAACTGAAGCACTAACTTGCTGGACCGCTAACTTAGTTTAAACGTTTTTGTCTTCGTCAAAACTAGGGGGCGAGTGCGACGGTCACGTTATACTGGCCGGTAGTTACACTGCACCATATTGTGCTTAGTATCGTTACCGCAGTAATTTCACTAGGTATATTATTTTTTATTATCACGGCTTCCTTATCATCATCATTACAACCGCTGGACGTCCACAGCTGGACAAAGCTCTCTTGTAATGTGTTCCACACAGCACGATATTGCGCTGTTTGAGTCCAGTGGCTCGTAGCGATTGTTTTGATGTCCTCTGTCCAGCTGGCCTGTTACAGACGTATAAATAAGTCATAGCGGGTACGGGCAGGACATATAAATACGTCCTTGAAATATATCTTTCATTTATTCTGCGTATAAATAAAAAAAAAACCTGGAATTACGCAAGATCGTAACCTCACCGACTCCGTAGCAACAGGCACGGCTCGTTTCGTCCTAGAGCTCGTAGCACTAGTAGCGTTTACTGCCGCAACAGTCGTAGTATATTCCGTAGCACCAACCGTAGCCCCTAATAACCGTCTTTAATCTAGTACAAAAAGCGTTCGTAGCGATAGTCGTAGCATCGACCGCTACTCTGGGAGTAGTAGAAATGAAAGCTCCAGTCGTAGCCGCTCTTGTAGCAGTCATAATAGTTATCGTAGCGACCGTCGTTGATTAGGTCGTAACTACGTTCGTAGCAACAGCCGTAGCGCCCAATGCGTAATTAGCTGTAGCACATTTCGTAGTAGATGCGGTACTGTTGTTCATCAACCGCAATTTATTTCGTAGCACTGTCGTTGTGCTGGTTGTAGTACAATTCGTAGCACCGTAGCGACGGGCTACACCGCTTACGGCGTCAGTATGGCATAATTCTAATTAATATTTTCGTACGGAACCCTAAATTTTAATGGCATTCATCACACTCCATATCCTCAGCTTGCAGAGTACCAATGAAATCGGTTAAGCCGTTTCGGGGATTAACCCGAACATACACATTTACCACCAACTCCATGAGCAGCTTCCGTCCAGCGATTAATCCCGGGTTCGTTTTCATGCCAGGTACCCCCAATCGACTACCTCCGCCAAGTGACACTGGACCTTGGTGGTGAAGGTGTCCTCGGCGCCGTCAGCGAGCGGCAGATGATCAGACGCGCCCCGCCCACGCATACGCCGCAAGCGCGTAGCACCGTCAGGACACTGATAAGGAGGTTCAACGAGGTAAGTGGTAGCGGAACGGTAGGGACGGTCACCTGATGGTAAGTTATACGCCCGACACTATATAGTTAAAGATGATATACACAGCACCGCGTTATACTCGATGACTACATAATGTTAAGTCTAATCACTCCAATAATTTTATTAGCTACTACCCCCTTCAAACCGGAACATTATAATATTTGGTTAGGGTGACATACACTGCAACACGTTGTCGTCGCTTTTAGACATAATATGTTAAATCCCGTCGCCCCACTAATTACCTTAGCCACAACGCCCTTCAAACCGGATCACAGTAATATCTGCCGGCTGCAATAGCCACTGCGGTACTACCTACCTAGACGGTCTCCAGCAACAGAGACACTACCGCTAATGATAACTTCAGCGTCCTTCAAACCGGATCACAGTACTGTCTGTCGGCTGCAATAGGCGCTGCGGTGGTACCTACCTAGACGGTCTCTGGTAACAGACACCTACCACCAGTAGCTCCTAGTATTAAAACTCCTCAGCGTTTCCTCCATTACCAACGCAATTTACACCTACCCTCAATAACACCACAGTGTGGCAACCGATTGATCATCAGTGACGGGTACTTGACATATGGTTCTAAAAAAAAAAAAAATTATTAGGCCAAAATGTGAAAATCGGTAAACGTGACCGCGTTCACATCCCTATTGAGACACGTTAATTGGTCCCGCAGCGCGTTTACTGCGCGCCGATAGGGACAGGGACAGGGACAGGGACGGGAGAGAGAGACAAAGGACAAAGTGACGTCACTATACAAACAGTACTACGAGCCATACAATAAGAAGTAACAAGTGCATCACACGCGGTAGTAGTGTAACGATTTGGAATTGATTCACGATTTTTTTTTTTAAATCAACGAACCTGACGTACTGATGGTAAGTTATACGCCTGCCCGTAACGTGGCGTAGTAATAATGACACTACAATATACACTCATCGATTTGATACATATGTTGTGTCTCCTTACCCCAGTGATTTCACTAGCTACAGCGCCCTTCAAACCGGATCAGTAATATTCGGTTACGATGACAAACAACGCATCACATTGTCCTCGCGTTAACACATGTTTAAATCCCGTTACCCCAGTAATTACATTCGCCGCGGCGCCCTTCAACAGAGACCTGTTACTAGTAATAACTAATCCTTCAAACCGGATCGCAGTGCTGTGCATCGGCTGCAATATACGCTGCAGTTGTACCTACCTAGACAGTCTGTCCCAACATTAAAGTATATATATATATATATATATATATATACATATATGCATACTAAATCGATTATTTGTATACTACAGCAATATCGATTTTTTCTCGTATACATCGATACAAATCGCACGTTACTAGTGTCAAACAAAAAAAAAAAAATCACGACCCAACGGCGTCTATTTACAACGTAATTATCATCTCGTTTTCCTGAAAACCTCGCCTCCGGATCCTCATCAGAGACCCTTCGGAGTAGTCCTGGTGGTATTTACCACAGTTTACTACAACGCAGTAATAATAGTTGGAGTGCAGTAAGCAAATAATTAGAAATAATAAATGCACGATTTCCTTTTAAATATATCTCCATACGAGACGCACTGTACATTGCACTGCTGGCAGGTCTGCCTGACACCGTCTAGGTGCGCGTGCAAGCATTACCGTGATCCGGTTTGAAGGGCCCCTCAGATGAAAATAAGAAAAAAATTATTGGCGGTAAGACGGAATCAATACCGCGTGAAAACGTATATAAGAGTAGTAACAGTTTAATAAATATTTAATGCCCAACACACACGTCCCACAGCTGGGCCTCCAACAATGTCCGATGCGGACGTGCAAGTTTTAACGAAGCCCGACAACAACGCGCGCTGCGTAGCTTCAAACGGCCCAACTTAATATAACTTTAATATAACTTTGGTTATAACATAAGATAGCATAATTCCGAAGTTACATGCGCAAACATTACTGTGATCCGGTTTGAAAGGCGCTGTAACTAATATTCTTTTTAAGTCCTTGTTGCTGCAAACCGTCCAGGTAGGTACCACCGCAGCGCCTGTTGTAGCCAACACACAGTACTGTGCGGATATTACTGTGATCCGGTTTGAAGGGCGCTGTAGCTATGACCGGCGGTAGTATCTCTGTAAGTACAGACCGTCTAGGTAGGTACCACCGCAGCGCCTATTGCAGCGGACAAACAGTACTGTGATCCGGTTTGAAGGACCAATAGCCATCACTGCTGGTAGATCCACCCATAATGATGAATGATCAAGTCCCAGCTGCGGTAGACAGTATACTGCAGCAATAGTTATTTTTTCGGGACGTTCACCTGATGGTAACTGATACACCTATCTCCGTACAGCATATTGCGCCCCTCGCCGCGACACATAAGCTTATAAGTTTCGTTACCGCAGTAATTACACTAGCCACAGCGCCTTTCAAACCGTAACACAGTACAGCTGACGCTAGTTATAATGTATACACTGCAACACATTGTACTCGTCTTCTAGCTACAGCGCCCTTGAAACCGGAACACGGTAACGTTCGCACGCGGTACAGACCAACCAGTGAGGAGAGAGATCAATCAATTTATCAATAGCCTCTGACAGATATCGGTCTGTACAGAACACACCATGCTACATAAGTATGTATGTGTGTGTATAAAGTCTTGTTCGCAATGTTGCCCCCAAGCCCCAAGCCCCCAAGCCCTCAAGCCCCCATCCGCGTTTGAAAACAAAACCTAAACAAAATTTGAGCATCGGTGTAAATCCGCCGGGGTGACGACACACTGTCAAGCGGTAGCGGAATACATATATGACTTTTATATATATATATATAGACAATAGCTTTCCCACGCTCTGCTGGCGGTGATATAGAATAGCACTGCAGATGGATATCTATAGCAACCGTTACCATAGCAACCGCGTAAACAATGCCTAATGAACACGTTCATGTAAGTCAATTAGAAATAAAGAGGTTAAGGTTCTATGAAATTCAAAACAATCTTACGACCAATCTTTTTTTCTTCTTTGATTTCGGCCAGAATCTTCGAAAGATGTCCTTCTTCTGGGGGGGTAGTCCAGGTTATGTGAGATTCTTACCCAATAAAACCCCCCCGGTGGTCTGCATCAGTGCATTTGGAGAGGCTCCGGGATCTCATAGAACGCACCGGTGCCTCTCTACACTTTGTGTCAGCACCTCTCTGAGGAGGAGCCACATCCTCTTAGACACCATCGCTGGGCCGTATCCTGTTCCAGGCAGGTTCGCCTGTTGAGCGATAAGGGCCCCAACCCTCAAGGCCCACGAAACTTCTAGACCATTTCAGTCTGCTTCTGCGACAGGCAGGGCTCACCTTACTCCTATTCTTACCATCCAGAGACTACAGAGCTGATAACCATCTACAGATCATTCAGCTTCGAATGCTGATGTCCCCGTGTCGACACCTTCACTAATTTTCAAGTGACTGGTGAACTAATGAAACCTATTTTAATTATATTTAGATTAGTATCTCATGGTGATGATGATGACAACCGGATTACTAATCACCAACGGCTTACTCTTGACATCGGCAGATGAAATTGGTATTACTCTGTCACTCCGTTGCCCGTGGTTACTGCTGAGGAGCACCAGCTCGTTAAAGGATAGTAATTTAGCAACCAGATAAGAGTGATGGTGGAAATCCTTGGTGTTCACACCACTCATCATTAGAAGGGGAGAAGACGTCTCTTGCCCGAGACCATATAGGTACCATCGCCGCGCCTATTAAGGTCAAGGTACAACAGATACCAAGGACACGGTATATCCTGACCCTGACTCCTGCAGGAGAAGGTCACGAGTAGTAGCAACCGGAAAGATAATTAGTCTTTTAATTAGAAAAAAAATTTTAAGAATATTTTCCGCTTCCGCCGCCACTAAGACCGCTACTCGCTCTCATTTAAAAAGCCAACCGTCCATTACGAGTAATCCGCTTAGAGTCCCACTCGCCCACGCAAAATCATTTCATATTTTCCCAGCGGCTGGACCCACCTTATCACACGCTATAGTAAATATGCTTTGAAATGATATTATCACCACCAGCTTGGTTTCATCATCATCAGCTGTTAGAGGTCCAAAGGGCTCCATGTTTATATGGGTCTATTAAGTGGGATTAGGCTGGCCCAATGCTGGAGGGTGGGAGCCAGAGCCTGCTCCACCACGAGCAGGTGAAATCGGCTTGGGGCTCAAGAGTTTCTGTATTGGACCTCTTATAACTTGGAATACTATCATTAATATCATTATATCAAACACCGAGCACACCATCAGCACACTTGAAGACGTGTTTAATCTCATTACCCCAGTAATTATCTGCAGCGCCCTTCAAACTGGAACACAGTGACGTCCGCCCGCTGCTGTATTCAAACGGCCCAGCAACAGTAACTGTGTATAGATATAGAAATATATTAGTGAGAATTAATTCGAATATTATTTTTGCGCAATAAAACCTCTTTAATCGGATCGGAATCGATTCGGCCGACATCGGCACGTCACTAGCGCACGCCGCGTGACGCTCCAACATGGCGGATTATTTCGAAACGGATTTAATGAGCGTAACACAACGGAGTTGTATTTTTTAATTATTTAACCATGTACGGGTTTTGTTTAGATGGAAATATATATATTTGTGTTAATGTGTTTACACTGCGCTCCGTTGCGTGGGCGGGTGCAGTGTGGGAGAGCGAGGGGGACCGATACAGCCCGGGTCGCGGGTGAAGCGGCGATGTGAGTGCTGGGACGGCGACAGTCAAGCAGACAGCGCTTTATTGAACGCGTTACAAGAGATATATGCCCAGCAGTGGGCGTCTATTGGTTGAAATAATTTCTGCCCAAGTTCACCAGCTCGTGGTGCAGCCTGCCAATCAACAAACTAAACCCTGGCTTCGACCGACCCGCATTGGAGCAGCGTGGTGGGAAATCATCCTAATCCACCCCACATGAACCATTACAAACATGGACATCTTTAGTGAAGAACTATGTCCAGCAGTGGACATCTATCGGCTGATGATGGTGATGACCGTTGACGTATGTGTATCCGCCGTGGAGTTCGAAATTGGAATTATTGCTGAGTAGATACAAACCACTTCCGTACCAACATAACAAATTTGATCTCTGTCATGTTACCGGTGGTAGGTCTACGTATACCGGTGGTGGTATCTGTTTACCGGAAGTAGGTCTTGCAGCCGACAGAATAGTGCAAACATTACTGTGTTCCGGTTTGAAGGGCGTTAACTATTATAATCACTGAGGTAACGAGAATCAAGATCTTATGTCTCCGACTACGGAAGCAATGTGATGTAGTGTATAACATTCTAACTATCTCCTCGTTGTTATGGACAGGCGTATCACTCACCATCAGGTGAACGTCCAGCTCGTTCGTCGCTCGTTAAGAGTTTCAAAGATTCCATTCGGTTCCAGGTGTCCGCTTGGATTACGGAGCTGGTGCTGACAGCTCCGCCCGAGGACCGGAAGGCGACGCTCGCTTGCATCCTAAGGGTGGCGCTGACCTGCTGGAACATTGGCAACTTCAACGGAGCCATGGAGATCGTGGCTGGGCTCAAGTAAGTAGATTATACCACCATTCCCTGCTCATGGTCTCCAGAGTGCAGCTCTTCACCAGGTAGACCTGTCACCGATGTCTCCACAGCTGTAACCAACGTTTATCATGCCTCAAATATGAGGGGTCCTGTAGCCAAACAAATCACCTGGTGGTGAGTGATACGCCTGCTCATAACGCGGAGCTAGTTAAGATGATGTACACTGCACCACATTACGCTCCTCGCCTGCTACATAAGATTTAGCGGCTCGCCACCCCGGTAATTGCACTAGTTATAACGCCCTTCGAACCGGATCACAGTTTTCACAGTACTGTCTGCCGGATGCGGTGGTACCTACCTGTGCAGACATTACTGTAATCTGGTTTGAAGGGCACTGTAGCTAATGTAGTTACTGCGGCAACGAGAGTCAACATATGTCTCGAGACTAGTACAATGTGTTGGCGTATCACTCACCATCAGGTGAACCTCCCCCCGTCTCGTAACTTAATTGAATAAAGAAGGGTCTCCGCTGCAGTTCGTAACTTGAACACATTTCCCGGGAAGACATCGGCCGTCACTTGAGATTAAGTACAACTTAGAAAGGGATTTATACTTCAGAAATATCCGACAACTACTTTAATTGAACTCTATTTGTATAGACGACACTACGCCGCGGTAGGTCTCTGTCGCTGGTTGCCGTCTAGGTACCTCCGCGCCCCGAACAGGTTCTCGCCTTGTCGCGACGTGACATGTCCCAACAGTGGGCGAAACGGGATGGAAAAGAACAGCTCTGTTGTAAACAAACAGTAGATGTCCCAACAGTGGGCAAAGCGAGATTAAAACGAACAGCCGTCTTGTTATTGTTGATTACTGGTCCTATTTCCTTGAGAGTGGGACATGTCCCAACAGTGGGCGAAACGGGATGGAAAAGAACAGCTCTGTTGTAAACAAACAGTAGATGTCCCAACAGTGGGCAAAGCGAGATTAAAACGAACAGCCGTCTTGTTATTGTTGATTACTGGTCCTATTTCCTTGAGAGTGGGACATGTCCCAACAGTGGGCGAAACGGGATGGAAAAGAACAGCTCTGTTGTAAACAAACAGTAGATGTCCCAACAGTGGGCAGGGCGAGATTAAAACGAACAGCCGTCTTGTTATTGTTGATTACTGGTCCTATTTCCTTGAGAGTGGGACATGTCCCAACAGTGGGCGAAACGGGATGGAAAAGAACAGCTCTGTTGTAAACAAACAGTAGATGTCCCAACAGTGGGCAAAGCGAGATTAAAACGAACAGCCGTCTTGTTATTGTTGATTACTGGTCCTATTTCCTTGAGAGTGGGACATGTCCCAACAGTGGGCGAAACGGGATGGAAAAGAACAGCTCTGTTGTAAACAAACAGTAGATGTCCCAACAGTGGGCAAAGCGAGATTAAAACGAACAGCCGTCTTGTTATTGTTGATTACTGGTCCTATTTCCTTGAGAGTGGGACATGTCCCAACAGTGGGCGAAACGGGATGGAAAAGAACAGCTCTATTGTAAACAAACAGTAGATGTCCCAACAGTGGGCAAAGCGAGATTAAAACGAACAGCCGTCTTGTTATTGTTGATTACTGGTCCTATTTCCTTGAGAGTGGGACATGTCCCAACAGTGGGCGAAACGGGATGGAAAAGAACAGCTCTGTTGTAAACAAACAGTAGATGTCCCAACAGTGGGCAGGGCGAGATTAAAACGAACAGCCGTCTTGTTATTGTTGATTACTGGTCCTATTTCCTTGAGAGTGGGACATGTCCCAACAGTGGGCGAAACGGGATGGAAAAGAACAGCTCTGTTGTAAACAAACAGTAGATGTCCCAACAGTGGGCAGGGCGAGATTAAAACGAACAGCCGTCTTGTTATTGTTGATTACTGGTCCTATTTCCTTGAGAGTGGGACATGTCCCAACAGTGGGCGAAACGGGATGGAAAAGAACAGCTCTGTTGTAAACAAACAGTAGATGTCCCAACAGTGGGCAGGGCGAGATTAAAACGAACAGCCGTCTTGTTATTGTTGATTACTGGTCCTATTTCCTTGAGAGTGGAACATGTCCCAACAGTGGGCGAAACGGGATGGAAAAGAACAGCTCTGTTGTAAACAAACAGTAGATGTCCCAACAGTGGGCAGGGCGAGATTAAAACGAACAGCCGTCTTGTTATTGTTGATTACTGGTCCTATTTCCTTGAGAGTGGGACATGTCCCAACAGTGGGCGAAACGGGATGGAAAAGAACAGCTCTGTTGTAAACAAACAGTAGATGTCCCAACAGTGGGCAGTGCAAGATCAAAATGAACAGCTTTCTTGTTATCGTTGATTGCTGGTCCCAACTATTTACTTGAGAGTGGGACATGTCCCAACAGTGGGCAAAAGCGGGATGAAAAAGAACAGCTCTATTACCGTTGTAGATAAACCGTCTCGTCTCTTTATTTGAATGAAGTATACATCCCAACAGTGGGAATAGTAGGAGTTCTTTTTAAGGTTATTAAAAAGTGGGATGCTCTGATTCCCTCAATATTATCCAGAAGTAAAAAGAAGTTGATGATCCTTGAGGAGTTCCATCTCAACTTCAGTATGCTCAACCGGTGGTGGTGGTGGTAAAGTCTCCACCTCATCCTGTTCCGTCCAGACATGAGACCTGGTGTATCCTCGTCGAGTTTCACCATCACCGTCGTCAACACCATGTGGTTGATAGCCCTCGGTGGTGACGGTTCCATCACCATTTTCTATACCGGAAGTGGGACCCAGTTCCTTTCGAGCCAATTAAAGAAGACGGAAGGGTATATGAAGAAGAGAAGAGAAGAGAAGAGGGTGTTCCCGGCAGGGGTTTCTTTCGGCCTTCAGCTGTTCATTGACTGTAGGCCGGCGGAAACTACTTGCCGGTACCACTTCCGCTCAGCAAGGAGAAGAGAAGACAGAAGAGAACGGAGGAGAATAGAAGAAAGCGTTTTATACGGAACTACTGCACACCGATTGGTATACTCGTCTGCAGTAGACCAAGACCTGGTCGAGGACCCTGGTCTTCGAGCCCGGTATCAGATCAGCTGTGAGGGTCATGATGGCTGCCAGACGCTGCACAGCATCAGGGAATGGAGACGGTAGTGTCTGCTGCTGTGCGCTGCGGTGTTTGTATGAACACTCGAAATTAAGTGTAGGTGTTGCTGCTGTTTAGAGGTCGGATGAGGATGGATTTTAGGAAAGTCCTTCCACTGAGGGCGTTGTGGGGGGTGTTATGGGCAGTAGAGGGGGAGAGAGATGGCCGATAGACAGCGATCTGCAAACGTTACTGTGGTCCGATTTGAAGGATGTTGTAAATATTATAATTACCGCGGTAACAAGTTTTAACATAGATTTTCTTAACTATAATTATAACGTGGCGCAGTGTAAATATCCTAAGCAAACAATGTTGTGGTCCGGTTTGTAGGACGCTGTAGCTAGGGTAACTATTGCGGTAACGAGAATTAATATAAAATGTCTTAACAATGAATACAATGTGGTGCAGTGTAAACATCTTAACCAAACTTTACCAAACTTTGTTGTATTCCGGTTTGTGGGACGCTGTGATTACGGTGATTAGTGCGTCAACAAGACAACATAAACTGTCTTAACGATGAGTACAATGTGGTGCAGTGTAAACATCCTAACCAAGCATTACATGGAATCGAGCCCACGCTTCTACAACTCCTCTATCAAGCTACAGGGTGTTCCAATGTCAAAATTATTTTTATACACGGAACCCGCCCCTAGGTAATTGGCGACCTCGGCGTGATACCCCCGAGGGTAAGCGGAGGGGTAATTGTTACCCGTTTCACCCCTAAACCAATAACCGGAAGCCTTTCACAGGGAAACGATGGATACCCTTTTTAAATCTCATTATATCCGTCCGCCATTTTGTATTTATATATATATATATCTCATATATGCTCTTAGCGTATAGAGAGAGAGATAGATGTTTAAACAGTATATTTTGTATCTCTCTTTCCCATTGCAAATAAAACTTAATTACCGCGGTAACAAGACAAAACATATATCTTAAACACAATATGCTGCATTGTATAACATCCTAACTGGTGTTACATTACCGTTTGTACTGTAAATCGCTATCGCTAGTGTAATTACCACGGTAACAGTACTAAGTTATATATCTTGAGTACAACGTCTTGTAGTGTATATCATCCTAACTGGCGTCATATTACCGTATGTACTGTAAATCGCTGTAGTTAGTGTAATTACCGCGGTAACAGTACTAAGTCATATATCTTGAGTATGTCTTGTAGTGTGTATCATCCTACCTGGCATCACATTACCGTATGTACTGAAAGACGCTGTAGCTCTAGAAATTACCGCGGTAACAGGACTAAACATTGTCTTGAACGCGTGTTGCAGTGTATAGCATACTAACATTAAAACAGTAGCCGAATAAAACGTTTACTCTTATTGTCTTAACGGACCAAGCTCGGGTTCGAAATGTTCTTAATGTCATGTAATTCTCTTTCTTGCATACAGCATCTCTATATGATGAGAGAGAGAGAGACAGAGAGAGAGAGAGAGAGAGAGAGAGAGGTTTCTGGACGAGCTTCATCAACACATCCATAATCACTTAAATCTACGTGAAAATATGTATATATCAAGTAATGTCTCATTACCATTAAAAAAAAGAATTAGATTCGAACCCCGGACGTCCGGGTTCAATGGCCGTTAACCAGTGCGCCACGGGCGCGGTGCAGTTGAACGCACCGGAACAACTTTTCAAACACATTCGATATTCAAATTCCGTATCAGCTGTTCGATTTGAATATGAATTGTTGTGAATCGATTGTGAGCATTGTTTTTTTTTTTTTTGTTGAAACGATTGGATGAAGGGGTGTTCGTTGTTGGTAGAGAATAAGTAATTAGTAATTCAGGTTTGAAGGACGCTGTAGCTGGTGAAATTATCTTTTCGCTAAGCATCGAGCACAGTTTGTTGCAGTGTATGGCATCCTAACTAGCGCTACATTGTTTATAGACAGTATTGCTTACCACCTGGTGAAGATCATCACATCAGCTGGCCAGTAATAATGATGATCATGAAATATGTGATTGTTTGTTCTGGTCGTTCCAGGTCACACAAGCTCAAGTCTTTCTGGTTCAGCGTCTCCGATGAGCCGCTGCCGGCGCTGGACTTCCTCTCCGCCGCGCTGCTCTCGGCGGAGTACGAGCGGGCGCTGGGCAGGGCGCTGGCGATGCCCGAGTGCCGCCTGATACCCTTCTTCGGCGCCTTCCTCAGGGAGCTGAGGTGCGCCACCTCCGCCGTAGCCTACCGCACACGACTAGAACGTTCTCAATTCAAAATACACTCTCACGTCGCCAAAACAAAATGGCGGCAACGGTTTTTTTTTAAATCGACCTTCAATAAGCGATACGTTTGCACTATTCGCCTTATAGACAAGATATTGATTGTCATTATTCTAATAATTTCACTACCTACAACGTCCTTCAAACCGGAACATAGTAATGTTTGCATATACATATTTACATTGCAGCCGTTCGTCTAGATATCATTGCGCCTATTGCAGCTAACAGTACTATGCAGTGTGTGTGCGTACTGTGATCCGGTTTGAAGGGCGCTGTGGCTAGTGAAATTACTTGGATAACGATACCCAATATATGTCTCAATGCGACGTCACTTAAAATCAGGTGAACGTCCTGCTCGTCACATCTGTGAATAAAAAAAAATTGCAGGTAGTTGTTAATACAGTTTTATACTTGCCAACGATCCGATGGAAAGACGACTCTCTTTCTCCTTCTTCTCCTTCTCTCTTTTTCTAAAAGAACTTGATAGGAAAAGAAGGCTTCAGACAATATCGCTAGTAGAACTACTAATGGTATACCATCACATGCCTGGAGCTGTTACCACATTTTCCCCTTTCCTTCTCATCCGTCTCCAGTACATCTTCCGTATGGAGCCTTCTTCTCTTTCCAAGGATCGGAGTTGAAATGCTCTCCCAATTTAAACTGGTGGGGATGTGGTGATGGTATCAGCCTGATGGTATACTTACAAAATGGAGTATCCTCTCTACTTCCAGAGAGATATTAGCTGCTACACCGTCCCTGACGTCGAGCCACTCGGTGACCTCCACTCCCACTCTCACTCACAGGAGGGAGTTCAAGCGGGACTCCATGAAGGAGGACAGGTGAGTCATTACCACCAGGTCATTGGTGGTGAACATCCAAATTCTACATGATAATATAGTTATGTGCCTAGTTTGCTGGTGGTAGCTCTGTACCGGAGACCGTTTTGGTAGGTTCATCTGCTGCATTACTGTGTTCCGGTTTGAATGGCGTTGTAGCTAATGAAGTTGTTGGGACCTCAAGTCTCATAGCGATGATCCCAATATGGTGCTATCATCCTGACCAGCGCCATATTGTTATTGGCAAAGCATCACTTGATATCAGGTGAACGTATTGCTGGACTCCGTCACTCTCATCTCTCATTCTATTTCCCTCTGCAGGAGCTCGATGAAGAAGGATGGCGGGAGGAGGGAGAGCGGTAAGAGAGTCGACCAGGGCACGACGACCAGCCCCATGAGGGACAGCTGCAAAAGGGATCCGAGGCTCAGCGAAACTAATAGACAGGTGGTAAGTCCTCTCCAGGAGTTGGATCCTCATCCTCCTGCAGAACTGCATCATAAATCATTAATGCTAGTGTTCTGGTCTGTTAGTACATAGCCTCGTTCGACGAGGAAGGGGAGCAGGCGCCCGGGTGGAGGAGAGTGGGGCCCGAGGGTCTGGTCAACCTGGAGAAGGTGTACCGCACCCAGGCGGTGATGGACCACATCGCGAGCTTCCACCAGCACCGATACGCGCTGGCGAGGACCACGCAGCCGGTCTTCGGGGACTACTTGAGGTGTTCACGTCGTACCATTACCCGAGTTGGCATGCGCTGGTGTTGTAACCCTGACCAGTGCGGTGATGGTAATTGTGGTATTTACACCGCGTGGTATAGACCGTCTGAATAGCCGTGTTGTGGTGTGTGGGGCGTTGTTATAGCGACGTGCGCAACGTGTTGCAGTGTATATCAACCTAACCAAACGTCACCGTGGTCCGGTTTGAAGGGCGCTGTAGCTAGTGCAATTACAGCAAGGAGACTTGACGTGTTATATCTTGGCAACGAGCACAATGTGTTGTAGTGTATATAAACTTAACTAGCGTCTCGTTATTTTATTCCGGTTTGAAGGACGCTGTAGCTAGGGAAACTCGCGCGGCAGTGATACTACCTACAGTATGTCTTAGCGACGCGCACAATGTGTTGCAGTGCAAACATGATATTCTGTATAGAAAGGCGCTGCATCTTTACCATCTATACCATCTATACCACCTTCACCACCAGGTGAGTCTCGATCACCATACCACCGTGTAGACGGTGACCGACTCGGCTTGCTTCCAGAGCAGCAATCGGAAGCTGCGAGCGGCCGGTGTTCGCGCAGCCGCCCTGCAGGAGTCCCGCCGGCGACTTCGAGAACGAGGCGCTGTACGAGCTGGAGGGCGGCGGCTACTGCCCGGTGCAGCCGCTGCCGCACGACCACGGCGTCACCATGTTCCCGCTGGCGCCGCAGCACGGCGAGAGGATGGACCGGCACGTGCTGCAGGTGACCAGCCCCGCGGCGGGGCAGCGGCAATCCACAAATCTCTGATGCACCAGCGATCAAGTGTCGGTCATCTGATGGTAACGTCGGCAGCTGCAGGAAACTGCACGACAAGGTTGTGTGGGGGCTGTACCCACTGAAGCCCCCTGGGTGGAACTCCTAAGGAACGCCCGGTGCCCCCAAGCAGCGGAGACCTTCACCAGTAGACCAGCGCAGCACCTGCTGCTGCATTAGGAGTCTGCTATGGGTACTTTTCTTCTCTCATCTCACAGCGATGAGTTCGTCATGTATGTCTTGTTACCACGGTAATTACCTTAAGCGGGTTAGGTGTGATATGGTGTTACCTTCCAGATAATGCACCACGGCACCGCGTGCGTGGTGGGGGAGGCGGAGTGGTGCGGCACCTTCGCGCAGCTGCGGCTGGAGCGCGCATGCGCACTGCTCACCTGGTGCAGGACGCCCCACCGGCCCCAATCGCAGCACGGTAACAGTAACGACTTACTGCTGGTACCGACCGTCTAGGTGCCACCGCGGCGTCCGTTGCAGCCGACAGACGGTACCGTGATCCGGTTTGAAGGACGCTGTAGCTATCACTGGTTGTAGTGTCTCTGTTACCGGAGACCGTCTAGGTACCACCTCAACGCCTATTGCAGCCGACACGCAGTACTGTGCAGACATTGCTGTGATCTGGTTTGAAGGGCGCTGTAGCTAGTGTGATTACTGGAGTAACGAGACTCAACATCTTATGTCTCATCTGACGAGAGGGCCGGTCACCTGATGGTAAGTGATACGCTTTGTTATAACTTCGCGCTAGTTATGATGTACACTGCACCACGTTGTGTTCGTCGGTTTGAGACGTTAGATGTTAACGGGACTTTAGGACTTTAATAGCTACAGCGCCCTTCAAACCGGATTACAGTAATGTCCGCACAGTACTGTGTGTCGGCTGCAATAGGCGCTGCGGTGGTACCTACCTAGACGATCTGTAGCAACAGAGACACTACTACCAGTGATAACTACAGCGCCCTTCAAACCGGATTACAGTAATGTTCGCACAGTACTGTCTGTCCGCTGCAATAGGCGCTGCGGTGGTACCTACCTAGACGATCTGTAGCAACAGAGACACTACTACCAGTGATAACTACAGCGCCCTTCAAACCGGATTACAGTAATGTTCGCACAGTACTGTCTGTCCGCTGCAATAGGCGCTGCGGTGGTACCTACCTAGACGATCTGTAGCAACAGAGACACTACTACCAGTGATAACTACAGCGCCCTTCAAACCGGATTACAGTAATGTTCGCACAGTACTGTCTGTCCGCTGCAATAGGCGCTGCGGTGGTACCTACCTAGACGATCTGTAGCAACAGAGACACTACTACCAGTGATAACTACAGCGCCCTTCAAACCGGATTACAGTAATGTTCGCACAGTACTGTCTGTCCGCTGCAATAGGCGCTGCGGTGGTACCTACCTAGACGATCTGTAGCAACAGAGACACTACTACCAGTGATAACTACAGCGCCCTTCAAACCGGATTACAGTAATGTTCGCACAGTACTGTCTGTCCGCTGCAATAGGCGCTGCGGTGGTACCTACCTAGACGATCTGTAGCAACAGAGACACTACTACCAGTGATAACTACAGCGCCCTTCAAACCGGATTACAGTAATGTTCGCACAGTACTGTCTGTCCGCTGCAATAGGCGCTGCGGTGGTACCTACCTAGACGATCTGTAGCAACAGAGACACTACTACCAGTGATAACTACAGCGCCCTTCAAACCGGATTACAGTAATGTTCGCACAGTACTGTCTGTCCGCTGCAATAGGCGCTGCGGTGGTACCTACCTAGAGGGTCTGTAGCAACAGAGACACTACCAGCAGTGATAGCTACAGCGCCCTTCAAACCGGATTACAGTAATGTTCGCACAGTACTGTCTGTCCGCTGCAATAGGCGCTGCGGTGGTACCTACCTAGACGATCTGTAGCAACAGAGACACTACTACCAGTGATAACTACAGCGCCCTTCAAACCGGATTACAGTAATGTTCGCACAGTACTGTCTGTCCGCTGCAATAGGCGCTGCGGTGGTACCTACCTAGAGGGTCTGTAGCAACAGAGACACTACTACCAGTGATAACTACAGCGCCCTTCAAACCGGATTACAGTAATGTTCGCACAGTACTGTCTGTCCGCTGCAATAGGCGCTGCGGTGGTACCTACCTAGACGATCTGTAGCAACAGAGACACTACTACCAGTGATAACTACAGCGCCCTTCAAACCGGATTACAGTAATGTTCGCACAGTACTGTCTGTCCGCTGCAATAGGCGCTGCGGTGGTACCTACCTAGACGATCTGTAGCAACAGAGACACTACTACCAGTGATAACTACAGCGCCCTTCAAACCGGATTACAGTAATGTTCGCACAGTACTGTCTGTCCGCTGCAATAGGCGCTGCGGTGGTACCTACCTAGACGATCTGTAGCAACAGAGACACTACTACCAGTGATAACTACAGCGCCCTTCAAACCGGATTACAGTAATGTTCGCACAGTACTGTCTGTCCGCTGCAATAGGCGCTGCGGTGGTACCTACCTAGACGATCTGTAGCAACAGAGACACTACTACCAGTGATAACTACAGCGCCCTTCAAACCGGATTACAGTAATGTTCGCACAGTACTGTCTGTCCGCTGCAATAGGCGCTGCGGTGGTACCTACCTAGAGGGTCTGTAGCAACAGAGACACTACCAGCAGTGATAGCTACAGCGCCCTTCAAACCGGATTACAGTAATGTTCGCACAGTACTGTCTGTCCGCTGCAATAGGCGCTGCGGTGGTACCTACCTAGAGGGTCTGTAGCAACAGAGACACTACTACCAGTGATAACTACAGCGCCCTTCAAACCGGATTACAGTAATGTTCGCACAGTACTGTCTGTCCGCTGCAATAGGCGCTGCGGTGGTACCTACCTAGACGATCTGTAGCAACAGAGACACTACTACCAGTGATAACTACAGCGCCCTTCAAACCGGATTACAGTAATGTTCGCACAGTACTGTCTGTCCGCTGCAATAGGCGCTGCGGTGGTACCTACCTAGAGGGTCTGTAGCAACAGAGACACTACCAGCAGTGATAGCTACAGCGCCCTTCAAACCGGATTACAGTAATGTTCGCACAGTACTGTCTGTCCGCTGCAATAGGCGCTGCGGTGGTACCTACCTAGAGGGTCTGTAGCAACAGAGACACTACTACCAGTGATAACTACAGCGCCCTTCAAACCGGATTACAGTAATGTCCGCACAGTACTGTGTGTCGGCTGCAATAGGCGCTGCGGTGGTACCTACCTAGACGATCTGTAGCAACAGAGACACTACCACCAGTGATAGCTACAGTGCCCTTCAAACCGGATCACAGTAATGCTTGCACAGTACTGTCTGATGGTAGCGTCTAAGCTTTGAAGGTCTCACGTTCGATTCCCATTGAGCTTGAGCTTCCTCTAGAAGATGACATCACGAGGAAACCGACATGGCTCAGAAGACTTGTGACATTCACCAACCTTTTCATCTGGTAAACATTACTGAACACTAATCCCAGCAGTGGGAACTACAAGTGGGCAACTTGCTCTTCTCACAGGCGAGACGCCATCGGAGAACGTCCAGCAGCCGGAGATCAATCTGTCTTACAACCCTGAGGAGGTGATACCCATCAAGTACACCACCAACCTGGCGCACGAGAGCGAGGCTGGAGTCGTCAGCGATGAGGGGTGAGCATTGCGTACCTACCCCCACCTAGACTACAGGACTAGGACGTTCACTTGATATTAAGTGACGCCTCCACCCAATACATTAGGATGTGTGTACACTGCACCACATTGCGTACCTACCCCCACCTAGACTACAGGACTAGGACGTTCACTTGATATTAAGTGACGCGCTCCACCCAATACATTAGGATGTGTGTACACTGCACCACATTGCGTACCTACCCCTACCTAGACTTCATCGGATTAGGACGTTCACTTGATATTAAGTGACACGCCCGTCCAACACTTTAGGATGTGTATACACTGCACCACATTGCGTACCTACCCCTACCTAGACTTCATCGAATTAAAACGTTCACTTGATATTAAGTGACACGCCCGTCCAACACTTTAGGATGTGTATACACTGCACCACATTGCGTACCTACCTGCCTAGACTTCATCGGATTAGAACGTTCACTTGATATTAAGTGACACGCCCGTCCAACACTTTAGGATGTGTATACACTGCACCACATTGCGTACCTACCCCTACCTAGACTTCATCGGATTAGAACGTTCACTTGATATTAAGTGACACGCCCGTCCAACACTTTAGGATGTGTATACACTGCACCACATTGCGTACCTACCCCTACCTAGACTTCATCGGATTAGAACGTTCACTTGATATTAAGTGACACGCCCGTCCAACACTTTAGGATGTGTATACACTGCACCACATTGCGTACCTACCTGCCTAGACTTCATCGGATTAGAACGTTCACTTGATATTAAGTGACACGCCCGTCCAACACTTTAGGATGTGTATACACTGCACCACATTGCGCACCTACCTGCCTAGACTTCATCGGATTAGAACGTTCACTTGATATTAAGTGACACGCCCGTCCAACACTTTAGGATGTGTATACACTGCACCACATTGCGTACCTACCCCTACCTAGACTTCATCGGATTAAAACGTTCACTTGATATTAAGTGACACGCCCGTCCAACACTTTAGGATGTGTATACACTGCACCACATTGCGTACCTACCTGCCTAGACTTCATCGGATTAGAACGTTCACTTGATATTAAGTGACACGCCCGTCCAACACTTTAGGATGTGTATACACTGCACCACATTGCGTACCTACCTGCCTAGACTTCATCGGATTAGAACGTTCACTTGATATTAAGTGACACGCCCGTCCAACACTTTAGGATGTGTATACACTGCACCACATTGCGTACCTACCTGCCTAGACTTCATCGGATTAGAACGTTCACTTGATATTAAGTGACACGCCCGTCCAACACTTTAGGATGTGTATACACTGCACCACATTGCGTACCTACCTACCTAGACTTCATCGGATTAAAACGTTCACTTGATATTAAGTGACACGCCCGTCCAACACTTTAGGATGTGTATACACTGCACCACATTGCGTACCTACCTACCTAGACTTCATCGGATTAGAACGTTCACTTGATATTAAGTGACACGCCCGTCCAACACTTTAGGATGTGTATACACTGCACCACATTGGGCTCGTCACCTGCGACATTGAGTCTCGTAACTCTAATAGTTATATTAGCTGCAGGGCCCTTCAAACCGGATCACATAAATGTTCTCATACTGCTGCAATAAGAGCGGATAGCTATATAGACTGGAGCTGTAACACGTTGCAGGTTCATCGACCTCCAGTGCGTGAAGGACATGCGGCTGGGTGGTAAGCTCCTGGAGCCGCGCGACCTGGCCGAGCTGACCGCGTGCGCCAAGCGGCACGGCCTGGAGGCCTGCCCCCACGGGCCCCACATCATCTCCCTCGTGTACGGCCGGACCCTCAGCGACAACAGGACCGTGCACTTCCTCCTACCCTCATACTCGTACAGGTTAGCCGTGTACACCCCCCAGCTGGCGCCGCGCTGCACCAACGGTAGCTCTCTGATGGTGACCACGCACCTACCACCACAGCCCCAGCTTCTGAACAAGCTTGTCAAAATTACTGTGGTAACGACGATGCGATGAGGTGTATAGGATCCTAGCGGTGATGGTGAAGGCGATTGATTTCCTCGAACTGGACTCCAGGGTGTGGGCGGTGGGACTGCACGCGGTGATCAGGGCGCTGATTACCCAGACCAAGCTGGCAGACCGCAGCCTGGCCTGGTTGAAGAACAAGTACACGGCGCTGTACTACGAGGACAGCTGCTGCTGCGAGCCGGTGGTGTCCGACGCGATCAGGGTGAGTTGGGGGAGAGGTGACCTTCAGGGACGGCACCGACATGGAAGTATACCTTTAATGCTGGTAGGTCTCTGTTGCTGCAGACCGTCTAGGCAGGTACCAGCGCAGCGACTGTTGCAGCCGACAGACAGTACTGTGATCCGGTTTGAAGGGCGCTGAAGTTATCACAGCTGGTAGCTCTCTGTTGGTACAGACCGTCTACGTAGCTACCAGCGCAGCGTCTGTTGCAGCGGACGGACAGTATTGTGCGAACATTACTGTGATCCGGTTTGAAGGGTGTTGTAGCCTGTGAGATGCTTTGGGTAACGAGATTCAAGAACTTGTCTCAAGATGATGAGCACAATGTGGTGCATTATCCTAACTAGCGCCACGAAAAAATCACTCATCATCTCTCTCTCTCTCTCTCGCCCCTCTCTCCCTCTCTCTCTCCCATCCCCACTCCGGGAGGTGGACGTAACGTGACTTCCGTTTCCTGCTACCGACCGTCAACTGATCGTCCACCTCCTCAACCCACACAAAGAAGAGATCAATGCTGCGGTATAGGACATCCACTCTCACCCCCATTCCTCTCTTCTCTAATCTTCTGCTCTCTTCCAACGCAGGTATTCGGTGGGAGGGAGTCCACTTGTGGTGCGTCCTCCCACTCCACCCCCGTGAGAGGAGCCTATTCAGAGTCCCATTCCGACTCGCTCCGGAGTTCAGGGATCAAGTTTAAGGTAGTCTACCATTTTTTTTTCTTTGAGATGAGCTCGACGTTCACTTGATTTTAAGTGATACGCCCGGCCATAGCAACTTGGTGCTAATTAGTATGATATACACTACACCATTTTACTGATAGGTCTCTGTTGCCGGAGACCAGCTCCTATTGCAGCTGACAAACGTTACTGTGATCCGGTTTGAAGGGCGCTGTAGCTAGTGTAATTACTGCGATATAGACTCGACATCTCACGTCTCAAAGCGACGAGCGATGTGGTGTAGTATACATCATCCTGTATAGCATCACGTTATCACTTAATATCGAGTGAAGGTCCGGCTGGTCCCGTAGCGTGAATAAAAAGAAAAGCGTTTAATCTCTGTTGCAGAAGAACAAATCCACGTCGGAGCTGAAGAGCTCGCCGAAGAACTACGGCTCCGCCTTCACCGGGATCCGTGATGATGAAGTAGTACATGGATCGCCCAGACACAGGTGCATCAGCAGGAACTGCTCCATTTTTGTTATTATACAACAACGCCAGGACAGGAGCAGAACGTTCACCTGATGGTGAGTGATACGCTTGCCCACAACACGATGCCGGTTAGGATGGTATACACAGCACCTCGATACAGGGGTGAAGTCTAGGTAGGTACCACCGCAGCGCCTGTTGCAGCCGACAGACAGTACTGTGATCCGGTTTGAAGGGCGGTGTAGCTAGTGATATCACTGGGGTAACGAGGGTATACGTCATACGTCTCAAGGCTACGAGCGCAATATGGTGCTGTGTATATCATCCTAACTAGCGCTATGTTGTTATGGGCATATCACTTATTATCAGGTGAACGTCCCGCTCGTTTCGTCGCCAAGTTAGATAAAAAAAAACTGCTCTCGTCTTTTCACTAATTACACAAGCCACAGCGCCCTTCAAACCGGAACGGTTTCCAGCAACAGAGAGTTAGCAGCAGTGCGATCTCTACCTCCCTTCATCATCTCCTGTCGTCTATTTCCAGCTCGTACTCAGCGGCGACGGTGCACCGGCCGCAGTGCGCGCCGCGGCACAGCAGCCTCACCGCCGCCGCCACCACCATCATGGCCGGAGCGCCCAACAGGAGCAGGTGAGAGCACTACCATCTGCATGGCGACCACGGGCCCCCGTCTGGCCCCTCATCATGCGTTACCTCCGCATCATGAACAGCTGCACGCTGCAGCCTGGTGACAGGAATGGGAGCTGTGGTGGTATCTTAGAAGATCCCAATTAGTACAGGAGTTAGTACATAACCTAACCTAACCTCCCCCCAACGGGTTCCCGACTTGTCGTGGCGGAGGGGCTTAGTAACCGTGGCGGGGTCGCCCTACGATGAAGCGAAGAGGAACCCACCCGGCCGCCCCGCGGTGAAGGGCTGGCCCGAGGCTGCCGCTCCAGGTTAAAGCACTGGGTAGATAACTGGACCTCATTAGAGCGGCCGCGCGCTGCAGGGGCGGTTTCATACTGCCCTTTGCAGCCGAGGTGGAGTCGCGGGGGGAGTACTCTCTGCGAGTAACAACGGGTGGCGACGCCGCAAGGAGTTGGGAGAGTTTTCTTGGCTACCATGGCATCTGACCGACGGGTTCGGGGGAATCCGTTGCCCGCGCGACAGCAGGAGGCCGAACAGGGGAGTTTAACCCTCTCTCCCTCCCGAGGTGGGGCCGCCAAAACAGTCAGCGCCGGCGGGGTCGCGGAGGGTGGGAACGCGTTCCCGTGACCCTGCAATAAAGCGACGAGTTGGAACATCGTGGGGGTTTAAGTCGGTGCAAGTCCGACATAACCTATTCTTCCCCCCGCGAGGACGGGTATGCGCAGGCATTTCCCTTACTTTAATCAAAAAAAAAACCTATCTTAACCTAACCGTTTATTTTTATACAGTGGCGAGACGCGCGTGACCTCCACCTGATGGTAAGTGATACGCCTGCCCATAACATGGCGCTAGTTCGGACGGTATTCACAGCACCACATTGCGCTCGTCGCCTTAAGACAAGATGTTAAGTCCCGTTGCTCCAGTAAATACATTAGGTACGACATCCTTCAAACCGGATCACGGTACTGTTTGGCGGCAGAAATAATCGCTGCGGTATAACCTGATAGTACGCCAGAGACCTTCTTATTATAGTAGCGTGTAAACACTATATTCCGGTTTGAAGGACGCTGTAGTTAATTTAATTACTGGGATTCGAGGCACGTCCAACATCTCAAGACGGATACAGTGTGATGCTCTGTATACATCCTAATAAGCGTTAATTTGTTTTGGACTAGCGTATCACTTATAATCGAGTGAACGAGGTGTTCACTCAATTATAAGTGAACGTCTCGTTACTTCGCACTACAAAAAAAGCTTGAAATTTTTTTGCCAAAATTCATGACGCTACTGTCTGCGGCCACGTGACCTTGACCCTGATGCTAAATGACCTCTGTACTAATGACTCCAACACTGCCTTATGATTAGAACTGATCAGTTAGGTATTAATGACTAAGTCTAGAATATTCTAGACCTGAGTCTAAGTAAAATATCTAATAAAGTACACTGAAAAGAATGCAACTATAATAGAGACTGAGGCTCTTTTATAGACGAAGAGAGGAGATGGACATTCACTTAATAATGAGTGACACTCATAACAACATAGCGCTAGTTAGGATGTTACACACTGCAGCACATTGCGCGTGTCGCCTGAGACAACATGTTGAGTGTCGTTACCCCAGTAATTATATTAGCTACAACGCCCTTCAAACCGGATCATGGTAATGTTTGCACCGCAGTAAAATTTAGTCGTCGCCTTGAGAACTATGTATATATAAAGTCAACTCTCGTTCATGTAAGTGTGGGCATAAATAGATGGGTTTGTGTCCCACTGCTGGGACTCGAGGAGGAATGAAGATCGCTATTCACCGCGTTGGCGAAGTGCTCGCTGGAAGTCACATGTCCAAGAATGCTGACGATTCCCTCGCGGTGCCTTCCTTCAGCGGAAGCCCAAGGATCTGATGAGGATCTAACCCACGCCTCATCAGGTTCGGCCAGATTAACACACACAGAAGCTAATGACCAGGTTGTTTCCAGTTTGAGGCGGCTGGACACCAGCGAGAAGTTCTGGGAGAACCTTAAGAATCTGAGGACCGGCTCCGTCAGCTACGACACCCAACTGGACTTCATGGACTTCGTCGCGCTCTTCAGGAGTTTCAGGTGAGGATATTGGCGATGTTCCACTATTTATTTCAACGCCGTCTGCTGAGGACGTTAAGTGGTCATCATCATCATCAGTGCCTAGAAGTTTGGTGGTGAAACAGGAAACTGTTCCAGTCTCCAGCTACCTAATACCATCAGATCATCTCTCCGTTATATCAGACTGTCTCTTCTGCTGGCTACCGCGCTGTGCTCCTGGCTGTGGAAGATTTGGTCCTTAGAATCAATGTTGGTCTGGGCTCAAGGTCACCTTGACGCCATTTTCTTTCTACTTCAGAGCTACTGGATAGTTACAGGCTGTCCAGGATATGCTCTTCCTCTGTGGACGCCATCCATCCTCAATAGATGCCTTGCTTCACCCATCAGACCCACCGAATTGATCGATCAGTTCCCTCCAGTTTGGTGATGCGGCCGGAGCTACGGGACGTGTTCGATCAGCTGGCCGTCCCACGCCCGCGCTGCCCACTGCTGGGCGCCGAGAAGAGCCGCAGCTCACCGGAGCTGTTCAGGAACAAGACCAGTTTCAGAACAGGTATTTATTTCGAAGGTACACCAACCAGTCTTAGAACGACACTAAGAGGAAACTGTATTGGGATAAATGGCAGGCGTGGATATGCTGCTGTAGTCTAGGTCTTGCTTCCAGGTCTATTGACGAGGAACGGTTCTCTCGACCTGGACCCACCGAGCGACAAGGCCAGCAGGAAGAAGGCTTTTGACGTTCTCGCGGCGGCTGCGTTGCCGGGTAAGAGGAACTGGGAGTATTTCCTTAAACGTATGACGTGATAAGGATGCTGCCTGGTCAAGGGTCATCATCATCAGCTGCTGGACGTCCACTGCTGGACATGGGACTCCATCAAAGATCTCCACATTGATCCGTCCCACGTTACTCGCATCCAATGGGTTCCCACGATTATCACCAGATCGTCGGTCCACCTTGTGCGAGATCCATCTTCCATTCGGGCCGTAAGGAGTCCAGCACAAGAACTCACGGGATCCAAGCCAACCTCACCAGCTCGTGGTGCAACCTGCGAATCAACAAACAAGGATCTGGCTCCTACCCCGCATTGGGCCAGCATGGATAATGGCCCAAACCCTTCCAATATGAACCCCTACAAACAGAAGACGTGGGATGCGAGCAGCGCAGAACCGATCGATGTGGAGATTTTTGATGGAGGTCTTTGTCCAGCTGTGGGCCTTCCACCAGGCATTCGGTTGGGATGACTGGTTTTAAGGGTAATAGGTGCCTAGGATGACCAATAGCAAGAGACACCATCCCATTGTATCAAAACCATACCATCAGGTAAACGTTCCACTCCCTCGCTGGTGACCTCTCTTTCTATCAGACTTCGGCAGGATGACGGAACCCCACAAGTGATCAGTTCCAAGCATCTCTTTCAGGTGCGTGTCCGGACATGAGTGGGCGGGTGCTGTCGCTGCCGACCCTCGGCAAGTTCTGCGAGACCAGGCAGAACGAGCCCAAGAACGAACAGCAGCTGAAGGACATCATACAGGTATAGTTCGAGATTCTTCCAGAAGCAGCAGCAGAGACCTGCCTTAGTAAGGACACAGCAGTATGTGTACATACATTCCCATGTTCCGGATCGAAGGGCTCTGTAGCTTATGAAATTACTGGGGTGAGGAGACTTGACATTTCCGTCTCAGGCGAGGATAATTTGGTGCAATGTTACATGTGGAGATTGGAGATCGTCCAGGATAATCTGGCTCTCAAGACCTGACCTGACCCAAAAGGATCATTCATTGCATATAACCATGGATTCGAATCAGGCATCTTCCATTTCCAAGAGTTTGCTGCTGCGTCACCAAGGACGTTTATTATTCCATCTCTTTCTCACCCGACAGAGACACGAACCTGATCCAACCCTGAGGGCGGAGAACTGCCTCTCCTTCGAGGGCTTCGTCCGCTTCCTCACCGATAAGGATAATTACGCCTTCGTGCCTGAACAGATGAGGCAGCACTTCAACAGCACCACCGCGTGAGTATCTCATACAGCACAAACATGGTGATCCCATCCAGGTCGAGGTGCAGTTCTGATGAAGGTGAACCGAGAGGATCCGAGAACAACAGCCTTCTTCGATATATACCAAAATTTGTTGAGCGAATCGCAGCAGTGGGAACTGAGTGGGCTGCTGAAGCACGAGCGCCATGTTTAGAACTTGATCTACTTTTTGGACTGCTCAGGAAACCAGCTCAGGATAACGAGGAGAACGGCAGGGACTCCCGACAGATGGAGGGCCCGCTCAGCCAGTACTACATCGCCAGCAGCCACAACACCTACCTCACCGGCCACCAGCTCAAGGGAGAATCATCTGTGGAGCTCTACAGTCAGGTAACAGAGTGTGGGAAAAGACTAGTCCCAACAGTGGGAACATTAAGACGGCGGTTTTAAAATTGTATAATTGTATTACATGATCAACCTTTTAACTTCTTTTCTCATCTAAAATCAATTCAACCATTTCGAATCTACTCTCTCTTTCCGTCTCTTTCTCTCTCTTCTTCCTCCTGCCCTTTTACCAGCTATGTAGGGTCAGCATAGTGTGTACTTCTCTTCTTAGACATGTCATCTTTCACACAATCCTTGCACACTTTCATCGGTCTTCCTCTACCCTTACCTCTTCCTCTCTCTCTTCTCTTTTGTTCTAAATTTACTGAACACATATAAAGTCTTATCGTTTGACAAACATGAATTCCAGGTGCTCCTCACTGGATGCAGATGTGTGGAACTGGACTGCTGGGACGGCGACGACGGCAGCCCAGTAATATACCACGGCCACACGTTCACCACCAAGATACCGTTCCGCAGGGTCGTGGAGACCATCGCCAGGTAGAGTCTGTTATTACCCGATGTAGTTTCCACCTGGCGACTCCTCCGAGCTGGAGTTCGATATCTTTGATGCTGATGAGGGTACCTGTTCCTCTTCTACATAAATATGTGCTGACTAACCTTCAATCTCCATTCTCCCTTCACCACCGCTGCTGCTAAATGAGGATAATAACTTCTTTATTAAAACAATAGAAGAAGATCTAGATTAACTTCTTCCACTCCTCTCATCCTCTGCAGCAGTAGGACTTACGAGTCTTGGCATTTGACAAACAGTAGAGTAGCTTCTGAATCCAACCTGGCATCTTTAGAAGGTGGTGATGAACAGCGATCTGGTAGTAAGTCGCTCACCTGATCCAATTCGGTTAAGGTGATATACCATCAAGACATTTTACTATTACCATTATTGACGCAGTAAGGTCTGCACACTGCAATGGACAGTAATATTGAGGATTAAAGTGCTGCTTCCAGAAGCGCCTTCGTCGCATCTCCATATCCCTTGATCCTGAGCATCGAGAACCACTGCAGCCTGCCGCAGCAGCAGGTCATGGCCAGCACTTTTGAGGTCAGTCAGGTCACGGATTCCAGAGCTGACATCATCCAGAAACTCTAGCTAGAACGTCTGCGATTCAGCAGTTAACCAGCTAACACGAAGATCCTTGAGTCAATTCCAGGGTCATATGCCATGGTGGGGTCTCTCTGGACCTCTAGTCTCAGGCTAGTAAGAATAGAACTAAGGTAAGCCCTACCTGTAAAAGCAGACTAAAATGGTTTTTGGGTTGGTGGGCTCTGAAGAGGAGAGGGGGCTTTGAAGGTTATAACCTTCCATCGAGAGTGGGTTTAGTGGGTAAAAGTCCCACATAAATCTAGAAGCATAGTATCGTTTTTAGAAGATTCTCTCTCCTCCCTTTCTCTCTCTCCGCCCTATTCCTCTTCTAAATCCGGAAGCATGATATCTTTTTAGAATATTCTCACCCCTCCCTTTCTCTCTCTCCGCCCTATTCCTCTTCTAAATCCGGAAGCATGATATCTTTTTAGAAGATTCTCTCTCCTCCCTTTCTCTCTCTCCGCCCTATTCCTCTTCTAAATCCGGAAGCATGATATCTTTTTAGAATATTCTCTCTCCTCCCTTTCTCTCTCTCTCCGCCCTATTCCTCTTCTTAATCTAGGAGCTTGGTAACTTTTTAGAATATTCTCTCTCCTCCCTTTCTCTCTCTCTCCGCCCTATTCCTCTTCTTAATCTAGGAGCTTGGTAACTTTTTAGAAGATTATTTCCCCACCCGCCTTTTCTCTCCCTATTCCTCTTCCACCTCTATAACAACGTAAGGATTTCTCCGAAATTACCAGCGCCATATTACCAACCAATTGTTCAGCTCCATCGCTGTGGACATCATCCATCCAATCGAGGATTCGAACCCTGACCTTCCAGGCCGCCGCACGATAAACCAGCTGGTGTGTTTCATCTAGGCAGTGTTCGGAGAGCAACTGGTGACGTCGTTCCTGTTCGAGGCCGACTACACGGAGGATCCGCGGCTGCCCAGCCCTGACCAGCTCAAGTACAAGGTGGCTGGCCACGGCGCCTCCAGCACTCGGCAGCGGAGTACTGCTGCTGAGGGCTGAGCTGCTGTTTTGATTATGGAAAGAGATCAGGGAGTCTCTCATCTGAGGAGTTAGGATATTTCCTCGATCACATGTGAACATACCAAGACGTAGGATGTTGAGTCTCAGCGCCCTTCGAACCCATACAGCCTATTACTACCATGAAGTATAGGTGTGGGTGAAGAAGAGAACAATGTGTGAAAGAGATAGAGATAGTGGAAGGTGAAGGAAGAGAGAACTGTGGATTGATTGTATGATGAATGATGTTGGGGGAAAGAATGTAAGTCTTAGATGATGGATGAATAGAGATGAGTGGGAGAACATAGAGTCCTTCAAACCCACCTTTTTATCTAATTAAGCAACCAGACCAGCGGGACGTTCACCTGATCGTAAGTGATACACCCGCCCGTAACATACACTGCTCCGCATTACGCTCATCGCATGTGACATAAGATGTTGAGTCTACAGCGCCCTTCAAACCGGAACACAGCAATATTTGCACACTGTTGCCTGTCGGCTGCAATAATCGCTGCGGTGGCACCAGCCTAGACGGTCTCCACCAACAGAGACACACCACTAGTAAAAACTTCAGCGCCCTTCAAACCGGATCACAGTAATGATTGCGCAGTGCTGTCTAGCCGCAGACCCACCATCAGTACAGTAGGATGAGGTAGAATGAGGACTGTCGAGTTTAAAGCATCTCTAACCATTCCATCAGGTGCTGATAAAGAATAAGAAGCTGCTGCCCGTGGAGTCCAGCCCCACGATTGGCCTGACCGGCGCCAGCTCAGCCCAAGGCTACGGCGGCGTGCTGGCGACGGCCTTCCGGTGAATATACCACGAGCGGTCGCAGTGTGAGGATGTTGCCTCTAGAAGTCCGAAGTCCAATAGGTTTTCTCACCAGGTCCAACGGCATCAGGCACACCAGCGTCTCGCTGCCGGAGCACAGCAACAGGACCAGCTCGATCATGTCCAACCAGTCGGCGGGCAGCTCGCTGACGGAGTACTTCTCCGATGAGGATTACGACGAGGACGATGAGGATATCGATGGTGAGGAAGACAGACCTGTTCGAAGTCTTTACTTCTTTGAATATAAAGATGATTATTACATATGATGATGAGCATCACATCGAATTCGTTACCCTAACTATAACGCCCTTCAAACCGGACCATAGTAATGTGACGCTAGTTAGTATGATATACACTGCTGCACATTGTACTCGTCGCTAAGACACAAGACAGTGAAGTCTCGTTACCCCAGCTACATCACTAGCTACAACGCCCTTCAAACCGGACCATAGTAATGTGACGCTAATTAGGACGTACACTGCTGCTACACATATACTCGTCGCTAAGACAAGATAATAAAGTTTCGTTAATCCAATTACATCAGTAGCTATAACGCCCTTCAAACCGGATCAAGAGCAAAAATTATACCCATATAGAGACTAGCCAATCACCAGTATATATTGAGCTTTTTTACTATAGTTTATCTCTCTGATGGTTAAGTTGGTCTTTACAACGATCCGCCATTTTGGTTCCAGAGAAAGAGCTCCACAAGATACTCACTTCATTAGAGGAGAAGGTCGGTCGGACCTCTCTCTCGCTCTACCAGAGCTTGCGCAGGGGCGAGGGAGATGGAGAGGCATGCGGCAGCATAAAGCACGGGAACAGGAAGAGGAGTAACCAAATCGCGAGGGAGCTCAGCGACATGGTCACTTACGTACAGGTACACAAATGGCGCATTGTACTTTGCGCATACAAACATTGCTATATGAAGTGCACTGTAGCTATTGGGGTAACCATCTTTATATGTCCAAAATCTGATATTGTGGCAATAATGTGTATGAAGTGCACTGTAGCTATGGGGTATCTATCTTTATATACCTAACATCTGATATTATGTAAATTGTCTTTATGAAGTATATTGTAGCTATTGGGGTAACCATCTTTATATGTCCAAAATCTGATATTGTGGCAATAATGTGTATGAAGTATACTGTAGCTAATGGGATTTTTATCTTTATATACCTAACATCTGATATTATGTAAAATGTCTATATGAAGTATACTGTAGCTATTGGGGTATCTATCTTTGGTTATTCACCGTCTAATATTATATTCATACTTTTCGATTTGAAGTGCGCTGTAGTATTTGAAGTTAAGTATATTACTGCATGGTATTCATGCCTCAAGACAACCAGTGAGCCACACTCATCACGCTTAAGATGTGTATAATAATAACTACAGCGCCCTTCAAATCGAAACTCGAATTTCTACACTTTACAAAGTGCAGCTCTCACACTACGGACTTCCCGCCATTCCAGGCTATTAAGTTCCGGGGCCTGAACCCCCTGTCGCCTCGGAGCTCCCTGAAGCAGCCGAGTGTAGCCAAGGATAGCTCCAGCGGGGCCGCCTGCAGCAGCTTCGAATCCTCAGAGAGCAGCGACAGCACGGCGACCGTAAGTGAACTTCTAGATCCTTCTCTTCCCGATCCACCTCTTTCCGCCGGTGTGATTACCTCCATTAGCACCTGATATCATTTTTCTGTGTTTGCTACATCGGCCTTCATCAGTTAATTGTTACCGTCTTCCAATCTGACTCGTATCACAATCACGTTTAATTTTAATCGACAATGTTTTATATTAATTATATCAATTTTTAATTTGAAGGACGTTGTAGCTATTGAAGTTTCTGGTTATGTATTGAAGTCTTATTCGTTATTAAATTTTCTATGAAATGAGTTGTAGCTATTGGTTTCTAAACTTATCGTGTCATATCAATTATGTCCCTTGTAATTTGAAAGGCGTTGTAGCTCTTAGTGTTTTCTATCTTTACACATCGAATATCTCATACTAATGTGTAAATTTTCATTTCGAAAGACGTTGTAGCTATTGCAGTTTTCTTCTTTATATATCCAAAATCTTATTTAATTTGTTTCAATTTTGAAATTTGAAGTACGTTGTAGCTATTTTTATTTGTCTTTACATATTCGAAGTGTTTGATTGTGTAAACTTTTTATTTGAAACGCACTGTAGCTATTACTCCTCAGTCGCAGTGACCCAAAGTGAGTCTTGACCTCTGACACGAGAGCGCCAGTAGTCTGTAGCTATTAGTTTCTGGCTTCATTTACCAAAGTATTGTATTGAATATTTCTATTTCAATTTGAAGCGCGCTGTAGCTGTTGAAGTTTTTTTCTTTACATATTCATTATCTTAAATTACTTGAATAAATTTTTAATTTCATATACGTTGTAGCTATTGTAGTTACTGGCTTTATTAACCTTGCTTTTATTGAAATTTTCTATTTTCAATTTGAAGGGCATTGTAGCTATTGTAGTTTAATCTGAAGAAACTTTACATATCTCATGGCAATTATGTGATAAGTGGTATATCCGAACTTGGGCCACAGTGTTATTTATAAACTGAATTAAAAAAAAAAAAACCTGAATGTAGTTTAAGTAACGCGTACAATGCAGCAAGTGGCGCAGTCGCAGTCGCAGTCCTCGGCGACGCCGCGCTCGCGCTGCCTGAACGCGCCGGCGGTACACCACCCGTGCTACCGCTGCTCCTCGGTCACGGAAGCCATCGGCAAGAAGATCTGCAGGAAGCACCCTCTGGCCCTCATCGCGCACACGGAGACGCAGCTAGTGAGGACCTATCCCGCCGGGTAAGGCTCTCCACGTCACCGATTCACGCTTTCCTTTTTTTTCATGCTGATTAGGTCGCGTGGGACATAAAATGCCAAATCTCGTTACCTCAGTAGTTTCACTGGCTACAACGCCCTTCAAACCGGATCACAGCAATGTTCGCACAGTACTATCTGCTGCAATAGGCGCTGCAGAGATACCTAAATAGACGGTTTCCGGCAACAGAGACTTACCACTAGTAATAGCTACAGCACCCTTCAAACCGGATCCACAGTAATATTTGTACAGTACTGTTTGCCGGCTGTAATTCCCGCTGCGGTGTTACTTACCTACATGGTCTCCGGCAACAAAGAGCTACCACTATTAATAGCTACAGCGCCCTTCAAACCTGATTAAAGTAATCTCTGCACAGTACTGTCTGTCGGCTGCAATAGACGCTGCGGTGGTACCTACCTAGACGGTCTATACCAACAGACACCTTATCTAAAAATTACTGTGATTGAAGGGCGCTGTAGCATATGTAATTACTTCGGTAACGCGACTATACATCAACTGTCTAAATACGACGAGTACAATGTGATGCAGTGTATATAGTTCTAACTAGCGTTATATTATCTTTTTCCTGCTTGAAGGGCTAGTAAAATTAATACAACGAGCCCGTCATTTTCAAAATGGTGTAAGTCATATATTTATTATTATTTATTTTCTTATTAAATAAAATAGATTTTTAAAATTTCAGACTTACACCACTTTCACAATCGGAGGCACATGCGTGTGTATATATATATATATATATATGTATGTGTGTGTGTGCGTGTGTGCGTGTGTGTGTAAAGCTCCCCGTCTCCGCGCAGGTTACGGATCGACTCGTCGAACTTCGATCCGGTGGTGTTCTGGTGCTGCGGCGTGCAGCTGGTGGCCCTCAACTACCAGACGGAGGACGCGGCCATGGCGGTGAACGCGGCCATGTTCGAGGGCCACGGCGGCGCCGGATACGTCCGCAAGCCGGCGGTCATGTGGGACACGTCGCACATCGCCTACCGCAGGTATCGCGTGGCGCCGGTCATATGACATGCAGGCAAACGGGCAGTCCTCCGGTTTGAAGGGCGCTGTAGCTGTTACTCATAGTAACTCTGTTGCCGGGGACCGTTTAGGTAAATACCGCCGCAGCGACTATTGAAGCCTAGAGACAGTATTGTGCAAACATTACTGTGATCCGGTTTGAAGGGCGCTGTAGCTGTTACTGGTGTCAGTGTCTCTGTTGCTGTAGACCTTCTAAGTAGATACCACTGCAGTTACTATTGCAGCCAACAGATATCTATATAGACATTTTACTCTGATCCGGTTTGAAGGGCGCTGTAGCTGTTACTGGTGTCAGTGTCTCTGTTGCTGTAGACCTTCTAAGTAGATACCACTGCAGTTACTATTGCAGCCAACAGATATCTATATAGACATTTTACTCTGATCCGGTTTGAAGGGCGCTGTAGCTGTTACTGGTGTCAGTGTCTCTGTTGCTGTAGACCTTCTAAGTAGGTACCACTGCAGTTACTATTGCAGCCAACAGATATCTATATACACATATTACTCTGATTCGGTTTGAAGGGCGCTGTAGCTATTACTCATAGTAAATCTGTTGCCGGGGACCGTTTAGGTAAATACCGCCGCAGCGACTATTGAAGCCAAGAGACAGTATTGTGTAGACATTACTGTGATCCGGTTTGAAGGGCGCTGTAGCTGTTACTGGTGGCAGGTCTCTGTTGCTGTAGACCTTCTAAGTAGGTACCACTGCAGTTACTATTGCAGCCAACAGATATCTATATACACATATTACTCTGATCCGGTTTGAAAGGCGCTGTAGCTATTACTCATAGTAACTCTGTTGCCGGGGACCGTTTAGGTAAATACCGCCGCAGCGACTATTGAAGCCAAGAGACAGTATTGTGTAGACATTACTGTGATCCGGTTTGAAAGACGCTGTAGCTGTTACTGTTAGTAAATCTCTGTTGCCGGAGACCGTCTAGGTAGGTACCACTGCAGTGACTATTGAAGCTAACAGACATTACTGTGATCCGATTTGAAGGGCGCTGTAGCTAGTGAAATTGTCGCGATAACAAGACTTAACATCTCATATCTTCAATGCTAGGAGCATAGTGTATGACATCCTAAATATCATTACTGCCTTCCGGTTTGAAGGGCGCTGTAGCTAATGAAACCATATTGCACGACAGACTACATTGCACTCGTCGCCTGAAACGTAAGATGCTTAGTCTCGTTACTCCAATAGTTACTACACTAGCTACAGTGCACTCCAAACCGGATCACAATAATGTTCGCACAGTACTGATGGTCGGCTGCAATAGACTCTGCGGTGGTTCCTACATAAACAGTACTCGGCAACAAGCACATACCACTAGTAGTAGCTACAGCGTCCTTCAAACCGGATCACAGCAATATCTGCACAGTGCTGTTTGTTTACTTCAATGTTAGCTGCTCTGGTACTTACGTAGACTGTACCCGGCAACAGAAACATACCACTAGTAATAGCTACAGCGCCCTTCAAACCGGAGCACAGTAATATCTGCACAGTAGTCTGTCGGCTGCTACAGGCGCCGCGGAGGTACCTACCTAAACTGTATCCGGCACCAAAGTAATAGCTACAGCGCCCTTCAAACCGGATCACAGCAATGTCTGCCACAGTACTGTGTATCGGCTGCGAACAGACGCTGCGGTGGTACCTGCCTAGTCGGTCTGCAGCAACAGAGACACCACCAGCAGCGCGATACCCTCATCCTCACCACCAGGTTCAGCCCGATGGACAAGGAGTTCGACGGCATCCACGCCGCCCACCTGACGCTGGCGGTGATCTCCGGGCAGTACGTCGCGGAGAACGTGTACTCCTTCTACAACGCGTTCGTGGAGGTGGAGGTGCTGGGCGTGCCGGCGGACTGCAGGAAGATCCGCACCAAGGTCGCCAGGAGGAACGCCCTCAACCCGGTCTGGAACGAGACCTTCAGCTTCAAGGTCAGCCTCTGACGATGCCCTATAGTCCTCAGGTACTAAAGGCGTGAACTGCACCAGCTCAACAACTTACTGCTGGTAGGTATCCGGCAACAGCGATCTACCGCCAGTAATAGCTTTTGGTCCTTCAAACCGGATCACAGTAATGTTTGCACGGTTGCTATAGTCCGTCTAGGTAGGTACCACCGCAGCGCCTATCGCAGCTGATAGACTGTTTTATGCAAAATTTACAGTGATCCGGTTTGAAAGGCGCTGTAGCTATTACTAATGGTAGGTCTTTGTTGGTACACACCGTCTAGGTAGTTACCACCTCAGCTCCTATTGCAGCCGACAGACAGTACTGTGTGAACATTACTGTGATCCGGTTTGAAGGGCGCTGTAGCTACTGAAATTACTGAGACTTAATATCTTATATAACAATATGATGCAGTGTATACTACCCTAACTCGCTCCAGGTGCGTAATGTCAGCTGTTAAGACTCATTACCTCAGTAATTTCACTAGCTACAGCGACCTTCAAACCGGAACACTGTATTCAGCTGAAGGAATGATATATACCATCAGCCGAAGTTAATTCTCAAACTAACGTAGAGGGGCTGACCAATGGGGGGTGAATGGGTTCTTTCGTGATCATCCAAGACACCAGCCGCATTGCTCTGCACCAGTCTCTCGTATCCTCACCATCCACCAGATCAACTTCCCGGAGCTGGCCTTCGTCCGCTTCGAGATATACGACGCTGACACCAACTACATGCTGTCCCAGAGGGTGATCCCGCTGCACTGCCTGCGACCCGGCTACCGGCACGTCAGGCTGCGGTAGGTCACCATCAGCCGATGCTCACCATCACAATAAATGGTGATGGGAAATAGTCATGGTACTCTATAGCGGGTACCGTCGCGAAGATAGTGAAGACCGTAACCCATAAATCACCATGTCACCACTATCAGCTCATCTATCAACTGGACATAGAGCTCATATAAGACCATCAGATCTACAAGGAGTGTATTGGGTTCCGCACCATAACTTAAGGAATCCAAGCCAACTTCACCAGCTCGTGGTGCAGCCAACCCTGATTGGGCCAGCGTGGTGGTGTTTGGTCCAATCCCTCCCCATATGACCTGATAGATCTTTGGTGGAGGCCCAAGTCCAGCAGTCTAATCGGCTGATGATGATGAAGACCATCAGCTACTCCTCAAACCTGGTCCTAGTTTTGTCCTGATATTGCGTGTCGTGTCCGGCCTTCCGCTAGGTCACCAACGAACCAGCCCCTCAACATGGCATCGCTGCTCATCTTCTCCCGCTGCTCGGAGGAGGTGGCCGGGGAGAGCTGCCGCGACGACACGGAGCCAGGCTCGCCCCGAGAGAGGAGACGCATCCACTTCCTGGTGGTGTACGCGGTCGCGCGCCACGAGCCTTACTCGATACTGAAGGTCACCCAGGACACCACAGCTAATGAGGTGGGATTTTGAGTATATAATTTACTGCTTATCCAGGATCCATGCAGATGTCCGGCATACCAAGGTTCTAGGAGTTAAGTGGAGTTGTCTGCCAGTCAATCCGAGGAGACAAAGATAATAGAAGGAAGGTGCAGAACAGCTGAACTTGGGTAAGGGAAAGATGATGCTGAAGCATCGATTGTGGTGGATGAACTGCACAAAGGTCATATCTGCACAATACTTCTTGGTACCAGTAGAAGACTGAGAAGTCCTTGGCACCAGCTCCCAAAATATTGAACTCATCTCTGTTCTGTCACGCAAGGCGATAGCGCAGTGCCTGGCCAAGGGGGGGATGTGCTCCGGACGGGGCAGCTACGTGCTGGTGGAGGAGGTGCCTTCGCGCGCGCCCACGCAGCGCGTGCTGGCCCCCCACGAGCGCGTGCTGCGCGCCGCCGCCGCACGCCCCGGCTCCCGCCTGCTGCTGAAGCGGGTCGGAGACGACCCAAGCAGCAGGGCCTGGCTCACCAGCATACGGTATCTGTCCATTTATATCAGAGGAAGAAGCATTCATCTTGGTAAATGAAGGTTAGTCCATAGATTCCATGAAGAGATTAGGTAACGCTGAAGTTCTACTTCCGACAGCAAGTGCTCGTAAAGTGGAAAGGTAACCAACCTTAGAGAAGGTAGCTGGACTGTCAAAACTCCTCGTCTCCTGGTAGATGAGGTGGACAAGAGGTGCTGGTCAAAGACCAAAAGACGCAGATATTTTCTGGTAGCGAGTGTTTTGATAAGGGACTGGAAGGGAACCGTCAACCGAGTGTCATCCTGGTGGATGGGACAAGGATACGGAGCAGAACTGACCTGGACCACTTTGCTGGACATGGGACGCTCGGCGCCAAGACTGTTGTGGTGATCTCTGACTTCTTGGCTTATCAAAGCCACCTGCGAAGATCTAGCAGAAAGAGACCGTAGAGGGGGAAAGAAGGAATAACGCCGATCTTTGACTTCCCAAGGAGAAGGACTGGACCTGGAAGTCGTAGGAGGATATTCCAAACCCTTCAACTCCTATAACGGAGACCATGGTGTTGAATTTTAGCTGGTAGGAGTAAGAGAAGAAGCCCCTTGATAGTACTTCCTCCATTGGTGTACTTCTGCCCAACAGCAGGTCGGCGTCAACGGAGAGGTCGCGCGAGCGCTCCGTGCCCTCGGACGAGGAGTCCAGCGCGCAGGAGGAGGAGTCGCGGCGCCCGCCCGACAGCTTCCTGGTCTGCGTGCACAACGTCTCCCACGAAATACCTTACGCCATACTCAAGGTGAAGACCCACGCACTTGTAGTAAAGGAAAGAGAGAGAGAGAGAGAAAGATACACGATGCGAGGGAAAGAAAAGAATGGTAAGGTGATGTTGCTGTCCATGAACTGCTGGTAAGTCTCTCTTGCTGGAGACCGTCTAGGTAGGTACCACCACAACGCCTGTTGCAGTAGGCATCCAACAGTGTGTAAACATTACTGTGATCCGGTTTGAAGGGCGCTGAAGCTATAACTGCTGGTAGATCTCTGTTGCCAGAAACCGTTTTTGGTAGGTACCACCGCAACGCCTATTACAATCGACATACAACAGCGTTGAAACATTACTGTGATCCGGTTTGAAGGACCATCAGCCATTACTAGTGATAGTGACTCTATATAGTGTCTCTGTTGCTGCAGACCGTCTAGGTAGGTACCACCGCAGCGTCTGTTGCAGCCGGCAGACAGCAGTGTGCAAATATTACCGTGATCCGGTTTGAAGGACGCTGTAGCTAGCATAATTACTGAGGTAACGAGACTTGGCATCTCGTCTCGGGCAACGAGCGCAATGTGGCGCGGTATATCATATCTAGCACCATATATGGGCAGGAGTATCACTTACCATCAGGTGAACGTGTTCCTCGTCTCCTCACTTAACCCAATAAAAAAAGGCTATGGTATCGTTTCAGGTCCCACTTGGTGCGACGGCTTCCTTCGTGGTGTACCAAGCGCTGACGAAGGCACGATGCCACGACGACCCCAAGAGGTGAGGAACAACTTACCCTGATGCAGCACTCTTAGGGGAGTGTAAGGAACTCCTGCCTCGCTGTCTCCCACCATTCAGCTGCTTGGAGTCAGGTCATGTAACCGATACCTTCTCCGCTCTGGGTTCCAAGGCACATTGAGCGAATGCTCCATCCAACCCAATTTTCCCATACCTGGACGAGATCAGCTCGTCCTATAACCTTCCCTGATACTCCACGCTCTCCAGGGTACCACGTGTGACCAGAACAGCAAACACCAACTCATGGTTCTATGTTCTCTGATGATTTCTCTAACCCAGGTTGTTAATATTAAATCTGATGCCGCTCATCAGGTTCGTCCTGGTGGAGGAGCTGGAGTGGGGCGGGCGAGCTGGTACCGGAGCGCAGCAGCGTGCGCTCGCCGACGACGAGGTAGTCTACGCGGCGCAGGTGAGAATGCACCGTAACTCTGTGTTACCACGGTAACAGCCATCGCATGCCAGTTAAACGCTTAGTAACAGAGGAGTCTCCAGTTCAACTCCTGGCTGTTTGGACCTGGACCGTCATCAGGTGTAAGAGAAGGCGAAGGTTAATTATCCAGTTGAATTGCGCAGGCAACTTGGAAGACCCTCGGAAGGTTCGTGCTGCAGGAGAAGGGCACCACCGCACCGGTGCCGAGGCACAGGGCCGCCATCGCCAGGATCCAGCGCGGGCTCAGTATAACCCGGGGAGCAATTACCGGTAACGCATCTACTTACTAATTCTCTTAAGGATCTCGTTACCGCAGTAATTTCTCCGGTAACAGCACCCTCTACCGTTACCGGTGGTAAGTACCACATTGCAGCTTCCAATTCTGCCGGAAAGCAGGCTAGAGTAATTACTGGGGTAACGGGGCTTAACATCTTATAAGTAAAGCCGACGTGGGTAGTATGGTTTTGTGAATAACTTCTTGAAAAAAAAAAAAAATCTATGATCTCCATCCCAAGGTACCGCATTCCCGCTGAGTGGCCTCAGCTCCGACAGCACCGCGCCCGACGCGAAGCCACCGGCCGACTCCGACCCCACGCATTACCGGTAACTATATACATATAGAATATATACACTAGCCTAGTACCACTACCACCGCCATACTGTAGTGCAGTAAGCACACATTACTGTGCGTTGGAGGCTGAAGTAATGAGACGCGCGCATCGCTCACATCCGAGTAATGCGTTCGTCGAATAAAAATATATTATGACTACCCTCCACCGGTGTGGGAATCGTTATTTGTTCATAGTCAACTAAACCAAGGAAGTCCCACCGCTGGACATAGGTCTAATGTTATAAAACATACGGATAATCTTACTTTGAATCTAATGTCTCTCTCTATTTCTCCTCTTTCTCTCTCCCTCTCTCTTACGCTGTCTGCCTTTTTCAGCCTCTGGCTTTCTGCCTCTCCTCTCTTTCCTTTTTTTTTCTCTTTTTCTCTTTCTCCTTTCGCTCTTTCTCTCTCTCTATCTCTCTTCTTTTTATAAATGAAATAAATAAATCATGGGTAACCTTTATCTCCAGGAGGGTGTCGACATCACCGCTGGGCAAAGGCGTCGGCCGGTCCAAAGGTCACTCCGACAAGGAGATCAGATCATTCATGAACCGGCGCACCGGATCCAGGGAGGTCAGTAACCATTAACTTTATATAATCATCATTTTGTCGATCACTGATAAGGTCACTCAAATGCGAGTGTTGGCGCTGTCACCGATTGTGGAGTATCCAAGTCCGTTCCTCCTCGCCTTGCCAACGGTTCCAGGTTCATTCGGAAGGTGAGACGGGCGGGTCGCTGGGCGCCGAGGCGCTGGCTGCGCAGATGGCCCGCTTCAAGAGAGTCTCCTTAAGGAAGCTGCGCGCTTGGCGATCCTGAGTGTGGCAGGTAGCGTATACCGCATCACACCATCAGCTCGGTCACCAGTAACTGTATCGGAGACGGGTCAGGGTACACCCGCCGCTTCTACTAAATTTAAGGAGGGTACTGCCGCAGCTCCCGTACCTGCCGTCAAACACTAGTCCAAGGGAAAATCCTTCAAACCGGATCACAGTAATGTTTGCACAGTGTCTGTGGAATGCAATAGGCGCTGCGGTGGTACCTACATAAATGGTCTCCGGCAACAAAAACCTAACGCCAGTAATAGCTTCAGCGTCCTTCAAACCGGATCACAGTAATATATGCACAGTAGTGTTTGTCGACTCCAATAGGCGCTGAACTGGTTCCCACCTAGACGGCCTGTAGCAACAGAGACCTAGCACCAGCAAGCACCACATTTTTATGAGCATGCCCTCACATATCTTCTTCATCTAGTGGCTCCATCCATCACCACCAATCCAGGTTCACCCATCTGCCTCTGTTCCCAGGCAATTCGCCGGCTCGGCTCGAGCCTGGCGCACCATCGCGCCTCCCTCTCGTCAGAGCTCGGCTCCCTCTGGGACTTCATCAGGATCGACCGGGACAGGCGCCGCTCGGCGCCGTCCGCCACGTACGATTCCATCGACTCCAAGTCCCCGGTCAGGCTGGCCAGGGACCTCCTCCAGGTCGTGCAGGAAACGGTGTTCGCCAAGAAACTGGACGAAACGCCCAAGAGGTGCCCGCTGGTGAAAGAGGAATCGGACCTGACCTCGTCCGACGAAGAGGACAGCGCTGACAACAGGATCGCCAATTTAATAGACTTCTTCTTCACAATAGTCAAGAGCCAGAAAGAAGGGAGAAAGAGTAGTGGGGGGAGCTGTTTCAGAACTGAGGCGAGTCCAGAGGAAGAGGAGAAACGCGCACCGACCAAAGTGAACACGGAATTGGAACAGAAAATGGAGACCCTGATGGAATTCCTGGCTACGTCAGGCTGCATGGAGGAGGAAAGCGACGGGAATGATGAGAAGAAGATAACTCTTATGGAGTTTCTATTCGGTCCTGATGATAGAAGATGGGGGACTCCACTGATAGAGATCAACGGCAGAGGAATAAGTCTGTCGGAGTCGAACGTGAACGTGAAGAACCTGTCGTTCATAGACGAGACGCCGGTAGACGAGAGCAGCGAGACCCTGGTGGAGATGCTCCTCAAATACATGGAGAACTACAGCAGCAAGGACAAGTTCAAAGATTCGAGTAAATCCACATCGCTGACGCCGTCGATCTCCGAGAAGTCCAAGTCCGACATGACCATCAGCAAGTTGGAGACGTTCAGCGACGTCAGCAAGACCAAATCCGACTCGACCTTGACGAGGACACAAGACACCGTCATCGACCTGACCGACTTACGATCGGAAAGGTCCGGAAGTCGGAGGATATCGGAGACGGTCGTCGACCTGAGCTTCGTCAAGGAAGACCTGGAGGGTATCTTCGAAGAGGCCATCATAAGGATATGCGAGCTGAAGATGATGTTCGAAGACGACACCATGAGCGATCAGGAGGATTTGGAAAACTTCAACGCTTACACGAAACCACCCTCGATGCAGTACATCCAGTGTCTGCCGTACAGCATCGAGCTCTCGGATATAATAGAAGAAGACGAGTCGTCTTCCAGGGGTTTGGAGAGGATGATGACCGAAGAAGACCGGGTGGCATACATCAGGCAACTGGCAGAGGACGTGGTGCGTTACATAGAAAATAAACTGCAGAGCTATCCTTTCGATGATGACGACGAGGACAGCTCGGGACCCTCCACAGAAGACTACAGCAGAGAATACGAGCTCAGCACGAGGTCCATCAGCCTCATCGACCTGAGGAACATCCCCGATCTGCCACCCAGCATGATAATAAAGCCGAAAGTTATGAAGCTGGACAAGTCGACCTCGACGACGGAGATATCCGACTCGACGCCGGAACTGTCCAGGAGAATGGATTCCGGCTGCATGACGGAAGACACCGCGCTGACGTCCAGCTCGGAACGGAGCGACCGAGCGATGGACAAGATAGAATCATTGCACAAGTTCTTCTCCAGGTCACGTTTAGAGATAATCGACGAGAGTATGGAGGAGAACGGGGACAGGAAGAGTCCCAAACAGGCCGTGCTGGAGCCGGACGCGTCGGACGGCGGGCGAGCTGAATGTAGAGTGGGCCAAGCGAGTTTGGACGACGTGGAAGACATCCAGGACGACAACGACACCAGGAGTGACAAGTTCGACGGTCCTGTCCACTCCACCATCAGGGGTAACAGGAACAGTGCCAACAGGAGCTCCAGCGGTGGCAACGACACGTAATCTATACAAAGTTAACCTCTAAATATACGAAACGTGGTCACCAGCGGTGTTGACCCGTCTAACGGTATTTATACTATCCCTATGGTGGTCACAGTACAAATGGTCACCAACTTTTCAATAATAATTCAATTAAAAAAAAATATAATATATAATAAAAAATAAAAAAAATTATCTATTTATATCTAAAATATAATTTTGTATATGTGTTAGTTTATATGAAGCAACAGGATAACATAGTCTCTAGTTCGATCCCGGGGCCACGTGATGGTGGAGTTTGAGGGTAGGTTTCCCCCCCCCCGACTAGCTGAACTACCACCCGTTATAAATCGGCGGATATAACGGAACCACTATATTCCGGCAACGTATGGGAGGCGGAGTGTACTGGACCAGCTTCACCATCACCCTCATCATCACCATAAACAACTAAAATTTATTTCATAAAAAAAAAAACTATTTTATATTACTGTTAAGCGCCGCATATACTAGTCACCAGTAATAATGGTAACTACCGTGTACAGGCTGTGAGTGTCTTTGTGTTTTGCCTTTTTCTCCATTTAAAAACAAAAAGATGAATTTAACTAAACAAGAACATATACACAGTTATAGTATTTTTTTTTATAATGAATGATAATAAATAAATAACTAACGATTGTTGGCACATATCAATATAATAAATCAACAGTTACCTGTCAAACGCCATTTTCTATATTCATTACAAAATGGCGGCGCGCGCCGGAACTCGACTCGAATCTTCGAGAACGTATAGTGAGATTTTTTAAATATTTAATAATTAGCAATATACCTATTAAAACTATTCTAGTGTACGTTGATACGATGACGTTGTGTATTTATCGCAAGTTGAATTTATACTCTATATACTTTGTAGCCCGACGGGGTTTTTATATTTATGTAAATAGGCAAAGGACATGCCGCCATACATCTTTCACATAATTAATAATCGTTATATTTTTTTAACGGATATTACTGAATTCCATTGTAGTCTTTCATTTAATATAAAGCTACAATAATTATTCTAAATTAGTGCTCGTGGTCATCGTTATCATCAGCCGATAGCTGTTCACTGCTGGACATAAACTCCTCCAAAGATCCCAACATACTGTCAGCATGGCCTCCACTGGCACATTACCGCTGGGCACTAGGGCCCAAATCCCCCAATTTGAACCCCAACATAATTGATATGGGAACCAATTGGGGGAGGCCTATATCCAGCTGTGGTTGTCTACCGGCTGATGTGACCAGCTTCGTCAGCAGATTAATATTCCTTTACACTCTGTTGCAAATATGTTAATTGTAGAAAAAGAATAATGTCTTATTTAAATAAATACATATATATATATAAATATTGTTAGATATTCAATAAAATGTAGATATTTTCAATTAAAAATTCTAACAAGTTTAATGCAATTAAATAAAGTCGCCATTAAAACGACGCGGCGCCATTTTGAATGAACGTTCCGTTTCAGGCGTCGTCAATAACAATAGACAATATTAGTTTATTTATAACTAACATAAATAATGATTTATTTTTTTAAATAATATTTCCAATATCGCAAACGGGTTATGTAGTATATAAATGGGTGGCTGGCGGGTTTTTTTTTTAATTCAAAATGGCGCCGACACGACGTGAAACGTTCTATGTACTTGCGGATTCGTTACATTTATATTTTACGAGATGAATACATTTTATTTTAATGCGAAACAATTGTTTTATTTGCGACGTCATCATCATCATCATCATCATAAAGTGCATCTCCAACTAGTCAAGGTTTGGCGATCAATTCGGACTAGATATGCCAGTCTATTCCTTGATATTCCTCAAGAATGACTTTTTCCTTCTGACCACTTATCATTATCATCAGCCTCCCGATCTTCATGTTTGTAAGGGTTCATATGGAGGGATATAGACCAATTCCCACTACTCTGGTCGGAGCTAGAGCCTCGTCTGATAATTAGCAGGCACAAGATTGTAAGATAAGACTATTTAAACACTTTAATATCACTCGGTATTAAGTGTTGCTGAACATCACTGTATTCAAGCTAATAAATAATAAGAGTGTTAAACAGCACAAATAAAAACTATACAAATTTCGTCGCAATTCAAATCGTGGGCAACAGCTGATTAGTTTTTTTCACCCAAATTGTGGAGCGGAAACATTACGCCCACGTTGTGACGGATTTACAACAACCACGAGCGTCAACCAGGGAACCGGTAAACCATTACAATTACATACATACATATCGAAACCCGTCCACCGTACAGGAATGAAAGATAAGTAGAGTAAGATAGAAAAGAAAGGATGGAAGAGGAGAATGAGGAAATTCAATGAAAATAGATGTTAACTGATTAGCATATCTAGACCCTGACCCACCATACGGAAGGGAATGCTGTAAAAAAAAAAAAAAAAAAAAAAAAAAAAAAAAAAAATAACCCGTCCACCTAACAGAACTGACAAAAGGAAATCCGAATTGACCGGACTCACATTTGTACTTAACCGGAAGCCTGAAATCTCCAATCTTCTCCGCGGTAGTAATCCTGCAAACCTTAATGAAGGTAATGATTTAACCGATTCTAAAGAAGAGATATTAAACGAGTTTAACAAAGGCCACGTTCACACACGAGCCATGCAGCATCATGCTGCGAAACCTAACTATTCCTTCAAGCCTAATTCTAATGATGATTAGGAAAACCAAACGACCTTGTTCTAGAAACTGCTAAATCCCTGCTTACCATTGATGCATGTAGAAAACGCGGATTCAATAAAGAACAGGTCTAGAGTCCCCCAGCAGGCCCAGGTTCCGCATGAACCGGATATGAAGCTGACGATGCGGATTATTATGATAATAACGACGGTCATGATTTAAACGGATAATGGGTCCGCGGGGGTGTAAGGCCCAAATCACCACCTCCAGCTACACCCTTAAAAAATAACTCTGTCCTTCGTATACCTAAAGACCACGCGGGGGTGATCAGCTCCAACATAAAGGTCGTGAAAGATAAGTGTGGAAAGTAAGACGAGAGAGTGAAAGATGAGTATGAAGAAAAATAAGATGTTAAGTGATTGGAATGAATAGGCCCTGACCCACCATACGCAGGGGAACGCTGTAACAAAAAAAAAAAAAAAAACCAAGGTCGAGAAAGGAAGACAAAGATGGATGCTACAGGGGATGATTCTTTTCAGGTTCCCCCTCCCCTCTTCTCCCCAGAAATACACACCAGGAGTCTCCATATCTGAAGAGAGGATGAATGACAGAAGGAAATGGTATGTGGAATGATAGAGAAGGAAAAGCATGGAAGATCAGTAGAGAACAAAAGATGGAGGAATGAATGATGAGAATTAGGAGATTGGATACAGTATAAATGATAGGAAATGATAGCTTCAGCGCCCTTCAAACCGGAACACAGTGCTGTCTGTCGGCTGCAATAGGCGCTGCGGTGGTACTTACCTAGACGGTCTGCAGTATCGGTAACCTAGCAGCAATAATGACTGTTGGTCCTTCAAACCGGATCACAGTAATTGCACAATGCTGTCTACCTGTTACTTATAAATTTAATAATTCCCATACATTACTTTCGAGGGTATTTGTAAAAATAATAAAACTCTATTAATATCAATAGGTATATTTTATTACAATACATAAACATCATACTAATGATGATGACTAAGCGCTTCATATAGCGAGCTGATGGTGGACAGGTTCGTGCGGGCGCGGTCCTCAGGCTGTGGAAACCGGCAGCGGTTCCGGGGACCGCGATGAGGGTCAGTGAGTGTTGCGCCTGTACCAGAACCTGGCCCGGTAGTCGTCGCTGCAGGTGAGGAACGCCGGCGCGGTGCCCGAGTGCACGATATACCTGAATACATGGTGATGGTGAAGCTAGTCCGCAATATTCTCCCTCTCCCTCTCTCTCACTCCGTATCTCCCCCACCTTTCTCTCTCGCCGCAGAACCGAACTAAGTATCTCTGTGGTAAGCTATCAACCCCCGCGCCATAGATTTATATATGCGTGCATAAATACTCTTATACATGCTCTCATGCATACATAAATACTCGTATACATGCTTTCATGAATGCATGAATACTCTTATACATGCACTCATGCATATATAAGAGTATTCATGCATGCGTGTGGGAGCGTGGGACCAACCTGACGGCGCCGTTGTGCCCGAGCGACATCAGCTGGCAGCGGCTCGCGCTGCGCGAGTGCCACGTGCACAGCGAGGTGGTCGCCTCGTCGGGGAACATCACGTAGTCCTCGGTGTGGTTCAGTATCCCCTGCGCGTGGTGCTCCTGCTTGCCTGTCGGAGAATGAGAATGAGAAAGAGTCTATGACTGCCCTTAGATAAAAATTTTTTTTTCTTAGTAACTAAATGCTCACACAGCACCTCATGACATGAATGATTCTGGAACTGAATATCACTAATTTACTAGTAAGTCCTTCGAACCGGATTCTAGTTATGACTACTAACTGCCGTTTTTTATCTACAGCCTACATTAAACCACACCTGGACAAGCGCCTTGCTGGATATATTTGAGGGTGAACATGTTCAACTTGCTAGTTGGTCCTTCGAGCCGGATATAGTAATGTCTGTCAACCGCCGCTTTTCATCAGCGGCACACATTAACCCACAGCTGAACAAACGCGTGCCTGAGCTCGATTACCAGCTCTTGGTCCTTGAGTCAGGAGCTAGATGTGACCAGTTATCACTCGACCTCTTATTGTCGCTGCCACTCCAGCTCCTGATGGTGATGGTGATGGTGTTGTGTTATGGTGATGTTCACCTGTGGTACCCGCGCCTGTGTACTGTATCAGACACCTGCTGCTCGCCAGCTCCCACAGCTTGATGGACGAGTCCATGCCGGAGGTGAGCAGGTACTGCGGACGTGGAAACCAATCAATGAGGCCATATCCATCCAACCAAACTTGTTTTCTTTAAATAATTCATCAATTTATTCTTCCATTCATTTACTCATTCACTCATTCATTCATAGATCGTTTCCTTTCTTCATTCATTGCTCTAGTCATCCCGCCCTTCATTCACCCTCCATTCATTCATCTACCTTTTCCTTTATTCATTCCACCAATCATTCATCTGTTCTTTCTTTCATCCTTTCCCTCATTCCACCAATTATTCATCCGTTCTTTCATTCATCTTTTCCTTCATTCGTTCCACCAATCATTCATCCGTTCTTTCCTCTATCCTTTCCTTCATTCATTCCACCAATCATTCATCCGTTCTTATCTTCATCCTTTCCTTCATTCGTTCCACCAATCATTCATCCGTTCCTTCATTCCGACAATCATTCATCTGTTGTTCGATGCATCGTTACCTTCATTCATTAATTCATATATCTATTACCGCATTTATTTAATGATCTATACATTCACTCATTGATCGTTTCGTTCGTTCGTTCACTCATTCGACCGTCATAGCTCGCGCGCGCGGCGCACCTTGCTGTTCCTGGTGAACGCGACCGAGCACACCTCCGCGCCGTCGTGCGCCGACACGAACGTGTTGAAGCAGCGGTTGGAGACGGTGTCCCACAGCTTCACGCTGCCGTCGGCGCCGCCGCTCGCGAAGTACTTGCCGTTGGACGAGAACCTGCACCGCGCCGGACGCGCAACGCAACCACCAACACCAACAGATGAGAGAGAGAGAGAGAGTCATTAGTCTGTGTTCATCATCATCATCATCTGTCTCAAGATGAGAACAATGTGGTGCTGTGTATATCATTCTAACTTGCATCGAGTTATGAGCAAGCCGTGTCATAGCCGAGCCGAGCTGACCCCACCAGCTCGCGGTGCAGCAACTCTAACTAAGCTCTGGCTTCCACCAACCCGCGTTGGGCCAGCGTGGTGGATAGCCCAAACCCCACCCATATGAAACCCCTACAAACGGCGATAGCAGAGTTTGCTGACTCTAAGGTTGTGGGAAGCTGCTGGATGCTGGCAGCGCCGAAGAGATCGATATGGACATCTTTAGGGGAGGCCTATGTCCAGCAGTGGACGTCTGTCGGCTGATGATTAAACGCCCATAAATAATCCAGTATATTCACATTAGCTGCATGGTCCGTCGAGCGAGATCAAGAGATATTTCTCAACTGACCCGCACTTCGCTTGGTTCGTCGCACTCACTTGATGGAGTTGACCTGTTTCTTGTGATGGTGTGATGGTATGGGGCAGACGAAGCACTGGCTGGTGGTGACGTCGTACAGCCGGATGACGGGGTGAGTGGTGGAGGCGATGATGTGGTCACCGAGCGGATGGAACGCGACGCACAGCACCTGCTCCGCGTCCTGCGAACATTCGTGCGGGCGTTACCAAACGACGCGCTCGAGCGGCAACGCGCGGCGGCGCGTGCGCACCTCGCGCCTCCATCGCCCGACTCCCGCCATTTAGACTCCTGCCATTTTTCAAAGAGGGCGGCCATTTAAAAAAGTGGGAGTCCGCCATTATTGAGAAAGATCGCCGGTCATTAAAAAAGAGAGCGCTCGCAATTTTTTAAAAATTGTCTCCTGCTATTTTCGAAAGAGGGCAGCTGCAATTCAAAAACATGGTTCCCGCTACTTTTGAAAGAGGACTTCCGTTATTTTTGAAAGAGGGCGCCCGCAATTTTCGAAAGAGCTATTTTCAAAAGGTGCCCTCAATTTTTAATAGAGGGCGCCTGCAACTGAAAAAGATGGCTCCCGCTATTTTCGAAAGAGGGCGCCTGCAATTTTTGAAAGAGCTCTCGCATTTTTTGATAGAGGGCGCCCGCAATTCAAAAGATGGCTCCCGCTATTTTTGAAAGAGGGCTTCCATTATTTTTGAAAGAGGGCTTCCATTATTTTCGAAAGAGGGCGCCTGCAATTTTTGAAAGAGCTCTCGCATTTTTTGATAGAGGGCGCCCGCAATTCAAAAAGATGGCTCCCGCTATTTATGAAAGAGGGCTTCCATTATTTTTGAAAGAGGGCTTCCATTATTTTCGAAAGAGGGCGCCTGCAATTTTTGAAAGAGCTCCCGCAATTATCGAAAGAGCTCCTGCAATTTTTGAAAGGGGGCTTCCGCTATTTTCGAAAGAGGGCGCCCGCAATATAGGAATATAACTCTCGCCATTCTGGAAGGAGGGCGCCGTGCACTATACTACCACCGCGTCTGCATCCGCTGCCGCTGTGCTGTTCTCATTACTATTCTACCAAGTTTCTATCTTCCGGCCCTGCGCCAACATGTGCTATTCCACATCCTGTACCTAGGCTGTTCCATCGATAATTTTTTTTTTTAATCAACTCACACTTCAGCTCCGCCCGCGAGGTGTAGACCAGGTCTGCCACTCACCGTTATTGACTTGTACGCTTTCTTGGCCGACGCCTTGGTGATGTCGAACAGCTTGATGCAGCAGTCCCTCGATGCGGACACCAGGATCTGCTCGCGCGGGTGGAAGTCGAGGGCGGTTATCTCGTCGGTGTGGTCGTAGCTGGTGAACAGAAGAATATCGTTGGCAGTGTGAATATTTCGAACAGCCTTCCTGGACACTTCCAGGTCTCTGCCTAGGTTCACGGAGGTCATTGAACCATAGAAATATATACAACCTAACGGAAATAAGTAGACTTCAAGTTTTTTTTTTTTTAATTTAACGAAGCGACGAGACGATGGGGACGTTCACCTGATAGTGAGTGATCCGCCCGTCCATAGCAACTTGGCTAGTTAGGATGTTATACACAGCGCCACAATGTACTAGACTTGAGACATGATATATTGTCTCCTTACCCCAGTAATTACACTAGCTACAGCGCCCTTCAAACCGGATCACGGTACTGCCTGTCGGTTGCAATAGGCACTGCGGTGGTGGCGCTATCTATACGATCTCCGACAGCAAACACCTACCACTAGTAATAGCTGTTGGTCCTTCAAACCGGATCACAGTACTGTCTGTCACTTAGATGGTCTCCGGCAACAGAGACCTGCCAGCAGTAAACATCCCTTTCGTCTCGATACTTCAACTACTTAAAAAGGTAACCAGCGAGATTTACTACAAAAAGATATCCGGTTTGAAGGACCAAAAAACATTTTTTGGCTCTTTCCTTAAAAGTCCTGACGTCGTATCCAGTTGATTGCAGCTGATGGTAACTGACACTACAAAAGCAGTGAACTTTGTTACTTAGTTCAATAAGGACATACAGAGTCCTGATGACCGGATGCCCCTGCTGCTCCCTTCCAGGGTCGACTTCTTCCGGCGCCGACTTAGCCAACATTCTCTCAACGTCCAATATCTGAATGAAAAAGAAGTAGTTTAATAATAATGTTCACTCTAAAGTGAGTGATACGAGCACTTATAACAAAATTAGTTAAGATATTCACACAGCGACACTACACTCTACCCCTTGAGGGATATAATGATAGCTTCCGTTACCGTAGTAATTAAACTAGCTACAACGCCCTTCAAACCAGAACATGGTACTGTGACGCTAGTTATGATTATAAATATAAGACATTAGTAGATGTCAAATCTCGTTACCGCAGTAATTTATTTCAGGTCTCTGTTGCTACCGACCGACTAGGTAGGTACCAGCGCAGCGTCCGTTGCAGTAGACAGGCAGTACGGTGATCCGGTTTGAAGGACGTTGAAGCTACTACTGCTGACAGGTCTCTGTTGCTACAGACCGTCTACGATAGGTACCATCGCAGCGCCTGTTGCAGCCGACAGACAGTACTGTGCGACACATTACTGTGATCCGGTTCGAAGGGCGTTGTAGCTAATGTAATGGCTGGTGGTAACGAGGCTCAGCTTTGACATCTCAGGAGACGAGAACAATGCGGCGCATTGTGTATACACATCCTAACCATCCCCACATCGTGCTGTGAACGTGAACTGGAATTTATTCTAAGCCGTGTAAGTCACCAATCCCGCGTTGGGCCCGCGTGCTGACTATGGCCCAATGGCCTTCGTATTGAGGGTAAGACTGTGCCCCAACAGTGGGCACGCAAATTGGCTATATATATATATATGTTTTTGCAATCGCACCTTGATACTGGCGTCGACGCTGCCGGTGGCGACGAGCTGGCCGCACGCGCTGAACGCGCCTGCGCGGCACGCCATCTTGTGTGACGTCACGTACGCCGTCTCGTACGTCGCCGGCTCCGGCGCCAGCGAGGACGCGTCCATCTCGAACTCCAGGTCTGCAACGAGACACGGACGTCGTTCAAACATTACTGTACACCAGCCCACATCGAAGTAGCAGACTACTGACGAGTGAGGTTCTACTGGTGCTACCACCGCAGCTCCTATTGCAGCTGGCGAACATTACTGTGATCCGGTTTGAAGGACCATTAGCTATTACTGGCTGGTAGATCTACAGCGACCTTCAAACCGGATCACAGTAATGTTTGCATACTACTGTCTCTCGGCTGCTATAGGCGCTGTGGTGGTACCTACCTAAACAGTCTCCGGCAATGGAGACCTACCCCAGTAGTGGAACATCCTTGACCAATGAGCAGATTGTGGTGCTGCGTGTATCACTCACCATCAAGTGAACACCTCACCCGTCTCATCACTTTAATATAATAAATGTATCTATGACAGATGACTCACCAAAACCAGTGGTCCCCAGCAGATGCTCAGCGCCGCTGGAAGCCGCTAGCCTGTCCTTCCGATCCGGCTCATGCTGGAGGCCGACCATCATAAGATTGAGAAGCCTGCAATACGAACATGTTACACAACTAATCAGTTAATTGGAACTACCTACATGGTTCAGTAGCTGACCACTTGCCTTCGAAATCTCCAGTTTTGTATCGGAGCCAGTTCAGAAATATTTGAATACTGCACCATTATTAACCATAAATAAGACATTTGGCAGTTCTCATCTCCCAGAGTTTCCAATACAGGCGAAGGTAGTCGGAAAACAGACCCAGACCCATCTTCGAAGACAGAGTAGATTCATCAGAAAGCAATAATCCAGACACAATAAATCCACCTTCGGATAACTACACTGTGCAGTATTCTTTTCAAAACCAGTCCCTAGGTCTGGGTCGACGAGCCCAGTATCAGCTGTAAGTCAATGAAGGCTTTCTAGTACTTACATCATCAGAATCAAGAAGACATGAAATATCTTTGTTGAGACAATGCAAGTCAATTCCTCACAAAAGAAGAAAACTGTACCCCGAGATTATTTTCAATGTGGACATACCTATCACTGGGCGGACACGGTGGATCGGCATGAACAGCAGTCGACAGTGATGCTGCGATTGCTTGAAACCCATCATAGTACAGTTGACTGAAATGAAATTATTGTTTATCTAGCATATATAATTAACTGAGGATATCCTGGACGGAACGTCGCACAAATGAGTCAATCCTCAAACAGTTGAACATAACAACACGGTCTCAACAATCTGTAGGCAGAGGGTCCTCAAATTTTTCGGACACACGGTCAAGCGAGGCCTAAACAGTCTAGAAAGACTGATTATTACTGGTTGTGTGGAAGGAAAGAGAGCGAGAGGGAGATGTCCCACAAGATGGACACGCACAACTCAGGACGCTACGGGAGCTACCCTACAATCATCCATCCAAATGGTGCAAGACAGAAATGTCTGGAAAGAAGTGGTTGCCAGGGCAACGCACCATAGTCACGTCCCTCAGTCATGAGATTATGACAAAGAAGAAGAAGAATATATAATTATTGTTAGGAAATCTGTACCTTAACAAGTTATCACACTTTATCCACATAAACCTAAATTGAAGAGATTATCATACCTTACTATACATATGTGTTATATTTCTGAAGAACTTGGTGCTTTCTCTCATCAGCAAAAAATCAAAGTCATAAACCATAGCCCTGGTATGGGTTACAGATGTCACAATACGGGTAACCTAAACTTCATCCAGTCGTATAGTGCGCAGTTTCACGCCACTTATAACCGAGCTATTATCGTTCGAATCTTCCTAATTAACCTTCTTTAATTATTATCACTTCACGGCAAATAATATTGCAAACAAAGTTTAACCTATAAACTGTACTTGTTTTGAATGCGACGCGATCAGATAAACAATAATTTAACCAACACAAACGATATCAATAATAATAAACGCGATTTGGCTGTTTTTGTTTTATTTTTCACAAGAACAAAAATGTTAATTGACAATAATATTCGAAACTGTGAAAAACAACAATTACCTTATTATCATACGATAAAGCAACTCTCTATTTTTAACAACGTTTCTTGTATCAACGTCGCCGTTGTTTTCTTTCATGATGTTGTGAATAGTTTAAAGATAATTGTGTTAAAATCCTTCGAAACCGGCAAAATATAACGCCGATGTGACAATTGAAACGAAAACACATTAAGTGTGACATTTAGTGATGCTCGATTTGTGCAAAATCGATTCTGATTAAAAATATTAATCGATTATTCTATTCACAATCGAAAATAAAAGTGCAATTTAAATTTTATAACTTTACAAGTAATGAGAAAATTAAAATATCACTTGCAGTGTATATTTTAGTAAAAATTTTAATTATATGAGTAAATTATGCGAATGACAAAATAAAAAGTTTTACATTACAAGACCACGCATAAGTATTTAGTAAATCGATTTTAAATATATTTGTTTTCTGTGTGTTTGAGTTTTGTGTGTTTGTTTGTATATGTGTTGTATTCAAAGTGAAAGATAATACAGACTCAAGTATAGCTCGTATCGTATCGCAATCTTGCTACGACCCTGGTTGACGTAATCGGGTCTATAACAAATTAGTCTATGATTCCTTATTCTTCTTCAAATCGTAGATGCGTGGCCTACCTGCGTCATGTCGTCTCTGTTGAACGCTGCCAATTTCCTTGACGTGTTAATACGCAGCAGCAGACTCTATGACTTGATAGCTGATATTTTCTTTAGGCTTGTAAAGAATATCCATCACTATGTACATAACAATAGAAAATATCAGCGTATTCTTCATTACCGCAATCCGCCATTGATATTAAATTTATTTAGTATGAAAAAGAAAAACTATTCAGAATTAATAAGACAACGACAATGTGCGTCCGTTCATGAAACTAGTTAAATTTTAACTCGTTACATAAAAATGTCATCACACGTGTTTTACAGTGAACTGAATATCTAAAACGATAACAACAAGCTCGCACGTATTACAACAAAAAGTGTCAAATTAAGGGCCGGCGCGGCGTGTACCTTTATGAGTCTTTACAGTTTGATATTTCAGGGTACTTGGTTTTATTAAAAGTGTTTTTTTTTTATTTTAGATACTTTTTTTTTGTTTTACGTGGGGGGAAATGCCTACGCATACGCGTCCTCGCGGGGGCAAGGACGGGTTATGTCGGATTTGCACCGACTAAAACCCCCACGATGTTCCACCTCATCGCCTGATGGCAGAGTCACGGGAATGCTTTCGCAGCTCCACCTCGGGAGAGAGGGATGAACCCTTCCTTTCCAGGGCGCGCCGGAACATGCAGCGCGCCCCCTCCTCGGCCTCCTGCAGTCACCCAGAGGCGATGTGAGCCACGGAAAAAAACTTCTCTCGGCTCCCTGCGGGGAAGACACGTTGGGCCCGCCGCTACCCGTTAACGGCCGCGGAGGATAGGGAGAGCGGTGCATCGCAATATCGACTCTCCTTTACCGCCGCGGCCCCACCGCCGACGCAACCACGGTGCGACACCGCTTAGGCGCAGAGTATACTCCCTCCGCTACCCCACCTCGGCTGCAGAGGGCAGTATGAAACCGCCCGTGCCGCCTGGCCACAAAAGGCAGCATAAAGCTGCCTCTGCAGCCACCGGCCGCCCCGGTGAGCTCCAGTTATCCAACCGGTGCTCGAACTTAGAGCGGTCGCTTCAGCCGGCCCTTCGCCGCGCGCCGGTCGGGTAAGTACCACTTCGATTCACCATGGTCAACGGTTACTAAGCCCCACCACCACGACAAGGCGGGAACCCGTTGGGAAATAGAAACATTATGTACTTTTTTATACCTTGTCGGATAAGTATTTAAGCCAGGTATTTATTTATTTACTTTATACGTATATTTTATAAATAAATAATATATAAGAATGACGCCTTACTTGTTACTGTCACCACTTTCAAAGAACCTAATTGAAATGTTTCAGTCTCTAAGTGATGATTATTAATTTAATTTAATAAAACAATAATTAAACAATAATTATTACAATAAAATATGTGTAGAAATAAATAAGAAATAAAATTATAGAATTATTTCTAGAAAATCGGGAATTTTTTGTAAAATATTTATAAAATGACTAACTCCATACACACTGTGTCTGTATGCTGTACTCCATACACAGACAGACAGGACACGAGCTGGACTTTAGCACATACACAGCTCTTACACCTGTTACCTTACACCCTGTATGTTTCAGTGGTTTCTAATGTCGTCTATATATGAATATATATGTGTATATATAGTTTTATTATGTGAAATAATACATTAGAATTTTAATCCTTCTGGAAAAATTCCAAGTTACTTAGGGATTTTGGACAAATATCTGTGAAGATAATTTACTTCTCTACTGAGGAAACAGCTTTGCAATGCGTTGCACCAAGTGATGCTACTTAGAATAAAGAAGCTCAGCATCTCATGTTTAATGGTAACGGAGATGATATGGTGCGCGTCATCTTAATTAGTGCCATTATATCAAATGAAAGTCCCGCTCATAGAATAGCTTATCGTCGCGCAAGGACAATTGGCCACAACCACAAAACGCCTCCACGGACATATTTACGTTTGTTGTAGCCTCCCTCTTGTAACCCTTACCCGCCACTAAACACCCCCCACACTCCTCCCGCGCATTTTTTTACATTTTTAATATAATAAAGCGTCCAGACAAACGTACTGCATACAGCATCACATTGCGCTCGCCGTCTGATATATAACACGCCGTGTCTCATTAGTCCATTAATTACACCAGCTGCAGCGCCCTTCAAACCGGAACACGGTAATGTCTGCCGGCTGCGATACGAGCCGCGGTGGTAGCTGAACGGTAGGAGTTTATTTTTAACTCATCATGCAACCGGCGGGTGTCTAATCCGCGACACAATATTGACACAGCACCGTCTGCCGCTGATAACCTTTGCGATGCTCCGCCGCTCAGCCATCACGTCCCCGCCACCGTAACCAGATGTGATACCGCACCTCCCCCACCATCGGGTCCAGGGGTCGATTGGTACAAATTGGAAGGGTCATGGGTGTAGCGCTAATTAATCTCCGTCGATTTATAAACATATCGATCTTATCGGAAATTAATTGTTTATTTACTACATGCCACAGCATCCGCTCTGTCAGCCCCGGATGTCGTAGAAGTCGACTAAAAGGGTCTAGGAGTTTCGCGGACCATGAGGGTGGGGGTCTTTATCGCTCTGGCCCTTCCTCAGAAACGTGCTGACACAGAGTGGGGAGCGGCACCGGTCCGTACTGCAAGAGATCCTGGAACCTCTGATGCAGACCACCATGGAGGGTTTCAGTAAGAATCTCACATAAGGAATGAGGTCCCGTCCAATATATTACGGAACCCGAGTCAACCTCACCAGCACGCAGTGCAGCTGAATAACGAGGCTCTGATCAGCGTGTGGTTAAAACCCAATTCCTCTTCAATGAGGACCCTTGAAGGAAACACAGAAGACGCTCATCTGTTCAGTTGGTGGTGATGATTGATACACACAGCAATACTGGGATGTAGAAGTAATCTAGCGGCACTCTTTATCTTTTTTTTTTGTCTAAATTACTGATGCTGTTCAGGGTTCGGTGTGAGGAACTAAATGAGATCCAAGGAACCGGCTGAAGATTTGCCGTTTGACTAATTAAAAAAAAAAAACTTAAAAAGTGCTTTAATGAGCTGCAAGTCAGCGACAGGTTGATATGGAATTTGAGGTGTGATATGAGACGCAAGGGAAGTAGGGGTTGTAGGGGGGGCGAGGAGGAAACACACCCCTTATACCCTTACGGTAATAGCGTTGATGCTGCACGAGCTCGCATTGTTAGTTGCTGTTTATTAAAAAAGACCTGGTTCATCGACGATGACATAAGATGTTGAATCCTGTTACCCCAGTAATTACAATAGCTACAGCGCCCTTCAAACCGGAACACCGCAATATTTGCACACTGCTGTTCGGCGGAAGAAATAGTAGATCCGATGACACCTAGTATATCCTGTAACAAGTATATCCTGTTGCTATGGTAACGGTTGCTATGTATAGGGTGTTAAGTAGTCCCGCAGCCGACCTCACCAGCTCGTGGTGTAGCCGGCTGATCATCAAACGAGGCTTTGGCTCCAACCAACCCGCATTGTGCCAGCGTGGTGGTAGATTGGCCCAGATTTCCCCCATAAACCCCTACCAACGTGTAAGCCTGTGTCCAGCTGTGGACGTCTACCAGCTGATGATGATGAATGATGATATCAGAAACGAACGTCTCAATCATCTAATCGCTTCCTCAAATAAAAACTATTCGATTCTGATGCTGTGTGAACATCTTAACTATCACAATGGAGATCCCGTTCATCGGTCGTGTGTATTTGTATTTATGATTTCCTGTTCAATGTAATCTAATGAGGAGCTTCCGCCGCCTGGTGACCTTCAGCCTGACAGCGAGCAGCCGCAGCGCGACACTGATGCTCATTAAGGCACGCAGCTGATGCTGCAGCGTGCTGCTTATCTAGATCAAAAGTCAAAGCGATAAAAAATAATTAACTGCAGCTGTGGCGCAGTGGTGATACCCTTTACCATGTACCATGATCCCTGGTTTGATTCCGTTGGTGCTATGGAGTATTTATGGTGATAGTCTTCGTTCTTGATTAACACTAACCTTAACTCCTAATAGGTCTCTGTAGCCGGAGACTGCTGAACAGCAGTGTGAACATTACTGTGTTCGGTTTGAAGGGCGCGGTAGCTAGTGTTATTAATTACCGAGGTAACAATACTAGACCTCATATTTCAGGCGATGAGCGCAATGTGGTGCAGTGTGTATCATCCTAACTAGCGCCACGTTGTTATGAGCGGACGTATCACTCACCAACAGATGAACGTCCCGCTCGTATCGTCGCTGTGATATGGAGGATGCTGTAGCTAGTGTAATTACTGCGGTGATAAGACTTCAACATCTCATGTCTCAGACGACAAGAGCAATGTGGTGCAGTGTATATCATCCTAACCAGCGCCACATTGTTAAGGGCGGGTGTATCACTCACCAACCGATGAACGTCCCGCTCGTATCGTCGCTGTGATATGGAAGATGCTGTAGCTAGTGTAATTACTGCGGTGATAAGACTTCAACATCTCAAGTCTCAGACGACAAGCGCAATGTGGTGCAGTGTTTATCATTCTAACTAGCGCCACGTTGTTATGGGCGGGCGTATCACTCACCAACAGATGAACGTCCCGCTCGTATCGTCGCTGTGATGTGGAGGATGCTGTAGCTAGTGTAATTACTGCGGTGATAAGACTTCAACATCTCAAGTCTCAGACGACAAGCGCAATGTGGTGCAGTGTTTATCATCCTAACTAGCGCCACGTTGTTATGGGCGGGCGTATCACTCACCAACAGATGAACGTCCCGCTCGTATCGTCGCTGTGATATGGAGGATGCTGTAGCTAGTGTAATTACTGCGGTGATAAGACTTCAACATCTCAAGTCTCAGACGACAAGCGCAATATGGTGCAGTGTTTATCATCCTAACTAGCGCCACGTTGTTATGGGCGGGTGTATCACTTACTATCAGGTGAACGTACCGCTCGTATCATTGTTTATTTATATATTAGGTCCTTACATATGAAATTAGTTTTATATGGGAGGAATATAAAGTAATTTTTTTTAAAATATATTTTATTAATGGAAGTATGCACCGTTGTTATCTATGCAAATATTTTGTCATCTCATAGATAGGTCATTGAACCCTATACTAAAAACATCCATGGGGAGGGGGGCGAGAATCAATAAACTCTTTGAAGGCGGTTTGGACTGCCGCATTCAGTTGATTTTCTTTTCCTTCTAAGGAGTTGTTCAAATTCCGGAAACAATGGTAATGGTTGGGGCAAGGTCAGGGGAGTACGGCGGATGTCGCAGACATTCCAATTGTAGCTCATCTAACTTAGTGGTTGTTTGTTGTGCAGTGTGTGGTGGTGGTGTTGCGTTGTCGTGAAGCAGCAGTGGCCTAGAGCGATTGACCAATCTCTGTTGTTCAGCAGCTAGTTCTTCCTTCATGGTCTGCAGGTGCTGACAATAGATATCTGCCGTAATCGTTTGGCCAGATTTTAGGAAGCTGTAGTGAACGACACCGGCGCTGATCCACCAAACACTCATAAGTAACTTTCTGAGTCAATTTCCGTTTAGGGCAGGATTTGGCTGGGTCTCCAGGGTTCAGCCATTGCGACGAACGCTTCCGATTATACAGCATCCACTTCTCATCACAAGTAATGATTCAATTTAAAATCCCTTCATCATTGTGTCGGCTGAGCAAAGTGACACAGCAGCAGCAGTCCACGTGTTCTCAAGTTCGATTCACTCAATCCATGAGGTACCCATCCTTCAAGTTTTTTTTTTTACCTTCCCGATTTACTTCAAGTGGATTAATAAAGTTTTGTCACTTACCCCCGAAGCCTGCAGCTATCTCTGAAGTGTTTTCTGATGGTTCTACTTCCACAATAGCCTTTAATTCTTTATTTTCCGCTTTGGTTTCCGGCCGTCCACGGGGTTGGTTCTAAAGCTCGAAATTTCCAGAACGAAAACTTTGAAACCAAAAACGTACCGTGCTTTCTTCTGCGACACCAGCGCCGTACACATCATTAATCCTTCGAGCTGTTCCTGCAGCACTGGTGCTGGTGCACTAGTAGAACTCGTACTCGTAAATATACCGATATTTCACGTTTTCCATTGTGATGTAATAAGCGACGCCAAAGAAAAAAATAATAAGTAAAAAACAAATGAATCACTGTTTTCGAAATTCAAATGTAGCAGCCAAATAAATTTATAAATTTGAATTTGGAATTGTTAACCAAAGAGGAGATATTTTAGATCAAAGTGGTCATAACGCTAATTACATTTGTAAGGACCTAATATAAAAGAAATCTTTACTATAATAATTTCAACCCCAGTTTAACCGCTACAGGGATACTATATTATATACAGGGTGTAAGGTAACAGGTGTAAGAGCTGTGTAAGTGCTAAAGTCCAGCTCGTGTCCTGTCTGTCTGTGTATGGAGTACAGCATACAGACACAGTGTGTATGGAGTTAGTCATTTTATAAATATTTCAATGTAATAATTATTGTTTAATAATTGTTTTATTAAATTAAATTAATAATAATCACTTAGAGGATAAAACATTTCAATTATGTTCATTGAAAGCGGTGACAGTAACAAGTAAGGCGTCACACTTACATATTTATTTAAACTTAAATTAAACTTTTATTAATAAACAACACGCATACAGCACGTAAATAAGTAGCCGACTTCAATACCTGTCCGACAAGGTACAGGTAAGTACATAAAGGTTATAAAATTTAGAAAAAAAAACAGTTGTAATAAAACCTAGTACCATGAAATATCAAACTGTAGAGACTCGCAACAGTACACGCCGCGGCGGCCCTTAATGTGGCCCTATTGTTGTTGTTGTAACGCGCGCGGGCTTGTTGTTGTCGTTATAGATATTGTGTTCATTGCAAAACGTGTGCAATGACGTTATTATGTAACCAGTTAAAATGTAACTAGTTCCGTGCGCGGGCGCACGTTGTCGTTGTCTTATTAATTATGAATAGTATTTCGTTTCCATATCAAATAAATTTAATATCAATGGCGGATTGCGGTAATGATGAATACGCTGACATTTTCTGTTGTTATGGACTTAGTGATGGAAAATCTTTAGAAGCACGAAGGGAATATCAGATACGTTATCCAAATCGTCACCTACCAAGTCATGGAGTATGCTGCGGCGTAACAACGCGTCAGGGAAACTGGCAGCGATACAGCGATACACAGCTCTTACACCTGTTACCTTACCTGTATATATATAACCGGTGAAGAGAAGCAGTAGTACTTCCGTTCCATACATATATATATATATATATATATGTTCCTTCTGCTCCAAGACTTGTAGACGAAATAAAACCACCAAAGTGTTTATATAAAAAAATTTAATATCGACAAAATCATTAAAGGAACAGTCATTTCACCTAAATACATACATACATATATGTGTGTATATATATATATATATATATGCACACATATATATATTATTTATTAACTAACATACATACGGACTTAAATTATCAGTTCTTTCGTATATTAAAATCGATCTGTACAACCCGAATAACAATCATTGTATATATATATATATATATATATATATTTAAAATAATATATTTCTCTCACAATAAATTATAATTCGTATTTATTTTATATTATTAAAAAAAAAAAACAAATCAAAATATATTACAATATTCACACACGCGAACCAATTTTGCGTTAAAACAAAACTGTGCGTGTAATGTCTAGGTTGTTCCTAGGTAATATGTCTTACACGAAGTCTGGTCTGCGGAACAGTGGCTGTACGCGCCCGCGGCCATTGCCTTTGTAGGTTCACAAGCACGGGTCGACAAGATGGCGTCGCGTCGTTATGTCGTTAATGTCAAAGTGGAAAACGGCGGGAAAACGTTTAAGGAAATCAACATTAGATAGATATGTTTTATAATGGATTTGAAACCAGATAAATTACTGGTAACTTGTAGGCCTTCGAACCAACCTCATCAGCTCGTGGTGCCACCTTGCTGATCAACACGAGGCTCTGCGATAGCGTGATGGGAAACGGCCCGAATCCCTCCCACATGAATCTCCTACAAACGACAGCCTCTAGTGCCTGGTGGTGCTAGAGGCCATGGTGACTGCGGATCGATTGGAGATCTTTGGTGGAGACATATGTCCAGCAGTGGACGTCCATCGACTACGGATCCGCTGACAGGTAGATGCCCACGCGGCAGCCTCGTGTCACGTTATCATGTATATGGCATATCTTTGAATCGGCTCCTGTCCGTCTGCGTTACGTTGATAAGCGGAATTAAAAAAACAACGGCCTCGTTTTTTTTTAAATATAAAGTCGACTAAATCTATCGCACGTAGATATAAGTATCGACTAATTTTCATGAATATTTTCCTCGTTTCGGTAGATATGAAAACAACTTATGAACGTTCCTATGAATTTTTTGTCACCAGGGACGCTCACCTGATGGTGAGTGATACACCTGAACATAACATGGCGCTAGTTAGGATGTTATACACAGCCCCACATTATACTCGTCTTGAGACAAATGTTGAATCTTGTTAGCCTATTAATTACATTAGTTACAACGCCCTTCAAACCGGATCACAGTAATGTTCGCACAGTACTGTCTGTCAGCTGCAATAGGCGCTGCAATGCTACCTACCTAGAAGGTCTGTAGCAACAGAGATTGAGACATAACAAACCTGACTAGTAAATTCTATTCCATTCAATATGATGTATAATTTGGAATCGATATTAATATCGAGAAAATCGAATACTTTTTGTGATATAACTAGCTGAAAATAAATTAGTGTAAGTAAAAGAAAAAAAATATTATTTTGGTCATAAATATATATAGTATTGATTATTCAGCCAAATTAAAAAAGTAATAATTCGATTAATTATTTTCAATTAATCGATAATAAAATCGATTCCGTGTTACAGGAACGTGAACTATAATGCAGCCTTTCAAAATATCCTTAATTATCAAACCACGCAATTTATATTAAGCCGGATACACTGGTGATAGGGCCACAACACGCCGCTGGTTAGGATGATATACACTGCACCCACATTTTTGTCTTCGTCTCGTCGAGATCAATACACACAGCACTGGTGTGTCTCTGTTGCTACAGACCGTCTAGGTAGGTACCACCGCAGCGTCTGTTGCAGCCGATAGACAGTACTGTGCAAACATTACTGTGATCCGGTTTGAAGGGCGCTGTAGCTACCATAATTACTGGGGTAACATTTCGTCTCAGACAACGAGCGCAATGAGGTGCAGCACATAACATCTTAACTAGCGCCGTGTTAGGAGCGAGCGTATCACTCACCATCAGGTGAAAGTCCGAAAAAAAAAACATTAATATTTGCACCGTACTGCTTGGCGCCAGAAATAAATGGTACCTACTTAGGACAGGCCTCCAAGACTTACCACCACCTTTATCACTCTTATTATTTCAACATATACATATATATATATATACTATATAACTATATGTAGTCATAATGAGATCATAATCGGCGACAGTCTTACTGTTGCAGTGTATACTACACGACCAGTGAGATTATTATTTGACTAGTATAGGACATGTGCCTGATGACCTTTGAGGAGGGGGAGCCATACTCGCAGCACTGGACGCTATCAGCTGATAATGATATGTATTTACTTAGGAACCGAATTTTCACATATTTTAATTATACATACCAATGGGATATATATAAAAATTTTATATTTACTTTTACATAAAAAAAAAATTGTCTATGGTGCTACTAGTAAGAAAAATATATGAAAATTAATTATCTGTGCCGTTTCAAATCAACTCTTTCTGTATTATATATAGTTATAAATTTTATTTAATATATTAACAAGTTAGAATAAGAATTTTTTTTTGCAATTAAACAATATAGTCTATGGTGCTTGGAATAAGAAAAATAAATGAAAATTTATTGTCCGTTCCCGTCGAAATATTCTTAAAAATCACTCTTCTCTATATAAATTTTATTAAATACTTTAACATGCGATGAAAATATTTTTGTAATTAAAAAAACTGTCTATGGCACTACAATTGATCAATAAAAATAAATGAAAATTGATTATCTGTGCCGTCTGAAATGTTATTATATATCACCCCCTTCTGTGTTATAGCAATATAAATTTTATTAAATACACTAACAAGCGGATAAGAACATTTTTTTTGCAATTAAAAAAAATTGTCTATGGTGTCACCGTTAGAGATTGTAAAATCATATGGGTATAATCTGTGCAAGGATTTTGGCCAAAAGGCTTTAAATTACTCTTCTATTTAATATGGGATGAAAAAATAATACACCTTTGTCTATGGTGTCACAGTTGACGTTTGGATAATTGTGTAATCAGTAATATTTGTGAATGTAGATTCGAGTGTAAAATGGCCTCAGTGTCACCGTAATATGGCCGCTGGGACAATTGCTTTTGAGTGTTTATTACTTGTAGTGTCCCGAGATAAGTTGAGGACGTTCGTACGTTCAACTCTGCGATGGTGACCGTTCACAAGAGCTGCAGGTTCGCAAGTAATATCGAAATTAATTCAGATAGATCCTAGTAATCCTAGTAACAGAGCTCTAGTTAATACGTTTATACTATGTTTAGAACTTGGAACTATGTCTAATATGTTAATTAAATTAATAAACTACAGATTCCTTCAAACATTAATACATATATAGATTTTATATAAATCATCTATTTTTAGGTTACAATAGAATTTATTTACATGAATATTATAGACACGGGATAACCTCAGCTGCTCATCAAGGAATGGCTCCCCGGCTGGCTCAAGAAAGAAATGACCCAAACCCCCGCCCCCTCCCCCATATGAACTATAAACTAAGGCCTCTAGTGCCCGGTGATACATAGGACGCCATGGCGACTATCCGATTGATGTAGAGATGTTTGGGGGAGACTTATGTCCAGCAGTGGGCGTCTATACTGATGGTGATTATGATTGTTATAAAACCATTTTTCTACAATTATTAAAGCTTTATTTATATATATATGTGTGCGTGTGTGTGTGTGTGTGTAGTTTAAAATCGATGCTATAATAGTACAGTTACAGACGCGGCGCCATCGCCTGAGGCACAACTGATGCTTCAATACGGGATCCAGTTCAGGTTTAAATATGAAAGTTAGCGGCTGTTCCACAATAACCAGACCTCGTGTAGCGGTTACCGCCACCAACCAACTGGTTTAAATCTAACCGTTTAAGTTTAAGACGGATATATGCGACGTCGTATTTACTGACTAAAATATAAATAGTTGTATATGAAGTCGTATGTTGCCTTAAATGTTACGCAGTCTGTTACGACAGCGAAATGGACGTCGGCGCATGCGCTGTGAACGCGGTCGTGTGTACATGTCTGTAATATGAATATTCGGCGTCTCACGTTAAGGTGCACACAATAGCGGAAGTAATCTTAATGAGGAAATAAAAAATATACCTCGGATCAGCTTCGAGCGCATCCATAACGCCGCGCAGGAGTATGGCACATAGATCACAGGGACCATCGGCGGATGGCGCTCGCGGACAGCAGCACTTATGACCACAGGAGACACCGGCGAGTTTCACCAGTATGGCGTGTTGCCGCCGCTGTCCGCCCGCCCCGACCACGAGTTGCCGTAGTTGATCCTGGCGCACGCCAGCGCCGGCGCACTCCTCGCCGACGACTTCTCTATGGTGTAGTTCCTCCCGTTGTTGTTGTCCCAGAACTCCTGGCCCTGGCAGCGGAAGCCGACGCAGAAGTCGAGCCGCCGCGAGTGTATCGGCAGCTGCAGCCGGAAACCGAACGTGTCGTAGCTGGACACGCCGTTGCCGCACACCGGTCCGGACTCGACGAACGCGCAGTACGTGTCCTCGTGCGAGCTCCAGCCGTCGGACGTGGTCCTGACGAACACCTCCTTAGAGAAGTCGATGTTCTTCACTTTGACCGTCCCGTCCGCGGCGAGCTCGTCCTGTTTCACTATCACGTTCTCCAGCGACACGCACTCCTCCGTTATCCTCCTCCGGAACTCCAAATAGTCGGACGCTGGCTGGACGAACCGCGTCTCCCATAGATCGAGGACTGGTTTCACCGGCTTCCTCTCCACGGGCGGGCTCGCGACGACTTTCAGCGCCCAGTACGGCGGCACGTGGGACGGTTCCGTCATGAACTTCACCTGTTCGAGAGCGAACCCTCTGTCGTCCGCGAAAACGACGCGCTTCTTCTTCCTCTCAGTGGGGGGTATCCTTAAACAGGAGCGGGGAGCGGACTTCAGCGTCAGCTGAACGGGTTTCAACACGGACAGGCAGGGGGCGGAGTATCCTCTGGCGGCGAGCTTGGCGGGCCGGCGGGGCGGCGCGTAGTCGGCGAGGAAGCCGGCGGGCGGGCTGTGGCTGTGGCCGTGGCCGTAGAAGAGCTGCTCGGAGGCGAGCATGTCGATCGCGGCGCACATGACGCGGCGGCCCTGCAACGTGCAACGTGCAACGCGCGCTCAGTCTCGCCGCCGAGCAGGAACTAAGCGTGGCCCGCCGCGCGCGCCGCTTATATACCGCGCGTCGCCGCCGCCTGTAGGGCGACAATCAGTTTTTACTTTAGCGAACATATTCCAATAATAATTTTTTTATATAAATAAATTTTAATTTTATTTTAACATTATATAAACTAATAACACTACTGCATTAGACTCCCACCAAACCGTATTAAGCCAGCGTGGTGGGAAATAGCCCAAATCCCGCCATTTGAACCCATAGAAACGACGGCCCCTAGTGCTCGGCGGTACTGATTGCAAGGTTGAGGGGACGCAAAACCAATTGAAGTGGAGATCTTTGGGGAGACCTATGTCCAGCAGTGGACGTCTATTGGCTGTTGATGGTGACTACATTAAAAAAGTTTCTGTAAGAGTAGTATTTATGTAGTACACAAAGAATAAAAATTATTATTTTCTTGATATATTTATAATTAATAAAGATGTATTTAATGCGATTGTCACAATTTTTTTTTATTAAAGTACAATACGAGCGGAAGGTTCACCTGATGGTAAGTGATACGCCTACTCATAACGGCGTGGCGTTAGTTGGATGATGTTCACTGCAGCACATGGCGGTCGTCGCCTGAACCATAAGATGTCGACTCTCATTACTCCAGTAACTGCATCAGTTACAAAAACACTTCAAACTGAACTACGGTAATATTTCCAAACTATTACCTAGACAGTTACCGACAGGAGAGGAGAGGCCTATCAAATGTTAGCTGATAGACTTCCACTGCTAGATGTCGGACTCCCCCAATGAACTCCACATCGAGCGGTTCGTAGTCAGCACGGTATCCGATACCGCCGGACACCTGGGACCGTTATTTGTAGAAGTTCATATGGGGGGAAATCTGGCTATATCCCAGCACGCTGGCCCAATACGGGTTAGCGGGAGCCAAAGTCTTGTTTGTTAGTGTTATGTATAGGGTATCTTTTTTTTTTTTTTTTGTTTCCGGGGGAAATCTTCGAAAAATACCCACCCTGCTTCTGGGGGGAAATCAGGGTTATGTGAGATTTTTACTCAATAAAACCCCCTCGGTGCTCTGCATCAGTGCATTCGGAGAGGCTCGGGGATCTCATAGAACGCACCGGTGCCCCTCTACACTCTACTCTACTGTTAACACATCTCTGAGGAGAGGCTTAACCCTCCTAGGCTGTCCCACACAGATTCGCATGTTGAGCGATAAGGGCCCCCTCCCTCAAGCCCTGCGAAACTCCCAGGCCGCTTTAGTCGCCTTCTACGACAGGCAGGGCTTACCTTAGTTCTATTCTCACTAGTCCGAGACTACAGGGCTGATGTATGGGGTATCTGCAGGACATGTATCCTCGGCCTCATTATGTGATTCGACAAAGTCATTTACCTATGCAGGTCTTCTGACGCCTCTGGTCGTTGTAACTTTAGACGGTGTTCTTGACGCCTCCACTTGAACACTAGCCGGAGTGAAGGAGGAGTCAACGTCCGCAATGGTGCCCATCGCCCGTTAGTGTTCAAGCGGAGACCTCAAGTACACCTAAAGTTACAATGACCAGAGGCGTCGGAAGACCTGCATGATGAGGCCGAGGATACATGTCGTGTAGATACCCCATACATAACACTAACAAACGACGCTCTGGCTCCCACTAGCTCGCATTGGTCCAGAGTTTTAGGAAACAGCCTATATCCCCCCCTCCATATATCCCTACAAATGAAGGTCCCATGTGTCCAGTGGTACCGGACGCCTGACTGTGAACCAATCGGTGTGGAGTCTGATATCCAGCAGTGGAAGACAATCGGCTGATAATTGACAGGGCTCTCTTGACGGAGACCGTCTAGCTACCGACGCTACTACCATTCCTGTCAGAATGGGGCCGAGGATACATGCTGCACCACGAGCTGGTGAGGTTAGCTCGGGTCCTGCGAGTGGTTGTGGCCCCTGTGGAGCCCTTGTACCCGTACCAACTGTTATATGATTCCATAACCTGTCACCAATGCAGTAACGGACGCGCTGTTCCCAATAGTGAATGAATGTAATGTAAACAACTGAATGTAAACATGTAAACGGGGGCGGGGTGACGCGGGTTTATCATTTACATTTGCTGGTAGGTCCCTGTTGCCGGAGACCGCCTAGGTAGGTACCACCGCTGCCACCCGGAACAGGTTCCCGCCTTGCGGAAGGCTCAATAGCCTTGTCTTGGTCACCAACGGTGAAGCTAAGAGGAACGGTTGGATCGAGATGACCACTCCTGCTGAGCTCTGTAACCCTAAGTCGGATGTATGCCGGTGGACTGCGGAGGTAGGTCTCTGCCCTTCGCAGTTGTGGTGGAGTCGCGAAGGGAGGGGAGTGTCGGTATTATGTTCCGCTGCTCTCCGTACCCTCCGCGGACATAGAACGGTTGGCGGCTGAGCCTAAGACCAGATCCGTGGAAGAGAAACAGTTGTAAAGTGGGGAAGATTCTCTCCCCGAGAGAGGGGGTTGTGTGGTGCAACCAAACGCTGGTGGGGTCGCGGATGTGTGCAAAAGCGTACTCATCGTGGTTTTAGTTGGTGCATGTCCATAACCTATATTTACCCCAAAGAGGAAGGTACGCGAAAGCATATCCCCCGCGTAAAACCAAAAAAAACTTACCACCGCAGCGCCTGTTGCTACCGACAGACATTACTGTGCAAACATTACTGTGCAAACATTACTGTGATCCGGTTTGAAGGAGCAATAACTATTACTGCCGACGATTCTCTGTTGCAGAAGGCCTTTTAAGCAGGTGAAACCAAAGCGACAAGCAGTACTGTGCAAACATCACTGTGGTTCGGTTTGAAGGGCGCTGTAGCTAGTGAGATTATTGCAGTAAGGAGACGTGACAAATAACGACGATCCCTTCAAACCGGAGCACATATACGGCGCTGCGCTGGTACCAAGCGGTGCTGGTGGCAAAAAATTTAAATATATCGCAATTCAAATCTACTTCTTTACAATGTGACAAGACATAGTTACACTTAACAACCATAATTAATTGTAATTACCAGTAATTGCCGGTAATTAACATGTTTTTGTTTATGTAATGTATACTTATTATTATTTATTATGTAGATTAAATAAAAGTATTGGTAATTTTATTTGTCTCAATTTATTCCTAAGTCGGCTGCCATAAGTCGCGGTGATACCTACATAGACCGTCTGTGGTAACAGAGATTTACCACCAATAATAACTACAACGCCTTTCAAACCGGACCACAGTAACGTTTGCATAATACTGTTCCCGGAAACAGAATAATACCACTAGTAAGATGTTTATATATAATACACTTTATACGAACACATATAAAGAGTCGGTCGTAAAAATATATGTAAAAACTTTCTCCACGCGTGGGACTGTCCCGCCAGGTGTATTGTCATGGCCACCCTATCTTTCACGCGGCGATCACCAGTGTCGCCCGCAACCCGCGCGTGATACTGTTTAATGCCACGGCAGCGGCGCCGTGTCACTCTCTACCGGCACTACTGGTGGCAGGTCTCTGTTGCAGCAGTCCGACTAGGTGGGTACCACCGCAGCGACTGTTGCAGCCGACGGGCAGTACTGTGATCCGGTTTGAAGGACGCTGAAGTTATTACTGCTGGTAGTGTCTCTGTTGCAGCAGTCCGACTAGGTGGGTACCACCGCAGCGACTGTTGCAGCCGACAGGCAGTACTGTGATCCGGTTTGAAGGACGCTGAAGTTATTACTGCTGGTAGTGTCTCTGTTGCTGCAGACCGTCTAGGTAGGTAAGACCGCAGCACCTATTGCAGCCGATACAAAATATTGTCCAGACATTACTGTGGTCCGGTTTGAAGGGTGCTAAAGCTATTACCTGTGATAGGTCTCCGTTGCTGCAGACCGTTTAGGTAGGTACCACCGCAGCGCCTATTGCAGATGACAGACAGTACTGTGCGAACATTACAGTGATCCGGATTAAAGGACGTTGTAACGACGAGTGCAATGTGATGCAGTGTATATCAACCTAACCGACTCCGCGTTATGGGAGAACGAAGGACCCAGTCGTATCAAATGTTTAATAAATATATATATATATATATGCGTATGCTTCAGTTGTATCAGAATCGAACCCAAGGCCGCGCCGTATATCAGTCGACAAACCGCTCAGCCGGTGAGGTCGTCGAACATGCAAGTATTTAAATTTAGAACGCCGCGCGTTCTGTAAGGATGGCGCACTGTGGGGCCGTTTCGAAAAAACACTTCCATTTAGACCGCAAAGAACTTTTAATATAATCGATAATCGTTCACAAAATGATCGTTAATCGGATCGAGTGCGGGGTCGACTGCTTCAAATTGGATGAACGAATCGATTTTATATAAATCGAGACGCCGACTCGCACAGAGGCTCAATACAGCGGTGGACATAACAGTTCGAATCTTAAACGCGGGCGCGGGCTTTAAATAAAAAAAAAATCCAAAAGGCTCCATCTATATACATCCGTGTTAGGCGAAAATTAAAAAAAAAATTGCGAAATTTTCGATCTTTCATCATCAGGCTATAGATATCCACTGCTGGACAGGCCCCCAAAGATGACTGTTACCATGGCATCTGGACCGCTCGGCAGTAAGGGCAGTCGCATATGGTGGGGTTTGGGTCATTCCCCACCACGCTGACCCAATTCTCTTTCTGTGTAGTGAAATTACTGGAGTAACGAGACTGATTGTAAAGCCGCTGGACGTCTATCGGCTGATGATCATGATGACATCCTAACTAGCGCTACGTTGTTATAAGCTGATCCATCACCACCATCACCATCAGGTGAACGACGAACTCCTGGCATCGCCTTGTCGAGTAAAAGTGTGATCAACAAACTTGGGTCTATCAAGACCCAGCAGTGGGAATGACAAGTGAGCTGTTAATTATAGCGAAGAATTTGTTCACGCTCTGTTCCTTGCCGTCACTGTCATCACCTCCCAATGGTGCTGCCGGTGGGATTAGAATAGCCATAGCGTGGTTAACAGCGATGAAGCTAGAAAATATAGGCCGAACGAGCTTAATAGAACTGATAAAAAAATCGATTTATTTAATTTCATCGATTTAAAAATAAATCGATGAAATAAGAAATTTAAAAAAAAAAACGAAATAAATTTCATCGTTTTTTTTATTTCATCGATTAATTTTTATATCATCGATATTTTTTTTCATCGAATTGTTTTATTTCATCGGTTTATTTTTATTTCATCGATTTATTTTATTTTATCGATTTATTTTTATTTCATCGATTTATTTTATCGATTTATTTTTTTTCATCGTTTTGTTTATTTATCGATAAATTTTATTTGATCGATATTTTTTTTCATCGATTGGTTTTGTTTCATCGATGTTTTTTTCATTGATTTGTTATATTTTATCGATTTATTTTCTTTCATCGATTTTTTTTATTTCATCGATTTATTTTTTTTATCGTTTTTTTATTTCATCGATTAATTTTATTTAATCGCTTTTTTTAATTCGATTGTCCTAGGTAACAACCCTAGTTCGCCGAGCGTCTCTTATCTCAGCGTGAAGGTATTTGTTCAATGCAAACAATCGATTGTGTGTTTGATTTGAAAGAGTCCGCGTCGAGATGTTTACACGCGCTGGATGCTGGTGACGTTATCCAATCGTTGGTTAAAAATGAAAGGTGGTAGTACTTACCACCACCCATCGTCAACTTAACCGTGCAACAGTTCCACCACCACCTAACGCCGTCTCTCACTTGGAATAGTTTTACTTGCCTCACCGCCATTTAATACTTGATATCAATACTTTTTAAATGCTTTATAAACATATATATATATATATATATATATATAATACTTGTTATCTAATAAAGTGACGGCACACGCGGGACGTTCACCTGATTGTAAGTGATACGCCCGTCTACAACAACGTGGCGCTAATTATTATGATATACATGTTGAGTATAGTTATTCCAGTAATTAAACCAGCTACGGCGCCCTTCAAACCGGATCACAGCAACTGTTTGCACACTCCTGCCTGCTGCAATAAGCGCTGCGGTGGTTCCTATCTAGACGGTCTGTAGCAACGGAGAGCTACTAGCGTCGATAGCCCCAGCGCCCTTCAAGCCGGACCACGGTAACGCACAGCACTGCGTCCTTGACATTGCATTGAATGTGTAACGACGATAACATACCAATCGGTGCGTTGACATGCCGATAAGCTATCAGATAAATATTATCTGTTCATGAGGAGCTTGTGTATATTTTCTATATGACGATATCGTGACACGTGAGCTGGTGGACGCGGTTATGGTCGACGGCGGCCATTTTACTTTTTTTTTTTCTTTATTGTTATAACCTTACAACGGGGTATACAGAAGGCGGGCTTAATGCCTTGCCCGGCATTCTCTACCAGCCGACCTTCGGTGTGGTAAGATGATGGTAGGTGATCACTGACTGACTTATCTATATTAATAATAATAATAATATATATATTATAATATTTATTATTATTATTATTAATATAAATAGTCCTATCACTAATTTAAATAGGTTTTTCTTCGCGGTCTATTATTAGTTTACCCGATTTCGAGTTAAATGTAGAGTGTATCTTAACGCGCCTTCTCCAATCATCATCACCAGCTGATGGACGTCCACGTCTGGATACAGGTCTCACCCAAAGGCCGCAGCAGTACCGCCGGGCACCAGGAATCGTCATGTGTAGGTTTCATATGGTGGGGATTTAGACCATTTCCCACCACGCTGGCTCAAAGTGGCTTGGTGGGAGCTAGAGCCTCGTTTGTTGATTAGCTGGCTGGACCACGAGCAGGTGAGCTTGGTTTGGGTTCCGTGAATTGTTATGCGGAACCTCTTACACTCTCACCCCCCACCCCCATTACCCTAATAAAATTGCAATCGTCTCCTCCTACAATGAATCACGACATATCTCTATAATATAGCGCTATCAAGAATTGTATGTTTCTTAGGGATAATCTTAGAAACGGCTGAACCGATTTCGTCGAGACTTTCACCAGCAGGTAGCTGAAGATGTCAGCCATGGCATCAGCTATATTTAAAAGTGTCAGGGTTCCGCATATATATTTGTCATGGAAACAAAGTAGGGTCTGATTTCCATTTATTTACGTTTACAAACACTGGGGTTTTAATGGGTGTAATGACATCCACACAACCCTAATTTAACCCTAAGCGACAGGCTATGTTAAACTAGCTTTCACCCCATCTCCCCTCGCCCCGTTCAACCCCTCTCCCCGCGTTAACGAATGAGTGTAATACACTCACGTGCAACTGAATCAACTCGAGCCGTGTATCGGTGTAAAGGGTTGATTTATCAGAAAATGGCTTATCCGATTCTATTTATTTATTTATTTATCTTTACACGGTGCCATTGGCATTATCCTCCAGTCTACCTTGGTCCAGAGATGATGAGGCAGGTGCACCAAATACGTGTCGCGGAAGTATGCTCGCGCGTTCCCGTGGCCCTGCAAATAGCGGAGAGAAGGAACACCGGTGGGGTTTAGTGGGTATCCGGATGCCCTTCAGGCGCCGGGAGCCCCACATACCACAGGGGGAAGCTTATCTTCCCCCACGCCCCGTGTGCATGCAATTCAATGAATTCCCGAGCGAAAAAAAAAAAAAAAAAAATTGATTACAAGGAAGACTGTCCTAATGTCATTAAGAAGAATTTCTCGAACTTTCTGTCTCTTGGAACCTATATCCTTGTAAAACAGCTGATCGGCCCGTGCTAAGTTCACCAGCGACTTGCCCCTGGTTATGGCCGCTTGCAACAAAGCCCCAACTTGGGCCACAGTGGCCATTGGATTGCGATTCAAATACTGCGAGCTTTTAGAGATGTGCACCTGTCAGCGCTGACTGTTACAGCTTATCTGACGCTGGGCGCGTGGACCTGGATCCACGGCTTGATTACAAAAAAGTGTACTACTTGTGGTGTAGTTATCTGATGGCGGAGTTTTTATAATGTGTCTGGTTGTTGGTTACTCTGGCGAGTCTACTCGGTGATGGAGGGGGGCGCGGACCCGTTCCTCGACTACCCTCGCCTGTATCGGAATCTCTGGGCGGGAGAACCGCCCCTGATCGCGGGTGTACTTAGTGTGAGTACCTGAGGCGCCGCGTTCTGAAGCGAGGGCGGCGTGATGCGGAGCTTCGGAGCGTGTTGGTGGTGTCCGAGGTGTGGGTGGTGACGTGGGTGTTGTCGGTGGCTGTGGGTTCGTGTGTGGTGGGAAGGACCCCTGGGGATGACGGGATTACTGCATGCCGTGGTCTGCGCTTATTGGTCTTGGGTGACGTGAACTTTTATACGTGATGGAGTCCCGCAACGAGCGATTCCTGTAACGCTCATGTTTATTTGAAAATTGATATATTATGAAAAAAAAAAAAAATTTTTCAAATTAAAAAAAAAAAACATTTACAAAAATCGGAAAAGCCGTTTTCCAAAAAATCAAACTTTTGGGTCGATTCCGTTGCACGCGAGTGTACGTAAAAAATGAACGTATGTTACAAAATGCCGTCTACTTATACAATTGATTAACGCTCTAACAGTTTCGCGTTCACGCTTTGTTACCGAGGTAATCGAAGTCACGCGATTGTTTTAACATGGTAACACGGCGGAGTATCATCATCAGTTGACGTACGCCCACCGCTGGGCATATGTCCCAAGCATATCCACACAGATTTACCCTGGTCGCAGCTAATGGTTTGTTCCGAATGTCATGAGAAGCAGCAGAGTTCCCAAATTGAATGGTGGTAACCCCATTGCAGCCGACAGATATTACTGTGATCCGGTTTGAAGGACGTTATAGCTATTATTGGTGGTAGGTCGCTGTTGGTACAGACTGTCTAGGTAGGTACCACCATAGAGCTTATTGCAGCCGACAGACAGTACTGAGCAAACATTACTGTGATCCGGTTTGAAGGACCGATAGCTATCACTGGTGGTAGTGTCTCTGTTGCTACAGACCGTCTAGGTAGCTACCACCGCATCACCTACTGCAGTCGACAGACAGTACTATGCAGACATTACTGTGATCCGGTTTGAAGGGCGCTGTAGCTAGTGAAATTACTGGGGTACCGAGACATCTTACATCTAAACGAGTCCATTGCGATGCAGTGTATACCGTTCAAACTAGCGCCACGTTATGGGCGAGCGTATCACTTAACATCACGTGAACGTCCCGATCGTCTCCCTAAAACACACCTGTATATGTAAGTGAAAACCCAATACACCCTGCATATCCGAAAAGTGTTTATGTAATGTTTGAAGGTAGAAAAAAAAAAAAAAAATTCCACGTCCGCAACGACAAACACCGCGGCCATTACGAGCCAATTATACAATTAGATCCAACATGGCGGAACGGTTGTGTACGAACGCAACGCGTTACGTATTTCAAACTACCCATAAATCATTTTAACACCGTTTCCGAGAGCACGATTTTTTTTTTTTTTTTATCCATTAATCACTAAATATTGAAATATTATTAATATATACTATTTAATTTACTGCTGGTAGACAATAGTTGTTATTTTTTTATTATTAGACGAAGCGATGAGCCGAGCGAGACGTTCACCTGATGGTAAGTGATACGCTTGTCCATAACATATTGGCGGTAATTAGGATGGTATAATTCACTATATTGCATAGCCCCGAGACACAAGATGTTGTCTTGTTACTCTGGTAATTTCACTAGCTACAGCGCCCTTCAAACCGGAACACGGTAGTGTTTGCACTATGCAGTCTGTCGGCTGCAATAGATGCTCCAGTAGTGTTCCTTAGACAATCTGACAATAGACACCTACCGCCAGTAAAACCACCGCTGTACAAGCATCACTGTGATCTTGTTTGAAGGGCGTTGTAGCTAGTGAAATTACTGGAGTAACGACACTTACGTATTATATTTAAACTACGAGCACTAGCGCATTAATTGGCACTAGGCTGGCAGGTGTATCACTTAACTTCAAGTGAACTTCCAGCTCGTCTCGTCTCTTCGTTGAATTAAAAAAAAAAAAATAACAGCTGACAAAATTTTCTCAAATATCAGTCAATAGCCAACATTCAAACAAGAAAGAGCTCGATACGTAAAAACCAACTATATCTATCTCTTTCTCTCATATGAATGAACTCGGCACTGTCATGGCGGCGGATTGACAATATGGCGGCGCATGCGGGCGGGAGTGGTCAGCTGACTTTTGGCGGAATAAACAACCAACCAACGATACCGCGTTTTAAAGGATGGAAGACTGGTGAGAGAGACCCGACTACTAGAGTTTAAGTCGGTTAGACTAAGGAACCCTAAATTTATACTGTAAATGGAACCTAAAAGTTTCAAATAAATATACAGCCCACACATTTTTGCCCACAGATGGGACTGCAACGCTTCTAACACAAGTAGAATATAGATAAAAAGGATTTTTTTTCTGATTATATTTTAAATGTATTCCCACACATGGTACTAAGCCTTCTTACATAAGAAATTGAAATGCAATATAGATTTATGATGCCCACGTATGTTTCCCACAGTTGGGACTGAGAGCTTTCTCACATAAAGAGAACGACAAGGTATACAGAGACAATTTTAAAATATTTTTCAGCTGTATGTCCAAAATGTATAGACGACTTATTTTTCCCACGGCTGGGACTGAGGGCCTGCTCAAACAAGTGAAAATAAAGATAAATGTAATAAATATTGTTAGTTTTATACTATACTGGGGAGTAACGAATTCCGAACAACTACTCCAGGCCCCCAAGCCAACATCACCAGCTCCTGGTGCTGCCTGGTAATCAACAGACGAGGCTCTGACTCCCACCAACCCGTATTGGGCAAGCATGGTGGGAAATAGCCCACATCCCTACTTATGAAACCCTACAAACGTGGAGACCTTTGGGGGAGACCTAACTGCAGCAGTGGACGTCTATCGGCTGATAATGATACTATACTTATGTAGCCCACTCAGGTTCCCACCGCTGGGACTAGGAGCCGTCATACAAGAATAAAGCCTGTCATTTGTCAATGATGTTAGTCAATTATTTACACCACACTTATAATGAATAACCTTCTGGGAGACCAGATCACGTGGGCATATAACGTGACTGTGTACACCTTATCTGCAACGATAGTTGTTTGTGTAAATATCCTAAGTTCGTTTTGTTGAGGTGGTGTCGTGTGAGAGTGCACATGAAAGAAATTACGCAATAAATAACCGATAATGCGTGTCAACGAACCGTAGGTGCAGTGTAAACAACTTAATGTGTGGTCCGTTTATTATTTATTTATATATTATTCGCGTACTTTTTTTTTAAACTTCTTTTCGGACGACGTCAATTGGATTATCTGTAACGGATAGAGACAACTGTAAATGTACTGATACGACTTAGGCTGTGAGTGCGAATGAGATGGAAGATGTTTCTGTAAGGCATCAGTATTGCGCGTCTCTTTCCCGCCCTTCGGCCGCAGCGCAGACTAGTCTCCGCGATATATCGCTGTCTCACTCTAATATATCAAGATGGAGCGAGAGGGAATGCGTCTGTATACAGTTCGATTATTGCGCATCTCTTACCCGCGCTCCAGCCGTAGCGCGCCAACAAACCGCGCAGACTTATCACTACGATGTATCTCTTTCTCTCACTAATGTATTAAGAGAGAAAGTGAGAGAGAGTTTGATATCTTTACTTCATTTCACTCTTGTCTTTCTTTCATCGTTTCCTACTTAATTCTATAACAAAACTATCGATCTATTGCTCTCTCTCTCTGTTTACCTCTACCGCTATACATCCATATCGTTCCCACACAATTTAACCAAAATAAAAACTTTCCATTTTACTGCGTCTGTAGTCGAACGGCATTTATTAAATTTAATAAAGCTTTCAAAACTTACTATTTAACAGTTAATAAGTTAGGATGATATACACTGCATGCATTACTCCCTTAGATTGCAACATAAAGCGACGACCACTACGGTGCAGTGTAAATATCTTAACCGGCACCACATTATTGGTTAGGCACTTACCGTAAGGTGAATGAAATATAGTGTAAATATCTCATGTATAAAAGGTCTACATTCGACATGAGAGAGGGTGGAGATAGTCACCAATTACCTCATAACATTCAGACTTCAGTGAAGAGATAGAAGATGCTGAGAATTAAAGCAATTTTTCATTAAAAAATACTTTACTGCCAGACGAGCACACAGCCAGTTTGATATTCCCACTATTGGGACTATGTACAGGGCGGATGTTATTGTAACGTGGCGGTTTTGACCGGAAGCTCGAGCTCGGCGTCCAACGGTTACCGCTTTGGGTGCCGCGGCTATAACGAAGAGAAATGTTAGAGTGAGACAAGCAGCGTTCACTACGCGATTAGACAAGGACGGAAGATGGACATTGCGCAAGCGAACGCGAAACGATCTATTTATATCGAGCAGTGTCGGATGTCCGTCCGTCTGCGGTTAAATCATGCAACGAAACATCATTGCACGTTAGTGTATATATTTCAGCACACTACGATGTATACACAGGCTTTAATAGAGATCACAGATGTGAAAGTTTGTGAGGGAGTGAGAGCGATATACAGTGATGGCGGTAAACAGAGAGAGAGATGGATTGATAGATTATTTTGTTATTGACTGAAGTGGGAAACAATGAAGAGAGGATTTCAATAGTTCTCTCTCTCTCCCTCTCGCTTTATATATCACAGACAGATGCAGCACGGTGGCTAGTTTGCGTGGCGTCTTTGGTGCGCTGCAGGCCGGAGTACGAGAAAGAGCCGCAAAATAATGAAACTGTACAGAAATATCTTCCATCTCCCTCCCTCTTCATGTACCAGAGACAGATGCAGCGCGGTATCTAGACTGCGTACGTGTCGTTGGAGCGCGGGAAAGAGACGCAAGGTATTGAAACTGTACAGAAATATCTTCCATCTCCCCCTCCCTCTTCATACACCAGAGACAGATGCTGCGCGGTATCTAGACTGCGTACGTGTCGTTGGAGCGCGGGAAAGAGACGCAAGGTATTGAACTGTACAGAAATATCTTCCATCTCCCTCCCTCTTCATACACCAGAGGCAGATGCTGCGCGGTATCTAGACTGCGTACGTGTCGTTGGAGCGCGGGAAAGAGACGCAAGGTATTGAAACTGTACAGAAATATCTTCCATCTCCCCCTCCCTCTTCATACACCAGAGACAGATGCTGCGCGGTATCTAGACTGCGTACGTGTCGTTGGAGCGCGGGAAAGAGACGCAAGGTATTGAAACTGTACAGAAATATCTTCCATCTCCCTCCCTCTTCAAATACCAGAGACAGATGCTGCGCGGTATCTAGACTGCGTACGTGTCGTTGGAGCGCGGGAAAGAGACGCAAGGTATTGAAACTGTACAGAAATATCTTCCATCTCCCCCTCCCTCTTCATACACCAGAGACAGATGCTGCGCAGTATCTAGACTGCGTACGTGTCGTTGGAGCGCGGGAAAGAGACGCAAGGTATTGAAACTGTACAGAAATATCTTCCATCTCCCCCTCCCTCTTCATACACCAGAGACAGATGCAGCGCGGTATCTAGACTGCGTACGTGTCGTTGGAGCGCGGGAAAGAGACGCAAGGTATTGAAACTGTACAGAAATATCATCCATCCCCCTCCCTCTTCATACACCAGAGACAGATGCTGCGCGGTATCTAGACTGCGTACGTGTCGTTGGAGCGCGGGAAAGAGACGCAAGGTATTGAAACTGTACAGAAATATCTTCCATCTCCCTCCCTCTTCATACACCAGAGACAGATGCAGCGCGGTATCTAGACTGCGTACGTGTCGTTGGTGCGCGGTAAAGAGACGCAAGGTATTGAAACTGTACAGAAATATCTTCCATCTCCCTCCCTCTTCATACACCAGAGACAGATGCAGCGCGGTATCTAGACTGCGTACGTGTCGTTGGAGCGCGGGAAAGAGACGCAAGGTATTGAAACTGTACAGAAATATCTTCCATCTCCCTCCCTCTTGGTATACCAGAGACAGATGCAGCGCGGTATCTAGACTGCGTACGTGTCGTTGGAGCGCGGGAAAGAGACGCAAGGTATTGAAACTGTACAGAAATATCTTCCATCTCCCTCCCTCTTCGTATACCAGAGACAGATGCAGCGCGGTGAGTAGTAGACGAACTCTGAGCTTGAGCTTCCGATCAAAACCGCCATGTTACAAGAACATCCGCCTTTTACAGAGTCCCAATTGTGGGAATATCAAACTGGTATTTATATTGTTTTAGTTAAGAAAGAGTGAGACATGAAATATTTCTATTCAGTTACAACATCTTGCGTCTCTTTCCCGCGCCCGCACAGATTAGTCCGTGCTGTGTCTCTCTCTCACTCGGAATATATGAAGAAGATAAAGAGACAAACTATGAAATGTTTAATGTATTATTTTACTCTGATCTCTCTCTACGTTTACCGCTTCCACAGTACATCTATCTCTCTCTCACACAAATCAGAATAGAAAGTTTCACTCTTACCATCAATAGAAGACTTGGACGAGCTCAGGTGCTACGGAGCGCGGGAAAGAGACAGGCGATATTGAAATTACATAGAAACATCTTTCGTCTCTTTCTCTCTTTAACTAAAGCCATATAAATACATCTATAGTTGTCTTTTACTTCCAGAAATAATTGTTTGCCAGTTACAATGTTCCCACTGCTGGGATTCGGAGCAGTCTCTTACCAGGATAAAGTTAAGACTGACACCAAGTGGAGGTCTCAACCACAATGTGGTTTGTACCCACACCTCTTGCTATTCGAAAGTTCAACTACCGCCACAGGTGCTGGTGGGTCTCTTGCTGCAGACCGTCAGGGTAGGTACCATCGCAGCGCCTATGGCAGCCGGCAGGCAGTACTGAGTAAACATTACTGTGTTCCGGTTTGAAGGGCGTTAGTAGCTAGTGTAATTACTGGAGTAGAGACTCAGTATATGTCCCGTCTATGAGCGCAATGTGGTGCAGTGTGCCAGAAAACCCCCTCACTGTTGCTCGGAGATAAGGCGCCGTGTTAGTGATCTATCGCATACATTGCATTATGCGCTTTATGTACTATACGCTAAGGCTCAATTCTCTACGAGACCTTTGTCTAATCCCATACAAACGCTATCGGCTTCGACCTTTGAGAGCGGTATATTTTTTTAAGCAGTATCTACGGCAAAGGATACTAGACTTAAAGTCTTAAGTGTTAAGGTCGAAAATTGTATGCATATTATTTATTTAACTCAAATGATAGCAGCGAGACTTCCACCTGATAAGCTTGTTAGTATAACTACTACACCACATTGCCGCAGTAATTACACTAGCTACAGCGTCCTTCAAGCCGGAACACAGTCAAGTTGACTCTAAACATGTATACACTGCACCACATTGTACTCGTTATGAGACAGATATTAATTCTCATTACCCTAGTAATAACATTAGCTACAGCGTCCTTCATACCGGAACACAGTGAAGTTGACTCTAGTTAACATGTACACACTGCACCATATTAAACTCATCTTGAGGCATAGTAATGTTAATTATAATTATCGCAATAATTACACTGGCTTCAGCGTCCTTCAATCCGGAACACAATTTGGACACTACTACCTTGCGCCCGTGTGTCAGTGCCGTTAACCACTGCGCCACAGGGGGCGACTGACCGCAAGCTTCATACATAATGTATTAGAACTATTTTGGCAGTATCCGTACTTGATATAAATATCCTCGCATTGTTGGCAGCAGCACCAACTTCGAACAGCTGATCGTTTGGTATTTTTTTTTTATTCAATCATTCAATGAAGCGTCGCTTTAATGTTCCGGTTTGAAAGGCGCTATTAGCTATGGAAATTACTGCGGTAACGTGATTTGGAATTTTAAATAAATTTGTATAATCAGAGCCGCGTTGCAGTCACTACGGCGCGGCGTTATATAGTGATCGGGGCCGTGGTTTGTGGGAATACAAGCCCAACAGTGGACGTAGCAATTCATTTATCTGATGCTGGGATTACTTACCACCAGGTGTTTATCTAATCTATTCATACGTAGAAAACTAACACTGCATCAACCGGCTTTTAACTTTACAAAATTACCGTGAAGTATTCGTTTAGCATTCAATTGTTATGGAGATTAATACAGATTCGAGACATGGACGGGAGATATTTATTTTGTACAGGTATAGGGGTTTAGCATGTGTGCGAGGGAGACGGAAGCTATTTCTATATGGCTACAGTATCGCGCGTCTCTTTCCCGCGTTCGGACCGAAGCGCGCCAACGCACCGCGCAGACTAGTCGACGCAATGTATTTGTTTCTCACTCTAACATATGCAGAGAGAGAGAGAGAGAGAGACATTGATATCTTCACTTCATTTCACTCCCGTCTTTCTTTCGTCGTTTCCTACTTAAATCAATAGCAAAATTATCGATCGATCGCTCCCTCTCTCTCTGTTCACCGCTACCGCTATATATCCAATTCACTCCCACACAAATTAATCGAAATACAGAGGTTGCATTTTACGGCGTCTGTACTCACGACGAATGTTTTGTAATTTAATAAACATTTCAAAACTTATCATGTAATAGTAAATAAGTTAGGATGATATACACTGCATGCTTACTGTCTTGCGATTAAGAATGTAAACTCTTACTTAGCTCTCACTCAACTCAATATTGATACACAATCGCGTTGATCTTGGAGATAGAAAGAGAGGGAAATTTTCGTTCACTGGTGATAGTTGTACGTTGCCGGAGATCGCATAATTGCAAACATTGCCGTGTTCCGGTTTGAAGGGCGCTTCAACTAGTTTAATTACTGGGGTAACGAGACAACATCTCATGCCTCAAGCGACGAGCGTATCAGTATATATATATAAATAAAAAAATCGCTATATCCTCTCCCTTTCGCTTTGATATATACTTGTATACGATGTAGTTACAGGTCACATTGTGTGACAGACGCGGGTTCGATTCCAATTAAATACACCTCGTGTAAAAACACTAACATATGGCCGACTTTTTTCTCTTACGTATACTTGTATCGCAGTGAACTATTTAATTATACGGAAGTCCGTGGTTCGATTCCGTAAAACACGCGACTGGTATAGACAGTCTGTAGGTACCGCCGCAGCTGGTATTCATGCCGCCAACGCCGCTGAGCTGGACGTTCACCTGATGGTAAGTGATACGCCCGCCCATAACACGGTACTAGTTAGGATGTTATACACTGCACCATATTGCGCTCATCGCCTTCAGTCATAAGATGTTGTCGCGTAACCCCAGTAGTTACACTAACTACAGCGCCCTTCAAACCGGAACACAGTAAAGTTGATTCTAGTTAAAATGTATACACTGCACCGCATTAAACTCATCATGCGGCATATGTTAGTTCTAATTATCGCAGTAATTTCACTAGCTACAGCGCCCTTCAAACCGGAACACGGTAATGTGTAGTGAAGGTTGCGCGAAGCAGTTGGATGCGAGCAAGCGCATGATCGATCGATGTGGAGATTCCCGGTGGAGGCTTATGTCCAGCAGTGGACTATTAATAGACTGAACTAAATTAACCCAAATCGCCCTCAAATTGAGGTTAGGCCTGTGCCCTAAAAAAAAAAATTGTCCCACAGCTGGGATTCGGCGCTTTCGAGTCAAAGCCATTTCACTTGAACTGTTGCCAACTAGTGGGATGAGTAGCGCACGGTTTACTCACGACCTTTCCATTCATACACCAGATCAATGGGAATCGAACCAGCGACTCGGTACAGTATAATTAACAAACAGAGACATCACGTCTATATAAATATGTATATATATTTATTATAAAAGCGTTCCCCATAAACGCGCCACAAGATGGCGGCGGCAGTAGAACTTTCGGCGGGCACGCGCCGGCCACGCCCCCGCCTCGTGATTCTTTAAATAACCTTCGGATGATCACACAAGATCACACAGCGAGCTCTCACCGCGCTAACCTGACAATATTTACAATCCCCGTGTTGGCACTTGCGAGGCACTTCGAACCGGTTCAAGCAATAATATTCGCACGAGACATTCCCCGCTGCTAACATTGGCCGAGGTCGAAGCGAGAACGTGGAACGCTACCCACTCACCACCCCCTCTTTCCCACATGGACAGCCATGACGGAAGCAGTTAATAAAGATTTTTTTTCTCCTCATAAAGGAAGGAGGAGATCACCTGATGGTAATACAGCCTATAACAAAATGGCGCTAGTTCTGATGATATACACAGCACCGTACCGTGCTCGTCTCTCGGTAAACTCAGCGCCCTCCCCAACAGTTTTTATTAAAGGGGGAGGAATCTAATAAAAAAGATACCGTTTCTGGAGGGATGACATGGTTATGTGGGATTATTGCCCACTAAAAGCCCACTCGGTGGTCATCTTCAATGGTATGTGGTAGGCCACGGGATGAACCGCTGCCTACTGGCACTATAGCTTAAGCACTTTTCAGGGAAGGCCGTAGACTTCTTCAGCACTAGACCAGCTCATCCTTGACTTCGGTACCATCAAAGTCCACGAACCCGAAATCCATTTTAGTCGCCTTTTACGACAGACACGGCCTACTTCAGTCCTATTCTTAGTACCCCAAAATTATAGGGCAAGCGATGGTATCTACCTAGATGGTGGCAGTAAGGACCTACCACCCATATGGTGAGATGACGACAAGTCTCACCACATACATATACCATAACTCCAGCCTCAGTAGAACATTCCCTTCCAGTTCTAAGGACAGATGTACTTCTGGAGACAGGAGCTCACAACCACCGTCTACGACTGTATAGCTACATCATCATCATCAGCTGATAGACGTTCACAGCTGGACATAGACCTCCCCCCAAAAATCACCCCATCGACCGGTCACTGCTCCTTAGAGTAGCTAATCCAAATTAGTGTACCGTTGGGTTCCGCAGCTCGTTACCCAATTCGTTCCAACATAATCAGCGTTACAAATCATTATTAACGTACCACACGAGCTGCGCCGGCGCATTCCGCTCCGTTGGTCAGTTTACACAACCACCGTTGGAATGTTTTAATATTATTGATGACCAGCTGATGACCACACCGGGGACACGGTATGCCCAATATTAAAATTACTATACAGTTACAAATGGCGCAGTATAAGAATGTTAAACTTGGACTTTGGACCGTTGATCCAGAATCTTCCACAACAATACCAATAGTGTGGGAATGGAAAGAAGAATTCTTTAAGAGGAAACTGTCCAGTCTAGTACTGATCTAGATCTACAAATTTCTTTGGTGAAACTAGTCCAGAATACTCCGACTCTATTCACAGAGGAACCGACTTTTCATGTCGATGGATTTACTGATGGAGGAAGCTAGACAAGCTGAGGATATCACCAATCAAACTCCACGTTTTCCTCCGGAATCGAACTATGGATCTCTTATTAAAGAAGCGGTCAACTGCTGAACCATGGAGACGGTTGAAGCAGAGGTTTACCACAACCATCATCCATCATTTAATAATGTTAGGAAATAAATGGATGTGCTTGTCGTGGGAAACCGCTGCTGGTGATTCAATGGAGGCCTGTTACCAGCGGTGATGGGTGCTGAACATGGTGCCCGAGTGAAAGAGATGGAGGAAAACAAGCGATCTGGAAGATGGAGAGAAGTTGAGAAGAAAACAGTGGAAATTATAAAGCTGGTAACTAAAACTTTGCAACGCAATCCAAAAATTGTCGGAGAGGAAGTTTGAGAAGATTAAACGACAAGTGGACAAAGAAAGGGAGATGGACACCAAGAGAGAATAAAGGGGAGCGAGGAGGACAGCAGAAAAGATGAAGAGGAGTATTTAGAGAAATATATGGATGAATGAATGAGAATGGCGAGAGAAACAAAAATGTTATAGAATATGTTTTGTTACATATTTATTGATTCCCAGCGGTGGATGCTGAACAGCTGATGATGATGATGAGCATAGAAAAGGCGATAATCTGTAAGAGTATTTATCCAGCAGAGCTTAAGATGAATTGTGAGGATCTGATCCTCTGATAGATTTTACTTTCATACGATCGATCGATCTTTGGGGGAGGCATATGTCCAGCAGTGGACGTCTGTCGGCTGATGATGATGATGCCCCACACATATAGCTTAGATTGTAAAGCAATCGCTGTACGTATAAAGGAGGCGTGGGTTCGATTCCCACTGAGCTTCAGCATCGATGGATGACTTCGCGAAGTCTATCTAGAACAGCTTCCGAGGACATTCATCAACCCGCATACGAATGGGCAAGGGCTTGACTCGCTCTGTGAGCGAAAGCTTCGAGTCCCACTAGTGGGGAACGATGTTTATTCACGCGTGCGACATCGCGGTTACCAACTAGTATTTACACAACCTGGCAACAATACATGATGTATGTTGACCTTTTTGTTACTACCCGCGACTGGTTTTACTAGTTTTTTTTTTTTTTTTTAACACTCGAATTTTTTACAGAGTAATATTTGCATAATACTATTGGACGGTAGATCGGTAGGTAAAATACCTACTTTTATTCGAAGTACTCTGTACGAGAACCATTAACAATTATCATCATTGTCACTTAATATCGAGTGAAATTAAGGTTGTCTTAGTTCGCGAGCCTCCGAGGGTCCCGCAGCACAACTCATGGGAACCAAGCCATCTTCAGCTGCTCGTGCTGCAGACGAACGAGGCTCTGGCTTCCACCAGCACGCACTGAGCCAGCGCGGTGAGAAATGACCCGAAACCCTTCGAAACACTAAAAAAAACCTATGTCCAGCAGTGGGCGTCTATCAGCTGATGATTGATAAATTTCATTTATTTTACATCAACAAAAAAAAAGATCGCGCTTGACCATACTGACTTTATAACTTCCTGTTTGATACAGGTTATAAATAAAATGGCGACCTTCTTACGCATTCTCGTAAGTTTCCGTTTCCCAACGACCTTACGGCCGTTACTAATTACTTTAAAATAACAATTAGTGACAATATTAATTAGTATTTATTACATACAAATACTAATCCAAGTCCTAGGTCTCATAAATGCACTAAAATAATTAAATTAACAGAAACACTTGAAAGTAATCATTAATGGCGGCATAATGACTCTTAGCATTGGATCGAAAAAAATTTTGTCCACTCAACACTCCCACTGCTGGGATTCGGTGTCTTTCAAGGTCATGAAAAGAATGATTTATCATCATCATCAGCCGATGGACGCCCACAGCTGGACATAGGCCTGTCAAGATCTCCGTATATATAGATCCTGTTTTCTCATGGTTCCGGCGCATTGCCAACATCCGTTACAGTCCTGGCCTCGAGCTCCGCCAGGCACCAGGTGCCGTCGTTTGTAGGGGTTGGTATAGGGGTTTCAACTTCCCCGATGAGGGTCGGTGGGAGCCAGTCTCGTTTGTTGAACATCAGACTGCACTACGAGCTGGTGAGGTTGGCTTGCATCCCGTGAGTTGTTGTGCTGGTCCCTTTACACCCAAAGAATGATTTATCAAATCAATTTTTTTCGAGTATCCCACTTAAGATTCCCACAAGTGGGACGATTTAAGGAGAATATCCATACACAGTGAAGAGGACAAAAAGAAAGCTGACACCACATTACTGCGCCCGTGACTGTGTATTGCAAGGAGTGTCACCATCACCGGTCTACCAGGAACACGGTGAGTCTCCAACCTTATTTTGGACATCCACAGTCTGCGAACAAAGAGGTTCAGCTCCTCGTTCTTCACGAGAACAGCAAAGAGGTGGACTTCGCCGGCGACGGCTGTACGAGGAAACAGTGAATAGGCTGCACAAATTACATCACCACGTATCACCAGGTGGGATGGTGACGAAGTGCTTTGAAGATAAAAAAAAATAATATCTAACGAATTAAATTAAAGTATATTCTTTTTTTAAATTTTTTTTTGTAAAGCCAAAAGTAGCATAGATGATACAGCCAGGTGATTTGTTTTCTTATCAATATACCATTTGCTACAGATTGATTATTTAAAAAAAAAAAACAACTAATGGGACAAAAGCAAACCTCACCTGCTCGCGGTGAACCCTGCTAATTAAGAAATCAGTCTGGCTCCCACCAAAAGTCCTGGGTTGGTGTGGTGGAATATGGCATAGATCCCCCCTCCCAACACTCATAAATACGTCCATTTTAAATATAGCGTAATGCAAACAAGTGACGGACTATTCTAGAAATTGTGTGTTGTATTGGAAAGTGGTGTGACATTTGCGATAAAGCGTCGAGGTCAGAGTGAATAACACACACAACAACAACAAGTGAACGTCACGACCCGGCCGGAGGAGCTGCGCGCGCGCCGATCGACGCGACCCGGTCCGCGCACTGCGGGTTATAACGCACGCCCGTGATGCGTCAGTATAGCCATTCGATGGGGATGAAATCGTTTGGTGGTAAGGGTTTTTTGTTTTACGTGGGGGAAATGCTTTCGGATACCTGCCCTAGCGGGGGTAAAGACAGGTTATGTCGGATTTGCACTGATTGAAACCCCCGCGATATTCCTCCTCGTCGCTTTAAAGCGGGGTCATGGGAACGCTGTCGCACACATCCGCACCCCCTCCTCGGTCTCTTTCAGTCACGCGGGTAAAGAATTCCCCCGAATCCGTCAACCTAAAGGCCATGGGAGCCAAGAGAGAAAACTGTCCAGGCTCTCTGCGGCGGATCCGATGTTAGGCCCGCCGCCACCCGTTATACGGCCGCGGAGGATAGGGAGAGCGGCGTATCGCAATACCGACACTTTTCTTCCCCCACGGCCCCACCGCCGCCGCATCAGCGGTGCGACACCGCTTAGTCGCAAAGGGTACTCTCCCTTCGCTACTCCACCTCGGCCGCAAAAGGCAGCATAAAGCCGCGCCTGCAGCCCACCAGCACGCATCCGAGGTGAGCTCCGGAGTTCTAACCTGGAGCGGCCGCCTCGGGCCGGTCCAGTAGGTTCCTCTTCGCCTCCTCGTGAGCAACCAAGCCAAGGTTAATAAGCCCCTCCGCCACAAGGCGGGAATCTGTTGGGATGGGGTTGGTGATTAGGTTAGGTTGTTGCGGTTCCCGGCGTGGGAACCGGAGCGGCGGATCCCAATAAATCCTCTCCTTGCCATCAATCGTATCGGCGATGGTGGGAGGAGACTGCGCGGAGGGTCGTATCCTCCTTTTGTGAAACTGTTATGGTACAAAAAGAGGCTACTGTTCGGGATCGTGAGAGCACAGATCCCGCTCGGAGACGAAGTCGTCGTAGCGCTAAAGGGAGTCAACACGTCGCACCGGTGAATGGTGTTCCACTACCATAATGGTGACTCTAGTGTGGCCATGACGGGGCGGTTAGCGGTCACAGTGGGGGTTCTCATCGCCTTCTAAATGACTCCAAGGTGGACAATAGCTAGACGTGGTCTTCGGTCTTTGAAGTAGCACGCACGGGGCTGATAGGGTCATAGAGCATATCCTAGGATCTGCTATCCTAGCATAGCGTTAGCAAGGCCGCGGTTGTTCCGTACTGAGATCCCATGTCCTCTCCAAACTCTGAAGGTGGCCACCGAGAGGGTTTTAATGGGTAAAACATCTCCACAGAACTCTGACTTCCCCCCAGAAGGCAGAGTATTTATTCCAAAATTTCCCTCCCCAAAAAAAAAGTTTAGACTAGTTAGTGTATATATATACAATATACACCACAAATAATTTCATTTAGCTACAGCCGAACTCAAGCGGCGGTATTGAATGCTGGTAGTAACTAGTAATATTACCCCGGTAACGAGACTTGATATTAAGAAACGATTGCGTTATATGTCCACTACCAAACAGCGGAGTGCAAACGTTACCGTGTGTATCGGAGAGCGCTGCAGTTAATGAAATTACTGCGGTAACGACGAATATAACCTGGTGCAGCGTATGCGCCGTAACTGGCGCTACTCTGTTAGTTCGGGCGCATCACTTAGTATCGAGTGAACTCGCTCGTCGTACAATCGAGCGCTGGCACGGTGAAGTCCGCAGTGTCACGCCAGTCGCATTAACTAATCGAACATGGCCGACACGTGTGCATGTAAACGCGCGCTTTCTTTTTTTTTTTTCTGAACCCAGATGAGAATGTCTATGGTATTCTTAATAGAAGCGCAGTTTTTTTTTTTTCGCAATTTTCTCAACGGAATTTTTTTTTTTGTAGTCTATGCAAATGAGACTTTTTAAATAAAATAGGTATGTATGTAAGGTTAATGTATATTTTTAAAATCTATTGTATTTTTAAGGCAAAGGTCGTATGGACTGTTATGCATATCGTTGTATATAAAATAATTTAAATTTATTTTTTTAATGTATTGATGGACGCTGTGTAGCTATGGAAATTACTGGGGTAACAAGACTTTCAGAATTAATATAGGCATTTAATGAAAAAAAATATATTGGTGAATGGCGTGATATACACTGCACCACCAACAATTTCATTTAGCTACAGCATCCCTCTAGCGGTGGTATTACTGTGTTCCGGTTTGGAGGAAGCTGTAGCTAGTTAAATTGCTGTGGTGATTTTACATCTTACGTTTCCAGGTGACAACCACATTGTGGTGTAGTGTATATCATCTTAACCACACAGGTTGTTACGAACGGATATTTACCATCAGGTGAACGCCTAGCTCGTGTAGTCGCTTTATAAAAAAAATTGGTAAATAATATTATTTTTTTTATCCATAATCTTAAGAACCATTGGAAAAGTATTTTGTTTTAATAAAGGCTTTTTTTTAGTTAAAAAATCGACTATAATACAAGCCATTGGCTGTATGGCCTCTACTACTTTTGACTTTAGAAAAAAAAAACAAATATACGAATAGCAATAATTATATTCTAGTAGTTGGTCTCCGTTGCTACAGACCGTCTAGGTAGGTAGCACCGCAGCGCCTATTGCTTAGTACTGCAAACATTACTGTGATCCGGTTTTAAGGGCGTTATAGCTAGTGTAATAATTGGGATAAGGATACTCAACATCTTATTTATCAGGCGACAAACGCGATGTGCTGCAATTTATATCATCCCGACTAGCGCCATGTTATGGGCGGGCGTATCACTTAACATTAGGTGAATGTCCCGCTCGTCGCATCGCTTAATAGTATTAAAAAAAAATGAACTTACCTTCAGACACAGGAACTCGCGAACTTGTCGAGCAGGTATTATTTCTAGCGTATAACTTGAAAGATCTCGTTTAGCACTTTTTAATTAAAAAGTTCTTTTTCAACTGATTTTAAGCTCATTATAATTATTATATTATAAGCACTAAAATTTTTGATAAATATATTATAAAACTTTATAATAATATTTTACATCGACAATATTATATTTATTATTTTAATATAATGGTATTAAATAATAATAAACATTAATAATATTAACTTAAAATTAAAAGTGCACACAACACGCCCACCCCCTCTGAGCGATGCGGTTGCACTGTTTTAATAAACACACGCCGCGTAGACAATTGTCATTTATTATTACCAACGTCCACAGATTATAAATACAGATCAATAATACAAATAAATATATAACGTAATAATTTCTTTATTGTATTATTGTTGTCTATCAAAAATTATTTTATTTATATTGGTTTTTATAATTATAATTTTACAATTTTTTTTTAAAACTTGTTTCTTGTTCTATAGAATTATGAAATTAGATTACCTGATAGTAAGTAAATATACCTATTAAAATTTTAATATTATTAAGTTCTCATAAGTATTACACTGTGGTCGCTTTATGACATTCAATATTAATTAATTTATTAATTTTTACTATAAACTGGCGTGTGGTGAACTTTATGACATTGTAAAATTTCTACTTGGTTATTCCCGGAAGATGATGAATATCTTTTACTACAGTAATTTCCTAAATGTTATAAGGTAGCAATGTCTGCATACACTTATTTGATGAATGTCGCTGCAATGGTACTTACCAAGACGTTTAAAGGCATCAGAAACCAGCTATTACATGATAAATTTCTAAAAATCACATAACTAATAATATTTTTTTGAAAATAAGGTTCATTCTGATCCTATTACATATATCAAAATGTCCTAATACATAAATATAACTGACTTCGTATAACGCTAAACTAATTTTTGTATAATTACATTTATTACAAGAGACCTATTTCCAGTTGTGTACGTCCAGGTGAAGATGATAATGATGACAGTGTATATATTTTAACAATCAGTAATAATTTTCTGTTATTATAATCCTGAAATAGGTGCGTTTAGTTTTAACAAAAACCATGAAATTACAATTAACTTTTATACGTTCTTTTAAAAATATAGTTATTAAATACTACATTTTATTACTACTATTGGGAATTATATTTTATTTGTGTTTGTGCAATATAACTTGAAATAATTAAATGTTGTTTTGCGGAAACAAAACGCAATGATATGAAAAAAAAGTCAAATCAATTTCATCCGCAAAACAAAATGGCGGATGGTTCGAGAAAGGTGTGCCTCGGGAGTGTATAACAAGTTATCTTCGGCGAATATCCATTGAACTTCAGTGAAAGTTATCGTGTTTATAATATTACTGGTTCGTAACATTGTTTTGTGATTTATTAAGGTGGATCTAGTATGTTTGATGTTCAGCTGACACCGATGGAGACAAAGGATGGGAGAGTGGCCCTGCTGCCGCGTAGTGCAAGGGCACGTCTCGCGCTCGCGCCGTCTCGCAGCCCGGAGGCCGAGACGCTTCGCGCTAGCGTCTTCCGCGCGGAAGCGAAATTTCGCACGGCATCCGTCGGGCCCGCGGTTCGTGATGCTTATGCGTATATCGGTTGTATTACAGCGGCGCCGGGCGATTCGTCAGCCCCGCCGCGTGGCACCGCCCGCGCCTGCCCCGGGGCTTCGCCCCTCGCGTCCCGCCGCGCGCGTTTTGGAGCCCTCGCTCCTAGCAATATCCGTTCTCGGAGCACTAAAGGTAAGCTTTTAATCCAAGGTGAGTTGTAGGTGCACGATCAATATTCCCGGGCAGCCATTTTGTGAAAGTATAAATAGAATTTTAGAGCCGAGTAACAGTACCCATCAATACTTATTACGTACTATTAAACATTTTTAATTTATTTTATTATAGAGACATAATTGATATTATGGTCTTTAAGCTATCGTATTGCGCATTATTGAAATTTCTCATTTCAATAATTTGCAATTCTTCTACTTTAAGAACAATTTGATCATGATTGTGTTAATAATCGACATGTTGTTTGATATTTTTGTTGTATTCATTTAACAATTTGGCCATGGTTGGTCTTTGAAAGTCACTCTGAGCTCTCATCTCTGAAAACTAGGAGGGGCACCTATTACATATAATCATCACTGGTTTTCTCCTCACTAAGATATGTACTTGCCATGCTATATTATTATTGTATAAACACACTGCTCAGGAAGATCAATGTCTACCTCTGTGGAAGGTCATTTCTATTATAACTCACAGGTTAGGTCTATTATAATTCATGTTCTCCTGACTTACACTTTCAGTCTATAAGTCTATATATCAATTACCAGATATTTATCTATTATATACCTGAAATCTACGACAGCTTTATGTGGCTGTGTAAAACCATTTTCAAACATGCCTTCTAAAGTAAAGCTTATTAAGTTAGTAAAAATTGTTCTTTGTATACATTGTATATTCAGCTTGTCCATGACTAGGTTACCAACCAAAGGGCAAGTGTAATAAGTTACATCGATATACTGTACTCCCAAGTAATGTTTATCAGTTATAACAAAGTATATTATAAAAATATATTCTATAGATATATTAAATATTTTTATATATAAATCATTTACACTAACTTCACATACATATATACAAATAGTTTAAAAATCAATAGAAAATTTTATTAATATATCTCGACACAAAATTATGAATAAAACTTACATATAAAACAGGCTGTGGATTTGGGTCTAAGAGTCCAGTATCAGACAAGCTGTGTGGGTCAATATGACTTTCAAGCACTTAACATCTTTGAAGAACAGGGTTACATAAACAAAACAGATGTTAATCGCTGGTGCCTTTTATGAGTAACAAATCCATGTTATGGTCCACTAGGTCCCTGATCCATACAATTTTCATTACTATATGACTTTGTAATAAAGAAGAAACAAAATAGTTTGTAATGTGTTTAGTTGTTATAAATATATTCTGATGACTAATTTACGAGGAAAGAGTATGACTGGTGTCTGATATTATCCGCACATAGAATTAAAATGTTTTGAAAATGTATATTATTTTTTTTATTTGATGAAGCAATGAGTTGAAGGGCATTCACCTGATGGTAAATACTTCTAGACTATAAGAATGTACCGGTATTTATTATGGTATACATTGTATCACATAGCACTCCTCACTAAAGTCATATGTTGACTCGATTTACCTGAGTAATTACACATTAGCCACAGCACCTATCAAACCGGATCACACTGATTGTCTGCACAATACTCTCTGTCGGCTGCAATAGCCGTTGAGGTGGTACCTACCATCAATCTCTATCAACACTATATGGTGCAGTATATATCATAGTAATAAATAACCTGTTCTTATGGGGTTGGATGTCACTTATCATCAGGTGAACCTCCAGTTGTCTCCTCACTTTGAGTGGAGATATATTATTTAGATATGTTTAGGAAACCTGGGGCATGTACAGCTTATTTGACTGCAAGAAAGTTCATACCCCTTGGTGGCTCAGTGGTTCAGCACTTGGAATAAAGTATTCATCTGGGGTTATGTTTAATAAATACTCCACGGAACTGAATGGCATGCGTTAATTTGTGTCAAGTGTAAAGTCATCCTTCTCTTACAGGATGTCATCCCGACGCAATGGCTCTGTTTCCCGGGCGGCGGAGGCGGCCTCCAAGAACAGGCTGCACATGGACCGGAATCCGCAGCATTCCCGGTTGACTGGTGAGAATAACATTCATCATGAGTTTGTTCTGTTACTGCTGGCAGGTCTCTGCTGCTACCACCGCAGCGCCTATTGCAGCCGACATACAGTAGTGTGCAAATATTACAGAGTTCTGGTTTGAAGGGCTCTGTAGCTAGTATAGTTACTGTAGTATCAATACAACATCTTATGTCTGAACGAGAAGGAGAATGTGATGTAGTGTTTATTAACAACCTAACTAGCGCCACATTGCAATCAGCAGACATATCACTCGCCATCAGATGAAGTCACACTTGTCTTGTGGATTCCTTGAATAAAAAAAGTGGAGTGTTCTGGATGAGCTCTGTTTCTAGTAATGGGTATCTATCGTGTTGATAATGACTCGATGATCATTTTCTCTTAAGACCATTACCATTGCATCTCTAATGTTCTATTCTTCATTCTGGTAATTTTTTTTATTACCACTAGATCCATCGAACCCTGCTGGTAGGCGCAAGGAGATAGATAATGTGATGAAGCGGGCGCGCCAGGCGTCGCCCGGCAGCTGGGACCGCAAACTGTTGGAGGTTGAAGAGAAGGATCCCAATCGGTGAGTAGCTCAATCTCTCAGGTAATATCATCGAATGCCATACTTAAGTCCTGCTACTGAGATGATCAAATGTCTTTGATTAATCTCCAAATACTGATTATGGACACTACATGAAAATAAAAAAAAAACTTTATGAAATGTAATCCAAAGGTCTCGTGAAGTTGGATTCCAATAGACCCTGGTTAAGTTGTCTACATCAATGTTCTGTTGTGTGTATCGCCAGTTGTCTGTTATCGTATAGTTACCACCTGCAACTCCAATCTACCTTCAAACAGTCGTCATCTCAACAGATAAATGTCCACTGATTGACATAGATCTTTTGGAATGTTCCACAAGGCATGGTCTTGCCGTGTTTGGACCCAGTGGCTCCAAGCAGTGGTGTGTGAATATTACTGTTTCCGCTGAAAGGACCAGTAGTCATTAAAGTTATCAAGGCCATGAGGCTTCATGTCTCATGCCTTGAGCGTATTATGCAGTGTATACATCCTAGTTATCAGCATGTTGTGAACAGGAGTATCACTCACCATTAAGTGCATTAATAAAAGTCATAAACTGGCACATGCATGTGACAGGAATAGTCTCTGGATCTTAACTAGATGGTCTCCAAGTTGTGGTTATGACCTTCAAACATAATATTGAACTGGCAGGTGGCGTCACACTGGCTATAAGCAGCTGTACTTGGATGGCTCCAGGTCGGTGTCGCCGCGCCGCTCTAGGTCGCCAGCTCCGAGACGCTCCCGTTCGCCAATAGGCAGGCGCTCCAGGTAATTAGTCAATTCTCTAATTGCTGTGGAACAGGTCTGACTAGCTGATGATTTACGTAATAAGCACTGCAGTACCTACTACCTTAGATGGTGCTTGTAGCTGATGTAATAACCATCACGAAATATTGAGCATAGCAATGTAGATACATGGTGAATTGTCTTCTTTATGACTATCATTACCGTCAGAGCATTTATGGTCTTTGACCAAAATAACCTTCATATCCACAGTGATGATGAAAAATACTCTTGTTGGTATGGTGGTTGGGGCTCAACCGACGACTCCAACTCAGTTGGGCAGCAATCGAGAGGCTAAGAAGCATGTTCTCTTACCAACTACGGCAGTGATGGTCTATGCCAGCGAGACATCGTCACTTCCAGTGGTCCTGGTGAAAAGACTATGCTCGGGGTTTCCCTGCGTGATTGAATCAGAAATGAGATCTGCAGAAGTCTCAAACATAGTCCAAAAGATTGCTCGCCTGAAGTGGCAATGGGCTGGATGTATTGCTCGAAGGACTGACAGCCGATGGGGCATTAAAGTCCTCGAATGGCGACCGAACAATAACGATTTGGTGAAAGCTGCAAGAGGCAGTTGGATGTGGGCAGGGCAGGATCGGTCTATGTTGATATATTTGGCAGAACCCAGTGTACAGTACTGGATGTCCGTCAGCAGATAATAATCATGATGAGTCTTATTTGTTAAACTAACTGCTACTCTCATTTTACACCACTGGTGGTAGTTGGGATGTATACACTGGAATCTAATGGACCCTGAGACATATGTCAAGTTCCACATCCGCATTAATTTCCCAAGCTACTGGTCCTTCAAGCCGGAACACAGTAATGTTTGTGTGATACTGTTTTATGTTGGGTTGGAGCTGCAGGGTTGGTACCTTATTAAATGGTCTCCGATATCTACTACCAAGGAACTACTGGATCTTTCAAAGTATACCATAGTAGTAAATCTAATCGGTATGAAGTAATACATTCATAGAAAGAAAGAATATGGTGATGGTGGCTCAGTGGAGCTGGACTGTGTATAACTCGGGAAGGTGTGGATAGTCTTGAGTGCAGGTTTTTTTTAGACAGGTGAGACAATGACCTGATGGTAAGAGCTACAGCTGCCTTAAGTAGCCAGCACTAGTTAAGATGATATACACCACACCATATTGTGGTCTGAGACATGAAATGGCTACTGGTCCTTTGAGCTGGATCACTATTGTCTGCACTCTGCTGTTTAGTATGAATAGTACCTAGACAGTAGCAACAGAGACTTAACACCAGTAAATTGTGATGTATATTAGACTTTCCAGATTATCAGTGTATTGATTTGTGTACTCCTCCTCAGGTCTCCGGTGGGTACTGGGCGGCGCTCCCGCTCGCCGTTGCGCCGCTCGCGCACGCCGCGCCGCAGCCCGCGCCGCTCCCGCTCCAGGAGCCCGCGCCGCAGCCCGAGGAGGACGCCGCGGAGGAGCCCCGTCAGGTATCGTCCAAATCACCAACCTCCATATCCATTACTGTGATCCGGCAATGTATGAGAGTCCAAATTATTTAACCATTCCATATCCTCCACTCGACTCCATGTGATACTGCTGGCAGGTCTCTGTAAGTACCGCTGCAATGGCAAGGAGCCCAGGACAAACCTGTTCCTGTTTGAAGGGTTCCAGTAACTAGTAAAAATACTTTTCTCCTCCCTCTGTTTCTCTTTTTTCTCTCTCTCTTCTCCCCGCTCTCCTCTCTCCTCAGACTTATAAAGAACAAAGAATAAATGGACTAGTAGTATACCACCACAGTCCACATCGCCATTTGTGATATACCAGGAATGAACACCATGAAGCCCCCAGTCTATTGCACATGCACATGTTCAAACTTTGAATTGTTCACACAGCCGACGGAGTCCGTTGCGCAGCCCGCGGCGGAGGCCGAGCCCGCGCCGCCGGCCGCGTCCCCCGCCGCCGCCGCCGCGCGGCGCCCGCCCGCCCTCGCCGCCGGGCCCGCGGAGAGTGAGTCCAACTAATGTTAAAGCTTCTTCTCATGTCTGTCTTACCGACGACCACAATGTGCTGCAGTTTATAACATCGTAACCAGCGCCATGATCTATCAGGTACACAGATTGCGCGTCTTCGTCCGCTATCAAGTTATTAGCGTTGAGGGTGTAAGGGTTCCCGCACAACAGCTCTCGGGACCCAAGCGGACCACACCAGCTTGTGGTGCAGACTGCTGATCAACAGACGAGGCTGGCTTCCACCGACCCACATTGGGCTAGCGTAGTGGGAAATTACTCTGAACCTCCCCATATAAGTTCCTAACCAATTGATGTGGGAATCTTTGACGGAAGTCAATGTCCAGCTGTGGACTTTTAACAGTTGATCTTCGTATTAGCCGCTGACAAATTGTTATGATCAAGCGTATCGCATACCATCAGGTGAGTCTCGTATTTGGTACTAGCGACGTTAGTCAGGAACACAATGAAGTGTAGCATACAGCATCACCAGTACCACCACGTTGACGTTCTGCTCAACTTCAGCTTCATCAATGAAAATGGCACTCGGTTCATACAATCAAATCTAACAGTGGACTGCGTCCCAATGCCACCAGTAAGAATGGACGTTCTTCCGCTCCACATCGATGCTGAGAGTCAACTCCAGGCAGGCACCAGCCAAGACAAATCATGGATTCACCACAAGACGTCCGTCAGGCTCGCACTGCCCTCTGAGTGATCGGAGGACAGGCCCGAGCCCTCTTCCGATCACCTAACAGTCTTCACCACCATCCAACTATATTTATCTATGTATATATGTAATTACACCCCCTTTTCTCTCCCCTTTACAACTATTAGCTTTTGTATTATGGTTCAGCTGGTTCAGCCCCAAGTCCGATGCACTTGCAATAATTGTCAATAAAACCAGCACCTCGAACATCATCACATAAGAAACCCACACGGTGTTCCCAGCGTTGGGACTTAAACCACCCACCATGCTGAACTAGTTTGTATATATATTATCATTAACAGAAACATCTTCCCCACAGTCATCTCCATCTGGTTCATCCGGCAGCAGCTGCTCTGATGAGTCATGCTCGGTCTGCTCGGCGAAGAATAAGAAGCTGCCTCCGCCCAAGTTGAAGCCAGGGTAAGTTCAAAAACTATTTCTTATTAATCATGAGCATTCTACGGAGATCTTTAATGAAGATCAGCTAGTGTGATGACATATTAGCTATTCCTGTCGTTATCATCATCCGGTAGCTTGCTTCAAAGATCTCTACACGAATCGGTCCTGTGCTGTTCAAATTCAACAGATTTCTCCGACCTTTAGATCGTCTGTTTATCTCTGGGCTACTCAACACATTACTATGGGGTATTGCTGTATAATGTAATAAATAAACATCCTGTATATAGTCAGTGTAGCTCTTGGGAACTCTGTTAAAAATATTTAGTTTTAAAGAAAGTCCAATGTCCAAAGACCAGTCTGATATGGACGCTACCATATCAGACTGGTATTTCTTCCAACCGCGCACTCTTGGAACTGCTCTGGCAAACCAAATTGTTAGCCTACATCCAGAGTGCAACAGTGTCTTAATACACTCCACTGACACCAGCCTTTTTTTTATTCTTCGAAGCGACAAGAGGAGCGGGACGTTCACCTGATGGTAAGTGGCGCTAGTTAAGGTGGTACGCACAGCACCAGCCTGTGCTCGTCACCTTGAGACATAAGATGTTGAGTATCGTAACCTCCAGTGATTTCACTAGCTATAGCGCCCTTCAAACCGGAACACGGTGATGTACAGCACGGCACACTGCTGACTATCGCTGCGGAACAGAGACTTAACACCAGTAAATGAGGAGTAGCTCTGTGGTGGCGAACATAAACATCAGGTATCATCCATGTACAGTAACATTTGTTTGGACCTGTTCCGGTGCAGGTCCACCTCGCCGTCGCGCGCGACCACCAAGCGGCTGCCGCCTGTCGCCGGCACCGCGGGCACCACGCGCGCCGTGCAGCCCACCCGTGAGCTGCTCAAAGCGAGGGAGGCCAGCAAGCGGACCAGGGAGGAGAAGGTATGTTGACACGCTTAAAGAGCAATGCAACGGCAGACCAAGTGGTGCTCCACGTCTACTCATCACGTTATGTTTCAGTAATGAGGTGCTTTCTATGTGATCTTTGATCATGATGATATTTTCATAAACATCATCATCAGCTGAGAGACGTGTCCACTGCTGGAAACTTCGAGTTCGAACTGGTCCGTTAGGTCCAAAAGTTGTGGTCTGCTGGCTAAGATCGGTTTTATAGTTAAACAGGAGCTGTATCTGATATTTGATTTGTACTGCAGGTGCTGGAGTGGCAACGCTCGCAGCTGGACGTGACGGGCATCAAGCGCGAGGGCGAGCGGCGGCGGCCCCCGCGGCCCGAGCGCACCGAGCGGCCCGAGCGGCCGGCGGGCGCGGTGTCGCCGGGTGCGATCGCGGCCGCGCTGGCGGACTCCAGCTCCGAGTCGGAGACGGAGCGCAGCGCGTCGCCGGCGGGCGCGCGGCTCACGCTCTCGGAGCGCTTCGGCAAGATGGCGCAGTGGTCGCTGGACCGCAGCGCGCGGCTGGAGAACATGCGCATCACGCGCCGCGAGGCGACGCTGCACGTGCGCATCGAGCGCGAGGAGCCGCCGGACGCGCCCGCCGGCACCTACCCGTCCTCGCTGCCCACCGCCGCGCCCGCCGGGCTGCCATCGTGGGACGACGTGCGCGTGCGCTACGAGTACTACAAGCAGCGCGGCTACCTGCGCGGGCTCACGCTGCCCGACTACGTCAAGTGGGAGGAGTGGTGGTACAAGTACCAGGAGTGGCTGAAGCGCGAGCGCGCGTACGAGCGCTGGGCGGACGGCGAGAGCAGCGCGGGCCGCCGCGAGAGGCGCCGCCGCGGGGGCCGCCACCGGCGCAGCTGAGGGCGCGCCGCCCCCGCCGCCGTGCTGTCGGTCGACCTGGCCGCACAGCAGGGTAGCGGGGGCACCGCCTGAGCGGCCACCGCTCTCGCAGTGTCTCGGAACTTGTGTGCGCACGGACTCCAAGTAGTGAGTGATTACATTACAAAGTGGGTTACCATCGGAGTAGCCAAGGTGTGCTGTGGCAGCAGTGTGTATAGCAGTGACATGAACTCTTCACCACCGCCATATGTAGTACAGTAGTACAGAGCATACTCCACTGTAAACGAGGATGTTGAATAAATTTTGTGCGCGTGTGCAATATGTGTGTGTGCTTGGTGCATACAGCAGTGTAACTGTGCAACGGCTGCATGGCCCCGATTGGAACTGTCCGTTGTGGCTGATGATGCTGATGTCTCTGATGTTCCGACACCGTGACATGTAATCATGAAGCTGGTCATAAATTGACAGCATTTATAATATTGGAGGGTAGTCTCAAAACTGGCAAGGTTGGCATAAGTACATACTTATTGTGCTGTAATTCTACATACATAGTTTTAAATCTACCTCCATATTATCGAATGATTAAAACAACCCAATTACCGGTAATACAACAAAGACAAGTGTCGGCAGCGAATAGCGTCACTCATCACTAAATTTTGTGTGACATGTTTCTCATTGAACAAATATTGAGTAGGGTATTTGAAAATGTTTGGACATTCTGTGTGTGGTAGTGTATATAGTCTAAGAAATTTAACATTATGTTTAAGGCAACCTTTCCCACGTTATTTCCGGTTTCTTGTAATCTTTCGAACACAGTACAGTAGTGTAAACATCCTAACTCACAGCGGCAAGTGCAATTACGCATTGGATATTTCTTCTCTCTACCCACTTAAATATCCTCTTATTCTACTTAAATATCTTCACATTTGAACTGTTACAATACTATCAACATAAGTTGACATGAATGTATTTGTGAGAGAAAGCCCTCAACTCCCACTAGTGGGATTATATTTTTTATTTTACTCATATATATCTTATATATATATATTAAATAAAACTAATCTAATCATGAGATTTTATATGTACGAATAATGAGAGTCGTTTTAAAGCGAACAAATAGTATTTAATGAATAATTTATTGATCTACCCTCATTGGAGTTAGACATATAAATATATATTTGAGTATTAAATAGAATTAATGTATATTAACGGATCTTGCATAATGCGTATATTAGGATGTAGGGTATATACCTTTAGAGTAGGCCGGACTCGCAGCCGGATTGCCGAAGTACCCGCAATTTAAGTTAAACCGGTTTCCACCAACACCACCCTAAGGGATGATTTTAAACCACCTTCCGCATTACGATTGTAATAAATAATTGTTTGTAATTCCTCACATTTGCACTAACTAAAAAAAGTCATCATTAGTCCTTTAATGCGGGTACTTGTTTTTTTTTTTATCCTCTTAACTATAGAGTTGTAACTGATTTTGATAGTTGTTCCGGATGAGCTGGTGGTGGCAGGACCGGCGCCTCACACACAGCGACCTCCCCGCGGCCGTATTTCTATAATTCTGTTTATTCGATGTATAGAGAATCAATAAATGTTATTTAAAGATCTAAACGCTGTTTGCTTTTATTCACCAACTACCCGACAATAAAAATCTAGTTGTACCCTCAAATTGAATATTGGTAATTTTAAAGTAAAAAAGGATAATTATGGAAAGAGACAGCTATACGGTATATAGCATGTGGTGCGAGTGAGACGGAGTGAGTTGTTATACACTCGCACGTTTCCTGTTTCATATTTAATGAAGGACGTTCACCTGATAGTAAGTGATACATTGCCTGCAGGACTTACAATACCAGGATCGCGGACGATTTATATCCGTTATTAAAAAAACCGGTATTTCGGTATTACATTAGTTGGTAAATATTGGATTTATACACAATTTAAATCTAATTAAAAAAAAAATTAAATATTTTTTTTTTACCATAAACAATTTAATTGTATTAAAATCTATATCGGGCGCTGCACAGAGCCGAGTGTGGCCCATGGCCATAGAGCAGCGGCGATATGAAGCGATTCTTCAGATTTTGTCTATGGTCTACCGCCCAACGAATAGGTCTCGTTTATACGAATACAGACAGAAAGAAGCTGATGCAGACGCTCATATTGTCTATCTTTCTATATGCTTCTGAAACCTGGACACTGAAAGCGAGAATGAGGTCGAGGATTGACGCGTTCGGAATGTGGTGCTGGCGCAGGATGCTGAGGATATCCTGGACGGAACGTCGCACGAACGAGTCAATCCTCAAACAGCTGAACATAACAACACGGCTCTCAACAATCTCAAACACGGCTCTCAAAATTCTTCGGACACACGGTCAGGGGAGACCCAGACAGTGTGGAGAGACTGATTATTACTGGTTGTGTGGAAGGAAAGAGCGAGAGGGGGGTATACTACAAGATGGACACGCACAACTCAGGACGCTACGGGAGCGACCCTACAATCATCTATCCAAATGGCGCAAGACAGAAATGTCTGGAAAGAAATGGTTGCCAGGGCAACGCACCATAGTCACGTCCCTCAGTCACGAGGTTACGACAAACAAGATACGAATACACAGAGCGTGTAACAATAAAACTATTAAATAACTTAGATTAGTTTAATTTTGCAAATCGGCTGTAGTGTTTACTTAAAATGATAACTTAATGGTCCTCGCTTGATGATGAAACGTTTTTTTTTTTTTTTTGAGAGCATACTTTAATAAACAACGCAAGTTATTAATATTTCCTAAATATTTTCAATTTAATTATATATTTTGCTTTTATTACATAAAGCCTTTTATATGTAAATAGTAACAGAATTTAATATGGACTTTTTTTTTATATGCAAATCTTTTTGTTTCTACCTACTCCTACTCTGTGTAATAATAATTATTGAATTTCATATATTTGTTAACCAAACAATATAACAACTGAGGTAAGTAAAAATATAATTAGTAATTTTATTAATTATAACAATATTCAGATTTTAGTTCGGTATTGTAAGCCTTAATTGCCTGCGACATGATCTTGAGTCTCATTACCCCTGTAATTACACTGGCTACAGGCGTCCTTCAAACCGGATCACATAAATGTTTCGCGGTACCGTCTGTCGTCTACTGTGGAGCCTTCTAACCTTTTCCTTCGTGGAGACCGTAGAGATTGTACGGCGCAGAGCAGAGGAAACCGGATCACGAGACAATTTTTTAATCGTTTGTTCTCAATTGATTCTATATATCATCCTCAACCGATGGACGTCCACTGCTGGATAAAGCCTCCCCCGAAGATCACATCTAGTCAGCATGGCTACCACCACCACCGGCCGCTAGGAACTATGGCGCTTATTTGTTTAATTCTCAGTAGCCATGTGTTACGTATTATCACTTTACAATAGTAAATGTTATATGAGCAGTCGCAGTTAACTCGGCTGCTGCGGGAATCTGTGATCTGTGCCGCAAGATGAGCAGTATCTTATACTTGATTTGTCAGCGCGATACTTGTACGTAATAACTTAACATTCGTTATAAATATAAGTAACAGATGCGATTGCTTAGTGTCCGAGTGCCAGGCGAGAGGACGGTGACCAACGGAGAGGACGGTGACCAACGGAGAGCGTCTGTCCAGCGCGGCGTCGCGGCGGTACCACGTGGTGATGGCTGCACGCCGGAGTAGTATCGTTTGTATAGATTCATATGGGGGAGGGAGGGATTTGTGCAGTTCTCAACCACGCTGCCTCAATGTGGGCTGATGGGAGCCAGCTTCGTTTGTTGATTAGCAGGATGCAACGCGAGCTGGAGATCAGCTTTTTTTTTTTTAATTAACGTGTAACAAGATGCTATTGGTTGTACACCCCGGAACTAGAAGGGCTGGGAACGGGGTAGTGTCGGACTTCAACCGACTAAAAAGCTTCACACGGTATTGATATCACTTCCGATGATATGCACGAAGATCACGGGATAACATCGAGCAGTTCTTCTGCAACTCCCAACCGGCGCTTGGATGGAACGGGCCCGCCTCGGGGAGGGATGTGAAGCACCCCTACCAACAGACAATCCCTACGTGGCGACGCGTTGGAATACGAGACGCGCCGCCAGGTACGCTCCAGGAACCCTCTCCAAGGGGGGCGCTGACCCGACAGCCCATGTCGGCCGCGGCGCCAGGTTCCTCTGGAGGTGGGCCAGGGTCCCGTGAGCTGTCGTAAGGAACCCCCTTATATCATTTGCCAGTTGTAAGTTCAAATAAAACACAGCGTCCGTTAAAACAATGTTTATATATTAATTGATCACACGGCGCATGCGCGCCACACAAATGCAACTTATACAAATAAAAAAATACTTAAAATAAACGACTAAAAAAAAAACCTAAGAAATGTACACAAACACGAGCTGGTAACCCTGGAGACGATCGTCAGTATCTAATATATATGCGTCCACTGCTGAGCACGCGATGTTGAGTGTCACGCCCCCCGGTAGCGTGACGCTGGTCAGGTTGCTGTGGGCGTGGCTACGTCGCGCTCGTCGCCTTCAGACGTGACATACAAAGTCTATTACCTCAGTATCTTCTCTATCTACAGCGACCTTCAATCCAGATTAGATGATGTTTGTGTAATGCTGTTTGGCGGGAGATGTGGTCGTTGCGATACCTAGCCGGTGCTAGGACTTTTGAAAAGCTGAACATCTTGTCAATTGGAACTGTGTATCATGGACGTGGAGTCGGTGATGAGGTGGAAGGTTCATGGTTATAGTCATCACATTGTAGAGCACCACTCCTCGTGTCCTCGTGGTTCGCACGCAGGTCGAAGGTCACGGTGAGGGTTGAGTGAGCTCCGCTGGCGGTGCTCGCGTTCAGGTTAGCGATAGGTCAGCTTGCTGGAGCGGGTGCTCCGCCCCCGGCGCGCCGCGACCTGAAACGTAATTCAATTAGTAAGCAGACGTCGTGTGGAGAACTACAAACCTGATAATCGTCAGCTGAACAATATCTGCAAGCCTCCAATAAACTCACCTTGTTCTCCTTCTCCTCTTCAGCTTTGGGAGTGGAGAACTCGCTCTCCAAGTTTTTCGCGAGCGCGCACCGCTGGCGCGAGTAAGTCCTCACCGAGCTCATCGGCGTGAAGAACTGCTCCCGCGGCGGCGAGCAGCGCGGCGTGAAGAACTCCTGCTTGGACGCCGGCGTGATCACCACCTTCGGCCTGGTCTTCGGACGCGGCGTAAGGCTCTCCAGCTCCGGTTTCGTTGTGACTGGCACCGGTATCTTGAACTGCTGCCGCTTCACCCCTTTGACTTCCTTCACCGCATCATCATCGCCGTCGTCTTCGAGGTTAAGCTTGATCACCTTCCGCTTCAAGCTTGGTACTTCATCACCTTTGACCACTTTGTTGGTCTTCTTCGCAGGCATGAATTTGCTTTCTGGTGTTCTCAGCACTTCAGCGTTGGGACTGATCCTCAGCGCTTCGAACTCTTCTTCCAGTCCAGGATCCGCTTGCTTCTTGGAAGCTCTCCTCAGTCTGGCGGTGGCTATCAGCAGATTGTGGAACTCGTTCACCAAGTACGGATCCAGCTCGTACTCCTGCATTATCTCGTGTATCCTGATGAAGTTATCGTTGACAACTTGGTAGTTCAGCTCGCTCAGCTCGAAGTATCCGGCCTCTATCAGCATTTCCACTTCGATGCTCCTGATCTCCCGCACGTACTCGTCCCTGACGATGTCCACGACGTATTCCTGGAACAGCGAGGCTCGTTCGCGCAGCGCGGCGCTGAGCCTCGCTTCGCACAGGACCAGCGCTTCGGCAGCGCCCGCGAAGTAGTTTCTCGCGATGTGGAACTCCTTGCTGCGGAAGTAGACGGAGGCTTCCAGGACGCAGACCTGGTACGCGAGGATGAAGGAGTACGGCGCGTCGCAGGCGTAGCACGCGCACCCGCTCGCCGTGCGCGAGGAACTCCGGCATCCTGAAGGCCGGCATGGTGACGCAAGGCAACGAGGGGCTGGTCTGAGCCTTTCTGAAGACGTTCTCCCGCATCATCTCCAGCTGGCTGCGCTGCGGGCTGAACGGCATCAGCTTGTGGGGCTGCTGGCATTGCGGTTGGAGCTCGTTGGTCGGCTGCAGCCCCAGGATGTGCTTGAGCCGGTTGTCGATCTTCACCTGCGGAGTGATCGAATGAATGCTGGTGCTCAGCTCCAAATGACAACGACCATTAATTGGCCGGAAGAAGTTAGAAAGAGATGGAGAGAGAGAGAGAGTTAAATGGAGTTTATATACCACGAGGTATCCACCTGATGGTGAGTGACGCGCCCGCCTGCTGGTTGATATACACCACACTCATGTTGCGCTCGTCGCCTTGAAATAACTTCGTCAGGTCTAGTAACTCCAGTAATTACAGTAGTTTCAGCGTCGTTCAAACCGGATCACAGTACTGTGTGTCGGCTGAATAGGCGCTGCAGTGGTACCTACCTAGACGGTCTGCAGCAACAGGGACTATGTACACTTACCACCAGGTCCGTGCATAGAGGAACTACGTGCTTTTAGCTGAAGTTCTTAACGCGCCTCACGCGCATGCCCAACAGATGACGTTTCGTATGTGTGTGCGTGTGCGCTTGCGTCACCTGCGCGTCCTCGTGGCTGCCGTCGGTGAGCGCGGCGTAGAGTGCGGCTGCGCAGAGCGCTGCGGCGGGCGGTAGGGTCGCGCCGGCCGCACCGCGCGCCCGCCTCCACAGCCGCAGCGCGCGCGCCGCCCTGCATGCGCCCGCGCCGCCGTCGCACACGCCGCGCCTCACCGCCAGCGCCCGCTGTCGCCGGGAGCACCATTTCGTTTCTGTACAACGATTACTTAAACATTATTTTTCTGGTGTTAGTGTCTCTGTCACCGAAGATCTAGGTCCTGCCTCCAAACAGTAGAATGCAAACATTACTTTGCTCCGGTTTAAAGGGCGCTGTAACTAGTGAAACTACGAGGCGATAAGCATTACATGGTGCAGTGTATATATCATAGTAACTAATTTTTAAGATGTTCACCTTATAGTAAGTGATACGACTGTCCATAACAACTTGACGCTAGTTAGGATAATATACACTGCAGCACATTACGTTCGTCACTTGAAACATAAGCTGTTGAGTCTCGTTACCCCAGTAATTGCACTAGATACAGCGCCCTTCAAACCGGATCACATTATTGCTTGTCGGCTGCAATAGACACCGCAGCGGTAGCTACCTAGATCTCCGGGAATAGAGGGCTGCCAACACCAGCGCTAGCTTTCTTGTAAATAGTGCGGGTAGTTTGTAAAAAGTTGGGAAAGTATATTTAAGATGGATGTCTATGACAGACATATTGGAAGTGGAGTATCACGAACACACAACCTTCTTTTCTTTGAGTAGCTGTATCAAAAGTGAAGAGAAAGAGAGAGAGTAAAGAGGAGATAGAGGTAAAGGATATGGCTGAACAGTTCCTGCAGCTCTATCACATGACGGCGAGGATTGAACGTGGTGCCGTCATTTCTAAAGAAGCAGCAATATCCCACCAGGGTTGGAGACGCCGATGTAGTGCCTCTGCACCGCGTTCACCGCGCTCAAGACGCTCGGCGCCCCGCCGTGGGGGCGCAGCGCGCGCGCCTCCAGCAGCCGCCCCACCGCCAGCTCCACTGCAAACAGACAACTATTTAATCCCACTGTTGGACATACACGACCACTACAATCCAACTTCAGCTAAGGATTCTCTATCTTCACCATATACATTCATATGGAGATCACACAAGAAGTAGTCAACATTTAGTGATGGTAGCTTGCTGGAGACTATATAGGTACCACCGCAGCACTTCTGCCGCTAAGCATTGTGTTCCGGTTTGAAGGATGCTGTAGCTAGTGAAATCACTGAGGTAACGAGACTCAATATCTTGTGTGTGATACAATTTAGCAGTCTTATGAGCGCAGCGTGATGTATACCACCCTAACTAGAGCCACGTTGCTATGGGCGAGCGTATCACTTACTATCAGGTGAACATACCGCTCGTCTCGTCGCTTATCTAGGCTTGGCTTATCTAGTTTGCACTCAGCGTGGGCGTGTCTAGTTTGTACTCAGCGTGGGCGTGTCTAGTTTGTACTCAGCGTGGGCGTGTCTAGTTTGTACTCAACGTGGGCGTGTTTAGTTTCCACTCAGCGTGAGCTTGTCTAGTTTTTATTCAGCATGGGTATGACTAATTTGTACTCAACGTGGGCGCGTCTAATCTGGACACAATGTGGGCGTGTTTAGTTTCAAAATGGCGTGCCGTGTTTCCGGCGAGCGTCCCGCTACGAAATACATACTGGACTATAGATAACAGTAAAATCTTACAGTTCAAGTGTGGTTGGTCCACCGCTGCCTCCAGGAGCCGGGCTTCAACGAACTGCAGCAGCTCCGCTACGGGCCCCATCGCGCCGCACCGCTTGTAGTACATCTGAAATGTTAGTAGTTCCACTAGCTGCAGCGTCCTTCAAACCGGAATACAATGAGATGCTAGTTAGGATGATGTCAGCACTGTAGTCTCAGGGTAGTAAGAATAGAACTAAGGTAAGTCCATCCTGTCGTAAAAGGCGACTAAAAGGGTTTCCGGGTGCATGGGCTTTGAAGGTCCCTCATTGTCCAAGATGGACAAGTGCGAGGTGGTCTCTAGTGCTTGTATTAAAGAGGGGGTCGAGGAGGCTTATAGTCCTCCCTAGCACTTGCTTCAGGAGTAGCGCTAGGAGACCTCAGTGCCTCCCGCAATGCACTGAAGATGACCTCCGCGGGGTTTTAGCGGATGGAAATCCCACAATGTCTCCCCACCAATAGCATTGTATCTCTAGACTTTCCCCCCAAGTAATAAATAATTCATCATCATCATCACTACTGCTGGACATAGACTTCCACCAAAGATTCCCACATCGATCGGATAGGGATCATGTGGGGAGGGGAGTTGTGCCATTTCTAACCACGATGGCCCAATGCGGGTTAGTAGGAGTTGGGGGAATATTAATTAAAAAAGGGATGATATATACTGAACCGACTAACGCTCGCCGCCTTAAGAAAAAGGATGTCAAGTTTCGTTATCATTGTCATTTCACTGGCTGCGACCCTTCAAACCGGAAGAGAGTAATGATTGCACGCAACTGCTTGGCAGCAGGAACAGGAGCTGAGGTACTACCTAACTAGACAATGAGAACAGATACCAACCGCCAATACAAATGACGTTTACTGGTGTACCACCGCGCAGCCGATAGACAGTACTGTACAAACATTACTGTGATCCGGTTTGAAGGGTGCTGTAACTATTATTGGTAGTAGGTCTCTGTCGCTACAGACCGTCTAGGTAGGTACCACCGCAGCGCCTATTGCAGCCGACTCACAGTACTGTGCGAACATTACTGTGATCCAGTTTGAAGGGTACTGTAACTATTACTGGTAGTAGGTCTCTGTTGCTACAGACCGTCTAGATAGGTACCACCGCAGCGCCTACTGCAACTGACAGATAATACTGTGTAGATATTACTGTGATCTGGTTTAAAGGGCGTTGTAGTATGTGTAACTACTGGGGTAACGAGATTCCACATCTTATTTCTCCGGCGACAAACGCAATGTGCCGCTGCTCACGGGATCCAAACCACCTTACCAGCGCGTGGTGCAGCCTGCTAATCAACAAAGGAAGCTCTGGCTCTGACAGAGCCAGCATTAGGCCAGAGTGGTGGGAAAGGATCCAAATGCTTTCATATGAATCCCTACTCGATCGATGTGGGAATCTTACGTCCAGCAGTGGACGTCTATCGACTGATGATGAATAACTTTAGATAGTTCCGTATAGTCCTTTATTGAAATGTCACGCTTACCGCCAGCTCGCAAGCGTACACCAGTGCGGCGTCGAGGGTGTCAGCGGCGCGGACGAGCTCGCACCAGCGCGCCTGCGCACGCGCCGCGACACGCGTCAGCGAGGCGCTCTGCGCGTGCGCCCTCCACAGCAGCGTGCCAGCACTGCGCAGGTACGACACACTGCGCACGGTGCGTCAGAGTGAGACATCTATGTTATATGTATGCGGAGACGGCAACCGAAAATGTATTTCTATAGCAACCGTTGCCATAGCAACCGCATACAAATTAGAAAATGTATACAAAAATTATTTAGAAATGCAACTGTGAAGGATCTATGAACTTCAAAACATAAATACCCTATATACATTCTACAGATCAATTCGTGTGGATACGTTCACTCATTTTCACGTGATTGGTGAACAGACCACTCATTTTCATTATATATATATATATATATATATATTGGTCATCATCAGTGGGTGACCGTTAACATGTATGCTTACTGATCGCCAACGTGGTGCGCCAGCTCGCAGCAGACGTGCGCCAGCTGCAGACCGTACTCGCAGCGGCGCATGAGCAGGAACTGCTGCGCGAACAGCCCGGCCATCTGCAGCGCGTGGTGCAGCATCGGCGACACTGCAACTGGAGTACGCGAATTCGTCACCACACAGTTTTTTTTAATTTTATGCCGCGACTAGTCCAGCGGGACGTTCACCTGATTATAAGTGATACGCCCGCCCATACCATGGCGCTAGTTAGTATGGTTTACTGCACCACCTTGGGCTCATCGGATGAGACAAGATGTTGACTCTCATTATCACCGTAATTACACTAGCTACAACACCCTTCAAACCGGACCACAGTACTGTTTGAGAGCTGCGGTGGTAAACGTTGACCAGCATCAGAGGAAAGGGTGTCACCTGTTTTCAACTTCGGCAGTACTTCGGTCCATATGTGTACCGCTTTGATGGCGGAGGTCAACGCTTGCTGCTCCTGCGGCAGGGTCCTCGTCAGCTGCGCCTGGTCGGGATCCAGGACCTGAAAGTTGTAGCAGAGCATTTTTTTTATTTCATCAGGAATCATCATTTTTCAAACAGTAGTGTAGAACATGGTCTGTGGTGTATATGTACCTCTCTCTTCCTATATGTATGTCTTTCTCTTTCTCTCTCTCTCTCTCTCTATCTGTGTGTGCCTTTCAAACATTACTATGTTCATGTTTGAAGGGTGCTACAGCTAGTGTAATTACTGAGGTAGCAAGACTCAATATTTGCTTGAGTGACGAGCACAAGGTGGTGCAGTGTATACCATCCTAACTAGCGTCACGCTCTGTATCGTCTACCATCAGGTGAATGCCCTCGTCTCGTCATGCATCAGGGTCACTGGTCACGTCTCGGTCATGTGGGTTTCCACCCAGTATTCAGTATACTGCAATGGGTTCCGTTACCCCATACGAGATGTACCGTTTATCAATACACGAACGCACGCCCCGGTAAGTACATACCCAAGTCAGCCATCCTTAATATACCTGGTGGTAGATCAGGGATGGCTCACTTGGTGTGATCCTTCTTTGGGTATGATTATCATGGCAAGATGAAGGACCTCCGAGTTTCAATACCGTGTCAAATGATTTGGTCCTTCAATCCGGATCCAATGTCACAATACACCCGACTCACCGACTCGGCGGGCTTCCATCCGTACTTCAGCGTCGCTTCAGCTATGTCATATTCGCACTGAAGGAACAGCAGCGTAGCGTGGACCACCTTCTCCTCCAAGCCGCACGGCTGCAACGGAATACAGCATACATTACACTGTGATCTTGTCTGTGAGCGCCTGTCATAATTATCCACCTACCTACCCCCCGCCCTCCACAAAATTTCGAGATTTGTTCGGGGGTATGATCTATGGAGAATAAATTGTAAAAACAGAATGAAATTATTGTCTATGAAAATATATTTTTTTTGAGGGTAGGATTTAAGGTGGTTGAGGGTAGTATTATCAATATTTTAATAGTCAATTACTGAGCACCTGGCATAATTATCCACCTACCTTCCCACTCCACCCTCCACAAAATTTTGAGATTTGTTCGGGGGTGTGTCTATGGAAAATAATTTGTAAAAACAGCATGAAATTATTGTCTATGAAAATACATTTTTTTTGAAGGCAGCATTTGAGATGATTGAGGGTAGTAACATAAATACTTTAATAGCAAATAATTGACCTGCAGTTCTTTCTTCCCTACCCCCTTCTTCAGACAATTCTTTCTAAATGATTCAGTAACTCCTCGAAGCAGCAGTTAAGATCTAGCAACACTGAGGGTCTTGGATCTGACTCCAAGTCCAAACCTTTATATGACATTGGACTTGATCAGAGCTGGAGCCAGTTTTATTGACAATAAGAGAGACCAATGTCCAGCAGTGGGCGGAGATTGGTTGAGACGATGGTGATGTTTATTTTGTGATGTATTGTGACCGTTATCAGCTTCGCGAATTGACTCCTCGTGGGAAGTAATTCGAGTCCCAGCGGTGAGAAAATTTAGTGTGACAATCGTGGGCAAAGATCATAATCATACCGGTTCGCTGCTGAACCTCTGCAACACTTGAGCTACGATCTGCTTGTAGCGGTCGGAGTGCACGGTGCGGACGGCGGTGGGCGTCTCCAGCATCACCTCGTACAGGACCCTCAATACTGTTCCATCATCTTCCACTGTAACAATACACAGGGTTTCACGGATGGTATACCTTTCAGGTCAGGTGTAGAGTTCTCTATAGAGGCATATTTCTAGTAGTGGACATTTATAGGCTGCTGGTGATGGTAATGATTATGGTTTTGGTGATTACGAGTGGAAATGAAGATGACAGTAATGATAACGATGTTGTTGATGGTAATGACGAAGGCGATGGTAATGATACTTATATTAAGGAGCATGATGATGATGATGGTAATGATATTTTATTATTAATGAAGGTAATGATGATGGTATTGATAATTACATTATTAACGAAGATGATGATTATGATGGGAAGGATAATTATATTATTAATGAAGGTGATGATGATGGTAATGATAGTTATATTGTCAATGAGGGTGATGATGGTAATGATAATAATGAAACATCACAATCTTACCATCATAAATAAAACTATTTAATATGGATAGAAATAATCTTGAAAATTTCTTTTATAAGTAAATATCATTTAACTTTGTCTACCTTCCAACCTTTACCTACCATCATCATCACCACTATCAGCCTACAGACGTCCACGTCCACTGCTGGACATAGGCCAGGACCTACCCTTTGTCCATTATCCAAATGTAATAAACTTGTACCTGTCACCCAGGAGTCGTGGTCTTTCCGCGTCAGCTCGTACAAAGACGTCCAGACGCCGGCTATAGGCACCATGGACGGCCAGAGCCTCACGTACATGGAGAACTCGTGCTTCAGCAGCTTGCTGACAGATCAAATGGGAGACGGTGTTATGATAACTTTAATGCTTATCAACGATGAAGGGCAATCAGAATTTTTTAAATACCCTCATGCGAGCTGATGCAGTGCAGTGACAGTCCATGATCCGATTCCAACGACGTCAAGTTTGAGTCGCAGTTGTTTTCGGCTTGTCTAATACAATTATAAATATTGTAAATATTCCTATTTTTTTTTTTAATTCAAGAATTCGACGAGGCGAGCTGGACGTTCACCTGATGGTAAGTGATACGCCCGCCCATAACGTGGCGCTAGTTCTGTTGGTATATAATGCAACACGTGCTCGACGCCTTGAGACATGAGATGTCGAGTCTCGTTACCCGAGCAATTACGCTAGCTACGGCGCCCTTCAAACCGGATCACAGTAATATCTGTACAGTACTGTCTGTAGGCTGCAAGAGGCACTGCGGTGGTGATTCCCTAATCGGTCTGTAGCAACAGAGATCTACTGCCAGTGATAGTGTCAGCGTCCTTCAAACCGGATCACAGCAATGTTTGCATACTGTCTTTCGGCTGCAAGAGGCGCTGCGGTGGTAACTACCTAGACAGTCTGCAGCAACAGAGACACTACCAGCAGTAAAACCAATGCACCGCTGTGTTCTCACCATGAACTCGAGTCTATCCGGAATAAGAATTACCATCACCCACATTCAATATCATCAACAAGGATCTACCAGTAACAAACTTGATCATCTGTATCTCACTCTAAGTCGGTTCCTTAATGCTGAGGGTCGTGACTCCTCACCGATAACCTGTTGTTAATGATGTTACCCCAATCACTATTTGATGTGTTCTATATAGTGTCATATAGAAGTTTCAATGACTTGGTGATAACTGCCGTTGATGGTAAGAGGCAGAGTGGACGAAGCTCAAGACATTGGCCTGACCAGGTGAAGGAGACCACAACCAGACCAGACCTGTATCATATATTTACTAATAAATCAAACTCACCTGAACTTCAGAGTGGACAAGTAAGGCTTCAAGTTTCCATAATCACCGCCAGCCGCTAACATCTTGCAAGCAGTCAGAACGGTAACCATCTGCAGCGCATCATCATTATCCTCCTTATCATCAGACTGCTTCAAAACCTTCGCCTTTACATCCATCACTAGACTCATGTGCTTATCGGACTCCATACCCTGATCTCCGGAGAAGACCAGACTGAGGTAAGCGCTCCTAATTGCATCATCATACAGTTTGCAGTCGAGCTCGCTGATGCCTTTATTAAATAGGGCTCTGGCGACGTTCCTAAATTCCGAATCGCTCTTCACATTCCTTATCTCATTCTTCAGATATATGTTGAAGAGTTTAATAGAATATTGGTAGTACTTGGCCTTGTTCAGCATGATCGCTGTGTTATGCACATCGGCCTGTTGCTTCTTCAGACACCTTCCATGGTTCGGACAACCAAGTTTGTTGAGTCCGGACAAAATTTTATATTGAGTTTCAACAACATCATAGTACGCTGGTAGCATGATTGTTAAGTCCACATCATTGTTGATGGACGCTGTCATCATCTGCTTGGATGAGAAGGTCAGACGAAGCGCGTCGTGGAGACCCGATCGCGCACTGCAGCCGTCGCATTTGGACAACTGGGGAGTTTTAATCAACTTCTCCGCCAGATACAGTGTTATCTTCAAACATCTCTCCCAAGTTGACACATCGAAGTTATCCATCGGCTTATCATCACAAATATTGGTGATATAATATTCTATGTAAAGCCTTAACAACTGAGCTATGTATGGATATGTGTGGTACATGGGTTTGATGTAACCAAGCCTCTCGGCGGTCTCGCAGGATGTACTGAGATTCTTCAGAACTGTCTCCGCATAATTAGAATTAACATCCCATTTAAATATACAACAGAAGCAGTTTATGTAGACAGTTTGAAAGCAGTGACAGACATCGGAGCTGTTGCCTAATAATGACATCATTGATCCGACTATGTAATCCAGCGGTGACTCCTTGAAATGCACCTTCGAGACATTTTCCGCGATAACATATAAACATTCATTAAATTTTATATACAGATCCAAAGTCTCCCTCTCCGTAATATCCCTCAATGATCTCAAAGCATCTTTCTTTGTCATACATTCAAAAATATTTCTATATACCCCACTGAGGTCTCTCGCACACACATCACTGTATAAAGAGTGTAACTTTTTAATAACAAACGTCAAAACACTCGCACAGAACTGTCCAGTTGTATACAACGTGATGACTGCTGTAATGTCTTCGGTTAGCTTTGGTAATAATTTAATTATGGACAGACGTTCAGACTTCAGTCTCTCTATATACACTAATCTATCGGCTAATATGCTCCAATAGGTCTTGTAGTACTCTCCGAGTAGATGCTCTTCGGTGACTTCAAACGGCATGTAAGACAACTTCAGAATTAACTCTGGTGGTAGACATGTATTCTGCAATAAGAACATGAGAGAGAGGTGCTACATTTATCTGAAGATTTCTGAAGAGTTTTGAAGAGTTTGTACAGATGACTACAAACATCATACTCTAAATCTGCCAGAAGAAAAGCATGACTGTATTTAAATTACCAACTTATGAGACCTGAGGTGTAAGGGTTCCCACACAACAACTAACAGGATCCAAGCTAACCTCCCTTCCTTGCAGTGGACCTTGTTAATCAACAAATGAAGCTCTGGCTCTGACCAACCATCATTGGACCAAATTGGTCTAAATCCCCTTTGTATGAATGCCTACCTGATTGATGTGGGAATCTTTGGAGGAGGCCTATGTCCAGCAGTGGACGTTTATCGACTGATGATGATGAGAGCTGAGGTATTCTGAATGGTTGAACATCACAACTTCAGCCTCATTTCGAGTCTACATCATATGATATCTCTATGAAGACTTAACCATTTTTAGACAAATCTAGGTTCAGTGATGTAAAAGATATTAAATTTCAACGAGCGAGTTTATTACACAGTTTTATTATAAATTCCTCATAGGTATATATGTACTCCTCTGGCTTGTTACATCCATCTAGCAAAAATCTAGTGGAACTTATCCTACTCACTTATCTGAATGTTAACATTTTTAACCAGGATTTTGCAGAGGTTCTGAATAAAATGAAATATAAAACTAGGGGTGTAAGGGATCCCTCACAATAACTTACTCATGGGGCCCAAGCCAACCACACCTGCTCGTAATGCACCCTGTTACTAGAACGAGACTGGCTCCTGCCAACCATTGGGCCAGTGTGGTGGGATATGACCCAAATCCCCACCATGTGAACCCCTACATACAACAGCACCTAATGCCCAGCAGTGCCAGAGCCCATGCTAACTGTATGTAGAATTTTAGGGTCAGCCTATGTCCAGCAGTGCACATCTATCGGCTGATAATGATGATGATAATACTTAGATGTCAAACATTACTTTCTCTTCGACAATTTATTTATTAAAAAAAATTTTGGTTTATTATGTAATGTTATGGATAATTCTTTTATAACACTTTAACTATTTTGGCCGCTTAAAGCAGATTATCTACATAATACTAAATACAATTTTTGTGGTCAATATATTTTTATTTATTTGTATTCTTACTCACCTGCTTAACGATGTATTTATGAATGTGATAAACACAGGCTAACGTCTTCACTTGTTCTGGCTTGTTCAAAACTCGTGTCTGTCTCAAGCATTCAATTGATAGCTCCAGTAGTGATTTATTGCATATCTTTTCTCTCCATGTTGGAAAATTTTCTATATTTCTGAAATAAAATAAAATATATGATATTTCAAGGGAGCTATATCATCAAGGAATAAAACTTGAGATAGAGTTTTTCTTATGGATATATACAAAGTTCATTGTTAATTATTATCACAAAACATTGGTAGGTTCCTGTTCCCAGAGGTAGTGTAGATATCACGGCAGCTCAATTTCCTGACTCCATACACTACAGTAGTGTGCAAAAATTACTATGTTCCAGTTTGGATGGCGCTGTAGGTGGTGAAATCACTGGGATAATAAGACTCAACATCTTATATATCAAGGCGACGAGCACAGTGCAGTGTATACCATCCTAACTAGCGCCAGGTTGTTATGGCCAGGCGTATCACTTATCATCACGTAAACGTCTCGCTCACCTCATCACTTTGTAGCATAAAAGAAAACAAAACATTACCAATAACTTTTCGCAGTTTATCGGTTGTAATGGAATGATCGTTAAAATAATACAAACCTGCATAAAATACATAAAACATTGAGTGAGAAAGGTCCTCTGTTTTTCGCAATTAAACCCGATAAAATACTCTTATATTGTTCGTAAGCTTTTTTCAAGTCACACAGGTCTTTTACAGAGCCGTCCGCTTTTAATTTCGTTACGAAGTCATTAGCTTCAACGGATTTATTATCCGCCATCGTTATATTTACAAAATTTTATTAGATTTCCAAATAATAATTAATATCAAGAATGTACAACTTATAAACTTTCAAACTTTTCGTCCGTTATTTGTCTTGGATTTGATTGCAGTCAGTCAACCTTGTTCTGTCAGAGCAGGGATACCAGCATCCATAGAACAAGAAATAATCGATTTTTCTAAAATATTTTAGTAACATGTTTAACTTACTTCAGCAATTTTCTTTAAAATCGATTAAAAGTTTTATAGATTTTAATTAATTTCTTCCTATAATATTTGTGACAATTAAATTAATTTTGATTTTTTCTTTAAATCGACAAGGTCACAAGCGGTAGGCGGGCTCTATTATAAAAATCATGCCTTCATATTCTTATTTTTAACACATTCATTCTTCATTATTAACACAATGATGGCGATTATAATTTGTTGTTAAATGTTAATATTAAAGCTAAATTATCAAGTCTTCATTATTTCCGTTATATTCATCTACATATAAAAACGGTTTAAAGTAAAAAACGAACACTGGAATAAAATAAACTAATAATGTTAATTAATATACGTTGTATTTGATTTTATCTGTGGTTTCGAAGATATCGATTTTTCATCTTTGACATTGACAATCGTTGTCTACCACGCCACAATTCGTCATGTTAACTGTTTTGCCGGGAAATTGTAATATTGTTGTAAATAAATACTTTATAAAATACATTAAACATCAATTCATGTGCTAAAATTGTTAGAAATATTAGTAAGTAAATGACTTATTTATCGATTTGTTTTTTCTAATAACACTTTACTCTAAACAACCATTCTATGGCAAGTTAATGTTTATTTTGAAAAAGCGGAATGATTCTTTGTTATTATTAAAGAAAAGAAACCGTAGCAACACTTGAGTACATCTATAAAGTTTAAATAAACAGTCATATAAACATTATAAAATATAAAACTAGTCCTACATTATTTAATCAGAGATAAATCATGATTTCATATGTCACATTATAAACAATGCCCCTATCTCCGATCGTAAAAAACAACACGTTTATCAACAAACATGTTAAGTGCCATACGAGGTCTGGAGAAACCAGGAGTATGCCAACATTTTTAATTTGATTTTTTTGGTTATCATGAATTAGTTTTAACTGTAAATATATTATCTTTTAGTTTCCTTCTTTTTTAGAAAAAATAATATTTAATCTTTGTAATTAAACTTCTTACAAGTATTGTTACTAATTTTGTTTTTAATTCATTGTGTGAAAACAATAACTAAATTACATACCAAAGTACATTCATACTCAATACTTGAACAAAATATTCAATTCTTAACTAAATTAAATGGTTTGGCTTTGCAGTAATTGTGGTTACGGATGGACTCTTCTGGGTTTATATAGTTCTATAAAGATTTAATTATAAATGTAAATATAAGATGTTGTCTTATTGTTTGAGATGTAAATCTCTTCTTTTTTGTTCAATTAAAATTATGTTATTAATTTTCACAGATATTTCTTATTTTCAGGAAGAATAAACCTGTATACAATGCAGCTTCTGAAATACTTCTCTGCCTTAAGCATAGTCCTCATTGGCTACTTTGCTGTATCAAAATATATATTTGACAAAGTGTTCACGACAAGTCCAGTAGTGGTGGATGAGCTGTACCATTTGCCACAGGGCACTCTCATGTGCAAAGGCAACTTCTCATACTGGAACCCCAAAATCACAACATTGCCGGGACTGTACTTGATATCAGCATCGCTAGTTTCACCATTGTATTTGTGCAATGTGTATAATTTGAGATTTGTCAATCTGATCGCATCCTGCATTAATTTACTACTTTTCTCCTCAATGCTCCAGTTTATCTATGGAAATCAGACGGAGAGCCCTTACAGGATTGTTCTGCAAGCACTAAACTTGTCCCTACTACCGCCGCTGTATTTCTTCACTCATGTATACTACACCGATATGTGGTCCCTAACGTTCCTGCTCGCTTACACCAGGATATGTTTCGGCAATGGTGACAGGATATCTATGATACTCTTTGGAACTTTCTGCATACTTATGAGGCAGACGAATGTGGCATGGATCGGAATGATATTCATTCACAAGATATTTGATGTGTTCATTAAAAGTTCCAGAGTGTATGGAAACTACTGCTTGAGCAGGATGAGGTTTAATAGACGATCACCGATGGCCAGGGAGACGGATTCATCGAAATTGAAACGCTACTACGATTTACATGACGCCAAAGCGGCAATATACTACCACAGCTCTACATACCTGACAACTTTTGCCAAGTTCCTCACGTGGCAGGACCTGTCGTTCTTATCAGCTCAGTGGATTCTTATAGGCGGGTTCCTCTTATTCATAATTGTGAACCAGGGTATTGTCGTTGGAGATAGGAAGGCTCACGAGGCGGCGATTCACGTACCCCAACTTCTATACTTTCTGCTGTTCTACGGTCTATTTGGGTTGCCGTACGTCATCGCCAAACTGCCGTCGACCTTGAAACTGATCTTTACGAAGAAACGCAACGCTCTAATCTTCGCCGTCATTTTCGCCCTCGTAATTGAACTGAACACCATCGTCCACCCTTACCTACTGGCCGACAATCGTCATTACACGTTTTACATATGGAACCGTTGGTTCGGACGGTACCGCTTCGCCGGCCTGGCCACCGTCCCCGTCTACGTCTTCCTACTGTTCAGTTTATACGATAATCTAAAAGACCAGAACTGCATATCGTTTCTGGTGCCGTACTGCATCAGCACGTTCCTTGTGCTCGGTCTCCAAAGGATGATAGAGGTGAGGTACTACCTCGTCCCCTACATCATCCTGAGGCTTCGTTTCGTACGACCCTCGAATAAAATAATTATGAGCGAGTTGATCTGGTTCCTGATCATAAATTTCCTTTCGTTCAGAGTATTTTTCACGAAGGAGGTTTATTGGAAAGATTTTCACTACGCCCAGAGGATCATGTGGTAATAATGATGTTGGAGGGTAAATCGAAAATTAACCAATATTATTTCGAGCTCATCCCCCAATTAGTATAACGATTCCATTGAAACCGGACTGCCTAGGTTTAAAACTGCAGAACTAGTTGTAAAGTTAGCATAAGTTAAAGACTGGATAGGCTTTCGAACATAAGTACATTATTAAATAATTAGTCTTAACGAACAGCGCAGGTACTCATAAATAGTTGAACAGGGAAAGAACCATAGTCTAAGGACCTTTAAACTCTATGCTCCATCTAGAAATATAGCCAAAATGAAAAAGGATAGAAACAGCAGCAATGTGTCTCTATAGAATTCTTAAAGTACCTTCATTCGAAAAAAAAATACTAGAATTAAGTTTTTATTAAATCCTTAAAATCATATCGAATAAGTTTTATACTAGTTAATAAATATAGTGATGAATTTATAGCTAATATCTATATATATATATTCGTAGGTACTTTTGTTTTAATGTATTATTGACGGGGATTCCCCTTTATAAATCAAGCAATATATATTCAATACATTTAAAATTTTTAAAAATTGATCATTTGAGCAACCGACAAACGAGCCGTAGAGCCTGGTCCACGAGCCCAGCATCGCAAACTGTAGGATTCAAAATGACTACCAAGTGCTACACATCATAAGAGAATAGTGATCCAGGAACTCGCGCTTGGACAGCATGGCGCCTCAGTTTCCGTCATAAATGTCGACCAGTGAGATTAAATGGAGTGTGTAAACTAACCCTCAACTATGATCATTCCCACCATCTCGTCCCCCAGAGGGCTGTAACCCTCGCTGCAGACTATCTAGTGACGATATAATGACATGAGCACCGCAGTAGACAAGCGCTTCACTTGGTGACATGGTCCCCCAGTTCGATCCCGAAGCCACATGTAGAATATAAGGGTAGGTTCCTTACCTCTCTACCTCAACCATCATGAGGGCCTGAGTATGGACAAGCTTCACCATCAGCCTGTCACTGACATGAAATTAAAATTTTAATCTTATTGTATTTTAAGTCGGTACCAAATAGTTTTTTTTTTTAATTTTTGTCATTGAAATTTTTTACTATAAAGCGACTCTAACTTACAAATGAAGATATAATTATTCATGCTTAATCTTTAAACATTAAGTGTAACTTCAAGTGTATTGTGCCAATTAAAGCGGTTTTAATAAATCTTTTAAATGTGTCTTATTTACACCTTATTTTATTTTTACGAGGTCACGACATTTTTGGGTATCTACCACGCCTCACTGGCGGTAGGTGTCTATCGTTGCTGGTAGGTCCCTGTCGCTGGTGGTAAGTCTCTGGGTACGGAGACCGTCCAGTTAGGTACCACCGCAGTAATATAATGTAAGATCATACGTCTTACGAACGTTTGCTGAGTAAATGTATCTTTATCTTAAATAAAATACCTTCATAAATATCTCATCTCGTTAACTAAAAAATATCATGAATACATACCATGGTATTTTTCACGGGTAGTAAATGAAACTAGTATTTCCATTAATCAATTTATTTTCAATTGTATTGAACGTTCAGCACACCGCGTCCTAGTTGGACACACTTTTTTTTTTTAAGAAAAATTCCCGCCAAAAATATTAAAAAAAAATTATTTCTAAAAAATTGCTATTAAAGGCTGTAAACATATATATATATATATATATATTAACAAATAAATATCATTAAATATTCGTTTAAAGTATAAGAAATGCTTAGCGATATAAATAAATAAAGTATTATAACATATAATAAATAAGTCGTCAAACGACTAATTGAAAAATTATAAATAAAAAAAAATAGTTTTAGCGGATATATCTATTTTATATTATAAAAACTATTAAATACAAAAATGAAAAAATGGTAACAAAATATCACAAAATCTCTCATCATTCCGGATGGACGTCCACCGCTGGACAAAATGTTTCATATAAAATATATTATGCATATCTTTGCAAACTTATAGAAAAAAAAAAAAAATTACTCGTAGTATGTCTGTAATGCTACCGTCTAGTAGGTACTTTGATCCGGCTCGAAGGACCAGTTGGCGTTTAACCTGCCTCAAGTACAATGTGGTGGCTGTGTATACATCCTAACTAGAGCTGCATTGATCAGTTTACATATTTTTTTTAAATGTAAAACTTTTTGGGTTTATTATTAAAAAATAAAAATATATATATATATATATATATTTTTATCTATTCAATAATATATTATCTTTAAGTACTTTAACTAATACATCTAAGACGAAATGCTTTGATACTTTATACAACATCATCATCAGCCGATAGCCCACAGCTGGGCATAGACCCAAAAATGATCGCTGGTCCACGCCGACCACATCTAGCAGTTTATGTATAATCAAACGCTTTTATAGTGGGCCACGCCTGTCGCGCAAGTGTCCACTGCTGGAGAACAATGACAGAGTTGGGCAACGCGTTGTCACTATTGGGAGCGAGTGTAGAGCATTTGCTCAAAGCACAGAGATATTGGGAGAGGCCAATGTCCAACGTTGGGCTACCGTCGGCCGATGATGAGCCGCTTGCATTAATTCAACGATTACAACACTCGGTGCTGTACGGACTCTAGTCCTTTGTCTTTTCTTAAAATAGATATATACAAAAAAAACATTAAATCTAAGTTTGAAAGGATGATATATATACATATATATATATATATACATTATATATATATATATATGTATATATATATATATATATATATATAGTACATATAGTATCAAGCAATTTTTTTTTTTAAATGAGTGGTTCTCTTGTGAGAATGCGAACGGGATTGTGTGAAAGAGAGAACTGTAACGGGTTCAGGCTGCGAAACAGTGACCGTCTAGGTAGGTACCACAGCAGCGCCTGTTGCAGCCGACAGGCAGTACTGTGATCCGGTTTGAAGGGCGCTGAAGCTATCACTGCTGGTAGGTCTCTGTTGCTGCAGACCGTCTAGGTAGTTACCACTGCAGCGTCCATTGCAGCCGACTTATAGTACTGGGTAAACATTACTGTGATCCGGTTTGAAGGACCAATTTCATATTGATATTACTGGGACAACGAGACTCGACATCTTGTCTCAAGGCGACGAGCGCAACGTGGTGATAGTGTATAAAATCCTAACTAGTGCATCATTTACCATCAGGTGAACGACTTGCTCGTCTTATCGCTAAGTCGAATAAAAAAAATAGACTCGCCTAGACGAGTCCATTTTTCTCCCATCACTAGCGATGTTGCACTTGTGAATAATTCATTTTATTTGGTATTTCGCTGATAGGAAATAATATTTTTTTCCTGGTTCTTCAAGTTTTACTTCCACCAGGTCCAAAATTGGCGCCGCAACTGTACTAGTGAAATATATATATATATATATATATATATATATGTGTGTATATATTTTAATGTCAGATATATTAGTTTGATACAGAAGTCGTATTCAAATGTCTATGGATTTCATTTTTTTTAATCTGTAGTTACTTTTGCTTACATATATATATATATATACTAATAAATATATAAAATGTACGAGTAACGAATGTACAGATATTTTTGTAAAATGAATTTTGTAATTTGATATTAAATATACGGCTTACTTAATATTCCCACAAGTGGGACTCGGCTCTTCCTGAACTTAAGTTTATTTGGAATCGGATTCCATTAAAGATAAGCGTTCTCAGCTCGAGCTTAGTAGGGATTAAACTGTAGTAAGCTTGACCTGGTAAGCACCGAATCCCACAAGTGGGAAAATATATGTCAATTAATTTTAATATTAAACAAACATACTACTTCATGTTCCCACTGGTGAGCTCAGCCGTTCTCAGCTCAAGCTTTGGAGTTAAACTTCGCTAAGCTTGAACAACCGAGGGCATAAATGCCACTAGTGGGATAATGAAGTGGGCTGTTAATTATTATTATAGACTAATATAAAACGGAATGTCTTATTTGTACTAAATTTCAAGTGTTGTTATTTAAAATAACGAGTTGGCTGTATGTTTTGACAATACACTTATATTAAATGAAAAAAAAAAAAATTCTTTCACTAAGATCTCCAGGAGTACTGTCTTGTATGTCATTTTTAAAGGGAAGACTTTCTCTTATGTCATATCTTTTTCATTAGAGGTTAGGTTAGGTTAGGTTAGGATTTAACGGTTGACCAGATCCGCCGCAGGGAGTCGGGAGAGTTTCTCTTGGCTCTCATGGCCTCTGGATGACGGGTTCGGAGAGATCCGTTGCCCGGATGACTGTAAGGGGCCGAGAGGAGAGTTGTGTTCCGGCGTACCATTACAGAGGTGGAAAAGGGGGTTCTACCCTCTGTGGGGCTGCATGGTGCAGCCGAAGCTGGCGGGGTCGCGGAGGTGTCCGAAAGCCTTTCCGTGGTCTTGCTATAAAGCAGGTGGAACACCATGGGGGGGTTTCAGTCGGTGCAAGTCCGACATGAACTTTTTGCCCCGCGAGGGCAGGTATGCGAAGGCGTTTCGCCCAAGTAAAACAACAAAAAAGGTTAGGTTAGGATTTTCACAAAATTTTTCCTCTACCCCTCTAAGCGTGTGGTGACTATGGCTAAGATTGAATCTTTTCTCATATCCACTTGTCCTCTTTTTTCCCGTTAAATAATGGCCCACTTAATATTCCCACAATTTGAAATCGGGCTGCTCTCAGCTTAGACTTTGTACGAATCGATTCTCTCTAAGTTTGTACAGTGAAGGTCCCAAATCCCACCAGTGGGATAACGAAGTGGGCTGTTAATTTGATTTAAATTTTAAATAAAAAAATATTTACCTCTCATAAAGATCTCTAAAAAGGAAACATATCCGATTTTTTTTAATTAGTCAAATATAACACATTTTTAAAGGGAAGACCTCGTCTTATGTAAAACCTTTTTCGTTTAAATTTTCCGGTTAGGTTAGGTTAGGTTAGAATTTTAATATTTTTTTTTTAGTCTATGGCTTTAAGCGTCAGTGGCGGCGACTTGAGTTAAGATTTAATCTTTTTTCATATCCACTTGTCCTCCTTCTTCCCGCCATTCAACAATGGCGTCGATTCGATGTCCTTCATGTCTTTAGCCGGACTGATGTCCGGTTTCCCGTTGAAGTGTTTCGCCAGGTTAGAATTGGACACAATGTACGGCACGCCCGCCAGCTCCGAGCTCAGCGGGTTGTAGTATTGCCGGTAGCAGAAGTTGGCTACGGTGAACCCCAGAGTGGAGCCCACGAGGATGTCTGCAAGCCGCCGACGCACATATACACAGTAATTAGTTACCAGTGTGCGTACACTACCGTCTATCGAAGGTATTTTATTTATACTATGAATCTACTAGAAGTACCATCATCACAATGTAATATATCATAGTCGTCATATTTTTTTTTATTCTAAGCGATTAGCCCGATCGATGTGGCGGTACTAAGGATGATATACACTGCAACATATTACAGTCATTGTATTTTTTTTAAGATGCGACAAGACGAGTGATACTTTCGCCTGATGAAAGTTATACGTTTAGAATAATGCGAGGCTAGTTAGGATGATATACACAGCATCACATTGTGCTCATCGCCAAGATATAAGATGTTGTCTCATTGCCCCAGTAATTTCGCTAGGTACAGTGTCTTTCTATATACACTACTGTTTGACAGCAGAAATAGACAGTAAGAAGGTGTTACCAGCTGTATGTTGCACTCACCTTGCCAGTGATGGTGGTAGTCGCAGCTCCTGGAGAGAGCGACGCAGAGCGCCACCAGGAGCGGCGCGAGGCAGGCCAGCACGCGCGCCGCGCTGCCCCGCCGCCGCGACAGCGCGCCCAGCCGCCCGCACACCCACAGCGCGGCCACGCCCAGCGAGCAGAACGACACTGCAACATTTGGTAACACTCATTACTGCCGTACTATACAGGAAATGTAAAAAAAAAACTATCTTTTCATGTAATTATATATTTAATTAATGGAAGTGTAGATTATTGAAAGTCGAAGGGTTTAACATACTGCTGGTAGGTCCGTTATCATGATGCGGTTTGAAGGACGCTGTAGCTAGTGGTATTATTGGGGTAACGAGACTCAACATCTTAAGGCGACGAGCATGATGTGATAGTGTATAACATCCTAAATTGCGCTACGTTATTATGGGCCGGCGTATCACTTACCATCAGGTGAACGTGAACGAACTGATCAATTTGTGGTAGAATTAAAAAAAAAACGCATCCGCACGTCGCGTTTAGGCAGTGTGTGCGCGAGCACGCAGCGTGACGTCACTCTACCCGTCTCGCTCGCACGCGGCGCGGCTCACGTGTGTGAAGGGGACGGCTATAGTTCCCACTCGTGCCGCTGCTGTTTGATCGCATTCGTTTGTTAGTGCTTCTTCCAAAGCTCGCCGCCAGACACCCACTGCTGGACATAAGCCTTCACCAATGATTCCCATATCAAGCGGTTAGGAGTTTTAATGGAGGGGGGATTTGGGCCATTTCCCACCACGCTGGCCTAATAATGTGTGTTGGTGGAAGCCAGAGCCTCGGAGATGGAAGAACCCCTCTTTTCCACCTCTGTAGTGGCACTCCCCAACACAACGCGCCCCCGCCTCGGCCTCTTGCAGTCACCTGGGCAATGGATTCCCCCAAATTCGTCACCCAGAGGCCATGAGAGCCAAGAGAGAAAACTCTCCCCACTCCCTGCGGCGGATCTGATCTTGAGTTCCGTCGTTACCCGTTATACGATGGCGGAGATTAATTACCAAAAATTATATTACCAAAAGAAATACTCACAACTGCTATGTCCGCTTGGGAAAGACTTGCGTCCCTCCATCACGTCCATAGGGTCCCCAGTGCACTGGAGGTCTGTGGTCTCCACGCCGTCGGGGAAGCAGCGGTAGAAGAAGTCGGGGCGTGGCCGACCTAGATATGAGAAAAAGACAGAGAAGATGAATTATAAAGCCCAAGTCCATAAGATTTATATACAATCTAAAAAATCATATATGAAAGGCGCTATAGCTAGAAAAATTATTGGGGTGACGAGACTTTGTACTTCGTGTCTGCCATGTGTCGCAGTGTATATCATCCTAACTAGCGTCACATTACTAAGGACCGTCATATAACTAACCATCAGTTGAACGTCTCGCCCGTCTTATCGATTCGTAAAAAATGCGATCCTTGTTATGTTGCAGTGTATATCATCCTAACTAGTGCTACATTATGGGCGAGGGTGTTGCTTACACCAGTTGACTTTTGTATTCCAATTAATTTGTGCGAGAGTGAGATGGGTGTAGTGCGGAAGCGATGAACAGAGAGAGACAGCGAGCTATCGACAATTTTGTTATTGATTCTAGGAAATAACGAAAAAGCAATACAATATTGAACAAGATTTCAACGTTTCTCTCTCTTTCTCCATATATCAGAGGAAGAGAGGAGATACAGCGCGGAGACTAATTTGTATGGTGTGCGGAGCAGTTGACGCGCCGTGGGCTGGAGCGCGGGAAGGAGATACGCGATAAGGAGACTATATAGAGCAACTCGTTCTATCTCACACGCTCATAGGCGTATACTATATACAGCTGTCTCTTTCGTTTCATAAAACCCAATTCGCACCGACCCCGTTTAAACATCAAACTCACCAACAATCAACTTCATCGTATCGGTCAGCACTCCATTGATGCCGAGCGCGAGCGACCATGACAGGAGAATCTGGAATATAAATACGAGAGTGAGAGGAAGATGGGTCGCCGGCGAATTTTCGTTAACAAGACTACACCGTCCGTTGCCGTCCGTCGGCTGGTGGTCGCTGGCCCACGCGGCGCGGTCGGAGCATCGTTGACCTGCGCAGAGCGGCCATTGCAAAGCAAACTGTAACACTTGCGCTGAAGATCAAACTCGCGCAATTTGATCCGTCTAGATCTACGTGTACAAATCTTAAACTATTACCGAGTACCTACCTAATTGGTGCAATCGATACAAATGATCAGATTGATACACTGACTTCAATCAAGCCTTTGATTCGACGCCATGCGATATTTTGCTCTCAAAACTCAGTGGTTACGGGTTCACTGGTTCATTGATCAGGTGGTTCAAGTCATATTTGGATAAACGTCTTTCCAGTAGCCCACAATGGTTTTCAGTCTCTTCCCATTTGAAATAACCTCAGGTGTACCTCAAGGCTCTCATCTTGGTACTGTCTTATTTAATGTATTTATCAACGATGTTGCCAATTGCTTTCAATCCTCACTTCTCATGTATGCAGACGAGTTGAAGTTTACTACAACCATTGAATGTTAAAATGGCCGCCTGCTGCTGCAACAGGACTTAAACACGCTCACACAGCGGTGTGAAAACAATCGCATGCTCCTAAATACTAAAAAATGTTATCATGTCTCACTACAGAAATGAAGAAGACATCGTTCAGAAACTGGAGGTAATTGAAGATTTAGGAATCACCTTTGACAATAAGATGACTTTTGTTCCCCCACGTGGACCATATTATCACAATATCTTCAAAGATGCTCGGGTTCTCATTGAGAAATATTGAACCATTCAAAAACTTGTCTATTAAAAAACTCTTATCCAATAGTCTCATGAGGAGTATTCCTCACTCTGCCATGTATAGCTTGCGGCTGGAGCGAAATCAAAAGAGGTTCCTTTGGCACCTTGCTAGGAGCATCGGCAGAGCTGATAGAGGAATTTCGTATACTGATAGACTTATCTACTCCTTTCGATAGTGGTACAGATATTTTGGACTTATTATACAATAAAATTGACTGCTCCTCAGTTCTATCCAGCTTCAATATTAGGTATCTATTAGAATTACTCCTCTGTCGCCGCCACTGCGGAGATCAGTGCTTTTGATGCTCTGCAAGCTATTGAGCTGCTGCAGTAAACTTGTCGACATCCATGCGGACTCATTATATACATTTCGTAGTGCTGCCCTCCTGCAGACCTGGCACCTCCACTGCTTTGTGACTGCAATTACTTCCGTTATTTACTCTAACCTCTCTTACCCATAAACAGTGAGTACAATAAGTGAATGCCGTGTCTACTTCTTTTCAACACTACTAAGATTTTCTTTGTATATTTTAATGAATGTAATAATGTATGATTGATTGTAGACCTGATAAATATATTCACCGTCAGAACGGAAGGAGTCCCGCACAATAACTCAAGACCCAAGCCAACCTCACTGGCTCGTGGTACACCCTGATAATCACCCCCCAACGGGTTCTCGCCTTGTCGTGGCGGAGGAGCTTAGTAACCGTGGACCGACACACGGTGAAGTGAAGTGGAACCCACCCGGCCGACCTGCGGCGACCGCTCCAGGTTCGAGCACCGGTTGGATAACTGGAGCTCATAGCTGGAGGCCGCAGGGGCGACTTTATGTTGCCCTTTGCGGTCGGCTGCAGGGGTGGTTTCTTAATGCCTTCTGGAGCCGAGGTGGGGTCGCGGAGGGAGTACCTTCTGCGACTAACTTGTGTCGCACCGTGGATGCGGCGGCGGTGGGACCGCAGGGGAAGAGGACTATCGATATTGCGATGCGCCGTTCTCTCTATCCTCCACGGCCGTTAACGGGTAGCGACGGACCCAACATGTCTCCGACGCGGGGTGCCAGGAGATTTTCTCCCGTGGCTCCCATGGCCTCTGGGCGACTGCAGGAGACCGAGGAGAGGGCGCGCTGCATGGTCCGGCGCGCCCTGGAAAGGGAGGGTTCATCCCTCCCTCCAGAGGTGGGGCTGCGAATGCAGCCAACGCCCGCAGGGTAGCGGTTGAGAGCGAAAGCGTTTCCGTGAACCTGCCATCAGGCGATGAGGCTGAACATCGTGGAGCGTTTTAGTCGGTGCAAGTCCGACATAACCCATCCTTGCCCCCGCAAAGACGAGTATCCATAGACATATACCCCACGTAAAAAATCAACAAACGAGGCTCTAGCTCTCACCAATCCACATTGGGTCAGTGTGATGGGAAATGACTTAAATCCCTTACCCTCCATATGAACTCCAATAAACAATGACCTCTGGGATGGGCGGTACCGGAGGCTATACTATGTCGGCGAAGAAAAGGCATGTGTCCAGCAGTAGACGTCTATCGGCTGAGATGACTGATCGTTTCATTCACCATTTCGATGGCGAGTCCAACTTGCTCAAGTTCAACAGTTTCTAGATCATAGAGCATGTGTAAATAATTACTAAACACACCTACGACACATTAAACAATGGAAAGTAACAGTTGAATTTTATCATTGTATTTGTGTATATACACTAACGTGATTATACAGCGGAGACAGGTGACAGGTTGTCAGTCGATCAGATGTCAGTCTTGAGTGACAGCTGCTGTCTGATGGATCAATTGGCAAAGTCACAGATATGCCCACGCAATGTCCTCCACACGATGCCGTTCATCCATCATAATGGCCAAGTGTGGATTGGTGGGTCACGTCCTCCGATTCCTCGTGATGTTTTCTACCTGAAGGTCATCGGGAGTCGAACCCGCCTCTAAGATTTATTGCGAATGCGTCCTTACAATCTCAATCTACCTTCATAATTATCTTTAATTATTGATAATTGAACTCGGTGTAGTGTAAGCCTGTGCTCTATATAATACGTTACAATAGCCCAGCAGTGGGCGTTCGTCGATTGGTAATGATCACACTGGGATGACAGAAATTATGATTAATTATATTACCAACAACAGTGGGCATCTTTTTTTTTGTTTATTCGAGCAGTACAACCATTTTTTATATGTCACCACTGGTCACCATCCTACTTATTATGTGGTAATAAATTCACCTCGAAGGCGTCGTTGCAGTCGTTGCAGGCACCCCAAGCCAGCAGCGACAGGAGACATGGTACAGAGAGGACTATGGCCCACAAAGCACCACCAGGTACGTAGGACTCCCGCCGTGGGTACTTGCAGTCCGTCTCCAACTCCGACGGTAAAATTACTCTGACGAAAGGCGGCATCGTTTCCATGTAACTGTGAATTCAAATAAAACTGTCATCCGGTTCGAAGGTTTTCACACATCAGTTTATAAAGAATATAGTGAGGATCATACGATTCTGTGTTTAGGTCGCTCAAACCTTCACGTTGACAAATGATTACTACATTCTTACCACCCAATTTACGTTCCCACTGTTGGGGCACAGCCCTACCATCAGTATGAGGACGATGGGCAAGAGTCACCACGCGGGCCCAATGCGGATTGGTGACTTCACACACACCTCAGAATAATTTCCAATTCATGAGCAGGTTTCCTTCGCGATGGTCTCCTTGCCGATGCCGTGATTCAAACCTGCGGCCTTGGGACTGACGGCCGCACGCCCTAACCATTGGATCAGCGAGCTACAGTACTGCATACTCTGGTGATATGTGGGTGTAAGGAGGAGAGGAATGTAAGGACGAGACTCAGTCCTAGTCAATCTCTCCAAATGCTAACCTTATCTCACCGTCCTGCAGATTGACTTTTTATGATGAACTCCTTCAAGAAGCAGTCACACAGGACCTGATTGAGCGTCGACGGTTCCACGAGAAACGAGATCGATTTCATCATGTCGAATCGAACATATATTCAATGATGTCTCTATGATGAACAGAGTGAAAACCGGAAGCGATCATCGTATAGTAAGAGGCACAAGGAACCTTGAAATTAGGGTCGAAAGATGGAGACTGATGAAGTCCACACTCCGACTACTCATACTCATATCCAAAATCCTGAGAACGTTACAAGAGACCATCGTACAAGACATCCATCAGTTGAAATGATGATGACTCTGGTGGCAGGTCCAGAGACCATCTAGATGGGTAACACAGCAATGCCTATATATATTGTGCAAACATCACCGGTTGTAAGGGGTCCCGCAGAACAACTCACTGGGCACCCAAGCCAACCTCACCTGCTCGTGGTGCAGCCTGATAATCAATGAACGAGGCTCTGGCTCTCATTAATCCACATTGGGCCAGCGTGGTGGGAAAGGGCCCTATTCCTCCATGTAGACTTCTACAAACGACGGCTCCTAGTGCCCGGCGATGCCAGCAGCGCAGGACCGATTTATGTGAGGATCACGTCATCAGTGGATGTCTACCGGCAGATGACGATGATGAAACATTACCGTGTTCCAGTGTCCAAGTGGGATGTGAACCTCTTTACGCATATGCAATGCTTGTTGCAGTATAAATATTCTGACATTCATCAAACTGCTACAGGGAATAATGTTAATCGAATAGCTAACGTTCAGCTCGTACCATACTTTGCTACATTCACATTCATATTAAAAAAAAAAAAAAAAACTATTTGGATAAAAAGTTTAAATTGAGCAGTTATCACTACAAAAACTAATTACGTATTAACATATCAATGGCATGTAATAATGTCCTGGCTCCATGCAGCAACAGACAATGCGATGGCTGATAATGGAACCTGGATAATTATCATGCTGCTAACACAGTACCTACTCATGGGTACCTTATATATTAAACATGAAGGTGACGAGGTTAAAGTGAACAAAATGTCCAAAAAGTCAATAGTCCCAATGTGTGGGCCGCAAGTGTACCTGACTTTGGTGGCGTTACTCCTAACAGGAAGATGTAGTATTTAGGAAAATTCAAAAAATTTGACAGATCACTAATAGATGAGGGATGGGATGCAGCGATCGAGCATAGGTCCAGTTTGCTACCCGGACTTGGCGAGTTCGCGGTTGAACTTCAGACGGCTGTGAGATTTCGGGCACCGATGGTACGAGATCCGGAGCGAGTTGGAGCGGGAGCAGACCAGTCACAAATCTACGCAACCATAGAGTTGGTACTGCGACGGTGGAGCGTCGAGGAAGCTGTGTTCGTGATGTTTGCGCGCTCCAGAAAGGCGAGAGGACGGTAGAGAGAAACACAATTTGTAGGGGTCTTGGACTCCGACGATTCGGCCCATATGACCGAATGGTTGGAGGGTCTATGGAAGATGGCGGGAGATCACTGTAGTCCTAACGAAATTTCGGCTACTTTTAAATTCCACAATTGCAATCAGAAACGCGATGAAGCTTGTGACTAGCTTGCACGGTTGCGTAAACTTAGTGCCGGATGTGACTTCATGGACCTGGAGCGAATGTTAGGCGATAGGTTGGTGTGCAGCAGAGGTGATGAAAGATTGCAATACGAACTTTCAGAATCAGACAATCTATGTTATCAGCATGTGGTGGATGCTATGCTGTCATCAGAAAGTACAGTGCAATATTATATAAGTTGCCTCTAAGATAAACCACTTCCTACATTCCCACAAGTACAGGAGACTCGGATGTCTGTCAGTCTGGGAAGAAGTAATAAATGACCAAGAGACTTGTGAAAAGGAGGAGGATCAATTGGATTATAAAAATTAAGAGAAATGTGAAGAAATAATTGAAATTCAGGATTTGGATAAATGAGCCGATATATTGGGAATACCGCCTACATCTGAAAGCAGTGTCCTGGATGAGATTAAACACAGAACATCCTTTCATTCACCAAAGCCATATATGAGACCTGGCTCTGACGCAATACAATTATATATTTTGTTTGATTGATTTAGATCAGTGATTCCCAAAGTGGTCTATATCGACCCCTAGGAGTCTATGACAACCTGCAAGGGGTCTACGTTAGCAAAATAAAATTTGGGGGTCCATGAAGTGAAAATGGGGGTCAACGATAGTGGATCTCAACGCATACACTGATAGTAACTATTTACTTACATCATACTATCTTATAATATCAAAACATATCCATTATTTATAAAAGTACCTGTGAAGTAAAAAATGTATTATATATGTTTATTTTGAGTAGTTTTAATTTAAATTCAATTAATAAATGTATAAATTAACATGTGTTTCTACTTTAAGTTTTTAACATTAAACTTAACTACAGTTAGATATTTACAGGAAATCAATATCAGGTAAGTAGGGGGTCTACTCAACACGGAAAAACATAGCAACGGGTCTACAACACCAAAAAGTTTGGGGAACTCTGATTTAGATAGTTTAAAGTACTTATAATAAGCTCTTAGTTTTCTAGTTACGAGTAGCTTTTTTTAAGGTGGAAGGAATGTTATACATGTGGGTATTTGACTTGTATGTGTTATCGACAAATAATATCAAATAAGTGGATACTTCATAGTATATTCACATAATGTCACTTTGGAAAACAGCTATGTAGCTGCTAATAACTCATAGTACCTACTCATGTCTTATCATATATTCAGTACATAAAAAAAATAATTACACAATTGGCTATAAATATTATCTTCAAGGTGATTTATGTTTCATGATTATAATTCAACCGTAACCACATACCATTTTATAATTTTTACACTGATATCGTACACTTATATGATTCTGATATGGGGATAAAATATTTGATAGAAGAAAACCGGGTTTATTATGGTACAATATTTACATAAATATCATCAGGTGAAAGTACCGCTAATTTTATCACTTAAATAAAAAAATATTTTTTGCAGTAAAATTAATAGTTACACATTAGTTATTGAAACATTTTTAAAATTTATATATATATATATATATATTGAAATTGGGTTTAGTTTCTTCAATCACGTGAAAACATCATAATAGTGAACGTATAGATATGGGAACATGAGCATTCGAGGCGAAATTGTTTGTAGATCGGTTATAGGCTATTTATGTATTGAATTTCATAGATACTTCGTAATTTTTACAGATATTTTTATTTGGTATTATTCGTACGGTTGCTATAGTAACGGTTGGTATAGAAAGTTATTTGCAGTGTAATTCTGTTACGGCCAGCAAAGCGGGCAGGGGACGGCTAATATGCAATAAATAAAAAATTACAAACGCAATGAATGGATATGTCTATCAAAACTGTTTTGTTTGAGCGATATTTAGATACGATTTAATAATTATACATTTAACATTATTAAAATATTGATGTAAATAGAGAGCATATGGTATGAAACTTACCAGAATATAGAGAGTAAGGCGATCCGTATAACAATTTCCACGCAGAGGTTGAAACTAGCGGAACGTATGAGAGGCATCGCTGATGGAGTTGGTTTGAAGAATATGAGGAATTTAATTAAATTTACGAATACGTTTTGAACATAGTGAAAACTGTGATAGTGTGCCGAAATATATATATATCCGATTGTTAACACATCGACAGTGACATATCGCCATCACAGTGTTGCTAGATAAGGACGCGTCGCGGGAGTGAGGCGTAATTATCATAACATTTATAAACCAAAAGTATTCGAAGATAACAGGAAACAGTTGTTCTTGCGATGTCATTATGTCTGTTTAAAATATCATTTATAATTCACCACACTCAAATTATTCAAACAATCAACATTTTCAGTATCCGATAACAGCCGGTTACTAACATAGCTTGAAATAACAGAACAGCCAATAAATTTAAACAACTATTCTTGTCTTTGTCTTTTGTATAATATTGTTATAAGCTAAAACGAGACACACCTAGTATTTATTTGAAATAAACCCAAAATTATAGTAAGTCCTTTCATAAGACGAAATCCCCTTTAAAAGCAAATTCTTAATTAAATAGTATTATCTGTTAAATGGTTGATCAATCTATCTCGCTCACACCCATTTGATACACTGTTGTTAAAATGAGATGCACCTAGTATTATAACCTGAAAAATAGAAATTGTAATCTTTTAAGAAGATAATCATCCTCGAAACGTCACTCCTTAATTAGTTCGTGTTAACTGTTATTTCGTTGATTAATCTATCTCGCTCACACCCATTGTATATACTGTTGCTAAAACGAGATGCACCTAGTATTATAACCTGAAAAATAAAAAAAGTAAAAAAAATTGGTACCTGTTATCATTGCATAACAGTAACAACAGATATTGTTTGTCAAATAACCCAAGTATGTGTCCTGTAGCGGTACTAGGTTTTAATACGTAGTATTTATTTCTAAGTGCGGTTACAATGTGTCAGTGAGTCTTTTAAGTATTAGATTAAGGTAGTATGTACTACTTTCCATAACAATCACTGGCTGGTCTCTGTTGCTAGAGACCGTCTAGGTAGTCTATGATCCGGCTCGAAGGACTAGAACCCCAGCTGTCAGAAACCAGCTGAAATAATTGAAGTAACACGACTTGATGTCTTCTGTCTGAAGAAATTTATGGATCGTCTTATCGCCTAGTATAATAATATATATATATTTATAGAAATTTTGGACTACGTCATATATTATGTAGTATATACTGTGCGCTGTAAGAATTGTGATCCGGTTTGAAGGGCGCTAAAGTTATTACTGCTGGTAGTGTCTCTGTTGCTGCTGACCGACTAGGTAGGTACCAGCGCAGTGTCTGTTGCAGCCGACACAGTACTGTGCGAACATTACTATGATCCGGTTTGAAGGGCGCTAAAGTTATTACTGCTGGTAGTGTTTCTGTTGCTGCAGACCGTCTAGGTAGGTACTACCGCAGCGTCTGTTGCAGCCGACACACAGTACTGTGCGAACATTACTATGATCCGGTTTGAAGGGCGCTGAAGCTATTACTGCTGGTAATGTCTCTGTTGCTGCAGACCGTCTAGGTAGGTACCACCGCAGCGTCTGTTGCAGCCGACAGACAGTACTGTGCAAACATTACTATGATCCGGTTTGAAGGGCGCTGAAGCTATTACTGCTGGTAATGTCTCTGTTGCTGCAGACCGTCTAGGTAAGTACTACCGCAGCGTCTGTTGCAGCCGACACACAGTACTGTGCGAACATTACTATGATCCGGTTTGAAGGGCGCTGAAGCTATTACTGCTGGTAATGTCTCTGTTGCTGCAGACCGTCTAGGTAGGTACCACCGCAGCGTCTGTTGCAGCCGACAGACAGTACTGTATTTCGGTTTGAAGGACGTTGTAGCGAGTGTAATTACTGGGGTAATGAGATTCAACATCTAGTCTCCGGCGACGGGCGCAATGTGGTGCAGTGTTTACTATCTTAACTAGCGTCACGTTATTATGGATGGGCGTGATACCTAGACGGTCTCCGGCAACGGAGACCTACCAATTACTACTTTTCTACTAAATAGGATAATGGCTAGGTATGGAGGGAGAGGTAGGGAGGGAAAGAGAGAGAGAGAGGATTATTTTATGGACAAAATATAAACAGCTCCTCCTTAGGAAGTTAAAACGCTTGTATTTATAATAAAACCTATCCGTGAAAACTTTCACTACTTTAACCGATGACAGTTCAAAAATTAAAAGTAAAAAAATTGACAGCTGTCAAAGTTTCGCGCCATAATCGATTTGCCCCGGACGGGGAACGATCTCTGGCGGAATCGATTTCAACGTAACAGTAACATTTGCAAACTAAATATTTTAAGTACGAATAAAAATTAAATAAATATACACGGCTCCATTAAGTGGTTACATAAGTAGAGCTTTGTATGTACTTAGTACAGATAAATAATATTATGTTATTCAATATAACCACTATTGTTACTTAATAGTTAAAAATAGCTGCGAAACGGATGGACGAATATAAACGACTCTTGCTGGCGATTAGTAAAAAAAAAAACACAACCATAGACATAACACATACAGATTTTAAAACTCGTACACGTTTAGGATAAATAAAAAAAAATGCAACACAGAATCTTATTAAATGCAGTGTTGCCAACAACAATAAATTATATACGAACATATAAAACTACGTAATAAAAATAAATGTTATATATGGGCAACAAATCAAGCCGTACATTCGTAGCTATATATATATATATATATATTTATAAATAGATATACATGAAGAAAAAAATTTTTTTTTTTTATATCCATAGCGAGACTATCTTCACAGGTTAGGGTTCTGTAGTACTTCGGGAATACGAGAAAATAAGTGTTCAAATATGTTTGTAAAAGTTTGAATAAAATAAATAAATAAAATAAATTTAGATCGTAAAACTGGAGGTTGGGGACTTGGGCCGGAAGTGGTGCCATCGGTGAACCTTCAACCAGCTACCTAGTGGTAGTGGAAGGCGTTTATTGAAGGACTAGATTCAAACAGCGCAGGACAGCGTTTGACACACACACACATCTATATATATATATATATAATAATTAACTATTAATGATTTAGTTTACATAATTAAGCGTAGTTTCGTTTAATAAAATACAATAAAAACTTAATAATCAACACTAAATCATTAACATCTATAATTTTTAGTTATTGAGGTTATATATATATATATATATGACAGTATATTTATCTAGTATTTTACGAGTATGTATTGCGGTAACAGTTTAAACAAAACCATAGAGTATAAATTTTTCCCGCTGCAAGTTGATAATTTTATAGCGTCATATAACAGATTATAAATCATAGATAAAAAAAATATTAAAAATAAATATGTAGATCATACATGTGAAAATTGACAAAGTATGATTAAATAATATTTTTTTTTTTTTTAATACATTTAAACCATAAATTATAAGAATAAAAAGCGATTATCTATACATAGACGTTAGTATGTTACCACTTATAATAAAAAAAATTACATACTTTCATGAAATAATCGATATATGTAAGTTTTTTTTAATATAATAAAGAATACGTTTATTTTACTACTCGAAGCCTATATATATATATATATGCATTATATAAAGTGTATTATTTTTTTTTTTTAAATAATGTTAAATGTTAGAAAACATTTGTGATCGATATTATCTTGTACTTTATTCTTATGCCAAGATACAAAGCTTTTCGCCAATGTGAACTGTTTTTAAAATGGCCAAAAGTATACGGTGATGTGCGTACATTTAAAAACGAATACATTAAACTGTTTGAACTGTCCAGCTTATTATATACATATATATATTTAAGAATACCGTTTTAAGATATAGAGATTTATCAACATGGCAACATTATAACTTTTTCTAAGATTTGACAATGATCTCAATTTTAATTTTTGAAATTCAATTATTTTTCCAGTTAATAATTGTGCAATGATTTTTTTTTTAACTATAAAACAGAACGACAGACATTATCGAGACTTATTGACTAGCCTTTGTGTTGGCAACCCCATCGTACGTGTGCGAATATTCAGAGGCTTGAATTGTTGTATAATTATTTCAAGGCCATATTAATACTGTATACATCTCTTATATTATTATGTTTTAATCTTACGCAGTATAGAATATAACAAAATTCTTTAGGATTTTTTAATTGGCAACACCTGTTAGTATATTCCCCACGGTGTTTTATTTTTTACATGTTAATGATTAATTTTATTTTTCGTTTCGTTAAGTTTGTTATTAAACTAAAATTATTTTGAGTGTTGCTAGCATAAAGAAAAATAGATCTATTTTAGTAATATATTTTTTTTTAAAATAATTGTAAATTGAAACTATGAAGTGAATAAACTAGATAAGAGAAAATTCTCTGTGATTAGCTTTTTTTTTTAATCTCTACAGAACTACCTCCGAGGTAAACAAGTACCAACATACAAAATAGAATCAAGCTAATTGGTATGTTATTAATGATTAATTTAATTTGTTTAACAAATAATTAAATATGACCAGGGGTCGGCAACCTTGAGTCACTAGGGTCAACAACCAAAATGATGTTGAATCATAGATATTTTTTTAATTGTATTTGCATATATCAAATTTGGGGTGGTGTGTAAGGGGCGGGGCGTAAGGGGTGCCGCCCAACATCTTACGGAACCCAAGTCAACTTCATTTGTTTGTGGTGCACCCAGCTGAATGACAGACGAGGCTCTGATTAACCACCAACCCGCACTGGGCCAGCTTGGTGGACTACAGCCCAATTCTCTTCAATGAACTCTTGGATTTGGAGATCTTTGAGTGAGGCCTATGTCCAGCAGTGGATGTCTATCGTCTGATGATGATGATATCAAATTTCATTTTCCAAGCTCTAGTTACTTGAAGTAATGAAATGGTTACAAGCGGGTGACAGGTTGCCGACCCCTGGTATAGCTAAGTAGAGTTTAATTTCTATTGCTGCCTATTATAAGTTATATAGAGAAAATATTAAAATACCCACAATCGACACCAACCAGCCCGGCAATGATGATAATTTACAAAGATGGTGCAGTGATCATTTTCTATTTATATACTAAATGATTGTCGTTATGGAGGTATGTACAGGATGTTCTCAACGTGTATATAATAATAATAATTATTATTATTATAGGTAATATCCCATTGAATGCGCCCGCGCGTTCTTGTAGTAGTTGAAGTACTCCGTGGGCGAGCTGGCGTGTTTCTTCACCACGTCGTCCAGCTGCATCTGGTCACCCCAGTCGGACTGAAATTATTTTTTTTTTTATAAACACAGTCCACTTTGTGTTCCCACAGCTGGCCACCCAGGGTCGACCTTTACAAGGCAATTTTTTCGTTTATTCAACGAAGTGATGAGTGAGGGGGACGTTCAACTGAACATTCGTACAACTTATGTCCTCATATGAGAAGCCGTTATTCATGTACTGTTTGATGAGACCTATGCCCAGCTGTGGGCATCTATGATGATGATGCAGCTGATCCTATTTAATGTATGAAAATAAGTGAAAACTGTATAAGCATAGTGCAGTGGTTGTCAATTTTTTCCTAATCTTCTCTTCACATAATAAATCTCCTCATCTGCGAGTGTGACGTTCACCTCGTGGTAAGACATACGCCCGTCCGTAACTTGGCGGTAGTTAGGATGTTATACATCGCACCACATTGTGCTGGTCATTACCAACAGCACCCTTCGAATCGGAACACTGTAATGTTTGCACACTGCTGTTTGGCGGCGGAAATACGAGCTGCAGGGGTTGAGGCGCAAGGTCATGAGTACAACGGTGCAGTATAAACATCTGGCGGATCGTTTACTATCAGGTAAAAAAAAAAAAAAAAAAAAAAAAAAAAAAAACTCACAAAGTTGGGGAACATAGAGCGCTTCTCGTCGAACTTCCTCTCGTTGACGCACCGCAACAGGTACAGCCTCTCCACCCACGGCCATATCATGTAGTCAAGCATGCCCGGTCGGTTCCCGCCAAAGTAGTTCGTGCCTGTCAAAATTTTTTTTTTTTAATCCAATTCAACCGGTCAGAGTTTCTGCCGTACAGCCTATTTTTCATTATTAACAGTCTTCACCTAAAGTGACGACCACGACCACTCTTTAAGGCGTGATACCGATAAAGAAGAGGAATAGTTCTTACTCATTTGATTCACTTGGCGGGAATCTGTCATAATATTGACATTATAATTGATGCGAGACAGGAGGCACAGGATCACGCCGTACAGCCTATAGTTAATCGCAAATTAATTTTTAATTGTCCGGTAGTTTTTATTAAATAGTAGTGGGAGGGCGCTGTAAGGAGATGTATATCAACTTTTTTTTAACAGCCAATTTACGTCCCCACTGTTGGGACACATGCCCACCTTAACTACACAATACCATATATCGTTTTGAAGAGTGCTGTAGCCAGTAACATATTTGCGGTAATATGATTCAATGAATCATCAAAAGTGTATTATTATGTTCCGGTTTGAAGGGCGTTGTGGCTAGTAATATTACGAGGATGATACTTAATACCTTATATCTGAAGCACAATGTGGTGCAGTGAATATTATATTAACAAAATATTACTATATTCCGGTTTGAAGGGCGCTATAGCTAATGAAATTATTAAAGTAACATGATTTAATATCTAATGACTCGAGTATCATATGATGAAGTATATCCTCTTAATTAAATATTACGTTCCGGTTTGAAGGGCGTTGTAGCTAGTAATATTACTATGATACTTAATACCTTCCATCTCAAGTACAACGTGGTGCAGTGAGTGTCATATGAACCAAATATTACTATATTCCGGTTTGAAGGGCGCTATAGCTAGTGAAATTGCTGTGGGGCAAGATGTCCAGAACAACGTGATTCAACACGTTCGTCTCTAATTTCAAACTAGTGAGGATGATATACACTACAAACATATAGCGCTCATCGAACTAACACATTAAAGTTTGCACACTGCAGTACGGCGACAAAATTAAAAAAAAAAAGCTGATCTAAAGATTTTTTTTTTCTACATCCGATGAGTTGACGATAGGAGTGAGTAGTTCACCCTTCGCGCCAGTTAGGATGATATACACAGCATCACATTGTATTCTTCTTACTATCCTTTACCATTTTTTACCATTACCCCTCATCTAAGGTCATCATTATTTGGTTCCCCCAATGGTATTATACTATCAAACGTCATTTCACTGTATACATTTTCTGATGATGTTGAGCCAAGCCAGCCTCACCAGCTCGTGGTGCAGTCTGCTTATTAAAAGACAAGGCTCTGGATCCCATCAGACCTGCATCGGGACAGGGAGTTGAGAAATGGCCCAAATCCTCTGAATCCATACTTAATCGTGTGGGAATCCTTGAGGGTAGTCTACATGCAGCAGTGGACGTCTATCGGCTGCTGATGATGACACTGGGCTCGTGGATGTGGACACTGGTGTCCACGGGCTGTTTTTCAGTGTGCATGGAGTGTGGTTATCTGAAGATGGATTTTCATATTGTGTCTAGATTTAGGCTTTCTGGTGAATCTACTCGGTCGAAGACGGACTCGCGTCTGTTCTTCGGAAGCTCTGATGGTTGAGGAGCGCCCCTGAAATTCGAAGCGTGTTGGTGTGGTGACGTGGATGTGCGGGACCCCGGAGGATGTCGGAGATCAGTCCATCAGTTCTTGGCTTTTTTGGGATGGGCCATCAGAGGGTTGATTATACACAATTATTAAAGGTCGAGAAAACCAGATCCAAGAGTCTGATGACGTTGCCTATGGTTGTCAAGTTATCGCTCAACGCAAACTTAATAAAAAAAAAATATATACACTACAAACAAAAGCGATATTTGTAAAGAGATTAAAATTGGCGACACTATTACGTTATCTGTATACAGCGTCACTAGATAGCGTAACCGGGTAATGATTTGGTGACGATAACCTTTTAATATTACCGGGGTAACGAGGAATAATGTATCTGTTTACGCAAACCAAGCGACAGTTAAGATGTTTACATTGCACCATATTATGCTCCTCATCTCAGTTATATTATATTAAGCCAAATTACCTCGGTAATTTTCACTAGCCATAGTCTTTCAAACCGGAACATAATAAACTTTACGATCATATACACTGCATCACAATATGCTTGGGGTATAATATATTAAGCCTCATTACCTCGGTAATTACACTAGCTACAGGACTCTTCAAATCGGAGCATGATAAAGTTTGGTCATGATGATATATACTGCACCACATCAAGCTTGGTGCAGAAGACAGTGAGTCTCTTTACTCTGGTAATTTCACCAGCTACAAGCCTTATATTAAAATTCCATTGTTTCCGAAGAGATAGAGAAATTAGTATATACCTCTTGTAGCCAATTCTTTCTCGAGGACATCGAGGGTCTGGATGATTTGTTCGCTGCCGAATGCAAAGTTTGTGTCAAAGCACTCCAGGCTGCCTTTGATGAGCTGGAAGAGGGAGACACAAGATCAATAATCAACCTGTTATGGTGTTAAGCATGCTGACGGTGAGGGGTATTTGTCCAGAATATTGAAGTTCTCACATGTTGCCAGTTGAAACAAACTGGCGGTAGCACTGGTGTCAACACCAACTGAACTTTAGATGTGGTGTCTGTTGCCAGTGGCCAAACGATACTATTATAGAAGGGTGCTGTACCTGGTGATATTACCGAAGTAATGTAACTTAGTATCTCATGTCTCAAGCTCTCAACATAGTGCAGCGAACATCACATTAACCACACTATACTATGTAATGATTTGAAGGTTGCTGTAGCCAGTGATTACGAGGATAACATGATTTAATATCTTAGGTCTTAAGCTCAATGCGGTGCTGTGTATATGACCTTAACAAAATATAACTACATATAGATTTGAAGGATGTTGTAGCTGTAGTATAATGGCAGTGTTGTGAAATTTTATTACAATTCCAGAAAGATCTACAATAGAGATGGAGTTGCTCACCTCATTAAATCTTTCTATCAGCAGCCGATCCTGTGCCTTCACATAGGGGTCACGAGAGTGCAGCGGGTTTCTTGCAAACCTCTCATCTAAGTAGTCACAGATCACCACACTCTCAAACAGGTACTTGTCACCATTCTCTGTAGGTATTTCTAATACTGGTATTTTAACTGGAAACAAAGAAGAGAAGCTTTAAAAAGAAAGAGAAATAATATGTCCATTGCCATTATTCCTTATCATTATTTCAACCAATGGATGTCCACTGCTGAACATAGGTCTCTTGTAATATTTTCCACAAATCACAATTTTATACTGTTTGAATCCAGTAGCACCAAGCTATTTTTTTTATGTCCTCTGTCCGCCTAGTCCTAGACCAATTGTCTACTATTCTTTATATCTAAACACAATAACCACAACTTTTTATAGGGACATTGAGCTCAGTATATAAATATATACAAAAGAAACAAGTGAAATATACACTAGCTACAACTCCCTATGTATTAGAACACAGTCATGTTTGCACTCTACTGCTTGACAGAAAGAGGAGCTGCAGATGATGTACACTATGAAAGATATATTACTATTAGATAAATTAAGGTAACAGTCTCACGTCTAGGGTTCTTCTCTTTGAACCATTCAGGTAGATTCAGTGGGTCCAGTCGGTACACCTCGTACTTGGCCCTCTTCGCCTCGAGGATGAGCAAGACCCGATGACCGTAAGGGTTCATATCTACGTGGTACAGCCGCATCTGGTCCATCAGCGGTGGTGGCGCTGCAAATAACAAATCAGCGTTGAAATAATTAACTATATTTAACAGAGGGCAAAAAGGGTGCACAGATGAACATAAAACTAATAATTTTTAACTAACCACAATGTAATGAAAATTTTTCCGAATTAAAATGAATATAAATATTTAAAAATTTTAACTTACATATGTATATTATTTTATATACTTGATATAAATTGTATATATGATTTTATATGTATTGATTTATCACAATGTTTACAACATAAATACATTTATAATAAAGTTGGACAATTTCAAAGACCAGTAGTAAATTTTTTTAACATGTCTTTTAAAATGGCGCGAAGATTGACGTATGCGTTCGGAAATTCAACAGATGTAATTTACTTTTTTTTTACAATGGCCAATGAGACCGAAGATTTAATTTTGTTTTTTTTTCTTATGATGCAGTTGGCGGCGCTTATTTTATATCCAACTATTGAATCTTCATCGGACTCAGGGCTCGCGGATCTGGTATTCGCCAGTTTAAAAATATTTTGTGTACTCGACTGGAATATATATACACATGTTGGTGACGGTCGGAACAGAGCGATGATGTTATGGGGCATATCCACAATAAAATGGTGTTGGTTGAAAAAAGAAATTCTAATGCAAAACCATCGTTAGGATGCGTGTCACTGCCATCTGCCTTTGTTATGCATGTAGGTCAAGAGCGAGTAGCGCGTAATAATTGAATATTGAAAATTTGTTGTTGCGGACGGGAGAAAAATTGCCATCCTGCATATACTTTAATAAAACATACCCCAATTAATATTCCCCAAGCTGAAACTTGTGACTTTCATAAGGTGGTGAAAGTCATTTATTATTGATATACAATTAATATGATGCTAGGTATCTAACTATAGCGACCTTCAAATCAGTAGACAGAAATGTTTATATACCACTGTTTGTCTGTGATGGTAGCTACGTAAACAGACCGCGGCAACAGCGACTAGTAAATTACCACCAGCCCGCATACTACCCGCATTGTATATTTAGTCCAAAATTTAAATTCTACTTATCGCAAATAACTACGCAAGGTTAATCGCTGTGTGGAAACTGTTTACGAGAGAACAAATAAATTATTTCCGGTGCACTATCATTATAAAATGCTTAACAAGACACTAGATACATCTACCTATTCAAAATAATACTGTTTCACTGAAATCGAGTAAGAAAAAATAAATAAGCTGTTCTTCTGCTTCGTTGTATAAAAAAGTTGTATAAAAAAAACCATAAACAAACATGCCGAAACATATTTTTTCCTTCGCGACTATTTACTTACGACTAACGATGTCATTCTATTTAATTTCATTAATAAATGAATAGATTATTAATTATAAAATAATTTAATATTTTATTATTAGAAAAATAAAATTCATATATATAAAAAAAATATTCTCTGGCTAGAAAATGTTGTCAATTTTTTTTCTTTACTTCAGCAACGAGACGAGCGGGATGTTCACCTGATGGTAAGTTATACGTCTGCTCATAACAACGCTGCACTAGTTATGTTGTAATATACTGCATCACGTTGCGCTCGTCGCCCGAGAGAAGATGTTAAGCATTAATATTAGCTACTACACAGTAATTACACAAGCTACACCGCCCTTTAAACCGGAACACAGTAATGTTGTGTAACGACGGTCTGTAGCAACAGAGACCTATCAGCAGTGAACTCTTATATTTCACAGATAATGTAATAAAACATGACGTCCGCCAAAATCAATATATTTTTTAATAGGCAATGGTAATTAGGTCATGGGGACCAGTCGCTAATTTATATAAGTTTATTATTCGGTTATTTTGTAAGTGACATTCGAAACAGAAATTCACATTTTTATTGTTTTATCTTTAACATAATTACGTTGTATTGCACTTTTTTTTAAATTCAATAATGTTCTTTAGAGGTGTAATGGGTTCCGCCTAACATCTTACGGAGCCCAAGTCAACCTCGCCTACACTTGGTGCACTCTGCTGAATAACAGACGACGGTCTAATCACGCACCAACTAGCACTGGGCCAGCGTGGTGAACTAAGACCCAATTCCCCTCTCACCCCACTCTTCGATGTGGAGATTTTTGAGAGAGGACTATGTCCAGCAGTGGACGTCTATCGGCTGATGGTGATGTTATTTATCTTAATATAAATTATGAAACGACAATTATGTTTCTGATAAAAACCTTATTTGTTTTCGGTTTTAATCGAAAAAGTAAAGGATTACGATAGTGTGGATTACGGCTTTATATTACTTATATACAAACATCCGAAAAATTAGCAATTCGCCAGCGTGGTGGATAAATGGTCATGTCTCCTCGTGACAGTGCCGAGTCCCAGTAGGGGGAACGTTTAGTAGGCTCTTCATTGTTACACAATATTGCGCGGTTGTGTATCCAGAAAATAATTTCACAATCGAAAGTAAAAGATGTACTAGAACAGGGGTCGGCAACCTGCGGCTCGTAAGTAACATGCAGCTGTTTTTTTTTTAACTTGCTCTCCGAACATTGGTGGGTCTGGGCTTGAGTCCTTGCTTGCTCCCTTGATCTCGCCTTTCATCCTCTTCTTCTATTATACCGTTCTCATCTTGCATTCTTATTTCTCTCATCTAATATGCGGCTGTTTGGATGTGAAGCTGCGGCTCGTTAGTTCCGTACGCAAATATTGTTTATTTTAAAAAAATATTCAAAATCAATCAAAAAATATTTGAATCGATTAACGAGGGTCAAAGCGCCTTTTCTATGTCTGAGCCAGTTGTACTCGCTTTTCACTGCACTACTCTTCTATGACACGCGTCATCACTGTCATCAGTCCGTCGAAAGATATTTCTATTATAAATTAAGACTAGTTTTTTTTTTTTAATAAAAAAATATTTACGCAAGTACTATTTATTGTTGGGAAGAAAGATTTCTGTAGCTCTGTAAAAACTTAGACAATTTATAAATTGCATTTTTTGAGTATTACGAATCGAAAGGTTGGCGAACCCTGACCTAGAACACTTGCATCACGGTGTGTGGTGTGCATACCGGTGCAAAGCGGGTCAATCGGGCAGACGTTAAGCAAACGCAGACATGTTTATAGTTGAAGTAAACAATAAACACGAACGGGCACTTCACTTTGTAGGTCAAATTACTTAACGGATAATTAGAGTGACCAGTTTTGTAATTACAATATAAATAATAATAATACATTTCCACAATATGCACATCATCATCAGCCGATACACGTCCACAGCTGGACGTAGGGCTCCCCGAAATATCCCCACATCGACGGGAATCAGAGGCCGTCGTTTGTAAGGTTTCATATTCCTACCACGTTAGCCCAATGCGGGTTGATGGGAGCTAGAGCCTCGTTTCTTGATTAGCAGGATACACCACGAGCTGGTGAAGTTGGTTTGGGTCCCGTGAGTTGTTGTGTGGAACCTCTAACACCCAATGCACACAATCTAGGCAATATCCTAAACCTGTTTATTTTGAAAAGGAATATTTATATTTTATCCAATACAAATAAGTGTACTTCGAATGTCGTTTTGTAATATCAAAATTTCTTTTTGTATCAATTATTTACAAAAAAAAACTACACATTGTCTGTATCTTTGTTTCAGGTAATTAAATAAATACCGCTGAACATCGCCTTACTGATAATAACCGTATTACGTAAGTAATGTTAAAATTTTTGTTAAAACTGAGACTATTTGATTGTGAAGATTTTTTTCTTTACGAAGCGACGAGACGAGCTTAACAATGTGGCACTAGTTATATACATACAGCACTACATTTCAGTCTCGTTACCTCAGTAATTATACCAGCTACAACGCTAGACGGTTTCCGACAAAAGAGACCTACCGCCAGTGTGATGATAACACCATGGACGTCCGTGACCTGATAATTCATATTTAAATATTGGGTAACACACGATGGACACTTCAGTTAAATGTGACTAAGAAACGGACTTTCCGTTATATGTTGCAAGATAATAAATCAATTAAAAATTACAAGACATATTAAATCTATTTGTAATAAATAATATGAAGGTATTTGTATGTAATTTTAAATATAGCCCAACCTTTTTTTAAATATTTATCTTTATATCTTTTCCGTGAATTATTATTAATTAAACATTACCATTTGAAAAGCGATTAGTTTTGTATATGCTTAAAGAAATGTTGAAATCAGGTATTGTAAGAAATAAAAGTTTACGAATGTTCTTTTATATTATTACTAATAACAGACGTATTATAAAATTAAAATTATTTATTTGTTAATAATTAAATTATATTCAGAAACTAATAAGAATTATTGTTCATATTAAATGCATTAACCGAACGCAAATGCACGGCATGACATCACGAACAGCTGTTTTGTACTTTTCAGTTATCTATTGATTTTCTCACTTTCGTTTGTTTATTTAATATTTATTCATATATTTATAGATTAAGTTAAATGTAAGTAGTGGCCAAAGATAATAACATGAAATTATTACATAAATACAGTGTATTACATTGAAATGTTTGCATAGATGCGATCGTAATAGTAAGTGTAAATAGTGAAATATTTGTAAAGGTATTATAAGAAGCGTTTGAATATCATAAGAAAGCGGTTTAATGTGAATTAATAATTAAAATAAAATACACACGTTGTGCGCATAACTCACCGGCGATCCTGTGTTGATAAAACGACATGTTTCTGTGTTAATTCCTGTTAAGAAAGTATTAAAATCACTATAGGTTGGAAATTTATGTCCGACTCCACCTGAGAACAAGTAGCTGGTCTGCCGCACGCCGTGGAAATAGTATACGTCACATTTAAAATAAGCTCCGTATGACATCATTGTCGACCCGATTGCGTGCAAAGCGGCTGAACGAAAGAGAGATAAACATTCGATGCTTAGACGAATTATCAGTATGCTCTTCGTGTTGGTAGCGTTATACGTGTAAGGCCACCGGCATTCTGCATAAGTTTACCTACTGTACATTAAAAAAAAATTGTCTCACTATTAGCTTACTTAAAAATAAATACAGTAAGTACAGTAAATTTATTAAGGAATAAAATATTAACAATTGCTTTTTAAATAAAATTTCTGTCCTTGGTCAGTGGCAAGAGTTTAAAAAAACCATATAACAAAATTTTTTTATGTATGTACTATTTAAATATAAATTAATAAATTTCATGTTAAGTGAAATTTTAATTTAATCGATTATTTAGACAAAATTGAAATATACTATAACAGTTGGAATTTTTAATATATACACATTATATCGATGTTGGCGATATAAAAATATTGTCTATCTTAAAACATGATAATAAATAAAATGGTAATGAAAATTAACAGATAAAAATTATTAAAATGAAAATAAATGATTTCTTTGATGAATTAATGTGGACAATTTTTATTGGTATATTATTTAATATTATTTCTTTTGCAATTAATTTATTTAATTTTAAAGAAAACATTGTTCAAACAAGTTCGCGATACACTGTCATGTATGAGTTTAATGATGTTCGGAGGTCTCGAGACGAAACATCGATTATTAGTCTAACGATGACAGTCGAATGAGTTTATCGATGTTTCGGAGGACTTGAGACGAAACTTCGATTTTTAGTCTGTTACGACAACAGTCGAATTATTTTATCGATGTTTCGGAGGACTCGAAACGAACTTCGATTTTTAGTCTGTAGCGATAACAGTTGAATTATTTTATCGATGTTTCGGAGGACTCGAAACGAACTTCGATTTTTAGTCTGTAGCGATAACAGTCGAATGAGTTTATCGATGTTTCGGAGGACTCGAAACGAACTTCGATTTTTAGTCTGTAGCGATAACAGTTGAATTATTTTATCGATGTTTCGGAGGACTCGAAACGAACTTCGATTTTTAGTCTGTAGCAATAACAGTTGAATGAATTTATCGATGTTTCGGAGGACTTGAGACGAAACTTCGATTTTTAGTCCGTTACGACAACAGTCGATTTATTTTATCGATATTTCGGAAGACTCGAAACGAACTTCGATTTTTAGTTTGTAGCGATAACAGTTGAATGAGTTTATCGATGTTTCGGAGGACTCGAGACCAAACATCGATTTTTTGTCTGTTGCGATAACAGTCGCATCTCTTATAATATTTGACAAGTCACTCTTACATCATGGCGGTCGATTTTAATTTTTTATTGTGTCGATTGTTTTATTAAATTTATTTCGTTTTCTCCTGTACTCATGGTGAATTATAAATGAATATTTTAACAGAAAAATAACATAATTAATACGCGTGCGATTATCATGTGCAGACTTCAGTGCGATTAATAATCTTTAACTTCATTAATTGTATAATAGTAATTACTAATAGTCTTAATTTCAAAGTAAGAAATCTAATTAATATTATAATTATAAAGTTTGTCGGTTATAGTTATCTGTGCAGCTTTTCGATGATCTATATCTGTCGCCAAAAATTAATGTTTTTTTTTATGTATAGACTAGCGCTTGACTACGATTCCACCTGATGGTAAGCGGCGATGTAGTCTTCGGTGGTAAAGCGCACTAGTCTAGAATTAGCTTATTCACTCGCCTCTTAAAGTAAATGCTGTATCCCATTTCGAAAGGTGCTGGAGTCAGTACACACAGGCACGTCCATCGGCTGATGATAATTTTGTTAACCTCATGTGGGTGGATGTAACAAAATCCATCTACCTTTGTATTCTGAACTGAAATCTTGTGACATTTCCACGCCGAGCATGTCCACCGATAAAGGTATTGAGGTGAAAATCTCCAAATAACCTCTGACTTCTCTCCACAAAGCCGGCTGCAACAGGCGCTGCGGTGGTACCTATCTAGACAGTCTGCAGCAACAGAGACACTACCACCAGTAGCTCCATGTGAGGACATGACCGAAAGAGTAACTATAATGATATATAACAATTATTATATATATATATATATATAGGTATATATGTATATAATAAATGTGCTTACATATACATATATATATATATATATATACATATGTATCTAACTAGTCTGGCCGTTTATACTGTTACATAATAACTTCTTTTTTTTTCAACTTTTTAATTTATTTTGAATTCGGAACACGAATATTATTTTAAAAACTTGTTTCGATTTTACGCAATTTCTTTCGTGCATTATCAAATTACAATACGGAATGGGGTGGGGGGTGGGGGAGTGGGTGGGTGTTAAATAAAATAGGATTGCAGTGATCGCCTTGCACAGAGGGGGTATGGAGTCGGTCCGCTCGCTCATGTTCCAGACACTTCAAAAGGTTGCCATCAGCCATATGTTCGTATATCGTACCATCAACAGATACAACACTTCCTCTGTCCAGAAGAAGACCAGAAAAGACCAGTGCTGTTAGAACAACAAAGGCTGTTAATGCTGTTAAAGCCAGAATTCCCGCTAGGACTCTGTCGCGTATCATAAAACAAGACCTGAAGCTCAGGGCTCCGTGCTTATCAGGTCACAGCCGATATACAGGACACGCCCTAAATCAATCTACAATTAAAGATGGATGGAGTGGATCGAGGAAGACGAACTCTTCTGCCGCGATGCGCAGGTGAAGGAATAGAAATATCCTCTATACCGATGAAGAAATTTTCAGGATTGAAGAACCCTACAATGAGTAAAATGATAAAGTGTAAGCTCCTAGTTCTAAAGAAGCTGCTCGAGTGATGGTGGTGGTGAATGGTACAAGGTGGTCATCATCCTGCGTCTTATCAAGGAGTCGCAAAACTACATTTTTGTGAAAGAGGAGTGGAAACTACAGCCCAAGTGTATCAAGGTACAGTCTTGGATCATGTTGGGAAAACCTCTCAGCGATACGCTTTTTAATAATATACCGAGGACTTATCAGCTGGACTGCACCTGGTCACAAGGCACGAACTAGCGAAGACTGGCCGTCGTCTAGCCGAGACCTGAACTCTTTAGACTTCAAATTATGGTCAGTTTTAGAGGACATGCAGAGCAAGTAGCGAGCAGTGACGGGGGTGGAAACTTCCCTTGGAGACAGTGCGTAAATCCATAGATTCGTGACACGTGGCCAAACAGAATAAAGCGTGTATAGAGGCCAAAGGTGGCCATTTAAAATACATTGTTTTTTTTTTTTTTTCTGAAACTAATAAATGCATTTTAATGTGCAACAGAAGTTATGGATTTTGGATTAGACAATCGCCCGCTGGTGATCACGATGCGGAGAGGGAGAGCTGCTTCTTCAGCTGCCTCTCCCACACGTTACCGACGATCCACTGCAAGTACTCCGAGTAGGAGACGTTCGTGTAGGAGCCGGGCAGGCCGACCCCGCAGCGCGGGCCCCACGACACTATCCCCACCACCGCGTACGAGCAGGGCAGCTCCTTCAGGCGGGCCATGAGCGGGCCGCCGCTGTCGCCCTGAAAAATATTCAGTGTGACGGGATGGGCGGGACGTTCACCTGATGTTAAGTGATACGCTTGTAACAACGTGGCGTTAATTGGAGTGATACATGCTTCACCACATTGTGCTCGTGCTTTGAGACAAGATGTCAATTCCCGTTACTCCAGTAGTTACATTAGCTACAGTGACCTTCAAACCGGATCACAGTAATGTTCGCACAGTACTGCCTGCTCGGCTGCAATAGGCGCTGCGGTGGTACCTACCTAGACGGTCTGCAGCAACATACACCTGCCATCAGTATTGTTACAGATCCTGCTGAAGATACATTTTTTCGAATTTCTTCTAAGGAGAAGACGAGCAGTTCCATCTGTCCACATCTACCAAATCTCACTTTCATAAAATGGGAGTACTATCTGATGCAGCAGCATCCAGCGTGGTGTTGCCATTAAGTTAGTACATGAAGTTGTGCTACTGCTGTTACTGCCTCACCTCGCAGGAGTCAGGGTTGCGAGGCAGCCCACCAGATCCCGCGCAGAGCATGGTGCTGTTGTCCCACTTGAAGTGCCTCTTCTTCAGGTGCTTCATGCATTTCGTAGCGTGCACCTCGTATATAAACGCCTGATAAATAATTAATTTATTTGATTGCGATCTATACGCCTGCTCATAACTAGTTAGTATGATATACACTGCAACACATAAGATGTTAAGTATTGTTAGTATTACCAGTAATTGAATACAGCAGTGTTTGAACAGTGCTACACTTACTTAGATGTATTCCGGCAGCTAACACCTTTCTCCCCAAAGGGTTCCCGCCTTGTCGTGGCGGAGGGGCTTAGTAACCGTGGACCGACACACGGTGAAGCGAGGTGGAACCCACCCAGTCGGCTCGCTGCGAAGGGCCGGCCCGAGGCGGCCGCTCCAAGTTCGAGTACCGGTTGGATAACTGGACCTCACCGGAACGGCCGGGGGCCGGCCCGGGCGGTTTTATGCTGCCCTTTCCGGCCAGGCTGCAGGGGCGGTTTCTTACTGCCCCTTGCAGCCGAGGTGGAGCCGCGGCGGGAGTACCCTCTGTGACTAACCGGCGTCGAACCGGGGATGCGACGGCGGTGGAGCCGCGGGGGAAGAAGAGTGTCGGTATTGCGATGCGCCGTTCTCTCTGTCCTCCGCGGCCGTTAACGGGTAGCGGCGGGCCTGATATCTCTCGGCTGCAGAGAGCCGGGAGAGGTTTTCTCTCGTGGTTCCCATGGCCTCATGGGCGACTATAGGAGGCCGAGGAGCGGGCGCGCTGAGTGTTCCGGCCCTGGATAGTGAGGGTTCATCTCTCCCTCCCGGTGGCGCTACGAAAGCGGCCAGCGCCGGCGGGGTCTCGGATGGTGTGTGTGAAAGCGTTCCCGTGACCCTGCCATCAGGCGATGAGGCGGAACATCGTGGCGGTGTCAGTCGGTGCAAGTCCGACATAACCTGTCCTTGCCCACTGACCTATCAACATTTCTTTTGACCTTTTTTAAAGAGTAACGGGTTAGGATGTCCACACGACCACTCATCATCATCACTAGGTACCCTCTTCAAACTGAAGTTTGCCGATCAGATTGAGAAAATTGATTCGATCCACCACTACTCTCGGCAATCCGTACTTGGTGAGTCATTGCAGGATATGGTACTAGGTCTTGCGTACTCTCCCCTTTGTGGGACACGTCAACGTCACGGTAACGGGTTCATCGACGCTCCACCGTCGCAATACCAGCTCCATGGTTACGTGGGTCTGCGACGTGTCTGAGTACCGCTTTTGTACCATCGATGTGCGAAGTCTCTCATACGTCTGAAGTTCACCTGTGAACTTACCAAGTCCGGGAAGTCAACCGGACCTATATTCGATCGCTGTATCTCATCCACCATCTCACGCCTCGCCTCTTCATAAAATGGGCATTCCTACAGTACGTGATGCACGTCCTCCACCGTGGCGGAGGTTCGAAGCAAGTTACTTCGAGCCGCCCCCCTCACGCACGGGAAATGTCGATACAGCTTCTTACCCCTGTCCACTTTCTCCCATCGGCCTTGTCTACTGTCGAGCATCTCTTCCGTCACAGAAGCGTGAATAGCACCCAACTTCTCCGCACGAATAACCTCGAAGTCGGCCGGTAGCACTCCGGCGAGGACTGGAAGCACAACGGACCTCGTTGGTCGCTATGTCTTAGTCCAAAGGATCGAGGCAGATCTTTGCGTGTGCTGTAGCGTACTCCGCACTATATGCAAGAACACTCACTCATATCAATTTAACGCAGCATACGTCACTGTAGCCACAAAGATACCCTGGTGTAGCATCTTCAGTTCCGTATACCTTACACCCCACTTGGATGTCGATAATCGCGACACTGGGCCGAAGCATTTTACCGCACGATACTCGGGAATTAATCCGCCAGCATCCTATAAATGTTCGGCTGGCAGTCGCTTCGTTTTGACTTAAGCCTGATCATGGTTCACCAGGCGCTGTCAACGGACCCGAGATATCGAGAAGTATAACAAGTAGTAAACATACTTGGACGAAATCGGCGCCGCCAGTAGATACGAACGTCGCGACCGTTTAGTTTGGCCGCGCAATAGTTCCCGCGTCGCGGCGCTATACACTCGTCTATCTGATACGCGCTTATTTAAATGTACCCTACGGCACAGAGAATACAGTTCCGGTTTGATTAAACAAATGCACCGCATTAACCGGCCAAGTGCACGCGTCGCCGCCGCGCCGCCGCGCCGCCAGTAGATACGAACGTCGCGACCGTTTAGTTTGGCCGCGCAATAGTTCCCGCGTCGCGGCGCTATACACTCGTCTATCTGATACGCGCTTATTTAAATGTACCCTACGGCACAGAGAATACAGTTCCGGTTTGATTAAACAAATGCACCGCATTAACCGGCCAAGTGCACGCGTCGCCGCCGCGCCGCCGCGCCGCCAGTAGATACGAACGTCGCGACCGTTTAGTTTGGCCGCGCAATAGTTCCCGCGTCGCGGCGCTATACACTCGTCTATCTGATACGCGCTTATTTAAATGTACCCTACGGCACAGAGAATACAGTTCCGGTTTGATTAAACAAATGCACCGCATTAACCGGCCAAGTGCACGCGTCGCCGCCGCGCCGCCGCGCCGCCAGTAGATACGAACGTCGCGACCGTTTAGTTTGGCCGCGCAATAGTTCCCGCGTCGCGGCGCTATACACTCGTCTATCTGATACGCGCTTATTTAAATGTACCCTACGGCACAGAGAATACAGTTCCGGTTTGATTAAACAAATGCACCGCATTAACCGGCCAAGTGCACGCGTCGCCGCCGCGCCGCCGCGCCGCCAGTAGATACGAACGTCGCGACCGTTTAGTTTGGCCGCGCAATAGTTCCCGCGTCGCGGCGCTATACACTCGTCTATCTGATACGCGCTTATTTAAATGTACCCTACGGCACAGAGAATACAGTTCCGGTTTGATTAAACAAATGCACCGCATTAACCGGCCAAGTGCACGCGTCGCCGCCGCGCCGCCGCGCCGCCAGTAGATACGAACGTCGCGACCGTTTAGTTTGGCCGCGCAATAGTTCCCGCGTCGCGGCGCTATACACTCGTCTATCTGATACGCGCTTATTTAAATGTACCCTACGGCACAGAGAATACAGTTCCGGTTTGATTAAACAAATGCACCGCATTAACCGGCCAAGTGCACGCGTCGCCGCCGCGCCGCCGCGCCGCCAGTAGATACGAACGTCGCGACCGTTTAGTTTGGCCGCGCAATAGTTCCCGCGTCGCGGCGCTATACACTCGTCTATCTGATACGCGCTTATTTAAATGTACCCTACGGCACAGAGAATACAGTTCCGGTTTGATTAAACAAATGCACCGCATTAACCGGCCAAGTGCACGCGTCGCCGCCGCGCCGCCGCGCCGCCAGTAGATACGAACGTCGCGACCGTTTAGTTTGGCCGCGCAATAGTTCCCGCGTCGCGGCGCTATACACTCGTCTATCTGATACGCGCTTATTTAAATGTACCCTACGGCACAGAGAATACAGTTCCGGTTTGATTAAACAAATGCACCGCATTAACCGGCCAAGTGCACGCGTCGCCGCCGCGCCGCCGCGCCGCCAGTAGATACGAACGTCGCGACCGTTTAGTTTGGCCGCGCAATAGTTCCCGCGTCGCGGCGCTATACACTCGTCTATCTGATACGCGCTTATTTAAATGTACCCTACGGCACAGAGAATACAGTTCCGGTTTGATTAAACAAATGCACCGCATTAACCGGCCAAGTGCACGCGTCGCCGCCGCGCCGCCGCGCCGCCAGTAGATACGAACGTCGCGACCGTTTAGTTTGGCCGCGCAATAGTTCCCGCGTCGCGGCGCTATACACTCGTCTATCTGATACGCGCTTATTTAAATGTACCCTACGGCACAGAGAATACAGTTCCGGTTTGATTAAACAAATGCACCGCATTAACCGGCCAAGTGCACGCGTCGCCGCCGCGCCGCCGCGCCGCCAGTAGATACGAACGTCGCGACCGTTTAGTTTGGCCGCGCAATAGTTCCCGCGTCGCGGCGCTATACACTCGTCTATCTGATACGCGCTTATTTAAATGTACCCTACGGCACAGAGAATACAGTTCCGGTTTGATTAAACAAATGCACCGCATTAACCGGCCAAGTGCACGCGTCGCCGCCGCGCCGCCGCGCCGCCAGTAGATACGAACGTCGCGACCGTTTAGTTTGGCCGCGCAATAGTTCCCGCGTCGCGGCGCTATACACTCGTCTATCTGATACGCGCTTATTTAAATGTACCCTACGGCACAGAGAATACAGTTCCGGTTTGATTAAACAAATGCACCGCATTAACCGGCCAAGTGCACGCGTCGCCGCCGCGCCGCCGCGCCGCCAGTAGATACGAACGTCGCGACCGTTTAGTTTGGCCGCGCAATAGTTCCCGCGTCGCGGCGCTATACACTCGTCTATCTGATACGCGCTTATTTAAATGTACCCTACGGCACAGAGAATACAGTTCCGGTTTGATTAAACAAATGCACCGCATTAACCGGCCAAGTGCACGCGTCGCCGCCGCGCCGCCGCGCCGCCAGTAGATACGAACGTCGCGACCGTTTAGTTTGGCCGCGCAATAGTTCCCGCGTCGCGGCGCTATACACTCGTCTATCTGATACGCGCTTATTTAAATGTACCCTACGGCACAGAGAATACAGTTCCGGTTTGATTAAACAAATGCACCGCATTAACCGGCCAAGTGCACGCGTCGCCGCCGCGCCGCCGCGCCGCCAGTAGATACGAACGTCGCGACCGTTTAGTTTGGCCGCGCAATAGTTCCCGCGTCGCGGCGCTATACACTCGTCTATCTGATACGCGCTTATTTAAATGTACCCTACGGCACAGAGAATACAGTTCCGGTTTGATTAAACAAATGCACCGCATTAACCGGCCAAGTGCACGCGTCGCCGCCGCGCCGCCGCGCCGCCAGTAGATACGAACGTCGCGACCGTTTAGTTTGGCCGCGCAATAGTTCCCGCGTCGCGGCGCTATACACTCGTCTATCTGATACGCGCTTATTTAAATGTACCCTACGGCACAGAGAATACAGTTCCGGTTTGATTAAACAAATGCACCGCATTAACCGGCCAAGTGCACGCGTCGCCGCCGCGCCGCCGCGCCGCCAGTAGATACGAACGTCGCGACCGTTTAGTTTGGCCGCGCAATAGTTCCCGCGTCGCGGCGCTATACACTCGTCTATCTGATACGCGCTTATTTAAATGTACCCTACGGCACAGAGAATACAGTTCCGGTTTGATTAAACAAATGCACCGCATTAACCGGCCAAGTGCACGCGATATATTTACAAGACCTAAACTTCACAGTCCCCATATCGGTGACCATATTTTGGCTGCAAAAAAGACCATAAAATACGTTATAGAGAATACAGTTCCAATTTGTTTGTAGATTTCTTACCTTCATCAAAACATTGCTCTCCTTCTTGTTTCCGATGTTCCCCCAACCCGCAATGATCCTCTCCGCGTTGATCTGAAGTCCAGGAAGATGGAGGCAGGCCGGACGTATGAACTCGGAGAAGACAATCCTGAAACGTGTTGGTCGCGATAAAACGTAACATATTAAATCTCGTTACGGCAATAATTTCAAAAGCTGCAGCGCCCTTCAAATCGGTGCGCAGCAATGTGCTAGTTAAGATGTTTACACTGCACCGTCGCATGGGTAATAAGAAATTCCACCTCACCTCGTGCTCATCTTGATAAGTGCGATGTCGTTTTTCTTCGTGGTAGCGTTGTACGACGGATATTTCACCAACTCCTGTACGTTGTACAATAAACCGGTCCGGATATCCGATTTATCGATCGTGCCCAACAAAGCATACTTCACTTCGCCGCTGAAATGTTTTTATTAACTTATAATAATACGGCGAGACGAGCGGCACGGGCACTTGATTTCAAGTGATACGCCTGCCCACGATAACTTGGCGTTTGTTAGGATAGTTTACACTGCACCGTATTGTGCTCGTCGCAAAAAATATAAAACGTTGAAGCTTGTTGCCCTTGTAATCTCATAGCTACAGCGCCCTTCAAACCGGAACACCGTTATGTTTGTACATATCTGTTTGGCTGGTGCAATAGCCGCTGCGCTGGTATCCAAACGGTCTGCAGCAACAGAAACTTACCACAGGTGGAATGGTGGTCCCTTGACTTGGCAATGACACCTCGGACCTCTGAAGAACAGAGTGATCGAGGAAAGTCACTGGAGGTGGGTAGTGTGCTATTGACTGGAGTATATTTTGGGAAAGTCATGTGCTCAGCAGTGGGCAATCTATTTCTTGTTTAGATAGTGGTCCGACGACCTGGTGAAGGTTTCGCGTCTCCGCTTCCGGTAAGAGTCAATCAGCACTAGAGTGATTTGGTGAAGGTAGAAGAAAATTATTTTACACTGCCAAAGTATCGCAGGGATTGGGATAGGTCCGCGCCCACGAGTGGGCATCTATCGGCTTGTGATGATAAGTTTACTTTTACTTTGGAAGAGGACAGCAATTCTGGACTTTCCTTACTACCGTTCCTATATTGGAATACCAGAGGACTGTTCAGGAGGAGAAATGGACCACGACCTCTGAAGACACGAAGAGATCAGATTATTGTCATATGACAGCCGGTGTGTTCTATGGGAGCACCATCATCATCCATGACTTCGTCAATACCATGCCAATTTGGGCTAAGCGTCGTTCCTTGGAAGAGGGTTGGGTCCAGCGGCGGCTGATGATGGACATATATATACATGGGAGGTGGTGGGAGGTGTGGTCTAGTCTGCGTGGTTTGGATTGGATAATGTCCACTCACTGTTCAATCTGGTACACGGCGTGGGATGCGGTCAGGATGAAGTACTCGCTGATGACGGAACCTCCACCAAACCACACGTACTTCTGGCTGTTGGTTTTGTTGAAGGTGCCCAGGACAGCCTGCAACATGGAAGTCAGCAGTATAAATCTTCAATATAATAAATTAATAGTATAACACTTGACAACTAGGTGAGAACCAACTGGATGCTTATCCTGTTGTGATGATCCTCATGTGTGTTACTGGAGAACGGAAGAGAAGAGGGGGCCCTTTAGTTGATAGTAAAACCGTCCTTGCAGCCTGGCCGCAAAGGGCAGCATAAAGCCGCCTCTGCAGTCCCCGGCCGCTCCGGGAGCTCCAGTTATCCAACCGGTGCTGGAACCTGAAGCGGCCGCCTCGGGCCAGCCCTTTACAGCGGTCCGGTCGTGTGGGTTCCTCTTCGCTTCACCGTGTATCCGTGCCACGGTTACTAAGCCCCTCCGCCACGACAACGCGGGAACCCGCTGAGGGGGGCAACAGTGACTTGCCACCCGGACACGACGACCCAGTTGCTCACCATGTTGTGTATAGTTACCATATGGGGGAACTCCTGCGGTACTGCCGGATCACCGCCCGACACCTTCGGCGTGTCCGTCAGCTCCCTGCACCGGTGCCTCGTGTACCTGCCGGGCCGTTCGGCGATCGCCAGGCACCTGCTCCCGATCCACGAGTATTTGTCACACGCTGTAAAGGCACAAGGCGCATGTAGACGAGGCAAAGAAGAGAGAGAGAAAAGAGAGCGAGACGGATCCAGGGCTCGTGCAAATGGAACAAAGAAGAGAGAAGGGTAAGAGGGAAACGAAGAGTGAATGAGACTAGAGAATCCATCGGTTGATGTTACATGATCTCCCGAAACTGATCTCTATTTAAATATATTTCCAGCTTCATCTGAGTACCGTTTGCAACCAGTTCCATTGTTCTTCATGTGATGGTGGGACGGTCGTCACTCACCGTCCAATATCACCCTCTCGTACGGCAACAGGAAGCGGTCGTCCTGCAGTGTGGGCTTTGGCGGCTTGGGACAGTTGGCCGGCTCGTCTACCTCCAGGTCTGCGAAGTCACTGTCACTGCAGCACTTGATCGGGTATGTGCCATTGAAGCGGCAGTTCTGGAAATGGTGACCGCGGAACAGCATTTTACTATGATTGCCGTATGGCCCATTATTTTGGATGAATGTGAGGCTTGGACTGTTGAAGAAGATCTTAAGAAACGTACTGAAGCACATGTTGTCCAGTAGCTGGACTCGGAGACTGACCAACGTCAGTGTCCTCCAACGAATTGGCCAAAAGCGCAACCTCATCCTGACGGTTAACAAAAGAGAAACCTCCTACTCTGGTCATGTACTCCGTACTCCCTCATCAGCGATGTGATCTTCTGCAGCTGATTATAATGGGTAAAGTTTCTGGATAACTAAAGGTCATGGTTGAGGAACGTCAGGTAATGGACTGGCATATCTGGTGCGTCAAAATTGTTCCGCCGAACTGGAGGCAGAAAGCACTGTAATACGCTGATCACCAACCCCCACTAGCTGGAAAGGCGTTGGTACACTTTTTTTTAGGTGGGGTCTGTCGCACGTCTCCGCAACCCCGTCAACGCCAGCTGCAACGCGTAGCTCACCTCGCGCGGGGGTTGGAGGAGACTCTCCTTTCCACCAGTTCTCAGCGGTACGGCATCGCTTAGTCGCGGTGGGTGGGGACAGCGGCGAGCCGCAATACCGACACTCCTCCCCGCTTGCGACTCCACCTCGGCTGCGAAGGGCAGAACAAACCTGCCCCCGCAGCCCACCGACACACATATGGGTTGAGCTCACGGAACTTATCCGGGGCGGCCGGGTAGGTTCCTCTTACTTTGACCATGGGTTACCAGGTCACGGCTACTCAGCCCCACCGCCACGACAAGGCGGGAACCTGTACGGATGGAATGTTTGACCACTGCTGTTTGGCGCTGCGGTGGTACCCAGATGGTCATCATCAGCAGAGACCTACCACCAGTGAACCTTACGCATAATCTTAGATATACTTACTTTGTCTTTAAACTTCAGATCGATGTAATTTTGGGTGTCTATGAGTGACCGGTTCGAAGGTGTCTCCTCATCCGTCGGCCAAATCGCGCGGGCGGCCGCTGGCACGACGCAGCAGACCACCCTTCTGTCGTCATCATCGAAGAAACAATCCTGGATTAAAGAAACCAAAATTACAATGCCCAACTGGACCGACGGCTCCATTAGAAGACCGCCGGAAGTGAAAGAGAAACAAGAACTACTACCGGTGGTGGTGGGTCTTTGGTACCGGAGAGCGTTCAGGTCGGTACCACCGCAGCGCTCATTGCAGCCGACAGACCCTGGTGTGCAAATATTACTGTGTTCCTGTTTGAAGGGCGTGGTAGCTAGTATCACTGGGACATCTTAAGTCTTAGCGACCAGCACAATGTGGTGCAGTGTATACCATCTTAAGGCATAGGTAGGCGTATCACTTACCATCAGGTGAACGCCGCGCTCGTCTCGTCGCTTCGCAGAACAAATATCAGCCGCCACCACCACGTCTGCCAACGTTAGGGTTGTGTTCGGGACGCTCCTCGCCACCTTCCACGCCATCACCTAATTCCCCGTGAAGTCGTGGTCAACTCTTATTTAATTATATCTTACTGTTACTTTCTTCATCATGAGCACTGAATTCTGGGCGTAGGGGCACTCCATGAACGGTTTACAGACGCCTGCTTCATCCTCGTGCTCACAGCTGTCCCCTGGGAACAGGACGGTCAGTTATATAAGTATACGAGCTGGTCTCCGTTCCACCTGATGGTAAGAGATACGACTGCTATAGTATTTTTTGTTTGTTTGTGGGGGTAATGCCTACGCATACCCGTCCTCGCGGGGGAAAGGACAAGTCATGTCGGACTTCCACCGACTAAAGCACGATGTTCCGCTTCGTCGCTTTATAGTGGGGTTACGGGAACGCTATCACTCACTCCCGCGATCCCGTCAGCGCCGGCTGCACCATGCAGCCCCACCTCGGGAAGGAGGGAAGAAACCCTCCTTTCCACCTCTGTAGGGGCACGCCGGAACACAGCGCGCCCCTCCTCGGCCTCTTGCAATCACCCGAGCAACGGATTCCTCCAAATCCGTCACCCAGAGGCCATGGGAGGCAAGAGAGAAAACTCTCCCGGCTCCCTGCGGCGGATCCGATGTTGGGCCCACCACCATCCGTTAAATGGCCACGGAGGATAGAGAGAGCGGCGCATGGCAATGCCGACACTCTTCCCCCGCGGCTCAATCGGCACCGCTTCGTCGCAGAGGGTACCCTCCCTCCGCGACACCACCTCGGCTGCAAAGGGCAGCGCGACTGCTATAGCGTATTGGGTCCTACTAGAATGTTCGTACAGCAATACATTACGCAAATTGGCTTTAAATAAGACTACTATATTTAGTATAAATTTTTTACTGCTACACAGTAATATTCACAAACCAGAACGCTGTTACTACTGAAACTCAATAACTGCTGGTAGGTGTCTGTTGCTGCAGACCGTCTAGGTAGGAACCACCGCAGTGCCTATTGCAGCCGACAGACAGTACTGTGATCCGGTTTGAAGGACCATCAGCCATTACTAGTGTTAGTGTCTCTGTTGCTACAGACCGTCTAGGTAGGGACCACCGCAGTGCCTATTGCAGCCGACAGACAGTACTGTGATCCGGTTTGAAGGACCATCAGCCATTACTAGTGTTAGTGTCTCTGTTGCTACAGACCGTCTAGGTAGGGACCACCGCAGTGCCTATTGCAGCCGACAGACAGTACTGTGATCCGGTTTGAAGGACCATCAGCCATTACTAGTGTTAGTGTCTCTGTTGCTACAGACCGTCTAGGTAGGGACCACCGCAGTGCCTATTGCAGCCGACAGACAGTACTGTGATCCGGTTTGAAGGACCATCAGCTATTACTAGTGTTAGTGTCTCTGTTGCTGCAGATCGTTTAGGTAGGTACCACCGCAGCGCCTGTTGCAGCCGACAGACAGTACTGTGATCCGGTTTGAAGGACCATCAGCCATTATTAGCGTTAGTGTCTCTGTTGCTACAGACCGTCTAGGTAGGTACCACCGCAGCGCCTATTGCAGCCGACAGACAGTACTGTGATCCGGTTTGAAGGGCGCTGAACGTTCCGCTTGACTATTCAAGTTTATGGCATAACACCGCGTTACCACACCAGAACGCCCTTACTGCGACGCAGTAAAATTAAGCACCGCATTGGCGCGCCCATGTACCGCCATGTGTCCGGATAAAGGCAGCGCTACACTACTGTATCTCAATCGGCCACACGCAACTGGTCGGTACTAAATTAAAAAAAAAAAAAAATAAACACCACGTACCTACATGATCTTGACAGTAGAGGTTGGTGAAGCAAGAGAGAAATATCAGATATATAATGTTGGTCATGTTTCAAGCGATGCGAGGCATGTTCGCGGCGCGGGATCTGGACACGAGGACGCGTGCGGAGCGGCCGGGGGCGCTCCGTGAACAGCGGCCTAATCTGCTGGTGTTATCGGAGGTCAGGCAGCTCGTATCTTGTCTTAATATATATATATATATATGTATGTATATGTATATATGTTCGCGATTAACTGTTAGCGAAATGAACTGAGTAATAATCACGAACACCACATCAGTGCTGCCGTGCTTTGAGAGGAATGGGAGTTCCAGATCATTCTGGTACAGAAAGAATCTCAGCAAGTCTAGGCTTCGGCTAGAGGACTATCAGATCCTTTTCATCCAGAAAGAGGATTCCGTCAAGGATGTAATTTATCACCTCAGTTGTTCAATCTAGTCGGTGACCACATAATGAGAAGGGCTTTGGACAATTGGGAAGGGGGCATCCGCGTTGGTGGCCACTTAATAAACAACCTGCGCTTTGCTCCTCCGAGGCTGAACTCCTGTCCAGAATAGCTGTCATCAGTCAGGAGTATGGTCTGCTGATCAACAGAGCAAAGACCAAACTATTTGTGGATAGAACGGGTACCCTACAGCGAACTTACGACCTTCGCGATTTACAGGTGGTGCAGAAGTTCGTATACCTAGGATCGCAGATCAGTGACGACGGTGATTGCGAACCGGAAGTTATCAGGAGAGGACAAATGTCGAATAATGCTGTAAAGAGATTGGAGCAATTATGGCGGAACAGGGGTATTAGCAACACCAAAAAGAAGCTGATGCAGTCGCTCATATTTTCTGTCTTTCTATATGCTTCTGAAACCTGGACACTAAAAGCGAGTGAGGTCGAGGATTGACGCGTTCGGAATGTGGTGCTGGTGCAGAATGCTGAGGATATCCTGGGCGGAACGTCGCACGAACGAGTCAATCCTCAAACAGCTGAACATAACAACACGGCTCTCAACAATCTGTAGACAGAGAGTCTTCAAATTCTTCGGACACACGGTCAGGGGAGACCCAGACAGTGTGGAGAGACTGATTATTACTGGTTGTGTGGAAGGAAAGAGCGAGGGGGGGTATACTACAAGATGGACACGCATAACTCGGGACGCTACGGGAGCTACCCTGCAATCATCCATCCAAATGGCGCAAGACAGAAATGTCTGGAAAGAAATGGTTGCCAGGGCAACGCACCATAGTCACGTCTCTCAGTCATGAGGTTACGACAAAGAAGAAGTAATAATATAAAACTGTAGATACAAATATAGACGCCGCGGCGGCCCTTAATGTGGCCCTATTGTTGTTGTTGTAACGCGCGCGGGCTTGTTGTTGTCGTTATAGATATTGTGTCCATTGTGAAATAATTCCGTGCGCGGGCGCACGTTGTCGTTGTCATCTTAATTCTGAATAGTTTTTCTTTTTCATACAAAATAAATTTAATATCAATGGCGGATTGCGGTAATGATGAATACGCTGACATTTTCTGTTGTTATGGACTTGGTGATGGAATATCTTTACAAGCACCAATAGATCAGCTACGTTTTCAAAATGGTCACCTAACCAGTCATAGAGTCTTCGCTGCAGCGTATCATCGCGTCAGGGAAACTGGCAGCGTTCAGCAGAGCCGACGTGACGCAGGTAGGCCAAGCATCTACGGTACTGAAGAGGAAAAAGGAATCATAGACCATTTTATTATACACCCGACTACGTCAACCAGGGTCCTGGCAAGATTGTTGGGTTTAACACAATAGAAAGTGTGGTCTCTACCATTACACCGGTCCAGGCCCTGGAGGGAGGAGACCCTGCAAGAAGGTTAGACTTCTGAACATCCTCACGTGATTAGAGGAGGAGCTCATCAGCGAAGATTGTCCGTAAACGTGTGGATGGGCATAATTCATATTTTTTTTTTTTTTTTTGTAGTCTTTTCCCCTGCGTGTTTTGGGTCAGGGCCTTTTACTTTCATTCAGTTACCATCAGTTTTTTGTATTTCTGGTTCATCTACCTTTCCTTCTTTCATCCTTTCATCTTTTATCCTATACTTATCTCATATTATTATTTGCCCAATCTTCTTGCCCAACAATTTAAATGGGAAGACGTACAAAAATATTCTGCGAAATCATATTTTTAATTATCTGGAGGATATACCATTGGAAACCAGAAAAGAAATGGTGTTCCAGCATCACGGTTGTTCCACCCATTTTCGTTTCGGCGTAAGACAGTGGTTAGACACTACCCTCCCTCGGCGATGGATTGTCCACGGCGGGCCAACCCCTCGGCCCGCAAGGTGTCTTGATCTAACACCTTGCGATTATTACTCACGGGGTGCACATGAGATACTTAGTGTACACAACACCAATTACTGCTGAGGATCGTGACCAGGCACAAACAGTCTCCATTAAGTGCGGTCATATGCAGAGTGGACCGCACGGTGTATACTGCCACCCACCGCCTCCATCAATGTGGTAGGGGTTCTTCCCCGAGCACGTCTGCCTTCTAGTCTCCCGAAAGACAGCCCAATGGAGAACGCCTGATGTACCCAAAAAAGTTGAGAGCTCTTTGTTGGCATATTGAGGAGAGCCTAGTGGTTATTTTGAGTTCTTTTAGGATGGATCAATTTTCCCTTTCGGTTGTCCATGGTACATGGAGAAGTTTTCGCAGCCACCACATTTCCAAAACATCAATCCTTTCCTTATCGCGCTTTCTCGTACTCCACGTTCCGGGATCATACAAGAACACCTAAATGACAAGATAGTAAGCGACGAGGAGCTTAACCATCTGATCTTTCCTATCCAGAACTATGGGATTCTGAGATACCGTGGGCACGTCTTCTACAGCACCGATTCGACCAGATAGGCTCAGCAACTTCGTAGATTCGTAGACACGGCGTAGAGTGATTGATAGTAGACAGTGGGCTAGACTTGGTGTTTGCCTGGGTCGGATGTAATCGTATTGCGACTTCATTGCGGCCTCCAGTTTGAGGAATTCCGGAAGAAGTTCCATACGAGGTCTCTTCACAGTGTTCCTCTCCCTCTCATACGCGAAGCATGTCCAACGGGATCGAAATATAGTCGGAAACTTTCCCACGATCTCGTTAGATAGCTCTGGGGATGCATACTCCGGGATGTTGAGCAGCAGCAGTACTTCAAGGCAGTGCCGCACCATACACGGGAAAGCATTTATCGTCCCTTACTGTCTCTTGGGTGGGAATCCTAGGTAAAGCTCTTCCAATAGCTATCTGGGCTAAAACATTGCATTGTGGCCTAGCAAATGCAACCTCGAGAGCGCTGATAACCTGAAGACGGTCAGAGTCAGCCGCCAACATGACTGCCACTGCGTCACGGGCATGTCCGCGCAACGCGGCACCGATTCTTGTTAGGTTCTCCTCTTGTGATTCCGTCGAGCTGGAAGTTTGGTACGGCTCACCTAAAAAAGAGCCAGTCCTTAAGCTGGATGCTGTCAAAAATAGTTAAACTTGAAGTGACCTCAGGAGTATTACGGCATCCTGCGGCAACAGCGGTGTTGGCAACCGCTTGAGCTAATTATAAAGTGTCGTCGTTGCTGTTCAAGATAATATTTTTATTACCTTTGTCGAAACAATGATTAGAATTAAGACGTGTACTCCCCCTAAATGTGGGGGGTGTATGTGTAAATGTATCCTTGGCCGTCATCATTTAATTTGGGTCTGCTCATAAACTGAGTTAAATATTCTCGTGATCACTTGCGGCCGAAACTCTTGAAGCGTTCTTTGAGAACATTGTCATCGTTGTAAGAAGCCGAAAGCCGAACCCCCTAATTATAATCAGGCGCAATGATAGGGGGTTCACCCACCATAAAATGGCCAAGTGTCAGAACTAACTCATGATCCTTGTCGAGTCTAAGGCAAAGGTCGTGGATTAAGACAGGTGTCTATTTGAGCCAATAAAGTAGACATTTGTTCAATATGTTAAAGTAGCTTCACCTATAATCCTTTTAAGAAGAAATTCGACAGATTTTATTCCAGCTTCCCATAATCCTCCAAAATTTGGAGCAGGAGGCGGGATGAAATGCCATGAAGTTCCATTATTTCCTAAATATTTAGCGTATTCTACCCTCAAGTTGTCCTTTTCTGTAATAAACAGTTTAATAAGTTCACGGGCTGCGTCAACGACGTTGGTGGCACTGTCACTCCATATTTGGTGGTAGCGACTGTTCGGGAAACAAAACGTTTGAATGGAGTCATAGATCCCATGGTCGACAAGTCTGATACTGTTTCAAGGTATACTGCGTACCGCGCCAGGTGATACAGGTGAAGGTAGTCGAGGAACGGGTCCGAGTAGATACGCCAGGAAACCAACAGCCAGACACATGTGAAATTCAGCCGTCGGATACACTCCAAGTAGTACAAATCTTTTGTAATCAGGTTGTGGATCCGGGTCCTCGAGCTGGCATGGCGTGCAGCGCTGACATCATCACGAATCTAGTATCGATAGATCCGACCACCGGCCGCCGATACACCGAACATCACTTAAATCTATTGAAGACACCAACATTAGAAGATATCGGTTGTATTGGGAAGAACGGTCGGCTCAGTTTACGTTCAGGAGTGGGTCCTTAGTTTCAATTTCGAGCGAGCTGGTGCGATCTCGTACACCTTGGGACTTCGCACTGACTGCTTCGGATCGTCAGGAGACGGGCATCTGGTGTCTTATAAGATTGTGAGGAAATCTTTTAAGATTAACAAACCCGTCCAACTAGAGCTGACGTCACTCGCGTTATGGACGCGTGCGACGCGCCGCGTACCCAGAACTTCCTGTTAGAATAGTTTCCGTCTATCTGTTAGCTTGTTATTTGCTGGTTGCGGTTTGGCAACGTCGCAATTTTACGTTCCAAGTCACGGAGCGCGCGCGGGGGGGGGGGGCAGAAACATATTTTTCTTTTATTATGACGATACGGGCGGATCGTTGACCTGATAGTGATACGCCTGCGCATAACGTAGCCTTAATGTGTAGAATCACATTGCGCTCGTCTCGCTACATAGGATGTTGTGTCTCGTTACCCCAGTAATTACACCAGCTACGATGCTCTTCAAACCGGATCACGGTAATGTCTGAACAGTACTGTCTGTCGGCTGCAACAGGCGCTGCGGTGGTACCTACCTAGACAGTCTGTAGCAACAGAGACTTACCACCAGTGACAGCTATCGATCCTTCAAACCGGATCACAGTAATGTCTACACAGTTCTGCCTGTCGGCTACTGCAATTACTACTAGTGCAATTACTGGAGTAATGAGACTAATTATCATACGCCTCGGGACGACGAGCGCAGTGTGGTGCAGTATACACCTTAACTAGCGCCGCGATGTTATAAGCAGGCGTATCACTTACCATCAGGTCACCATCTCTCTCCTCTCCTCGCTTTGTAGAATAAAAAAAATATAATTCACAAAGGAGATTCGTATCGATATTCGCCGTTCCAAAAAATGATATCGATACCAGCTCCTCGGTACCGTGACGCCACATCACTAGGAACTTGCCGACCTGACCTGTCCCCGGCTGAATATTATTTATTTATATCATTTATTTAACGGCGACATTTTCCTTGAAGCTCACAAGTTTACTTTTAAGTTAAAGTGAACGCTTGGCCTAACTCCCGACTCCCGAAGGCGGCTCGCATCTGACCGCGTCATCCCATTCCGCCTTCGGACCTTCGGGTCCAAGAGGCAGCTTCTTTATATGAAATAAAGCGCGTAGTATCCCGGGTAGTACTAGGAGACCGAGAGTTGGAGGTGCCGGTCAGAACTAGTTGGTGTGGAACTCATTACTTTCCCTGAGACAGGAACGCTGCTGCTTGGGGGAAAGTGCGGAGAGGTCCAACTTGCCGCCATGGCTGCCGATTTGGCCATTTACACCGACGGCGATCGCATCGTATACCAGGCAGAGCTGCTGGCTTTGTTGGAAGCGTCAGGGACGCGGTCAGCAAGTCAGCCCATTCAGTATTTTAGGAACGTCCTCGAAACTGTTGCAAAACCAGACACACCCTATCTCTTCGCGTTGGGAGTAAAAGAAAATAACATGACAGCAAAAGGGAAGAATTTCAGGTTACATGGGGTGGAAACGCAGTAAGGGGCGCGGGGCATCCCTGAAGAGCAAAAGGAGACCGATGAATGAGGATTGCCACATTTCGACAGCTCAGACTGGGAACTCTTCACGAACGGAATGGGGGGTGCGCACGACGGCTGTAACGGCCTTTTTCCAGACGTAGCATCAGCCTGTCGGACACACCGTCGGCTGGAGCTGGACACGGTTCTGGCTCAAATGTTGACGTGGCATAGGGGATTCGCAGAGTACCTTTACAGGTTTAAACTCACGGAGAGTCACGCGTGGGTCTATGACCTAGTAGAAGGACCAGACCGTAGTGAAAGCACCTCCTGACCTTTATATGGACAGGATCGGGCAGATTGTGAGGTGGAACTGGTAATAAAGATAAATGATGGTATCATCGCTTATCTGATGAGTGTAGACGAAAGTCTTCGCATATTTCCTACATTTGGTAGAGACGAAGAAAGTAATGAAAAGTAATCATCATCAGTCAATAGACGTCCACTGCTGGACATAGGCCTCTCCCAAAGATCTCCTCACATACAGTCTGCATGGCTTCTAGTACCGCTGGGCACCAAGGGCTGTCGTATGTAAGGGTTCAACGGGGGGAGGGGGGATTTGGACCATTTCCCACCACGCCGGTCCAATGCGAGTTGGTGGGAGCCAGAGCCTTGTTTGTTGATTAGCAGGATGCACCGCGAGCAGGTGAGGTTGGCTTGGGTCCCGTGACTTCTTATGCGGGAATCCTTACACCCCCATCAATAAAAGCAAACAAAAGTCTAAATTAAACGAAAAGAAGTACAAATAAAACTAAGTAAAGATAAATAGAGGGACAAGTAAACTGAGAATGGTAAGTAGAACGTGAGAAGCAGGAGACGTGGTGTTGGGAGGACTCCCACAAGGTGGACCGACGATCTGGTGAGGACCGCGGGAATCCATTGGATGCGAGTAGTGCGTGACCTATCGATGTGGAGATCTCTGGGAGAGGCCTATGTCCAGCAGTGGACGTATATCAGTTAATGAAGGTGATGATGATGAAGAAGCATTAGTAATATAATAAGGAATGTAAAACTAGGCTAAAAAACTAATAATGCTGTAAAGGGAGGGAAAATAAATAATTAGGCCAAGTGTGCGATCTTATTGCAAATATCTTGCGGATCTTTACTGGATCGTAACTGATAATCCATGGATGCTGGCTAGAGACCTGTGGACCATGAACCTGATACCACCCTGGGAAAGGTATTCGCCTTCCCAGAAATAGACTAGGTTGCTTAATTTTAGAGTCATAGAATCCTCACCCTCTCTTCGGTTTTCAAACAACCCCACGACGCTCCAGCGAAACCTGCTCAATTCTTCCTTCAGTTCCAGCAGCTTTTCCGCAGTGTGCGTTGCTTATAGGTTGCCAGAGCCAGGGTTGTTTGACGGTTAATCTTCTCCACCCGTCGTTCACACCTATGGTGCCGGCGCCTCGCCAACATGATTGGCATCCGGTCCCGCCGGGCACTTCGATCCTCCACATTGGCCCAGTGCGGGTTGCTGGATGGTAAAAGCCTCTTCTGTTATTCAACAAAGTCCACCGCCTGCAGGCGAGGTTGACTTGGGCTCCGATAAATGATGGGAGGAATCCTTTACACCCACTTAAGACCCTTGGTGTTGGTAATCTTCGTATACCTTATTACGATCTTTCTCTCTACTTCTATACTACTCTTTGCCATCCTTTGCCATTTTCCGATGGCATGAAATGGTTCTCTTCATATCTTTATTAGAACTAGCAGTATGTCCAGCTCGGATACAAAACCTGTTGGAGAGAACTTGACTCTGGCGTTCCACAAGGCATATCCTCTTTCCACCCTCTATCCACTACCTTGAAAATTTTCACGGAGCCATCTGCAAATGATAATCTTCAGTCAATTGTAACTGATTAAAGCGCTTTAGTATATCCGGTAATCGGATCATTACCAGGCCATGATTCCAGGTCATTCAGGAATGTAAAAAAGTTTAATAATCTACGTTACCTGTTGTTTTTTACCACACGGATCTAATTCAAATTTCCACCTCCATGAAAGACATTGGCCTGCTAATGGATTCCTCGTTTAATTGGAACACGCAGATTATTGAAGTAATTCCCTTCCTCTGCCCCAAAACAAAGATTTTGCCTGTGCAGTCGCTAATTTCCGAAATATGACTACATCTTTGGATACTGCTCTCGCTTTAAATGGTCCACAATTCTGCGAAAGTCTAACTTTAAAATATTACTCATTCTCTTCTCAATTTTAAATGATCCAATAACTTCTTTGTATTTAAAAGAAACTTTCAAATTCTTTCCTTAAACCCATGCGAGGGACTTCCCTTCAGCTACTAATTTGGCAATTATTCCGCAATGGGTATAAAGGGCCATGCACACACGGGATACAGCCAATTTCACATGCTAGTGGTGCATCCTGGTAATCAAATACCGAGGCTCTGGCTCCCACCAACTAGCATTGGGGTAGCGTGGTCGGAAATGGCCCAATTCCCCCATAAGAACCCCTACAAAAGACAGTCTCTAGTTTCCGGGGATACCGCAGGCCATGCTGACTGTGACGGACGTTGGCAATGCGCCGGGACTAGAGGTAGGTACCACCGCAACGCCTATTGTAGCCGACAGACAGTACTGTGCAGACATTACTGAGTTCCGGTTTGAAGGGCGTATAATTACTGGGGTGGCGAGATTCAACATCTTATGTCTCTGTGTGATCAGCGCAGTGTGTACCATTACAGCTAGCGCCGTGTCGTTATGCGCGGGCGTATCACCATCCGGTCAACGTCCCGCTCGTCTAGTCAATTAATGAAATAAAAAGAAATATGTCAAAGATTGGAGAAAGCGACGTCGAATCGGATACGGTAGTTGGTAACACTGAGGATGATGGATAGATGTCAATGTCAACGTCATTTGATTAGTGAGATAAAAAAAAACGTGGGGGGGTAACGGTCACTTTACGGTGGGAGACAACGGCGTACACAAGTGTGGCCGACCTCCGTCCGACCTCGCCGCGCTGCGAGAATGTAATCGATTTCCATCCGAGTCGCGTGCGCATGTTGTTATTTGAATGTGAATTAATTTGTTGCATTATAACCTGTTCAGTGTGTACGCACCATTATTTCTTGACATTCGCGATGTATGAGGATCGCGGAGATGCACAACGTCCATGTTTCACCACGCTGCCTACGTTTTATATATACATGTGTGATGTGGTATTTTAATTAAAACCGTTTGAAGAAATATTCATAAAATATTTTATTTTAATCTTCGTTACAATCGCCTTTTTGTCATTGTTCATCTGGACCGTTCTTCCCCTTCTCCCTCGCACAGTTTTTATCTCGGCCCAAACAGTTACGTTCTTTTCCCACATATATGTATATATATCGGTGCATCAATACTGTCGGGAGTGGTGAGAGATGGTAATACAATCGATTATTGCATCTCTGCACTCTGGCGCAGCTCCGAACGCTAGGACATGTGCATCACAGACGGTGATTGTTTGGAATGCATTGGTTACATCATTACGTGTTAGACAAACTGCATTTTAGACCGATAATTAACACGTGGTGTAATTGTAGTTAATTAATACAGTGTAATTATAAATTGTGCAGCTGTATTATTTCTCTTCGCGCGTTCACCAGTGCTTTGAGACGATGAACGTACTACCTAAAGATTACACCTCTTTTTTTTTGTTTAACGTGGGGGAAAATGCCTACGCATACTGGTTCTCGCGGGGGCAAGGACGGGTTATGTCGGACTTGCACCGACTAAAAGCCCGACTATGTTCCGCCTCATCGCCTGATGGCGGGGTCACGGGAACGCTTTCGCTTGCAACCGCGACCCTGCCGGCGCTGGCTGCTTTCGCAGCCCACCTCGGGAAAAAGGGATGAACACTCCCTTTCTAAGGCGCGCTGCAATATGCGGCGCGCTTCCTCCTCAGCGTCCTGCAGTCGCGCGGGTCGGTATAAGAGGCCATGGGATCCACGGGAAAAAACCTCTCCCGATTCCCTGCGGCGGAGAGATGTTGGGCCCGCCGCTACCCGTTAACGGCCGCGGAGGACAGGGAGTACGGCGCATCGCAATACCGACATTCCTCTTCCCCCGCGGCCCCACCGCCGCCGCATCCCCGGTGCGACACCGCTTAGTCGCAGAGGGTACTCCCTCCGCGACTCCACCTCGGCTGCAAGGGGCAGTATGAAACCGCCCCTCCAGCCGGCCGCTCCGGTGAGTTCCAGTTATCCAACCGGTGCTCGAAGCTGGAGCGGCCGCTACGGCCAGCCTTCACCGCAGGCCGGCCGGGTGGGTTACACTTCACTTCACCGTGTGTCGGTCTACGGTTACCAAGCTCCTCCGCCACGACAACGCGGGAACCCGTTGGGGGGACCTAAAGATGACCTTACCTTTACCTTACCCTGCGCCTTCATATATATGTTGTTGGAATCAATAGGCGCGAGTAATTTTTGAACGGGTTCCTGTACACCTGCACTCCAGGTACCAGACTACTGACGCCTGTACCTAACGTAGTGAGCGGAGCGAAGGTCAAATAAAACGAGCGAAGACACTCTCTCAAGGGTTATATATATATATATGGTTATATCCACCCGTTAGCCCGCAGCATTAGGGGTAGTCACACCTCATTACTAATTATCTTAATTAATTATATTGTTTTGTGTTCACATTAATTATTTGGTTAAAGTTAATTTATGCGAACATATAAAATACATAACATAAAAATATATAAAATCTCATTTCCTAAATAGAAGAGGTACCACCGCAGCGCCTGTTGTAGCCAACAGACAGTACTGTGCGGACATTACTGTGATCCGGTTTGAAGGGCGCTGAAGCTATACTGCTGGTAGCTCTGTTGCTACAGACCGTCCTGCTAGGTATCACCGCAGCGCCTGTTGTAGCCAACAGATAGTACTGTGCGGACATTACTGTGATCCGGTTTGAAGGGCGCTGAAGCTATTACTGCTGGTAGCTCTCTGTTGCTAGAGACCGTCCTGCTAGGTACCACCGCAGCGCCTGTTGTAGCCAACAGACAGTACTGTGCGGACATTACTGTGATCCGGTTTGAAGGGCGCTCAAGCTATTACTGCTGGTAGCTCTGTTGCTACAGACCGTCCTGCTAGGTATCACCGCAGCGCCTGTTGTAGCCAACAGATAGTACTGTGCGGACATTACTGTGATCCGGTTTGAAGGGCGCTGAAGCTATTACTGCTGGTAGCTCTCTGTTGCTAGAGACCGTCCTGCTAGGTACCACCGCAGCGCCTGTTGTAGCCAACAGACAGTACTGTGCGGACATTACTGTGATCCGGTTTGAAGGGCGCTCAAGCTATTACTGCTGGTAGCTCTCTGTTGCTACAGACCGTCCTGCTAGGTATCACCGCAGCGCCTGTTGTAGCCAACAGATAGTACTGTGCGGACATTACTGTGATCCGGTTTGAAGGGCGCTGAAGCTATTACTGCTGGTAGCTCTCTGTTGCTAGAGACCGTCCTGCTAGGTACCACCGCAGCGCCTGTTGTAGCCAACAGACAGTACTGTGCGGACATTACTGTGATCCGGTTTGAAGGGCGCTGAAGCTATTACTGCTGGTAGCTCTCTGTTGCTAGAGACCGTCCTGCTAGGTACCACCGCAGCGCCTGTTGTAGCCAACAGACAGTACTGTGCGGACATTACTGTGATCCGGTTTGAAGGGCGCTGAAGCTATTACTGCTGGTAGCTCTCTGTTGCTAGAGACCGTCCTGCTAGGTACCACCGCAGCGCCTGTTGTAGCCAACAGACAGTACTGTGCGGACATTACTGTGATCCGGTTTGAAGGGCGCTCAAGCTATTACTGCTGGTAGCTCTCTGTTGCTACAGACCGTCCTGCTAGGTACCACCGCAGCGCCTGTTGTAGCCAACAGACAGTACTGTGCGGACATTACTGTGATCCGGTTTGAAGGGCGCTCAAGCTATTACTGCTGGTAGCTCCTGTTGCTACAGACCGTCCTGCTAGGTATCACCGCAGCACCTGTTGCAGCCAACAGACAGTACTGTGCGGACATTACTGTGATCCGGTTTGAAGGGCGCTGAAGTTATTACTGGTAGTAGATGTCCGTTGCTACAACCCGCCTAGATAGGTACCACCGCAACGTCTATTACAGCCGACACACAGTACTGTGTTCCGGTTTGAAGGGCGCTGTAGGCAGTAAAATAACTGGGGTAATGAGACTACGTGTCAAGACGAAGAAGGGAATGGGGTGCTGTGTTATGAGCAGGCGTATCACTTAGAACCGGGTGAACGTCACGCTCTTCTCGTCGCTTCGTGAAATTAAAAAAAAAATAGATTGAGTAGCGAAGGAAGAGTGGACAGATTCAGACAGGTATGAGAAGGGCACGGAAGAAGCGAGTCGCCAGAGCAGCGAAGATCTGTGTCGTGGTTACATTCTGATTTGAAACAGGAAGTATCATGAGGAAGTGGTTCTGACCACACCAGCCGAGAACAGGAAGTAGACACGCGATCACTGGCGAAGGTTGACAATTAATCGTGTGCTGTTATCAATAATTATTCAAAGCGTCGAGACGAGCGGCTCGTTCACCTGATGTCAAGTGATACGTGACTGTGGTACACTGCGCCACGTACTGCTCGTCCACATAACATGCTAATTGCTGTAACCTCATTAATTACAATAGCTACAGCGCCCTTCGAACCGGAAAACAGCTTTTTCGACCACCACCGTTCGACGCATCTCATCACCATACATACAGATTAAAAACGTTAAGAGGAAAATATGCCGCGAAATCTGTTTCGTTTCGACGGTCGCAGATTAATTATACGCAAAAATAATTAGCAATAATAACTAATTATAAAATAACGAGTTATTTATAACGTTAGTTATGACGACAATTATTAAATAGCAATAACGGTGGCGATAATAACATTTATACAAAACAACTCGCACGACAGAACCTGTTCAGCAATTATACGATTTTTGACATGTATACAGGGTGTTATATTTATTACTTTTACACTACAAAGCGACGCGACGAGCGGAATGTTCTCTTGATGGTAAGCGATGCGCTCGCCTATAACGTGACGCCAGTTAGGATGTAATACACTGCACCGCGTCGCAGTCGTCAGTTGAGTTACGATGTTGAGTCACGTTATCGTCGTCGGAGGGCGTTGCGGCTAGTGTAATTACCGAGGTAATGACACTCAACATCTTATGTATCAAGGCGACGATCGCAATGTGGTGCAGTGTACACATCTTAACTTGCTCCATGTTATTAGGCGAACGTCCCGCTTGTCTTGTAGCTTTGGTGAATAAAAAAAAGAGTTTAAATTTTCCTTAATATATTTTCTTGCAAATAAAACGTTTTCTGTTTAAATTCATACTGTATATTCAATTAATAATATTATATTACAAATATATATATATTTTTAACACCATGTATAAGGTTTCCTTTAAAAAACACCGACTACACTCATTGGATTGTAATGGTTTATTCCGCACCAGTCATACTTGGGACAACTCGTTCGCATCTAGCCGCGGTACAAGTATTTTTATATACCACTGTCAGATACTAGGTATCAACATAGTATTTGTATCTGTTTTTATACAAGGGACGATACGATGGTATATACACAACACCGCAGTGCGTTCGTCGTCTAACACTTAACATGTTCAATGCTGTTACCCCAGTTATTGCACTAGGTACAGCGCCATTAGAACCGGAACACAGTAATGTTTGTCGGCTGCAACAGGAGCTGCGGTGGTACCTACTTGACAGTAAGCAGCAGTGAACAGACCTTACTAGTACTAGTACGCGTGTACTCTTTGCCAATAATGGCGCGTAATTTTCACGAAACGAATAAATATCCGAACGTCTCCTCTCGTATTAATAAACGCAATAATATCTAGTATAAAATAATACAACAAAACTATTAAGGTAGTCAAATAAGTGTTTGCGCATGCGCGTGGTGTACATGGAACTAAACACTCGATTGTAATACCTGTCGTAACTAGTATAAAATACTATAACGATATCTTTAAGGTGGTCAAATAGTTGTTTGCGCATGCGCGTGAACTTGAAAATAAATACTCGATATTGATACCTGGTCGCGTGACGCGTCCCGTGTAGCGCAGAGCGTCCTCGGAGGCGTCGCTCGTCGGACGTCGTCGGCGCGCGACCCGGACACGTTGGAACAAGTTCCGGTGACTCGGCGAACATGTGCAAAGTGCGTTTGGTGAAGGTGATGGTGATGGTGATGGTGTTCACCGGGATGTGCTCGGTGTCGTGCGAATATCTGGGGGAGTACGAAGGTCAGATATTACAAGTATTCAATGTGACATCCGTGGTCATCTCGGTACAAATATCACTGTGTAACTCTAAGGACGCTGTAGCTGTGTAGTTTAGGATGCTGTAGTAGTTACCGCGGTAACAGGACTTGGTTTCTTGTGTAGAATTATATTAAATAAATAATAATACGAATAATGGAAGGACCAGTTTGATAATGTCTTACGTTTTCCTCAATTTTTTTTGTTTTACGAAGCGACGTTCGCTTGATGGCAAGTTATACGCCTGCTCACCACTTGACCAGTTAGCGCTCGTCGCCTTAAGACATACGTTAGGTCTCGTTACCCCAGTAATTACAAGTAATTACAGCGTCTTTTACAACACAGTAATATTTGCGTACTACTGTATCGGAGTAATAAACGTGCCTTTCGTGAAAGAGAAGTACTACTAGTTTTTTACTTCATAAATTTACTCTCGTTACCCCAGTAATTACGATAGTTACAAAGCCCTACGAACCGGAATACAGTAATCTGTGCACAGTATTATCTGTCGGCTGTAATAGAAGCTGCAGCAGTACCTATCTTAGACGGTCTCCGGCAATAAAGACCTACCAGCAGTAAGATGTTTGATGATTATTGTGAACTGTCTCTGCATTAGATCGTGACACGTAACTTAAACTTAAACTTAGGAGGATAAGTCTGTGCAAGTTGAGTACGTAAAGTATACAGCAGTAACCCGAGGCCGTGACAGTGCGGTGAGTAAAGCGCGGGTTCGATTCCCGCTGAGCTCGAACATCCAATGAAGAACGTCGCGAAGAAAGTTACATGTTCCAAGACCAGGTTACGTGGACACACTCGCACTTGGACAGCGTGGTGGTCGAGCCGCCTTGACTATCTCCATCTAAGAGATGACTTCCAGTCCCAGGAGGATGGTCACAACATTCTAAACCTGATAGCTTTATGAAGATCTGGCCCAATTTAATCCCATTAGTAATCGTCGCAAACAATTCGAAGGGAATCTTTGGGAGAGGTTTGTGCCCAGCAGTGGACGTCTACGAGCTGATGGTAATGATGACTATGAACCAAAACTTCCACTGAAGAAGCAGAGATTTTCTAGTGAAAGATACCATCAGGTGAATCTTCAAGATCCCTTACTAGTCGACTGATATGAACAAGACCATCGGATAAACGTAGTGCGAATTGATGAGGAGCAGTATTGGAGAGATCTGCTTTGGATTAATTTCCAATTTAGTCGACTCCTACGCCACATCTGTGTGGATAATCTGATCATCCATTTCCAGGTGATTTATGCGATACGGAGCTGCCGGGTGTGGCTGGTGTGTGCAAGCACATTTACCAGTGCGAATACGCCGACTGGTTGGTGAACGTGAAGCAGATTTCACCAGAAGTGAGTAGCTTCCATCATTCCTCGTCTACTGCTGGATAACCAACTGAATGAATCTGATCTTCAGCTCTTTGCGTCCGCTTTCTTCCAGCCGCTCTTCGAGTTCCTTCCGTTTGTAGACTTATACGTGGAATTCTTTCCAAGACTTTCCATCCTCATCAGTTGCTGGCATTCCAGATTTTTGGAGCTACGTCTCCAGCTTTAGTTCACTTTAGTACATCTCCATTTCAGATCTTCCAAGTAAACTAACCTCTCCTCGTGGTTATTCTTTAAGCCCCGTCAGGTCTGACCTGACTCCGACTCATCAAGTCTAAGGTTATCTAGGTACTAACGCGATATCTTTACATACACTTTACTGTGCCATAGATAGTACAAAGGTCGGATTTTACTAGTATAGACATTTATTTTACTTAACATAAGTCGACTTTTTCTGGCTCTAAATAGTATAAACATACATAAGAATCATGGGGTGGTCTCTATTGTTAGTTCTTCTTAAAGCTCCTCTCCAACTACTCAAGGTTGGCGATTCAGCGTGGTGTAGTCCTTTCTGTCTGGTTTGGCGGAACAATTCGGACGCACCAGTTATTCCAGTCCATTCCCTGATCTCCTTCCACCATGACTCTTTCCTTCTCCCAACCTTTCGTTTTCCAGAAACTTTCCCTATTTACTCTCTGTTGCTGAAGAGCATCGGTATATGACTGCAGATCCTCATTCCATCGTTAAACGTAGTATGCGAAGATTACTATGGTACCTCGAAGGTCCAGTTCTTGATAATATTACTGGGGTAATAATACTTGACATCTTATATTTCAAGGATACGAGCACAATGTTGGGCAGTGTCATCTTAACTAGGGCTGTGCTATGGACTGTGTCACTTACCATCAGGTGAAGCTCTCGCTGGTCGCCTCGCTTAAGGTTCTACATGGATTATCTGGTGACGTTACTTGAGTAATGATATTAAATATGTTATTAGATAAATGTACCAGTGTAAAAATCTTAACTAGGGTATTGGTATATCTTGTTATAATCATCGTCATCAGCCTACGGACGTTCACTGCTGGACATAAAACTCGCCCAAAGATCCCCACATAGATCGGTCCTGCGCTCCTCTCATCCAGCGGCTTCCCGCGACCGTCAGTCCTTTTTAGGGGTTCGTTTAGGAGGATTTGTGTGATTTCCCATCACGCTGGGCCAATGCGTGTTGGTGGGAGCCAGAGCCTCGTTTGTTGATTATCAGGGTGCACCAGAAGGTGGTGAGGTTTGCTTGGGTCCTGCGAGTTGTTGTATGGAACATCTTACACTCCATCACAATGTACACACAAAACCTGATCAGATGGGTTTTTTGGGCGAAAACGTTACCATTGACCTGGTAGAAAGCGAATGTCGCGGTGAGGTTTCCAGTTTACAGCATCTTCTTTTACTGTCTCCTCTGCACCACTACTACTAAGAAGAAAATACTAATAATTTCCTAAGGAATTAACCGAATCTTTTAACGCTCTGATCCTTTGCACTGATGCACTGACCACACTTCCGGTGATGACGGTTGAAAACAACAGTTGCCATTATTTATATACAACCGGATGTATATAAGCAAACTACAAAAATTATTAATACCGCGATTTAACCACTACCAAGTTGTCTTTTCCACCGGACGAGAAATAATACTCATACAATAAGTATGGCGTCACGTAGTTACACAGCTGCAAATACAAATTTGTTGCTTGCTTATTGCGCACAGCGCCATCTAGTTTCAACTGGTATAACTACTATAGCTCACTATCATTGCGCGAGCTGTAGACCGCAATTACATCTGGCGTTAATTATTAATTAACAGTGATGCTGGTGGTAAATCTGATCTACGATACTCTGACTCTATTCGTAATCACACCAGGATTTGAAAACATATTACCACCGTCCTTGGCTTGGAATTGAACCGGAGACTTCCGTGTTACGAGAACAGCTGGTGTGATTCTTTAAATTGGCGTTGGTTCCAGATTTGTTCTTCGAATACGACTCACACAATCGTCTGCTGCCCCACAAAACGCTTCCAAACGGGTATCCTCGGGTCCACCTTCATACACACCCTGGACGGTAGACTGTCGAATGGAGATATTGTGAGTAATTCTTTTAATGATTTTTAACAACCTTGAACATAGGAGAGTAGGAAGTAAGAGAGGTGAGATAGGAGAGAGGAACGAGTAGAGAAGAAAGTGGGGAGAGATATAACAGAGGAGAAAGTTAATGCTATTTAATCACCAGGTCGGAGCTGTTCTTATGAGTACATAGACATATATCCGATATGAGGAAACCTCCTCAATATGTTTTCCTTATCCATCAGCTCCAAATCGTTAAGAATCAAACCTTCTGGATAGATGGAAAGGAGAACATATCTTTTAGTCCATCACAAACATTGTTGGTTTTATATTGCGTTCACCCAGGAGTGCCGGTACACTGGGAAGATGCCGCTGATCTGCTGCAAGCGTCCGAAGGTGGAGTTGACGCTGGAGCTGGAGACGAGGTTCTCGCAAAACTTATGCGGCCACGAGGAATTCAGAATTTCAAATGCCTGCAAGGGTAAGTACGCTAAGCACAAAACTCCTGTCTGGGTGCCTCATTAACTGGAGTGTTCCCGGTGGACATGACCATCATCAGTCCGTTGTAGGTGTGGCAATGGTTCTCCAACGTAAGTCTTCCAAGCCTTATTTATATACCATCAGCTCTATCCCTGCCCCTTAGCAGTAGCCCAGACCGAGCAAACGTGATAATTAGGTTGTGCTTTCCAGCATGCAGGCTCTACTCGTACAGCAGACGGCTGACTGCGGTGTGTCCTCAGGAGACATCCATAAAAATCGCTGACGGTGAACCAGCTGATATTCAGGAGTACCCTCACATGGTAAGTTCAGAAGTTCATCGGTGTTAGGTCTCAACTCTGAGACCGCCAACTTCTGCCGTCAAACAGCAGTGTGCAAACATTATCGTGTCTATTGAAGGGCGCTGGATGAAATTACTGCGGTAATGAAACTTACCAACTTACGCCATAGCGACGAGCATAATGTATACAATGTATATATCTTAACTATCGTCACACTACTATGTTCCGGATTGAAGAGCGTCGAAGCTAGTGAAATTACTGCCGGGCAAGGAGACGTGACATCTTATGTCTTAGCGACGAGCACATGATGCAGTGTATATCACATTTTTTTTTTACTTCGTGGTATACCTGTCTACTTGATACGCGCCTTATAATGAACTCTAGATACGCGCCTTATAATGAACTCTAGATACGCGCCTTATAATGAACTCTAGATACGCGCCTTATAATGAACTCTAGATACGCGCCTTATAATGAACTCTAGATACGCGCCTTATAATGAACTCTAGATACGCGCCTTATAATGAACTCTAGATACGCGCCTTATAATGAACTCTAGATACGCGCCTTATAATGAACTCTAGATACGCGCCTTATAATGAACTCTAGATACGCGCCTTATAATGAACTCTAGATACGCGCCTTATAATGAACTCTAGATACGCGCCTTATAATGAACTCTAGATACGCGCCTTATAATGAACTCTAGATACGCGCCTTATAATGAACTCTAGATACGCGCCTTATAATGAACTCTAGATACGCGCCTTATAATGAACTCTAGATACGCGCCTTATAATGAACTCTAGATACGCGCCTTATAATGAACTCTAGATACGCGCCTTATAATGAACTCTAGATACGCCGCCAGTAGATACGAACGTCGCGACCGTTTCGTTTTGCCGCGCAATAGTTCCGCCGGTCGCCGCGGTGACGGCGCGCGTCAGGACGTTGATTGCGTGCGTTGACCTGGTCCGATGATCCGACGGCCATTGCTACTTACCATCAGGTGATTGTTCACCAGCTTCGCTACATAAAGGCGATAATTTTTTGTTAATTTTTGGAATTTTATTTTTACGTGTTTGCTTAACGTTTCAGGTAGTTCTTGGTTGCAGAAATAGAAATAAGAAAAACATAGAAGAGCCGGATATAGTGTGGATCGCCGGCGGTACCCTGATCAGCTACACGTATGTCCTGACTGCGGCCCACGCGCTCTACTCCAACGACTAGTGGGTATCACTAAAATCGTCACTTGGAACTTCTCTTGTACTCGAAGGATAAACTCTTAGACAAATTGGAATCTCTTGAATTCTTCCATGTCCTCATGTTTAAGGGATACTAGTTTAGAAGACCAAGACGTGGAATTCATCACCAAGCTCTTATACTTCGAAGACAGTTCGGTTATTGCGTATTTTTTTTGTAATACCCGCAGTCGGGATAATCGAAGGTAACCCTTGCCGGTTGCAGTAGACTAAGAGTCTGGGGGTAAGAGTTCTACTGGAAATGTACTAGAAGAGTTTTAATGAGTTATGGTTCCTTCTACCTAGAAGGGGGGAGAACGAGAATAGAATCATCAGCTGTTTCGAAGGTCTGCGCATAATTGAAGGGTATATTGTAGTTACCAAGTTGGAAGCTGGAGACCACAGGATCTACTTTCGAGTGAATATTTTATACCTTTTAAGATCCTAAAGCCCTTTGTTCATATTGAATTAACTTAAGGAATCTATGTTCAGCTTATGTTGACATCATTGATGGTGATGATGATGATGGTGGTGATGATGGTGAAGTAATTTCGTAAGATACTTTAGCTATAGATTTAGTTTGTAAAGATTTTTGAGTATTGACTATCATCACTCATTCTCCGTTTAGTAATGGCATGGGAGAATCCGATTGACGTGGACATCTTTGGGGTAGACTTATGCCCAGCAGTGGACGTCTATCAGCTGATGATGATGATGGAAGTGTCAAAGGGGATGTTGTTTGTTACAGTGGGAACGTCGAGTTCGCTTTGCTGGGAGCCACGGACAAGACTGATATTAAAAATGGTATACTCACCAACATCATCTCGTTGGAGCGCTACCCCCTGTACTCCTCCGCCTCCCACGAGCACGACATCGCCCTGGTGCAGCTGGACACCTCGTGAGTAGCAGCTGATGGCGCAAATGATGATGATGATGAAGGCATTTTGGAGTTAGCACTTTGAAATATATTGGAACCGAGCTGATGCAAGAGAGAAGCAATTAGTGGTATAAAGTCTTATGGAGATGAAATTTCTGTCTTCAACCACCGTTGGGGATGTTCGAAGATTGTTTATGAGGGATGAACTGCTCGAAGGGTCTCGCGGAAGTGGTTCTTGAAAGAGACCTTCGGCTCCCATAATCTGATGATGTTGACTCTTAAATCATTGGTTAGGTTTGAATGATGTGCGTTACAGAATACCGATAACCAAGTTCACGAGGCCGGCGTGCCTCCCGGTGCCGAGCTTGATGCCAGAAAAGATACCATCAGCCATGAAGGTGGCCGGCTGGGGAAGGGTCGGGCAGCATCTGAACGCATCCAGGATTTTAAAGAAGGTAGACTACTTTAATAGCCCATAATAAAATAGGGTGCTATAGCCTGCTGAACCGTCCCACTGCTGGGAATTTCCCTATGTGGAGCCCAGGTCTTCTTATCCAACATCCTGCTGGTAGTGTCTCTGTTGCTGCAGACCGTCTAGGTAGGTACCACCGCAGCGTCTGTTGCAGCCGACAGACAGCACTGTGCGAACATTACTGTGTTCCGGTTTGAAGGGCGCTGTAGCTAGTGAAACTACTAGGACATCATATTGTCTCAAGGTGACGAGCTCAATGTGGTGCTGTACCGTATCATTTACTATCATCAGGTGAATTGTCACTATAAAACCCTGACCAAATGCAGGTGTCACATGTCCAGCAGAGCTGGTGCCCGTCATCATCATGGACATGCTGAGTAAGAACCGAACCTGACTTTTCGTGTCTCACGATTCGTACGAACTGTTCGCAGGGTGACATGTACGTGCAGCCTCCAGGGAACTGCATGAAGTCTCTGCAGTCTTCCATGCAGCGGTGGAACTCCTCGATATCGATATGCGCCAAGTCAGACACAGCGGACACCTGCTACGTAAGGCTGACCAATTGTGGAGATTCATCTCCACTGCTTACCCAAAACTATCAGTGTCCACCTCCAGCAGGCAGCAAGGTGGTGGTACGGTTCCGAAGGTTGCGAGGTCTGGATGTTGTGGGGATTACCCACCCATTACCCACCCCTCTGTCAGCACCATATGGAACATTGAAGTATGTATCACCACATCATCACAGATGGTCTTCCCCAGCATGTACTGCTCGCCTTGATTACCACTGCAGAGTAACGTTTACTGTCGAGCAGTAATATGGATGTTATCTGAACGCGATGATGTGGTGGTAACGGACGACGACCCATCCCTGGACTGGTGTTCATTGGACTCGTGGTGTATCTTTTAGGGCGACAGCGGCGGCCCGCTGATGGTGCCGATGGAGAGGAACTCGTTGCTGTGCGGGTTCCTGGTGATGGGCGTGGTGTCCTACGGCAGCGTGTGCGGTCAGGGTCAGCTCGGCGCTTACGTCAACGTGAGCTACTACGATTACTTGCAGTGGATAGTGGGCATCGTTTGGAAGAACAGGTAGTGACTAACGGACGCAGCCCACTGTTGGGCATAACTCTTTACTATCGCTATCGATTTTTTATATATTTTTTTTAATATAAAAATGCATTTTTTTTTTACATATCAACATCCCACTTAATTTTCCCACTGCTGGACTAAGGCTTTCCATATCGATAGCTTTAGCGGCAGTGGGGGGATTTGGGGTATTTCCAACCACGATGATCCAATGCGGTATGGTGGAAGCTAAAGCCTCGTTCATTGATCAGCAGGGTGCACCACGAGCTGGAGCTGGAACCCTTACATCCAATTACACGATTGGGGCATAATCATGAGGAATCGAGGGTATGAGTAGCTTCCGGTTAACGAGTAAGACCATCAGCTCTGGGCCAGCGCCAATCGTACCCCGGGTCTTCGAGTTGTTCCACTGATGAATACCAGTCGTGTTAGCTGTTCGTTATCGTGATCATCATAGCGTGATACATCACACCGCCGCGGTATTTTATTAACGGCGATATGACCGGGCTGTTCAGCTGATGGTAAGTGATACAGCGATGAGTGCTGCTAGTTAGGATGACATACACTGCAGCACATAGTGCTGGCTCAGAATTAATGTCAATTTTCGTTATCAACGGAGACCTACCATAAGTAATATCTATTGGTCCTTCAAACCGGATCACAGTAATGTTCGCACAGTACTGTGTTTCGACTGCAATAGTACCTACCTAGACGGTCTCCGACAACAGACTTACTACCAGTGATAGCTTCAGCACCTTTCAAACCGGATCACAGTACTGTCTGCCGGCTGCAACAGGCGCTGCGGTGGTACCTACCTAGACGGTCTGCTGCAACAGAGACGCTACCACTAGTAATAGCTGAAGGTCCTTCAAACCGGATCACAGTGCTGTCTACCGGCTGCAACAGACGCTGCGGTGGTACCTACCTGGACGGTCTGCAGCAACAGAGACACTACCAGCAGTAATAGCTATAACGCCTTTCAAACCGGATCACAGTACTGTCTGTCGGCTGCAACAGACGCTGCGGTGGTACCTACCTAGACTGTCTGCTGCAACAGAGACCTACCAGCAGTAATAGCTATAACGCCCTTCAAACCGGATCACAGTACTGTCTGTCGGCTGCAACAGGCGCCGCGGTGGTACCTATCTAGACGGTCTGCAGCAACAGAGACCTACCAGCAGTAATAGCTATAACGCCCTTCAAACCGGATCACAGTACTGTCTGTCGGCTGCAACAGGCGCTGCGGTGGTACCCACCTAGACGGTCTGCAGCAACAGAGACCTGCCACCAGTAAAGAGATTGCTGTGTACGTGGAGTACACGGCAAAATAGTGTACGTGGAGTACACTACAACATAGTGTACGTAAGGTACACTACAACATAGTGTATGTGGGGTACACTACAAAGTGGAGATGGGCAGGAAGATAGAGGAAGGAGTCATCGCCTCTCTGATGAGTGAAGACGGAAGTCGCGCCATATTTGTGGAATACGGTAGGGGAGTAATTAGTAATGTAATAAAACGAAATCAGAGTCATTGCGTAGAAAATAAGTTAATTGTAATTAAATATAATAAACAAATAAATAAGCAAAAAAGAAATAAAATAAGGGAAAATAAGAAAAGAAGAAAGAAGAGCGAAGAAGGACGAGCAGCCTGAAATTATGATAAAGGAATGATTGTTTCAGAGACCACCCCCCCCCAGAAATATACGGAAGAGGCGTCTCCACTTCAATCATAGAGGATGAGTGAAAGAAGGAATTGGGATGGAGCAAGAAAGATAAGTAGAGTAAGATAGAAAGGAAGTATGGAAGAGGAGAATGTGGAAAAGCATTAATATAGATGTTAAGTGATTAGTATGACAAGACCCTGACACAAACTACGCAGGCGAAAGCGATAAAAAAAAAAAAAAAAAAAAAAAAAAAAAAAAAAAATATATATATATATATGTGTGTGTGTGTGTATAAAAATGGTAAAAGTGGAGTTCTCATACAAAACGTCATCAAGTCCTCTTTCCATCATAATTAGGTACAGGCTAATTATTATGAAGTACATACTTAATTACCGATGTACTTGGTAACAAGATAATTACTATCACTGTATATACTACGTGGATTCTGTCCGCGTCGTCCGTGATGGTGCATCATCTGCAAGGAGATCGATGGTAAGATGAGAGAAGAACAATGACGCTCTCAAGCTCCAACTGGGACGGAGTACACTGGTTATAGGAACGATCGAGAAACCAATTTATGCTAGTCTCGCTGCGGTAACGAAACGTATTTTAGTGGGGGGTCTACAAATAATTGTTGTTGTAAAACGCTCTAGGATAGGTCGTAGTGAGGGTGTGACGTCACGGCGAATGACGCCGCAGGTCGGATGTGGCTGAGCCATCACCATCGGTGTTTGTGTGGCAGGAGCTGACATAGCGGCTCCGGCACTTCTCGCCGGTGTGGCAGGAGCTGACATATCGGCTCCGGCACTTCTCGCCGGTGTGGCAGGAGCCGATGTATCAGCTCCGGCAATAAGAGTTAAGGCGCTGTATTTGTGAATCGATATTGATTTAATTAAACGCTCCCTTCATCTATTAGAGTATATTTAACTGCGTTGCATTGTGAACATCCTGTATAGTCATACTTTGTTATAAGTTTATCATCTGATATAATATAAACATCCTGTTTGACGCATCGAGTACCAAAAGTGATATCGCTAGCACCCATTTCCGCCGCCAGACAGCAATGTGCAAATATTACTGTGTCCGGTTTGAAGGGCGCTGTAGTCAGTGAAATTACTGCAGTAACGAGACTTGACGTCTTGTGTTCAAGCGACAATTACAATGTGGTACTGTCTATCATCCCCTAACTTGATTCATGTTTCGAATTGAAGGGCGCTGTGGCTGGTGAAATTACTGCGGTAACGAAGCTTCAGACAGTCGTCCTGCATTCTAATATTCACACACTATGTTAAAGTTTATACCGTCTTCCACTACAAGCGCCCTTCAAACCGGAACACTATAATATGAAGCGAGTTAGGATGATAAAGACTGTACCATATTGTAATTGTACCTGGATACAAGATTTGTTATGTCTCGTTACCGCAGTAATTTCACCAGCTACAGCGCCCTTCAAACCGGAACACAGTAATGTTCGCACACTGCTGTTTGGCGGCAGAAAGAACAGCTGTGGTGGTACCTAGACAGTCTCCAGTTAACAATAACACGACTGCGGGTAAAAACTCCAAGCGAATGGGACCAACCCATACTCCTGAACTTCAGACTCTGGGCCTGACGCCGCTGCAGTCACCAACTCTACAACCTTTTCATGGCCTTGGTAATCAGTAACAATGGGACATAGTGTATATATTCCAGGTACACAACAATGATGCAGCGGAGAGGATGAAGGATATATTCAAACTGCCACCACTGTAAATCTAAAGACGGTGGTACCGTTCCATCACCATCACATCACCCTGATGATTCCACTTGACGATCAGATCCCCGATGAACTTCACCATCATTCCAAACACCACTTGATATTTATGTCATTGGTAAAGCGATCACCGATCAGACCACCTTATGCACCAACTCACTCCTAACCTTTTTCTCCTTGTCGTGCCTCTTCGAATGCTGCATCAGCTTACTTCTCGTCAGGAATCGCTTGCTGCATACAAAGCATTTATGAGGTTTATCGCCGATGTGGGTTTTGAAGTGCATCACCAGGTTGTTCTTCTGAGTGAAGCTCTTGGAGCAGATCTCGCACTGGTGGGGCTTGATACCCTTGTGGATCTTCTCGTGTCGGTCCAGGTCCGCCTTTCTGTAGAAAGCAGCACCGCACTCCCCGCAGTGGAAGTTCTTGATTCCCTTGTGGGAAAGAGTGTGGATGCTGAGGTGCCCTGGCTGGGTGTAGGTCTTGCCGCACGTGGTGCACATGTAAGGCCTCTCGCCGCTATGGGTCCTCAGGTGCTTCTTCAACTCATAGCCGGTCTGGAAGGATTTCTGGCATTGGTCGCAAGGTAAAGGCTCCCGTCTCATATTCCGTTTGCGTTTTCTCCTGCAAACCAGATTTATTATTTTATAGCACTCTCATGTCTATGGGTTATTTATCACAACTTGAGGAGTTGCAGCTGGAGCTGAAGTTCTGTTGATAAGTAAGCTCATTTCTTTGAACACATCATTTTATTGATTGAATCTGAAGTTTCTTTAAAAAACCTTCTATTACTTTATGACGGAGAATAATTCCAATAAGACCAGTGGCAGATCCTCAGGCAGCAGAGACCTACCAGCACTGATACTCTCTATCTCTATGTAACATTAATTTTTAACGGTTTACTTAACTAAACCTCCCAGTATTGCCGCCATTACCAATATAATTGTTATACACCACCACCAAGACCCACACACCCTCAGAGCCAGTAGCACAGCCTCAGGGTCCTTAGCATATGACACACCATTAAATATTGTCAACTTAATATACTTATCAAAGGGAACATAGTAGGCGTTGAAATACTGCAAAGGTCTGCATCAGAGCTACATTCAGAATCCATCATTGAGACCATTAACCGACTCACAGCACTCACAATATATAATATAACATAAATATATATAGGAGACAGAGTCAGATCATCATCAGTAAATAGACATCCACATTTGGATATAGGCCTCCCCCAAATATAGTCTACATGGCGTCCAGTACCACTGGGCACTAGCGGGTGTTGTATGTAGGGGTTCAATTGGGGAGGTCTTCGGCCATTTCCCGCCACCCTGATCTAATGCAGGTTGGTGGGAGCCAGAGCCTCGTTGGTTGATTAGCAGGCAGCACCATGAACAGGTGAGGTTGGCTTAGATCTCATGGATTGTTGTGCGGGACCGCTTACACCCCTAGAGTTCAAGGCCTAGAGCCAGGTAAACATAATAAAGTAGGAGTTTAAAGTAAGAAATAATATAAGAAAGAATTTAGAATAGACGAGAATATGCTCCATTGCAGATATATAGGGTGTCCCGAGGCAGATTTAGGATTTGAAATTCGAATATTTTTCTAACGGTTGCGGGGGGGACCGAAGACTGCGGAGGGGTTACAGTTATGGCGCGGCATTTGTGCGGATTGTGTGTCTCTTCTGTCAATGGAATAATTGGACTGTTTGGCTTGAAAATTCTCGTGGAGCAACGGTAACTGTTGATGGTGATGTCTATCCCTGCATTTTTATACCGATATCAAGAGAACATCCATCGAACAGCTCTTACACGTGGTTTCAACAAGATGGCACCACGCCTCACACAGCAAGAGCCACCATGAGCCTCCTTCGCGAGATACACTCGGAATACTCTCAAAAGATTCCACAAGTGTGTATGTTGTGATGGAAACATTTGGACGGATTGATCTTCAAAAAACTAAATCCGCATGTCTCGTTTTTCTTTTTACGACAAACATATGTATATTCTAAAATAATAACATCCTTTAATTTAATTAAGAAATCCTAAATCAGCCACGGGACACCCTGTACAAACATTGGAGTAATGAAATTCAAATTTCATATCTGATGGAAACAGTTTTAAAGCATAATCTATTCGGGACAATCTTTAAATAAAATAACAAAAGTATATATTACTTTTTTATCACCGGTTCCTTCACTTCTTCCTCATCGTCCGATAGTACAATCACTTCACATTTGATCACTACTTCCTCAACAGGAATTTGCTCCATATTGATTTGCCTGAAAGCAAATTCAATATATAAAATTTAAAAAGCTGTCTTCATATTGCTGCCTCAGTGCACGTTAACAACCCTGTGAGATATGGTTTACATATCATCAACCAATAGACATCCACTACTGGACTTTGGCCTCCTCCAAAATTCCCACATTGATTGGATAAGGATCCATATGGGGGGATATGAGAAGTTGAGGATCACATTTGATGGCAGACATTGGGGAAGGCATATATCTAGCAATAGATAAGATAAAAATCTAATAAAGACTGATAATGATGATGATATTAAGAACTAATGAAAAATGAGAACTGTAAGTGGCTCCGCACTTCAATTCACATGTCTCAAGCTAACCTCACCTGGTTGTGGTGCAGCCAGCAAATCAAGAAACAAAGCTATGGCTCCAACCAACCCACATTAGGCTAGAATGGATGATGAGTAATGGCCAATAAACCCCTATATAAACTACAAATTATAGCCCCTGGTGCTGCTGTTGCTTGCAAAACAGGGTGTGATCTTTGGGGGAGGTCTATGTTCAGCAGTTATGAGGTTACGACAAAGAAGAAGAAGAAGATGTTCAGCAGTAGAAATATATCTGCTGATGATTATGATGAATGGAAAATGGATTAACACAACCTCAATTCTACATGTTAAGTGACAATAAAGCAGAACTCTTACAGTACTTATTTTTAAAGCATCTAATTTTCTGTATAAAGCAGCCAGCCAGACGTGATTGGAACAAACCAGTTATTCCTTGTTGTAATATATATTGCCCGAGATGCATTGCTATATTTTTGGAAACCGTTTGTAATAAAAAACATCACAAAAATTTATTTTAATATCATAGCAAAGATAATTTAGTTCAGTTTATGTATTTCATTATATTTAATGCAATTATTATTGTAACTGAAGAAACAGGTATGTTGATATCATGAATTACTCACCGAACAAGTTTTTTTCCCAGTTTTATGTATAACTATTATATTGTATCACATTGTCAAACTGTGTAAATATTTTACTTTATAAAAATAATAACATTTTCCATTTTTTTAATAATGAATAAACTGTATTGATAATAATAATACGGTTTGTTTTTATGTTTGCAGAAGCGTCATATTATGTCCCGCCAATGACAGATAACAAGTTATATATTTTTAGAAGACAAAGATTTTAAAACCATACAGCCAAGTTGTTACAATTTTAAATTATTCTTCCAATATGAAATTACTATAATTGAATAACAAAATATTAAATTTACAATTATTTTTGTTAATTAATTATGCTGTTAAAAGAAATTAATGCTGGTAAATCTCTATTGCTGTAGATCGTCTAAGTGTGTTCCAGTTTCAAGGGCGCTGTAGCTAATAATATTGTAGTAGTAAATTACCCTGGTGACGAGATTCAACATCTTATTTTTCAAGGCGACGAATGCAAATATTAAGTGATGTATTAAAGTTAGAGAAAAAAATTGATTTTTAGTATATTGTGATGAATGTATATGTTTATTTAGTTAAAATGTACACCAACAACATGCAAATCCTTAAATATTTAAAAAATATGTATTATATATATAAAGTAACGACTAAAAAATAAAGCTAATGCTAAACAAAATTAAAATTATAAAGAACTATAAATAAAATAAAAATAATTAATTTAAAAATAAAACTATATATATAAATAAAACTTCTTTAACCTATTTATGTTTTGAAAGTTGGTAGTTAACGAAAATTCGTGCCTCTTTGCATTGTCAACATAAAAAATTCGGTCCTTAGTATTGCCAGAAGAATTTTTATTTATTCAATTAAGATATGAGTGATACTTTCACCTGATGCTAAGTGATGCTCCTGCACATAAGAACGTACCGCCAATTAGAATATTACCTACTGCACACACACACATTGCAGTTATCGACTGAGCCATAAGATGAGTCATTATACTACTTAGATAGTATGTAGCGACAGAGACCTACTACCAGTAATATGTAGTTACAACGCCACTTAAACCGGAATGCAGTAGTGTTTGCACACTGCTGTACGTCGGCTGCAATAGACACTGCGGTGGTACCTACCTACACGGTCTGTAGCAACAGAGACCTGCCAGCAGTACGAAACGCATAAATAAATACGATTGAAAATTGAACCCGACATTTTGTACAGACAGCAGTTCACTTAGCACAGTGTTTGCTGAGTATCCGTGGTATAGTTCCGTTGATATCATGAGTGGGATAAATATATGACAAGCTTTCTCCATTATTTCTCTTAGAATATTTACAGTATTATCTTATAGTATTTATATAAGCAACTGGGTTTATGTTAAAAACAAATAATACTATGTTTTCTTCATAAGCCGTCGCGACGACGGGAGACGATTGTTCACTAACACGAGCAGCGTATGTTTTTGTTGTGTAAACATCCTAAGATTCCTTAAGAATCCTATTCTACACATATTCAATAATGTGTAGCTTATATTCACGTTAACTTATAATGACTTTCGCTTATTATTGTTGTATAAATATTTCAAGCAAATTTTAATATTCCTTCTTATTTGACGGAGTGGCTGTTACCTCATGGTAACTGAAACGCCTGTATATAACGACGTGGCAATAGTTAGCATGATACACACTGCATACTGTAATAGCGTCAGAGCACGTCAAACCGGATCACAGTAATCTCCGCACAGTACTGTCTGTCGGCTGCAATACTCGCTGCGGTGGTACCCACCTAGACGGACTGTAGCAACAGAGACCTGCCAGCAGTAATAGCTTCATCGCCCTTCAAACCGGATCACAGTAATGTCCGCACAGTACTGCCTGTCTGCAGCAATACAACACTGTTCGTGTTTACACTACACGTCACCGGTAGTTACGTATTCGCGTCACGGCCTCGGGCCAGTTTTTAACATTTTTATTGAAAAACTTCGCAATTTGAAAAGTTTTTTTTTCTATTTCGTTATTATAACGTTAATTATATACCATCAGTGGGTGTTTTTCTTACACTATTCGTTTATAAATATGCCCACTTAATATTCCCACGGATGGGGCTGGCCTTCTGCCACAGGAGTAGAAGATATTTATGTATATATATATAGAAAGGTAAGGTCGTTTATTAGCGGTAGGTCCCTGGTATACTACCGCAGCGGTAGACAGTGTGCAAACAATACCGTGTTCCGGTTTGAAGGGCGCTGTAATTGTTGCAATCAGTGCGGTAGCGAGATCCGATATGTTATATCACAAGGTGACTATCGCGATGTGATGCAGTGTATATCATTCTAATCAAACACGACCGTGTTCCGTGTAGGACCAATAGCTGCTACTGCTGGTTGGTCCCTGTTGCCTGAAGCCGTCTAGGTAGGTAACACTGCAGCTCTTATTGCAGTCAGACAGCAGTGCGCCAACTTTACTGTATTCCGGTTTGAAGGGCGCTGTAACTATTGTACTGTGCTATATCATCCTAACTAGGCGGGCGTATCACTTACCATCAGGTGATTGTCCCGCTCGTCTCGTCGCTTCGCAGAATAAAAAAAAAGCACGGCTCTGTTCCGTGAAAGAAATAACTGTAATATCAAAATTTTCGTCACGCGCCCTCTCCCACGGGGTAGGTAAACCCTGTCTCATATAAATAGGGCGCCGGATGGGGCGGATCCACCATTCCGATCGCGGCTGCGTCCCGGCCGCCATCTTGCATCAGCTGTCACACAGCGCCGCGCGAAAACGTTCCGTTGCGCCGCATCAACATGTTTAAGTTCACGGCGATAGTTTCTTTACTGCTTATTGGTAAGTTTTTTTTATTATGGTATAGTTAATTTAAAAAAAAATGTAGGTGTGTCGAAGTGGGGGGTGCGGGGTAGTGAATGATAATGCATGCAGCAATATCAACACTGTATTGATAATGAGCAGAGCAATTTAAAGTATAGAGTAAGTTACTATGCAACAGTATTACGAAGATCCAGAGAGATCCAGTCGATGGATTGAATTGTGTGTATACTCCGTAATGAGTAACCGACCTAAGTATTGTAATTACAAAGACCCAGAGAGATCCAGTCGATGGATAGAATTGTGTGTATACTTCAGATCCAGTCCTTGTGATGATGCTTAGTTCTTCATGGACGTCCACCTGATGGTAAGTGATACGCCCGCCCACAACTATGTGGCCATTAGTTGGGCTGTTATACACTGCATCACATTGCTCTCGTCGTCTTGAGACATAAAATGTTGAGTCTCTTTACCCCAGTTTTTACCTTAGCTATAGCGCCCTTCAAACCGGAACACTGTAATATTTGCGCATTTCCGTCTGCCGTCTGCAATAGGCACCGCGGTGGTAATTGCCTAAATGGTCCTGGGGACCTACCACCAGTAACTGCTAGCAGCGTCTTTCAAACCGGATCACAGTAATGTTTGCACACTGCTATCTGCCGGCTGCGTTATAATGTAGTTATTCTGCATCAGCGTCCTGGTCGCAGGCCGATCCTAGGCGACGTAAGAAGGAGGCTTCTTCGGCGGAGGACCACAGCTCAGGTACCGCCTGGACCTAGGCTCTAAATGTTACATGTCTAGACCTGCATGGTGTATACTTTAGGGCATGCGTAGAATTGTAGGTTTTAGCAAAATCAACTTCTTTTTTTTTTTAACGAAGCGCGGAGATGAGCGGGTCGTTCACCTGATGTTAAGTGATACGCTTACCTATAATACGGCGCTAGTTAGGATGATATACACTGCACCATGCTCGTCGCATTAAGAGAATTTGTTGAGTCTCGTTACCTCGGTAATTACACTAGATACAACGTCCTTCAAGCCGGAACACAGTATCATTTGCACACTGCTGTCTATCGGCTGCATTATCGCAGCGAATATTGTATAGTAGTGCAAATATTATTGTTATCCGGTTTGAAGGACGCTAAAGCTAATACTCCTGGTAGGTTCCTGTTGTCGGAGACCGTCAAGGTAAGTACCACTGCAGCGCCTATACACCCGGTATACAGCAGTATGCAAACGTTACTGTGATCCGGTTTGAAGGGCGCTGAAGCAATCACTACTAGGTCTCTGTTGCTGCAGACCATCTAGGTACGATCGCAGCGACTATTGCAGCTAACAGACAGCAGTGTGCAAACATTACTGTGTTCCGGTTTGAAGGGCGCCGTAGGTTTCAGTTAGGAGATTCGACATCTTATGTTTACGAGCGCGACATGGTGCATTATATATTATCCTGACTAGCGCCACGTTGTTATGAGCACGTGTATCACTTAACATCAGGTGAATGTCTCGCTCGTTTCGTTGTTAAATTAAAAAAAAAAACTAAGTTAATGCCTTTCCTCTCCAAGAGTTTCGGGCTAGTAAGAATAGGAGTAAGGTAAGCCCTGGCTGTCGTAGTAGGCGACTAAAAGGGTTTTGAATGGCATTAATGCCCGGTAAGCGGATCTGGGGTGAACGGGGAGGGTTCTTGGGGGAGTTACGGCGCCCCCCGTTGCCCGCTTATGTGCAGTGCGGAGAAGCACCTGCCTCTTCCGTATCAGATCCCGTGCTCTCTTGCCAAGCACCAAGGACGACCACCGAGGGTCACCACCACCGAGGGTTCGGTGAGTAGAGCTCCCACTTGACCCTGTCCATCAGAAACAGGGTGTTCTTTTAATTACATCGAAACGGTGATCACCTCGCAGGTAACTTGCTGGTCGCCGGCCTGTCCTGCGACTCCTGCGGAAGCGAGTGCGCGGCCGCCTGCGGCACCAGACACTTCCGCTCCTGCTGCTTCAACTACCTGAGGAGGAAACGGGACCCTGATACCTTCAAGGTATGCCTTCTACAAAAATACTTCTTCACCCTCGCAAACGACGCAATAAAGCTGGTATCACCACCGCAGCGGCGAGCAGCAGTGTGCTCCGGTTTGAAGGGCGTTGTAGCTAGTGAAATCGTCTATAGGATTTCATAAAGACACGTCCAATCTCCATGGCCTGGAGGGTAACTGTAACTATTATCACTTAAATATATTTAAAAAAAAAATTATCACTCAAAATTAAGTGTAACCGCGGTCTGTTTAAACTATAGGCAAGGAGTGTAAATGTTTACTTCTTTCGCAGTTTCCAACGCATCGCGTCCACGATCTGAAGATGGGGAGGTACCGCAAAGATCCTCAGGCCGCTGTGCTGGTGGAGGAAATACCGGAACTGTGGATAAACAACATACCATCGAGCCAATACAAATCTTACTACCTAGACGAGAACGCTGAGAGACTGGACTCCACTTACGATCTGTGAACTGTCGGTGATAGCTGGCTGCAATACTGTATATAATCTGTTCTGATAATACCGAATCTGCAAAGATGCGTCGCTTCGTCGAGCTGGTCAGGGTTACGTGGAGCAGGAAACCCCCATACCATCAGTGCTTCACCAAACCCTCTAGGAACTACTACGCACTGATCGAGCATTACCAACCTTACAGCGCAAACAGAACGAATACACAACTACCAACATAATAAATCTAAACGTTATGTTAAAGGATAACTTTTGGCCGGCGCGATACTGATTGTGAAGACAAAGGAAATTTTGTCATGCGGCCTAATTTATAAGAATTTTGCATCTGTGCGGCTGGACAGACGCGAAATTCTTTTTTTTTAATTTAATTAATTAGAATAAATTATTTTAAGATACATAAATGTTTATCGAATTGTTAATAAAAAAAAAAAAATCAATATTTTCTTTGTTCTCCTTAAAGTGTGTTGGTAGTGACAACATGCGTGATACCTAGACAGTCTCCGGCAATAGAGACTTACCAGCGGTGATCTGTCCACAACCCTATATTCAGATTTGGGGTGGTTACCACCCCCTCAACAGTTGGTGTAAAATCTCCGTTAAACACCGACGCTCTGAACCTTCAGAGAAACTTCCAGAAATTATTAATCGAAGACTTGGAATTCAACTGCTTACCTTCTTGCAGAGGTTCAATCAATCATCAACTGCTGGACATAGACTCCCCCCTACAAAGATTTCTATATCGTTTAGTCCTGGTCCGCATCCAACGGCTTCCCGCGACCTTCCTGTAGAGAACGCCGTATTTGTGAGAGGATTTTGGGCCATTTCCCACCACGCCAGCCCAATGCGGGTGGTGCTGGGTTGGGACCGGCGAGTGATTGTACGGGGAGCCCCTACACCCCCTGCAGGAAATCAAAAGGTCTCAAATTCTGTTCCGGAAATAGAACTCAAATCCGAAGCTTTTCCAACTGCTGGAATTATCAGTACAGTCTGCAGACCTTGCTGCAGAGTTTATCATTATCGAGAGGGAGGTTCTCAAAGATGACAATTAATTTGGGCAACTTTTGTATGTACATATAAGTTTTAGAGCGGGGCGGTGTAAGGGCTCCCGCACAACGATTCACAGGATCCAAGCCAACTTCACCAGCTCGTAGTGCAGCCTGCTAATCAACAAACGGGGCCTTGGCTCCCACCAAACCGCATTGGACCAGCGCGGTGGGAAATGGTGCAAATCCCTTCACATGAACCTCTATATACGACAGCACTTAACGCCCGCGCAGTCGCGTAGTCACGCAGTCACACAGTCGTACAATCGCACAGTCGTACAATCGCACAGTCGTACAGTCGTACAATCGCACAGTCGTACAATCGTACAATCGCACAGTCGTACAATCGTACAATCGTACAATCGCACAGTCGTACAATCGTACAATCGTACAATCGCACAGTCGTACAATCGTACAATCGTACAATCGCACAGTCGTACAGTCGCACAGTCGTACAATCGTACAATCGCACAGTCGCGCAGTCGCGTAGTCGCACTGTCGAGCAGTCGCGCAGTCGCACAGTCGCACAGTCGCACAGTCCTGCACGACAACAGCGAACGCACGTTTACTTAACCATCTGTCTCCGCGCTTAGTTGTGTTACCGCTCGCTGTACGGCTGCGCGCGCGTTTCTATTTAACTTAAAAGTCCAATCATCATCGTTGTTGGAGCTATGGGCTTTTTTGCAGCTGAAGTCGGGTCACCAATATGAGGATTATGAAGTGCTCCGGTTTGAAGGGCGCTGAAGCTATCACTGTTGGTAGGTCTCTGTTGCTGCAGACCGTCTAGGTAGATACCACCACAGCGCCTGTTGCAGCCGACAAGCAGTACTGTGCGAACATTATTGTGATCCGGTTTGAAGGACCGATAGACTGAGACCGTTGTAGATAGTGTGGTTACTGGGGTAATGAGCCTTAACATCTTGTGTATGACATCCTGACTAGCGCTACGTTGTTATGGGCGGGCGTGTCACTTACCATCAGGTGAATGTTCTGGTCGAACTCGAACGTGGGTGGCGGGGTGCAAGGGGTCCCACGCAACGACTCACGGAACCCAAGCCTACATCACCAGCTCGTAGTGCGGCCAGCTATCGACTAACGAGGTTCTGGCTCCCACCGACTCGCGTTGGGCCAGCGCGGTGGGAAATGGCCCAAGTCCCACCGACATGAGCACCTACAAACGAAGCCGTTGGATGCGGGCAGCGCTGGACTGATCGTGATGGAGATCTTCGGGGTAGGCAGCGGACTTCCATCGGCTGATGATGATCCACAACTTGGTCAGAATCTTTTTCCATAAGACAGTACATGAATACCAGTATACGAGGACGGAAACTTTTGAGGAGGTCCATATCCAGCAGTGGACGTCTGTCGGTTGATGATGATGATGATGATGAGTCATTGGTATTTCGTAACTTAAAAACTATCGTTTGTGTCGGTGTCTACCCGAGTGTCATTTCCTCTCAACTTGGTAGACTTCCACATTAATACTCCAAGAGTCTCACCTAATACTCCATATGGTCAGAGTTCTGATGTCCAGCAGCTGGTTGCAGGAAGACCAGCGATGGAGTTAGCCAAATTTTGCGATTATCTTAAAAATTGGCTCCAACTGAATTCTTGTCGTCGAAGAGACTGGACCAAGTAAAGTTCTTCTGGGGACAGTCATTCCAGAAATGTATATAGTCAAGCTCACCAGCTCCTGGTGCACCCTGGTAATCAACAGATGCAGCTCTGGCTCCCACGGGACCCGCGTGTATCAGGCCGTCTTCACTTCCAAGAGGAATGGAAGAAAGTATTAGGATGCAGAAAGAAAAAAGAAAAGAAATGTGAAAGCAGAACAGAGGTTGATAGATGAGATGGAAAGAATGATGAGTGTGAGTTGGACCAGAGACTGGTGGTAGATGTATGGCATCTAAAGGTCCTGACTCACCACAAGCAGGAGGAATCAGTTCCAAAGAAAAAGGGCCAGCGTCGTGGGAGACGGTCCAAATCCCCTCGTTGAATCCTTGCCCAGTCGTGTGGGGGGAGTCTTCGGAGGAAGTCTCTCTCCAGCAGCGGAGGTCTACGGGCTGATGATGGTGATTTGGATGAAAGAAGAAAATTGGAATTTTTATCTTATTATATCTTTATTGGTTACAAAGTCCGTGATAATCTAGATGGTTAAGAGTTGCTCCTTATTGATCCTCGAATCCGTAACTTCCTTTCGACGATGTGCTGCTCCACCAAAGATCACGTTCACCAGGAACAGGGTAAGGAGCATCAGCTTCATCAACATCTCCACCAACAGCGTTGGGCGCATTTACCTGGAACAGATAATCGGTCGGTTATTTATTAGTAGCTATATCTTCGTGCACTTCTACTTACGGACCTGATCCGGTGTACAGGATCTTGAATAAATCATTTATTGCGAATGTTAAAATTAGGTTACAATCAGGCTTAATGCTAAAGTGGAATCTCCTTCCGGTCCCAATGTCAAAAGGTTCAGCAGCACCATAGACAACAGAGATGAATCGGGGTTCATATGGGAGGATTTGGGTTATTACCCACCACGCTGGTCCATTGCGGGTTGGTGGGAGCCAGAGCCTCGTCTGTTGAGTAGTAAGCTGCACCACGAGCTGGTGAGGGTTGCTTGGGTCCTTTGAGTTATTGCGCGCGACCCCTTGCACCCTTTTACCCGTTTCTCATACCTCAGTCATGTCCGGTCCTCGCTTCCTCCTCAGATAGTTGAAACAGCAGGTCCTGAAGCGTCTAGTGCCGCAAGCCATCGCGCACTCGCTGCCGCAGGAGCTGCAGGAAAGGCCGGATACTCCGAAGTATCCTGCTGGAAGGAATTGATACGCACTGGTAGTAGTTTCTCCTTACTGGGTTATAGCAATACTGCTGAGGTACGAAGACTTGACGTTCATCACATGTATTTACTGCTGGCAGGTCTCTGTCGGTACAGACCGTCCAGGTAGGCACCGCTGCAGCTTCTATCGCAGCCAACAGACAGTGCTGTGATCCGGTTTGAAGGGTTCTGAAGCTATTACTGCTGACAGATCTCTGTCGGTACAGACCGTCTAGTTAGATACCACCGCAGCGCCTGTTGCCGCCGAGAGGCAGCAGTATGCACACATTACTGTGATCCGGTTAGAAGGGTTCTGAAGCTATTACTGCTGGCAGGTCTCTGTCGGTACAGACCGTCTAGTTAGATACCACCGCAGCGCCTGTTGCCGCCGAGAGGCAGCAGTATGCAAACATTACTGTGTTCCGGTTTGAAGGTCGCTGTCGCTCACTAGCTACACTTAATAAGTGGGGTAAAGAGACTCAACATCTTATATCTCGGGCGACGAGCACAATGTGGTTCAATGTGTAACTGGCGCCACGTTGCCATGGGTAGGCGTATCACTTAACATCAGGTGAACGTCTTACCCTTCTGTCTGTCTCTTCGTCCATCACATTGTTATATGAGATAAACGTTTTCTTTATTGAGACGTTCGGTTCGTTATGAGATCTAAAGAATCTCCTACGAGTCTTTTAGCTGGTGCGGGAAAAATCATATTCTCTCCTTCTATGCATCGACCAGAGACAAAATGGATTCTTCTTGCTTTCATTTAAATTCAATCCCAAACGCACTTTGATTCATTAAGCCTGATTAAGATGAATGGTGAATAGGTTCCCGCATAGCAGTTCATGGGACCCATGCCAAGCTCACCAGCTCGTGGTGCAGCCTGACAGCCGCTCTCGACCAGCGTGGAGGGTTTAGCGGTACTCACGACTGCTGTTTGTGATCCTCCCAACGGTGGTATCTATCTAGACAGCATGTAGCAACAGAGACCTAACCAGCAGCAATATCTAACATGGTCTCCAACGCACTGATTGTTAGTCCATTAAAAAGATGGCCCCCGCTGCTAAACAGTCGAACATAATTAAATTAAATGTATTTAATAATTATAATTACCGATTGCAATAAGGGTGATGATAAATAAAACTTTCCACATATTGGAACTCCTTTGACTGGAACTCGTTTCGGCGCGAGGTTTGACAGACGTCACAAGATGGCGGACGCGCGGCGCTCGCTCGAATGGCGGCGCTCTCCCGCCGCCGCCGCTTTTATATAAAACAACAGTTTACTTTGCATATGGGAGGACAAACAACGGAATACGACTTGGATGATATTGCAAACAAACCACCAGAATATTCTTTAAGTGTTTTCGCTTGTGCGTGCCGTGAGGGCCGACGAAGCCGATCGGTTCCAGCATCAGCTGCACCGTCTGCGGATCTCTGATAAGCGAATCAAGAGTTAAATATTTGATTGTTATACATCGTTATACATTTACTTAATTCAATGAAGCGACGAGACGAGCGGGACGAACGGCTGATGGTAAGTGATACGCCTGCTTGTAACAGCATAGCATTACTTAAGACGATATATACACCACATTGCGCTCCTCGTCTTAAGACACGACTGTAAAGTCTCATTACCCCACTAATTTCACAACCTATAGCGTCCTTCACACAGGAATACAGTAAGTTGGTACCACCGCAGCGCCTATTGCAGCCGATAGACATTACTGTGCAAATATTACTGAGATCCGGTTTAAAGGGCGCTGAGGCTATCACTGCTGGCAGGTCTCTGTTGCTACAGACCGTCTAAGTAGATACCACCGCAGCGCCTGTTGCAGCCGGCAGACAGTAATGTGCAAACATTATTGTGTTCCGGTTTGAATGGCGCTGTAACTAGTGTTATTCTTGGGATAACAAAACTCAACATATAACACGTTTCACGTGATGAATTCAATGAAATGCAGTGTTTATCACCCTAACCAGCGCAATGTGGTTATGGCCAGGCGTATCACTCACCATCAGCTGAACGTCGAGCCGATTTCGTCGCTTCTTAAATTAAAAAAACAATATATCTACCGCTTAAAAAAAAGTTTAAATTAACTTTCATTACACGGAGGTACCTAGCTATAGAGCACGTACTCGTCACCTCATGCACAAGATGTAGAGGCTCGTTATACCAATAATTTCACTAGCTACTAATCCTTCAAACCGGAACAGTAACATTTGCACACTACCGCCTGTGGGTTGCAACAGGCGTCGCGGTGGTACCTGCCTAGGCGGATTCCACCAACGGAGACCTATCACCAGTAATAGCTATTGGTCCTTCAAACCGGATCACAATAATGTCCGCACAGTACTGTATGTTGGCTGCAATAGGCGCTGCGGTGGTATCTACCTGGAACATCTCCGGCAACAGTGACCTACCACTAGTAATAGCTACAGCGCCTTTCAAACCGGATCACAGTAATGTTCGCACAGTACTGTCTGTCGACTGCAATAGGCACTACGGTGGTATCTACCTAGACGGTCTGTAGCAACGAAGACCTAACCACCAGTGTAATAGCTACAGCGCCCTTCAAACCGGATCACAGTAATGTTAGCACACTGCTGCCAAATCTTACCACCAGTATCGATTGTTTCTGCTGAGACGGGCCGATCCACCGAAGGTCGCTGGAAACGTCTGGATGTATACAGCATGGTATTGAGTTACAAGATGCAACACCTGATTGTCTCAAGGCGAAGATCACATTGTGATGCAGTGTATATTATCCTAAAAGGAGTCTAGATTAAAAAAAAATAGACCTTTTCCTCTTCTTAGGCTTCTTTCTTATATCAGGTTAATTATTTGATGCCTTATATCTTCGGCTACCGGCCAGTGAGAGTGTTCGTGTATAGTCCGTTAGATGGCGCCAGGTGTACTATGAAACACGGTATCGTTTGCTGACGGCAATGTGTTGACCATTTCCATCATCGTCATCGGCCGATAGACGTCCACTGCTGGACATAGGCCTCCCCCAAAGATCTCCACATCCATCACCTCCCAACACCAGGTCTGTCAGTACGCGGGCGCCACACGAGGACCTTCCCACCACATCGGCCGTAGGTTTTTCATAGACGTGACCTATAACAGGACAAACATGAGATCTGTTATTACTGTTACTGTTACGCAATAATAATAATAGGTATTACCAATGTCGGTTAATAAATAACAAGTGTTATTGTTTTTTCTCTTCTTAACTCCTCTTTGCATGAGAGGAGAGACGCAAGATGGAGAGATATAACTCATGTTCAAAGTTAAAGGAGAAATGATTAAAAGATCTTAGTATATATTTAGTTAGATAATTAGCTTAGTACTCCACGGAACAGGTTCCCGCGTTGTGGTGGTGGTGGGGCACAGTAGCCGTGGCTTGGTCATCCACCGTGAAGCGAAAAGGGACCTACTCGGCGGCCCGAGGCGGCCGCTCCAGGCGAGTTCAGCTCGGATGTGTGCCGGTGGGCTGCAGGGGCAGGTTTTTACTGCCTTTTACAACCAAGGTGGGGACGGGGAGGGAAAGGGATGTCGATATTGCGATTCATCGTTCTGCCTACCCTCCGTAGGTGCGGTGGGTAGGCAGAACGATGAAGAAGAGTGTCGGTATTGGGTTCCGCAGCTCTCCCTTACCTCCGCGGACGTAGAACAGTTGGCGGCGGAACACAAGACCAGATCCGCCGCAAGGTGTCGTGAGAGTTTTCTCTCTTGGTTCCAATGGCTTCTAGGGAACGGATTCGGAGGGATCCTTTGCTCAGGTGACTACAAGAGGCCGAGGGGAGGGCGCGTTTTATGTTCCGGTGTGTCCTTACAGAAGTAGAAAGAAGAGGTTGTTCCTTACCTAGGTGAGGCTGCATGGTGCAACCGGCTAGCGGGGTCGCAGAGGTATGCACAAGCGTTTCTGTGACCCTGCCAAGCGAAGCCAAGGTGGAACATCGAGGAGGTTTTAGTCGGTGCAAGTCCGACATAACCTGTCCTTGCCCCGCGAGAGCAGGTATGTGAAGGTATTTCTCCAGCGTAAAACAAAAAAAAAAAAATTACTTTATTACCAAATAGAAATAAAAGATGTCATTGGATATTTTTTTTTATTTTTTATGATAATTAATAAAACAATTTTTTTTTTTTAATTTAAACACTTTACTACAAGAACTTTAAAATACCCTTTACATTTGGAATATTTGCACCAGACTGACCCACTCACTGTTGGCCAATGATCAGCACCATCTGTTCTTACATCTTTTGGAGGTGGAGGAGCTGGAGAAGCCTTTTTTCTTTTTGATTGCAGTTCATCCTCAAGGGTGCTAGTGCTTGGACGACCTCGTGTTATTTCTTTACTGGTTCCTTTATTACAAAGAACAAAGGCTAATTAATTTCTCAATTGGTTCATTGTTAAGTAGATTTTTCTTCTAGAGGTTTCTTACCATGGCATTTTTTTTTATAAATTACCCACGCATTTATTACTGCAACATCCAGTAAGTGGAAGATTTTATGGAGTCTGTCATCATCATCATGTCATGATCATTATTGAAAAGTAACAATAGCAAAATTTTTTCAAATTTATTCAACGGCATTGTTGAAGCAATTGGCTCGTCTTCTATTTCGCTACATTTGAGGACCAGTATCATGTAATGCTGGAACATTTCTGCTCTGATCTGTATAAAAGGATGTTATAATACTAGGTGCATCTCGTTTTAGCAACAGTATATACAATGGGTGTGAGCGAGATAGATTAATCAAGTAAATAACAGATAACACGAATTAATTAAGAATTCGCTTTTCAAAGAGGATTTCTTCATATGAAACGACTGAATATATTTTTTGGTTTATTTCAAATAAATACTAGGTGCGTCTCGTTTTAGCTTATGACAATGTTATACAAAAGACAAAGACAAGAATAGTTGTTGAATTTTATTGGCTGTTCTGTTATTTCAAGCTATGTTAGTAACCGGCTGTTATCGGATACTGAAAATGTTGATTGTTTGAATAATTTGAGTGTGGTGAATTATAAATGATATTTATTAACAGGTATAACGACATCGCAAAAACAACTGTTGGCTGTTATCTTCGAATACTTGTGATTTATATATGTTATGATAATATACGCCTCACACTCAGTTTTCATGCAATGTGCCGTGCCCACTGCCAGTCAAGTCTAGCAATCTTTTGGACTATATCGGTGACCTTAGTTCTGAGGATCTCCACATTTCTGATTCGATCGCGCGGAGAATCTCATAAGATTGCGTTAAATATGTCTTAAATTGGATATCTTCGATACAAAAAGTATTGTTAAATGGATCCTATACATCATTAATTAAAGCCTCAAAGTTTAATCGAAAACGGTTCAGCCGTTTCGGAGAATATACAGAACAAAGTGAAGGTATTTTTTTTAAAGTTCCTTCTAAGTAAAAAGCTGTTTTTATATTAATTGTGTAGTAATTAAAATAACCATTACAATTAGTTTTAGTGATCTATCATTGATGTGATGTTGGTGATGATAGCTTCAGTTGGTTCTTTTCATCTAGGAGTAGCTCTCGTGACTCTACCACCACAGCTCTGGATCCTCGATAATCAGTACCGCCCTCTGGATCATCAACATCTCCGAGTCACCGTTTAGGTAGATCTTCGATCTAAAAGAAAATAAACACCTACATTTAATGTCGTGGAGATTTTCTGGTGATTCCATGATGTAAAGCATATGTACTTGAAGGTCATCGCAGCAATCTCCATCGCCAAGTTCACGCTTTTATGTCTTCAAACATAATGGTTGAGATTTGAAGCTAGTAAAATTGCTGCAACTACCACTTGGCTACAGTGTTGAGATGATCTTGATCGTCTGCTTGACAGAAGACCAGCTTTCCAGCAGTGGGAACAATAAGGCTTGTCAATTATTAACTCCTTTTCAGAGCTGTTAATCTCGTGTTGTGTTGCAGTGTAAATGTACTAAGCTCATCATCATCAGCCGATAGACCTTCACCTCTGGACATACGCATGTGTACCAAGTTATTTCTCAATATTACGGGCATATCATACCTGGTGAGGTGGAAATTCTCGTTTCTTCCTAAGGTGATTGAAGCAGCAGATCCTGAAGCGCCTAGTGCCGCAAGCGGAGACACACTCGTTGCCGCACGAACTGCACGTAAGTCCAGCGGCCAGGGTCTGACCTGAAAGCACCAACTTTCAGGTGAAGGCCGAAACAGCGGAGATATAAAGTCGGCTTACAATAGACAGGCGGCAGGCGGTAGATGGGGGTTTTCATCGCCTTCTCAACGACCCTTAGGAGGACAATGGTTGGACGTGGTCTCCGGTCATTGAAGTAATACTCATGAGACTCGTAGGGTCTGCATAAAACAGACCTAGGGACGGACTATCCCAACATAGCGTTTGCGAGGCTGCGGTTATATTCCGAACTGGGGATGCTGTGACCTCTCCAAACGCCACAGGTGACCACCGAATGGGTTTTAGTAAGCAAAAATCTTCATATAACTTTGGCCTCCCCACGAAAGCAGAGTATCGTTTCGAAGATTTCCTCAAAGAAACAAAAAAAATGAAAAGGCAGGCATGAATACACGGGAGGATTCGTACACAGTCCAAAGTCCACAAAATGTCGCTTCAGAACCTTTGTGCAAAGTCAACGTGGAACAGAGACAGATATCTACTATCTCTTTCTTCTTCGTTTCCTTTCCTCGGTGTATCAGTTAACGTGATTAATGTGAGCTCGTTAGGATAAATACACGACTATCATCACCACTGCATTCCTTTCCTATTGCTTATTCATTCATTTTCCCATCTGGAACATTCTCATATTTTTTTATACTTTTTCGTTTTCAGTCAAAGTAATACCAACCTATAAAAGTTACTATAATACCAACCTACAAAAGTTAATATAATACCAACCTACAAAAGTTAATACAATACCAACCTATAAATATCAATACGACTAAAATTAAAAGTTTCCACATGTTAAGAATGTTTTCGTATTCCCGCTTTAATATCTATCACAAGATGGCCGCCCGGATGTTGTAGTGAATGGAGCCGAACCGTTTCTTTTATATACGCGAAATATGTTTGTATTGTTATAATGGAGGGTAAACTGCGATGTTTGTTTTGTCATTTGTGTGTGTATTTTATGTTAGCGAGATGAGAAATACGTTTTATATGAACATCACTTTATTTGGAGTGTCAATCGCCTCTTGGGACGGCGGAGTCGTGTCGCGAGTCTAGTGTCTGCTCTGAGAAATAGTTTAAATGTTAATGCATTAAATTAAATAAATCGTACTGCGTCACACGCGGAAGTGGAATTTAATATTGTGGTTAATTCGTGGGAGAGAGAGATGGATATACTGCGGATGAGGTAAACAAAGAGAAAGAGAGAGATTGGTCGATAACTTTGATATTGAAGTTGGAAAGAACTAATGGAAAGTGTAAAATTAAATATTATACATTTCAATGTTTCTCTCTCTCTCTTTCTCTCTTTATATACTAGAGTGAGAGATATAGCTGTGTATTGGCACATACGGAAAGATGATAATTAATGGTAAAGCTCAAGTAGCAGAGTCATAAATACTTCTTAAACTTGAAATTAGAGAGCATGAGGTCTGTCATCTTATTTTGAATGTTGGGCAATAAAAGAACCAGTTTCTTCTGCTGGTAGGTCTTGGTATATTTTTTTTTTTGTTTTACGTGGGGGAAATGCCTACGCATACTCGTCCTCGCGGGGGCAAGGACGAGTTATGTCGGACTTGCACCGACTAAAACCCTCACGATGTTCCTTCTCATCGCCATGATGACAGGGTCACGGGAACGCGGGTACGCACACAACCGCGACCCTGCCGGCGCTGGCCGCTTACGCGGCCCCACCTCGGGGGGAGGGATGAACCCTCCCAGGGCGCGCCGGAACATGCAGCGCGCCCCCTCCTCGACCTCATGCGTGTGCGGGCGATCGGTTCCCCCGAACCTGTCGCCCAGAGGCCATGGGAGCCACGGGAGAAAACCTCTCCCGGCTCCCCGCGGCGGAGAGATGTTAGGCCCGCCGCTACCTGTTAACGGCCGCGGAGGATGGGGAGAACGGCGCATTGCAATACCGAAACTCCTCTTCCCCCGCGGCCCTACCGCCGCCGCATCGCCGGTGCGACACCGGTTGGCCGCAGAGGGTACTCCCTCCGCGACCCCACCTCGGCTGCGAGGGGCGGTATGAAACCGCCCCTGCAGCCGGCCGCTAGGGCAGCACACAGCCACCTCTGCGGCCCCCGGCCGCTCCGGTGAGCTCCAGTTATCCCAACCGGTGCTCGAACCGGAAGCGGCCGCTTCGGCCAGCCCTTCGCCGCGGGCCGGCCGGATGGGTTCCACTTGGCTTCACCGTGTTGGGCGCCACGGTTACTAAGCCCCTCCGCCACGACAAGGCGAGAACCCGTTGGAGGGGTGGTAGGTCTCGATGCCGGAGACTGTTTAGGTACCACGGCAGCGCTTATTGCAGCCGACAAACAGTACTGTGATCCGGTTTAAAGGACCAATAGCTATTACTGCTAATAGGCTTCTGTTTGTTGGAAACCGTCTAGGTAGCACCCCAGCCTGTTGCAGCTGCTAAACTATCGTGTGCAAACATTACTGTGCGTTTTGAAGCTGTAGTTACTGGAGTAATGAGACTACTTGTTATGTCGCAAGATGACGAGTGCAATGTGGTCCTGTGTATGCTATTCTGACGCTACGTTGTTTTATAATACTAGTCGATTTATACTACTTATTGATAAGAAGCATGATCTAACGTAAAGGCAGTAAAGAACGATGAAGCTATTTTTGCATCATAATTATATATTTTTAATATTCAACTTAAGATTTCGTCTCCGAATTTTAGGACCCCTCGATCAGCTGATGACAATGAATAAAAAAAATAGTTCGAGAGAAGATTTTATTGACGTCTCAAGTCGGAATATACATTAATATATCTTAAAGCTAGTCACCCGGCGCGCGCACACATAGTCGGCAATAAACGAAACAACCACAGATTATATAAAACAACAACAATTCTAAATTAACATCAACGCATTACAACAATTATTGACTTAATTTATAAATAAATCTCCTTATTAAAGTTATCAATTAATAATAGAGAAAATAAAATCGTTTACTCCATTTAATCGATTATAAATTAATTGTAATTGTAAATAATATTCCACCAAATATAAACATGTCAACTTTCTAGATTTTTAAAATTAATCATTAATTTTACTAACCTCTATGTAAATGCATTAGTTTCATATAAACAACAATTATTTGATAAAAAAAACTTGAATGTCACAATTGATCGGTGCGAAAATCGATTAGCTTACAAATGTACGTAATAATAATTACGAACAATTAAATAATATCGATTGTTTCACATAAAGAAATTAAATCGATTAAGCTAAAAATGTTAATAAAATCGATGTCTAGACAATTTTAAATAAAATAGATAGTTTAATGGAATAAAATAAAATCGATTGATTCACAAAATGAAATTAAATCGATTATTTCACAAAATAAAATTAAATCTATTGTTTCACAAAATTAAATATATAGATCGTTTCACAAAATTATATAAAATCGATTGGTTCACAAATCGAATGAAATCACATCGATTTTACAAAATTAAATAAAATAGATCTACGCGCAAATACAGATGATATATATATATATAATTTAGTATCTGTATTATGAAAACAAATATTATTATTTTATTTTATATTATATTTTTTTATACAAAATTTTGTGTACGTCAATATAAATAAACAGCCAGTCGTGTACATTTTCTAAGTATATCCGCGAGCGCGGGAAAGAGACAGCGTCATACATTTAACTCATTTCATTAATCGATTTCCTTGTATGGGGACAGTTGGTGTTGCTAGCGATTTTACAGATTGTAGGTCTCCCTCTGCTTCCTTCTCGCGATTTCTGCGCTCGCCTCCTGGATTGCCTCCCAGAGCTTCGCTTCGGACAGGATCTGACGGGAGAGCTCGTCCACGGCGTTATCGGACTCCATCAGGGAGCCGATGGCGTCTTCATCGACGTACTGCAATCGGAGAGAACTCGTCACCAGAACATGGAACAATTACTTGGTGACGAAAGATACCACAGTGATGGTAAGTCTTTCGAATACACTTACCTAATAATAATCTGGTTGCTAGTTATATTTATACACAATGACAGCTTTGGTAATGTTTCATTACTACAGTAATTTGACAGTAATTAGTACACTACTACTATTTTTAGTAACCGGCCGAAGCGACGCGATGACTGAGGCCATTCTCTTGATGGTAATACGCCTGATAACGTGGCGCTGGTTAGGATGACGTACACTGCACCGTATTATGATCGCTAGTATACAATAAGTCTGTGTCTCGTTACCGCAGTAATTTCATGATTATTTCTACACTGTTGTTCGGAAGCAAGTGTAGGAGGCGCGATGGTACCTAGACGGTAACAACAGACCTACCACCAGTATTTTACTGTCGTATTATTTTTATTACATTCTGATAATTTATTAGGTATAAAAAAAATGTATACTACACCTGAACATATTTAAATCGTGAACCAAGTATATACCTAGTACAGGTACTTAGTATCTGTGTACTAGGTATGTAAAAATAAATAATAACTTAATGTATTGTACATGTACCTGAACATATTTAACCGTGAACCTTGTATATACCTAGTACAGATACTTAATATGTATGTACTAGTTAAGTAAAAATACATATTAACCTAATATATTGCACCTGTATCTCACCATATTTAAATCGTGAACCTAGTATATACTTACTATAGATTAGTACTAGGCATGTACTAGTATGCAAATAGTTGGTATTAACCTAATCTGTACACATTGAAACTGAACCTAGTACACACCTAGTACGGATACGTAGTAGGTTTTGCATTTAAATGTACTAGTTCCTACATTGTTATATACCTGCTTGGGGCGCAACTCTTGGACCGGCATTCCGGGGGCGTACTGGGATCGCTTCCTTCCGCACCCTGGAAACGTGGAACAGTTTTAAATAACAGCGCCTTCTCTTACTATTTTAACCATCAAAGGCCCCCCACTTTAGGTAGTTCGTGCGAGAGCTAGGTTACCTGTGAAGGCGTTGCAGAATGGTCTCTTCTTCGGCGCCATGATGACGTCATCGCCCAGCCTCGAATCGAAGGTGCGCGGCATCTACAACGAACAGCCATTATCGAAGACTACACTCGATGTTGAGTGATGGTGAACAACCATCAATTACCACATAATATATCCATTACATTAATCCGAATAGTAATGTACAAACATAACCGTGTCCGGGTTCGAAGGACCCTGTACCTGACTAAATTACTGCGGTAACCTCATCATCATCCTAACTAGCGCCACGTTGACAGGGGCATCACTTATTATCAGGTGAAAATCTCGCTCGTTCTGCCGTTGCATCTAACAGAGATGTAGTGTATATTATACTATTTAGCGTTATATTATCAGAGTATTGCTTACCACCAGGTGATAACCTAACCTGCTTCATCATCATCATCCTTAGCTGATACACGTCCATTGCTGGACATACGCCTCTTTTAAAGATCCTCACCTCTATCGGTCCTGGGTCCTGGACTACATATGGGGCCGTCGTTTGTAGATTTATATAGAGGGAGGGGGGTAATTTGGATCATTTCCCACCACGCTATCCCAAGGGGGGTTGGTGCACCACGAGCTGTTGAAGTTGGCTTGGGTCTCGGGAGATTTTGTGCGGACCCCTTGTACCCCCTAACTTGCTTGGTTTAATATAATCAGTAGTCTGTAGTCTGTAGGCTTCCTATGGTATAATCAGCGAAACAGGTCTCAGCTTGAGACCTAATTATCTAGATCAAAATTAATTTATCGTCTTACTGATACTTGAAATAATCTTACTACTAACAATATCGCCCGGAGGTAATTAACTAGTAACAGTAAACACTCACAGCGGCCGAATGACAGGAGTCGAGGCACAAAATGGCGACGGCGAGCAGCAGGAATGCGCGGGAGAGAAACAACATGGCGGACGTGATAATCTTCAACAAAATGGCCGACCTGTCAAATCAATATTAAAGTTTTAGTTGTAATTAAATTTTGCTGTATGATATCTGAAGGTAATCATCATCAGCCGATAGACGTCCACAGCTGGACGTAGGCCTCTACCAAAGATCTCCATGGTTGTATGGTTCCATCGTCAGCATCAGCCGATGGCCATTCACTGCTGGATATAGACCTCTACCAAAGGTCTCCATGGTTGTATGGTTCCATCGTCAGCATCAGCCGATGGCCATTCACTGCTGGATATAGACCTCTACCAAAGGTCTCCATGCTTGTATGGGTCCATCATCAGCCGTTAGACGCCAACTACTGGACATAGGCCTTCCCCAAAAATCTCCACATACAGTCAGCATGGCCTCTAGTATCACTGGGCACTAGGGGCCGTCCTATTTAGGGGTTCATAAGGGGAAATTTGGGCCATTACCCACGACGTTGACACAATGCGGATTGGTGGGAGCCACAGCCTCGTTTGTTGATTACCAGGGTGCACGAGCTGGTGAGGTTGGTTTAGGTGTCGTGACGTCTTACACCCTCGGGCGAGGGAAGAGGGTGAAGGTCACATATTTGATTCTGTGTCGGTTGCAAGGTCAATGAACTTCTCGAACGGGAGCTTCACAATTAGTCAGAATAAATGCTCGTGAAATTTAGTCGACTTTTTGTTAAAGAATAAAAAGGGCAAAGGTCGCCGAGTTGTCGTGTACTTCACAATGAGATTAAACGGTAACTTGTTAGACACGATCCAGTTTAACTTACCTTACTTAGTTATCCCTTAACTAAGTTTAACTCGACTTCAGTTAAAGTATTTACTTAAGTATACTTTGTACCCGATATCTGTTACTTAGTATTTGTATAAACTCGATGAACGTATAATATGACGGTCCACTCATTATCCCCTCTCTCGCTCCGGACTAAAGCCATGTCTACGGCGCTGGTCAAGTACTCGGTGGTGGACGAGGAATGGTGATCCAGGTTCCAGGACTCGAACCCACTACCGCACTTTTATTAAAGCAACTAGCCACTGCGCCGTTGAAGCAGTAGTATACTGTGATCCGGTTTGAAGGACGCTGAAGCTATTACTGCTGGCAGGTCTCTTGCTGCAGACCGTCTAGGTGGGTACCACCGCGACGCCTGTTGCAGCCGACAGATAGTACTGTGATCCGGTTTGAAGGACGCTGAAGCTATTATTGCTGGTAGGTCTGTTGCTGCAGACCGTCTAGGTAGGTACCACCACAGCGCCTATTGCAGCCGACAGACAGTACCGAGTGAAAATTACTGTGATCCGGTTTGAAGGGCGCTGTAGCTGTTTCTTGTTGCAGGTATCTCTCGTTACAAACCGTCTAGCTAGCTACCACCGCAGCGCCTATTGAACGCGGCAAATGGTACAGTGCAGATATTACGGTGTTCCGGTTTGAAGGGCGCTGAAACTAGTGTAATTATTGGAGTGAAGATTCAACATGTTATGTCTTACGACGAGCGCGCCACGTTGTTACCGACAGGCGTATCACTCACCATCAGGTGAACGTGCCGCTCGTCCAGTCATTGACCACGCGACCGTCGCGTGACCGTCACCGTCTATGTACCATCAAGTTATCACTCGCAAGTGACGCAAGATTATTCGTACGTATTACAACAATTACACTAAATGATACTCGAAATTGAGTGATGAGCAATTCGGCCGTCGGTGATGGTCAGTAATTGGGGTGGGGCCGGCGGCGGTGGGCGGTGGGCGGTGGGCGGAATTGTACCATAAACAAATATTACTACGATGAAATTTATTTAACAATAGTATTCATAATAAATTAACACCGTTCCCAATTTCATCATCATCATCAGCATAACCATCATCATCATCAGCTGATAGATGTCCACTGCTGGACATAAGCCTTCGATAAAGATCTACAATCAACATGGCCTATTGTACCGCCGGGCACCAAAGGCTGTCGTTTCTTGGAATTCTCATGGGGGGGATTTGGGATTTGCCCCACTACGCTGGCCCAATGAGGGTTGGTGGAAGCCAGAGCCTCGTTTGGTGATTAGCAGGCTGCACCACGAGCTGGTGAGGTTGACTTGGATCCTGCGAGTTGTGTCCCACTCTTACACCCGCATTCCCAATTCAATGCCTTCAAAATAATCGAAAGGCTATTCGTAATCGATTTTGATCTATAACGGTTAATCGATTTTTATTAATAATCGATTAATCGATATTCACCGATTAGCACAGATACAAAATAATGTTTTTTATCTGTGCTCCGTGTGATTTCGCGCGTAACGAGTTTGACAGGTGTCGTTTTGGTTTCGAATGGAACAATGCAGTTTCCGTTTTAAAAAAAAAAAGCATCCCTTATTGCAGCCGACAGACAGCGATGCGCGAACGTTACTGTGATCCGGTTTGAAGGACTAATAGCTATTAATGCTGGTAGATCCTGTTAGAGAGCGTTTATGTGAGTACCAGCGCAGCGCCTATTGCAGCCGACCGACAGTACCGTGCGAATATTACTGTGATCCGGTTTGAAGGGCGCTGAAGGTAATACTGCTGGTAGGTTTCTGTTTGAGATTGTCTAGGTAGGTACCGAACGCAGAGCCTATTGCAGCCGACCGACAATACTGTGATCCGGTTTGACGGGCGCTGAAGCTATTACTGCTGGCAAGGTCTCTTGTGTACCACCTAAATAGTACCATCGCAGCGTCTATTGCAGCCGACCGACAGTACTGTAGGAATATTACTGTGATCCGGTTTGAAGGGCGCCGTAACTAGTGCAATTAGTCGAGTAACGAGACTCGATAACTCATGTCTTACGACGAACGCAATCCGTTGCAGTGTATAACACCCTGGACCAGCGCGTCGTTATGGGCGGGCGTATCACTTACTATAAAGTGAACGCTGCAGAACCCACCAGCAGTAAATCTCTCCATCATAGAGTAGTACCACCGCCTCACACGTCACCTCTGCAGCCAGTCGAACGATATTACTCTGTGCTTCGTTCAAACGGTTTCGATTCCCATTCTTGTTGTGGTGGTGCCGTCTTAACACGTTGCCCGAGCGGGACGTGTAAACACGTCATATCGAGTACGGGTACGACGTATATATACGTCCTTCAAATATACATTGCCTCCTGGAGCGGCTGAGACGTGTAGTTCCATGCGTCATCAGGAAGTGGCGCGAGACGTCCATTTTTTCGGGTTCCGGCGGGGGTAATCGAAAAATATCCTCCTGGGGGGAAGTCAGGGTTATGTGAGATTCTTACTGCAACCCCATCGGTGGTCTGCATCAGTGCATTCGGAGACACAACCGGTGCCCCTTTACACTTCTGAGGAGCAGCTTAAACCAAGCTCCATCGCCGACCCATACGCTGTTCCACTCAGGTCCGCTTGACAAGGGCCCCCACCCCCAAGGCCCGCGGAACTCTTAGACCCTTTCAGCCTGCTTCTACGTCAGGTAGAGCCTACCTTAGTCCTACTACTAGCCGGAGACTACAGGCTGGCACTGACGCGTCCCAGTGCTAGAGCTCGCGCCCGTTGTATCTCGTATCATTAAAAAGGGGGGGGGATTCCCCGGCTAGCGTGGTTACGTTAGCGGGGGTCGCCCTTCCATTTCGGCCGCGGCTGGCTGCCGTATGGCGGACGGCTGTTTGCTTTGTAAATTGCTCCGGTCGTAGTCTGGGAGACAGCAACGAAGTTTTCTTGTTTTTTTTTTTTTTTTTTTTTAATTAAACGACGAGTCGAGCGAGACGTTCACCTGGTAAATGACATTGCGGTCGATGTAAGACATTAAATCTCGTTTTCGCAGTAATTACACTAGCCACAGCGCCGTTCGAACCGGAACACAGCGACTGTGGTAACAGGAGCAGCGGTGGTACCTACCTACAAGATCTGTAGTAAGACCTACCAGCAGTAGAATACGGTAAGTTTACAACGACAAATTGTACGGTCAGCAAAAAAAATCATTGGAATTTTTTTTTTATGAGACGAGCGAGATATCCACTAGATTACGAGTAACACGGTATAAACAAATTTATGCTAGTTAGGACGATATACACTACGCCAAATTATTCTCGCCTGATATCAGCCGATTGTCAGTGATAGGCTCACCTATAACGTTGCGGCGCTAGTTAGAATGATATACACTGCATTACATTGCGTTCGTCGCCTTGCGATATAGGATCTCAAGTCTAGTTACCGCAGTAACTACACTAGCTACAGCGCCATTCAATACAGTAATGTTTGCAAACTACCCTAACTAGTCGCGGCGGTAACTAGTCGCGGCAATAGACCTACCGTTAGTTACATAGGAAAATTATAGTCTAGGAGACGGTAACGATATTATAACAAAAAAAATATTACAACAAATATTAGGTTAGGAAAGGAACACTACTGTTATACGATTCATCAACTATTTAGCTATAGACATCTGATGGTGTAGATACCATCACATTGTCTATCACTAGTACCATGTACCATAAACATTACTATACTTATTTTGAATGCAGTCGTTTCAGGAAACGACAGTGAAATTTTTTTTTCAAGGAAACGAGACGAGAGGATCGTTCACTTGATAGTGAGTGATACGCCCGCTCATAACGTGGCGTAGTTAGGATGATATACACTGCACCATATCGCGCTCGAGACCTTGAAGTAAGATGTTAAGCCTCGTTAGTCTTGTAATTTTACTAGCTACAGCGCCCTTCAAACCGGAACACTTTCGTCTCCCGGCTGACGTAACTGCGTGCCTAGAGTCTCCAGCAGCAGACCTGTCCTCATCGTTATAGACATGATGAAGTATGACGCGGTGGCTCTGTAAAGCAACCGCTTTGGGAAGAGGTCCAGGTTCGATTCCCAATCAATCATCAGCCGATAGACGTCCACGTCCACGCCCACAGCTGAACATAGGGTATTGCTCTGCCCACATCTAGTTGATTCCCAGAGCCTTACACTCGGTATGGTCTCCAGTACCGCTGGGTATTAGGGGCTCGGTTTGTTGGGATTCATATGGAGGGCTTGGGGCCATTTCCCAGCACGCTAGCCCAATGCTGCTTGGTTGGCAGGAGCCATATCCTCGTTTGCTGATCAGCAGGCTGCGCTACGAGCTGGTGAGCCTGACTTGGGTCTCGCGAGCTGTTCGGGAATGCTTACACCCCTTCCCACACAATTCCCACTCGGATCAAACATTTACTAATACCTGCAGTTGACATGTGACGTTGGTTAGTGTTACGGATCAATGGTCTACTCGGCTTATGTTAGAAACCAGATTCCCAGCAGTGGGAATAACAAACAATTTTACTACTACACGCACCACGACCTTACCTAGTTAACGAACCTTAACTATTAATGTAAATAATCCGAGTCCCAGCCGTGGGAACAGCGAAAATGTTTACTACTACAAATCTCACATCTATACGCACTTAACCAACACCGTATTGTCTCTACTATCGCGAGTGAACACCTAGTCCCAGCGGTGGGATGAGCAAAAATTTTTACTACTACACGCCCGAGATAAACTCAAAATTAACCAGCATTGTATTGAATTGACCATCCTCGTGAGAGTCCCGAGTCCCAGTTGTGGGAACAAAACATTTACTACTACACACTTAAGGATTAACCAGTGCTATTTTTAATTGATTATCCATGTGATAATCATCGAGTCCCAGCTGTGGGAAAATTCAGTGGGCTATTTGTTACGTGAAAGAAAATAAATATTTATTGCCCACTATTAAATAACTTAAAACAATTTAAGGCAACAATACTAATATAAAATGGAAACATTCGCTAACACTTAAACATCACGCGATATCAAGTGAGCCCGTTGTACACGAAATCAGCCATCGGTGTACAAGGCGGTGGAGACACTTAACGCTGTTAGGTACCAAAATGAGTACTAAGTTAGGTTAGGTAATACAGAAAGTACTAAAGTGTAGCACTCACCTGTGGGCACGTCGGGGAGCGAATGCAGCTCCGGCGGCCGCGCGGCTTTATATAGAGGCCGCGGGCGGAGCGCGCTCGCGGCACAGCGCCGTGTACGGAGTGGTTGTTGCTACTAATTGTTTTGTATAGGGGGACGTTTACCTGATGGTAATATATATGTCGATAGGATGTTATACACTGCGACATACACTCGTGCAAAAGAAATTTAAATTTTGCTAATAAAAAAAATACTGAAGATCTATGTCAGCAAATTGCGCTCACAGCCTCACACAAGACATTGAGTCCCGTTACATCGGTAATTTGACTAGCTGCAGCGCCTTTCAAACCGGAACACAGTGACGTTTGCACGGTGTTGTCTCTCGACTGCAAACGGCACTGCGGTGTTACCTAGACGGTCTCCGGATACGGAGACCTACCAGCACAGTATTAAATATATAGACAAACATAAAACCAGCGACTCCACTCGTCCCCTGTTCCGATACAACCGCCCGCTGTTCCGTCCGCTTGATGGCTCTCCGCCGAACGTTGGTATGACGAAAAAATATTACCGTTGCTTATAATAATAAAGTTAATTAAATGCAACACTGAGTGGGCAAACGGCTGTACTTGCCCACGCCTACCCACATACCCTCCCCCCACCACCACCACACAGAAACCATGCCAGGGCGCTCGCTATAAGGGCAATCACCATAAACATAAATACAAACGCGTATTGCAGAGGGCTGTAGCCAGTGTAATCACCGCTGTATAGAGAGCTCCTGTTATACATAAGCACGGTGCGGTGTAGTGTACACATCCTAACTAGCGTCGAGTAAAAGAAGTAGAAAGATTAATTTAAGAAGATACGTAGAAAACGTACATACACAAAAAGGCGCCCTTACATACACACAGTCAAACGTACATACTCTTACATGCACACAAAGGCTCTTGTGCATACACAGAGAGGAAACGTACACACTCGTGCATGCACAGAACGGCGCTCGTGCATACACACACAAGCAAACATACACACACACACGCACAAACATCACAAATTAAAAAAAATATCTTACCAATACATACATAAAGTATAAGCCGTACCGAGTCCGCGATAACATCCGTTCAAAACCTATAAAGTTGGTTTTTTTTAAAAAAAAAATATTATAGCTTCCTACTGATGGTAGGTGCTCTTGACGTCACCGCCGGTTCCACATTTGAAATTTCCTTCTAGAATATTCCTCGAATATTCTCAAACAATCCGAAAGCGCCGCCGCCTAAACACACACCCGTTTACATACAATAACGTATAATTTATAATACATCAATAATTGATAACCCCCATTCGGTGGATAAAAGAAAGAAAACAAAATGGCCGCCGTGCTGAAGATCGGCGCGGCGCCTAGGTCTTCAACAAGACGTATATTATTATTACTAGGAAAATACATTTATAATGATACTAATATACATATTTCAAATGTCTCTCTCTCTCTGTTATTTCAACGATAAGTCTCGCCTTCGGATGTATCACGTGATATATGTATTACGTGATGTGATATGTATATAACGTGATGTGATAGGTTTCTACATCTTGAATACAATGTATAATCAGTTCTTAAAATTTTCCAGTAGTCGCACGCTGGCTCTGTGCAGGTTGTTAATAATACTCTTTGAATTTAAACGGAGAGCAAGGTATATGATGGGATACGTTCAATCCCACTGTTGGGATAAGGGACACTTTCTACTACTGATAAGTGTCTTGCTGGAGACCGTCTTCCAGGTACCACTGCAGCGTCTATTGCAACCGAGAGGCAGTAATGTGTAAACATTACCATGTTCCGGTTTGAAGGGCGCTGTAGTTAGTGAAATTATTAGGGTAACGAGGCTTAACATCTTATGTCTCAGGCGTATGAGCGCAATGTATTGCAGATGTATATCAACTTATCCAAACATTATTATTGTCCGGTTCGAAGGGCGCTGTTGCTAATTGATATTACTGGAGTAACTAGGCTTACAACATTTTATGTCTCTGGCAATGAGCGCGATTTGCAATATGTACACCAGCCTGATTAGCGCCTCGTGGTCACTTACCATCAGGTGATCGTCCCGGACGTCTCGACGCTTTGATGAATTAAAAAAAAAAAACTAAGCCCTAAACGTAAATACTTGATTTATTTTAATACGAATCGTAGACAAACAAAAATATCATTTAACAGATTTAAATTTAATACGGGCAACACTCGAACGGTTTCCCAATGTTTTTTTTTTCTTTTTTCCATCCCTCAGATACAACACCAAAAGATCGCCGAAGGTTACGGTAACAGGATACGGAAGCGCTGTAAACTTCCCAACAGAAAGCCGACACTATAGCCGAGATATTCCACGGATACGCGGAACATCGCACAAACCCGAATTCACAAGATGGCGGCGAAAACATCTGATACATTACACAAACGAAATCAAAGAGGGCTTCATTCACGAGAGAACGGGATGGATATATCGCGGAGATGATGGTTAGAGAGAGAGGGAGCGATTGATCGGTAATTCGTTATTGATTGATGTGGGGATATATCAAAAGAAGAGTAAAATAAACAACGAATTTCATGTTTCCCTCTCTGTCTCTCCATATATTTAGAGTGAGACAGAGATAGCTATTTGACTGCTGGTAGTGTCTCTGCTGCTGCAGACCGTCTAGATAAGTACCATCGCAGTACCTATTGCAGCCGACAGACAGTAGCAAGTAGCTAGTGTAATTACTATTCTTTATTTGTTTAACGTGGGGGAAATGCCTGCGCATACCCGTCCTGGCGGGGGCAAGGACAGGTTATGTCGGACTTACACCGACTAAAACCCCCACGATGTTCCGTCTCATCGCCTGATGGTGGGGTTACGGGAACGCTTACGCACCATCCGCAACCACGCTAGCGCTGGCCATTTGCGCAGCCCCTACTCAGGAGGGAGAGTTGATTCTCCCTTTTCACCTCCGTGAGGGCATGCCGGAACATGCAGCTCGCCCCCTCCTCGGCCTCCTGCTGGCGCGCGGGCAACGGATTCCCCCGAACCCGTAGCCCAGAGGCAATAGGAGCCAAGAGGTAAAACTCTCCCGGCTCCCTGCGGCGGTTATTACTGGGGTAACGAGACTCAATACCTCGTCTTAGGCGACGAGGGCAATGCAGTGCAGTGTATACCATCCTAACTAGATGACTTACTATCAGATGAAAGTCTCGCTCGTCTCGTCGCTTCTGATAAACTTCTTCAGAAGATGATAAAATGTATCAAAAGCGATGCGACATTTGTTACAATAAATATCCTGTGACACATGACTACACTCTCACAATCGATGACTACAATTTGTTACACGTAATATTGACTACAACATATTATTTAGTGTTATACGCTTAATTAATTCTTTATTGGATACAAATTTCGCGGGAAATTGTTTTTTTTTTTTTATCAAATTTAACTTCGCTTCGGTCGAGATTAGTAACGATGATGGTGAGATGGAACTATTTTTTTTTTTTTTAATCAAGCGACGTGATGAGCGGGACCTTCACCTGATATTTAGTGATACGCATGCTCGTAACGTGGCGGTGGTTATTAGTAACATAAGATGTCGAGTCGCAATACCTCAGTAATTACATTAGCTACAGCGTCCTTCAAACCGGATCACAGTAATGTCCGCACAGTACTGTCTGTCGGCTGCAACAGGCGCTGCGGTGGTACCTACGTAGACGGTCTGTAGCAACAGAGACACTACCACCATTGATAGTCTCAGCGTCCTTCAAACCGGATCACTGTAATGTCCGCACAGTACTGTGTGTCGGCTGCAATAGGCGCTGCGGTGGTACCTACGTAGACGGTCTGTAGCAACAGAGACACTACCACTATTGATAGTCTCAGCGTCCTTCAAACCGGATCACTGTAATGTCCGCACAGTACTGTGTGTCGGCTGCAATAGGCGCTGCGGTGGTACCTACGTAGACGGTCTGTAGCAACAGAGACACTACCACCATTGATAGTCTCAGCGTCCTTCAAACCGGATCACTGTAATGTCCGCACAGTACTGTGTGTCGGCTGCAATAGGCGCTGCGGTGGTACCTACGTAGACGGTCTGTAGCAACAGAGACACTACCACTATTGATAGTCTCAGCGTCCTTCAAACCGGATCACTGTAATGTCCGCACAGTACTGTGTGTCGGCTGCAATAGGCGCTGCGGTGGTACCTACGTAGACGGTCTGTAGCAACAGAGACACTACCACCATTGATAGTCTCAGCGTCCTTCAAACCGGATCACTGTAATGTCCGCACAGTACTGTGTGTCGGCTGCAATAGGCGCTGCGGTGGTACCTACGTAGACGGTCTGTAGCAACAGAGACACTACCACCATTGATAGTCTCAGCGTCCTTCAAACCGGATCACTGTAATGTCCGCACAGTACTGTGTGTCGGCTGCAATAGGCGCTGCGGTGGTACCTACCTAGACGGTCTGTTGCAACAGAGACACTACCACCATTGATAGTCTCAGCGTCCTTCAAACCGGATCACAGTACTGTCTGTCAGCTACGGTGGTACCTACCTAGACGGTCTGCACCAACAGAAACCTAAAAGCTGTAAACTTATTTAATGTTCCCACTGCTGGGACTAGATGGAGCTAGTTACAATGATACACAATGTGTTAAGTACACTATTACTTAGATAACTTAAGGTCCTTCGCGCCGGATCATGTTAATGTTCCTAACGGTCAACTTTAAATAGTGCACTTTTATTGGTATGTTTGTCCCGATGAGGGCTCGTGAGAGATAACATGATGGAGACGATTCCAAGTTGAGGTTTACTTGAACTGTAACTTGATGATATTAGAAAATAGCACAGGTTAGCTTCACACAGAGACATTGCTTTAGTTAATTAGTTTATTACTGCTGGTAGTGTCTCTGTTGCTGCAGACCGTCTGGGTAGGTACCACCACAGCGACTATTGCAGCCGATACGCAGTACTGTGCGAACATTACGGTGATCCGGTTTGAAGGACGCTGAAGCTATCACTACTGGTGTCTGTTCCTACAGACCCTGTAGCTACACCACCGCAGTGCCTATTGCAGCCGGACAGCACTGCGCAGATTTTACTGTGATCCGGTTTGAAGGGCGTTGCAGCTAGTGTAATCGCAGGGACGTCGATACTTAACATCGTGTTTCAGGCGAGAAGTGCAATGCAGTGCAGTGTATGCCAACGTAACTTGATGACTTACCATCAGGTGAAGGTTTCGCTGTAATGAATTTGTTGGACTTTATTTAAAAAAAAAAAAAATGTTACCTCTGTAAGTAGTTGAAAATATACACTATCATTTGATAGTTTTTTTTTTTTTTTTAATTTCTTAAAAGCGTTTAAAAACAGCTGTTAATATGAATGATCGGAATTGACCTTGGAAGATAGAGACCATTACCAGGTTCTTCTATTCCACATCGCGCAGACCAAGAAGGTACGGATGGTAAGTGATAGAGCCCATAGCATCCTTCAAACCGGAACACTGTAATATCTGCATACTATACGATGGTAATGGTAACCGAACAAATCTACGTACAACGCATGTCTTTATTATCTTTTCATAAAGATTTCATCCTCTACAGTTAGATTACTCTGTGCTATTACATAGTTTTTTTTTTTAAAAAGGTAATAAAGTTAAGAGTTCACCGAACGGCAGAGATAACGCGGCAATTACTTAACTAAGTTATAAGTTGAACAGTTTAACTTGACTACTGCTTAGCTGATCTTGCAATTTGTTTGTACGGTGGAACTCCGAAGGAAAACATCTCTGTTGCTGCAGACCGTCTAGGTGGGTACCACCGCGACGCCTGTTGCAGCCGAGAGACAGTACTGTGATCCGGTTTGAAGGACGCTGAAGTTATTACTGGTGGTAGTGTCTCTGTTGCTGCAGACCGTCTAGGTAGGTACCACCGCGACGCCTGTTGCAGCCGAGAGACAGTACTGTGATCCGGTTTGAAGGACGCTGAAGTTATTACTGGTGGTAGTGTCTCTGTTGCTGCAGACCGTCTAGGTAGGTACCACCGCGACGCCTGTTGCAGCCGAGAGACAGTACTGTGATCCGGTTTGAAGGACGCTGAAGTTATTACTGGTGGTAGTGTCTCTGTTGCTGCAGACCGTCTAGGTAGGTACCACCGCGACGCCTGTTGCAGCCGAGAGACAGTACTGTGATCCGGTTTGAAGGACGCTGAAGTTATTACTGGTGGTAGTGTCTCTGTTGCTGCAGACCGTCTAGGTAGGTACCACCGCGACGCCTGTTGCAGCCGAGAGACAGTACTGTGATCCGGTTTGAAGGACGCTGAAGTTATTACTGGTGGTAGTGTCTCTGTTGCTGCAGACCGTCTAGGTAGGTACCACCGCGACGCCTGTTGCAGCCGAGAGACAGTACTGTGATCCGGTTTGAAGGACGCTGAAGTTATTACTGGTGGTAGTGTCTCTGTTGCTGCAGACCGTCTAGGTAGGTACCACCGCGACGCCTGTTGCAGCCGAGAGACAGTACTGTGATCCGGTTTGAAGGACGCTGAAGTTATTACTGGTGGTAGTGTCTCTGTTGCTGCAGACCGTCTAGGTAGGTACCACCGCGACGCCTGTTGCAGCCGAGAGACAGTACTGTGATCCGGTTTGAAGGACGCTGAAGTTATTACTGGTGGTAGTGTCTCTGTTGCTGCAGACCGTCTAGGTAGGTACCACCGCGACGCCTGTTGCAGCCGAGAGACAGTACTGTGATCCGGTTTGAAGGACGCTGAAGTTATTACTGGTGGTAGTGTCTCTGTTGCTGCAGACCGTCTAGGTAGGTACCACCGCGAGCGCCTGTTGCAGCCGAGAGACAGTACTGTGATCCGGTTTGAAGGACGCTGAAGTTATTACTGGTGGTAGTGTCTCTGTTGCTGCAGACCGTCTAGGTAGGTACCACCGCGAGCGCCTGTTGCAGCCGAGAGACAGTACTGTGATCCGGTTTGAAGGACGCTGAAGTTATTACTGGTGGTAGTGTCTCTGTTGCTGCAGACCGTCTAGGTGGGTACCACCGCGACGCCTGTTGCAGCCGAGAGACAGTACTGTGATCCGGTTTGAAGGACGCTGAAGTTATTACTGGTGGTAGTGTCTCTGTTGCTGCAGACCGTCTAGGTAGGTACCACCGCGAGCGCCTGTTGCAGCCGAGAGACAGTACTGTGATCCGGTTTGAAGGACGCTGAAGTTATTACTGGTGGTAGTGTCTCTGTTGCTGCAGACCGTCTAGGTAGGTACCACCGCGAGCGCCTGTTGCAGCCGAGAGACAGTACTGTGATCCGGTTTGAAGGACGCTGAAGTTATTACTGCTGGTAGTGTCTCTGTTGCTGCAGACCGTCTAGGTAGGTACCACCGCGACGCCTGTTGCAGCCGACAGACAGTACTGTGATCCGGTTTGAAGGACGCTGAAGTTATTACTGCAGGTAGGTCTCTGTTGGTACAGACCGTCTAGGTAGGTACCACCGCGACGCCTGTTGCAGCCGAGAGACAGTACTGTGATCCGGTTTGAAGGACGCTGAAGTTATTACTGGTGGTAGTGTCTCTGTTGCTGCAGACCGTCTAGGTAGGTACCACCGCAGCGCCTATTGCAGCCGAGAGACAGTACTGTGATCCGGTTTGAAGGACGCTGAAGTTATTACTGGTGGTAGTGTCTCTGTTGCTGCAGACCGTCTAGGTAGGTACCACCGCAGCGCCTATTGCAGCCGAGAGACAGTACTGTGATCCGGTTTGAAGGACGCTGAAGTTATTACTGCTGGTAGTGTCTCTGTTGCTACAGACCGTCTATGTGGGTACCACCGCGTCGCCTGTTGCAGCCGAGAGACAGTACTGTGATCCGGTTTGAAGGACGCTGAAGTTATTACTGGTGGTAGTGTCTCTGTTGCTGCAGACCGTCTAGGTAGGTACCACCGCAGCGCCTATTGCAGCCGAGAGACAGTACTGTGATCCGGTTTGAAGGACGCTGAAGTTATTACTGGTGGTAGTGTCTCTGTTGCTGCAGACCGTCTAGGTAGGTACCACCGCAGCGCCTATTGCAGCCGAGAGACAGTACTGTGATCCGGTTTGAAGGACGCTGAAGTTATTACTGCTGGTAGGTCTCTGTTGCTGCAGACCGTCTAGGTAGGTACCACCGCGACGCCTGTTGCAGCCGACAGACAGTACTGTGATCCGGTTTGAAGGACGCTGAAGTTATTACTGCAGGTAGGTCTCTGTTGGTACAGGCCGTCTAGGTAGGTACCACCGCAGCGTCTATTGCAGCCGACACACAGTACTGTGCGAACATTACTGTGATCCGGTTTGAAGGGCGCTGAGGCTATCAATGCTGGTAGGTTTTTGTTGCTGCATTAATAGCTATACAAGCGATACGTCTTACATCTCAGGCGACGAGCGCAATGTAGTAGTGTTAAATATTGAGTATATTTACTCCAGCAATTTCGCTAGCTGCAGCGCCTTTCAAACCGGATCACAGTAATGTTTGCACAGTACTTTCGGCTGCAATAGGCGCTGCGGTGGTACCTACCTATCACCAGTAAATCGACATATGGCTTTCGAATTAAACCTGGGACCTCCTTTTTTTTTTTTTTTGTTTGTTATACCTGGGGGAAATGCCTTCGCATGCCTGCCCTCGCGGGGGTAAAGACAGGTTATGTCGGACATGCACCGACTGAAACCCCTCTATGATGTTCCACCTGCGTCGCGTTATAACAGGCCCATGGGAACGCTTTCGCACTGCTCCGCGATCCCGTCAGCGCCGGCTGCACCATGCAGCCCCACCTCGAGAGGAGGAACCGCTCCTGTTTCTACCTCTGTAAGGGCGCGCCGGAACAGACAGCGCACCCTTCTCGGCCACTTATGGTCACCTTGGCAACGGATTCCTCAGAACCGTCACACAGAGGCCTTGGGAGCCAAGACAGAGAAATCTCCCGACTCCCTACAAAGGATCCAGCCTTGAGCTACGCTACCGGCTGTAAAGGATAGAGAGAGCGCGGCGATCCGGATATCGACACTCCTCTCACTCCGTGACTCTACTACAGTTCCGAAGGTCTGTGCAAACCTTCTGCAGCTCACTGGCACATACCTGAGGTGAGCTCATGAAGCTCACTGGTAACGGCCATCTCGGGCCAGCTGGGTAGGTTCCTTTTAGCTTCATCGTAGGTGACCGAAAAGGCCGGAACTATTCGGGGGGGCTGTGGTGGTATTTATCTAGACGGCCCCTGGCTACGGAGACCTATCACCAATAAACCGGTATATGGCTTCAGAATTAAACCCGGGAGCTCCCGCGCCACTCGCTAACCACTGAGCCGTTTGTCGGTAAACGGTCGACAAGTTCATTTAGAAGCGGCGGTTATTTTCAATCGTGCGGCCGCTGCGAGTGACAGCGCTGGCGGGTGTTCGCGTATCGATTCAAACCGGTTACGTTATTCTATTCCCGTTCGTTTTATTAATAATCCTGCCATTACCGGCGAATGTAAATACAGTAGTGAAGTATACTACAATAAACCATTGACTCGTGTACCTGGTGGTGATCACCATCAGAAACATGGGATTGTTGAAGAGTGGAATACCAATATCCGAATTTACGAAAGCGGCTTCTAGATATCACTTGCATAACATTGATGTGAGATTTTTACCGAATAAAACACTATCGCTGATGATATTATATACCATGACAGATGTATCAGCATCTCCACCACCCCTTAACCCCTTCCAACGAGGACCATAACCCACCCCAAGTCTAACCATCTCAAAGAAGCAATAGTCCTCCCTACTACCTTTGCTACGCTACGACTATAACCGCTTCATGCTTATAACTCTCCAAGATCAATGATTAGACGGTGAAATCATTTTAGTCGACTTGTACGTCATATTGAGGTTATTATACTACTGACTAGTCTTCTCCTTCATAGACCGAGATGATATTAGTGCGTTTGTGTATACAGGGTGTAAGGTAACAGGTATAAAAGCTGTGTATGTGCTAAAGTCTAGCTCGTGTCCTATCTATATATGGAATACCCCATACAAGAACAATGCTGCTGGAGTTATTCTTATTTTGAATATTTTCCAAAAAAATCTCGATTTTCTAGGAAAAAAATCGATTATTTTATTTCTCATTTATTCCAACACAAATTTTAATGTAATAATTATTAAATCATTGTTTTATTAAATCAAATTAATAATCAACAATTTTACCGATGGTAATATAATTGAATTACCACCCTCTGTTAAAGACCTTGGTCTTCACATCTACGTCACACTTAGTTGGCAGCACCAAGTAGCGGCTGGTAGCCGGAGAGTAACCATAACTACAACAACAGAAAATGTCAACAACAGAGTAAGTCCATAACAACAGAAAATGTCAGCGTATTCTTCATTACCGCAATCCGCCATTGATATTAAATTTATTTTGTATGAAAAAGAAAAACTATTCAGAATTAATAAGACAACGACAACGTGCGCCCGCGCACGGAACTAGTTACATTTTAACTGGTTACTGGTGTAACGTAAAGGAGATCAGGTTTGAATACCACCAGTTAAAAAAAAATAGATGAGGATCGAATTGGTTTTATCAATCTGATCGCCTGATCACCACCAGCAGGTGAACGTCGCGCTCGTCGCGAATGAAAGAGGGAACGACGGCCGACTCCCGCCAGCTCCTCCCCCTGATCATGATCAAGCGTTAAGTCTTCGCTCCGGTAATTACATCAGCTCCGACCGCTACCGCGTACAATTAAAGCGCGTCCGCCATCTTGTTGCTCCGCCGCGTACAAACTCCTTGGCGATACTTTCGCGATTGACGTATCTCACGTTTTAACTGTCAAATGTAAATTTTCAGTGAACAAACAAAGTACCGACTCCCCAGCCTCCACCAGTTCAGGTATTTACACAACGCTTCACCATAACGTTCACCACTACAACACCGTTAACAATTCACCACCATGTCAGTTAAATATTAGATTGGAACTAGTAAATGTTGTAAGTAGTAAATCGGTGCCGCCGTGTCGTCTCTGTCAGCGGACATTAGTGTGCGGAGGTTTGCTGTGTTTCTGAGTAGAGTGCGGCGTCATCATCATCACCATCAGCAGCAGCAGCAGCAGCAGCAGATGGAAGTCCACTGCTGAAGATAGATCGTAAATATCATCCTAATTACCATCAGATTTGTTCGTTTGCAAACAGGTGATAAATGTAGATTTATGAAGCCGAGATGTAACGTTCTTAATTTTTGTTGCAGCGCACAATCGCTCCCTCTCTTTCTTCACTATCTCTATTCCTATCTCTCTCTCTCTCTCTCCTCTCTCACACTGTAACGGAGCATGTATTCTTAACAGCACCCAAAAAATGCCTAACGCAGACAAACGCATCCGGAAGCTGGACGCGTTGTCCCTAAGGAAGCTGACCGAGTCCACGGGGCCCTGCAACGAGTGCATCTGCAACCTTATCGTGCCGCCGAAGCCGCAGTTCAAGATCAAGAGCGCGGTGAGGAACGCACTGGACAACCTGCAGATGTACCAGGACTCCACCGCGAAGCTGCTGGGTATCACGTCGCCGCAGAACCTCGCCGGACCGTGCGTGGAGGTCAAGGGCGGCAAGAGGCGGAGGCCGGTCAAGTCGATCAAGTCCGGCAAGTCGGGGAAGGCGGGCAAGGCGGAGCCCACGTCCAGAGGCCCGGGCAGGGCTGGCAAATGCGACCAGGAATCCCAACGTACAACGTAAGCAACCGGGAACACTCAACGTGCAACGTGAGCAACCGAGAACACTCAACGTGCAACGTAGGCAACCGAGAACACTCAACGTGCAACGTAGAGCAACCGAGAACACTCAACGTGCAACGTGAGGCAACCGAGAACACTCAACGTGCAACGTAGGCAACCGAGGAAACCGACCGTACAAAGTAAGTAACCTAATGAACACAACGTGTAAAGCAACCGAGGAAACCCAACGTGTTACATAAATTACCGAGGAAACCGAACGTGAAACGTATGATTAAATTTCGTTACGGTGGGGTGGTTTGAAAGGCGCTGTAGGTAGTGATGTTACTGTAGTAACGCAACTTGATATAGGTCTCATAGCGAATGAAATATGTATATCATCCTAACTAGCACTATTTGTATATTGAAAGGGGCTAGTGTAATTACTGTGGTAACATGACTTGATATCATATATTTCAAAACGTTCACAACAGGATGTTGTATATATCATCCTAACTAGCGGCTATTTTATGTGTGTATTGAAAAGCGCTGTAGCTAGTAAAATTACTGCGGTAACGAGACTTGATACATGTCTTAAAGCGAATATAATGTGGTACAGTGCTTTCTATATCAACTATTTTTTTTAAAGGATGCTGTAGTTAAATATGTTACTGCGGTAACAAGATCCAAATTCACATAACTAGGTAGATAGAGCAAAAGCATGATTCAATAGCCAGTTGCATTCGTTGAATTACCGGTAATTGAACATTGTTTCAGTAGAGAATGTTAATGGAGCGCTTTTAAAATGAGTTACGAGGAACTGAAGAAACTCGACAAGGTGTCGCTGAAGAAGCTGAGGGACGGGCAAGGACCGTGCGACGAGTGCATCTGCCACATCCTCAGCCTGCCGCCAGACCCGCTGACCTTCGGCAAGGTGTACCGGAAGATCAGGTGCTACATCCGGCGCTTCACTAACCCACCGCAACCCCAGCAATACGACCCCAAGCGGAAGGGGAAGAAGAAGCCGTCACCCAAGTCGAGCAAGACCTCGTACAAGGGCAAGAAGGCGCATGGGAAGGATTCCGCCGACTCCATGAAGAAGGGTTCCAAGTACCAGCCGGCGAGGCCCAGCAAGAACAAGGGGGTCGAGGTGCCCAAGAAGAAGAAGGGCGGCTGCTGCAGGAACTGCTGAATAATCACCAACACGAATATTTCCGGCAACAGATAAATAAACAACAAAACAAAATGGCCGCTCATTATTTCTCCCAAACGATAGAAGTTAATCGACTGCTGGTAGGTCCCTGTTGCCGTACAAACATTACCGTGATCCGGTTTGAAGGGCGCTGAAACTATAACCGGTGATAGGCCTTTGTAGGTATAGACCCTCTAAGTAGGTACCACCGCAGCCGACCAGACAACACTATGCAAACATCACTGTGTTCCGGTTTGAAGGATTTTGTAGTTAATACGATGCAGTGTACAACTCCTTTGTTTATCAGCAAGGTACTGTTGTATGTTCTTTTTACGCGAAGCTCTATCGGCGACCGTCACCCCGCCGGCGCCGCGCCGGGCTGCGGTAAGTTGCGATTAAGTAACGATTAAGTTGCAATTAAGTTATAACACTTAGAACGCGCTTACAATGCTTTCGCATTAGCAGCACCGTCCGGAGACCGTTTACTAACACTTTACTCAAGTAACTACACTGACGCGGGAGAGCTTTTATATACATATACATATATACATATACATATATATATAATGAAAATGCTTGTTTGTTGGTCCATCACGTGAAAACGAGTGAACGTATCGACAGGAGACGATCTGTAGATGGTTATAGAGTATTTCTTTTTTTATTTTCACAGATCCTTTATCGTTTCATTTCCAATTCACTTCTGTGGAAAATTTCATTTGGGAGCGATGACGCGGTTGCTATGGTGACGGTTGCCATAGCATATACTATAGCTGGAACACGAGACGGTGGTTGGTGGTCAGATTTGTAAAATCTTGCCACCGAACGAGCTCTGAGCAGTTCCTTCTAGCATTGTTTCCTTCGTTCAACTTCATTATCTGCAATAATCTCCCCGCCACGCCCTTGTAATGGCGGTAGTGTTATTCTAACTTAGTATCCAACTACCGATATTTAATACTAGGTAATAGTTACTAATGATAGCAAACAAGATGGCGTATATCTATTTATTTTTATTTTGGAATGCGAACAATGTTATTTGTTTAATCTACATGTTAAATATTTTTTTAAAAATAGCAGATACTAAGTAACAGTTAGTAATGATACGAAACAAGATGGAGTATAGCAATTAATTTTTTAATAGAAACAAACTTATTTATTTAATCTATATGTTAAATTTATGTATTTTTTAAATAACAGATACTAACAGTAATGATACGAAACAAGATGGCGTATATCAATTAATTTTCATTTTCGAATAGCAACAATGTTATTTATTTAATCTGTGTATTAAATGTATTTATTTTTAAATAACAGATACTAGGTAACAGTAATGATAGCAAACAAGATGGCGTATATCAATTAATTTTAATTTTCGAATAGCAACAATGTTATTTATTTAATCTGTGTATTAAATGTATTTATTTTTTAAATAACAGATACTAGGTAACAGTAATGACAGCAAACAAGATGGCGTTATCAATTTATTTTCATTTTCGAATAGCAACAATGTTATTTATTTAATCTGTGTATTAAATGTATTTATTTTTTAAATAACAGATACTAGGTAACAGTAATGACAGCAAACAAGATGGCGTATATCAATTAATTTTCGAATAGAAACAAAGTTATTTATTTAATCGTTTGGTGCAGTGTACATCATTTTAACTAACGCATTATTACGTGACTGTTACTTATCATCGGGTATCGTGATACATCGTGATGGTGAGAATGTGATACTTTGACTTATATCTTTAAAATAAATAAAAAAAAATATGATACAATATATTTATTTACTATTAATAATGTTTACATACTGCCGCCGTGGCGTTGTGTATCTAATCTGATACTTAACAATAATTGCTTAACCTGTTATTAACCTCTTCATTAAATTTTCAACCGCTCATTAACCTAACCCGTGGTTAACCTTTCATTACATTTAAAGTTATCATTAATATGTTAACCTTTCATTAACTCTTAACGTGTCGCCAACCTTTTTAATGTTTAATTTTAAATTTTGAGCGTATCATTAACCTGTCATTAACCTGTCGGCCGGTCGCTAAGGCCACACGACGCTCTCTATCCAGGGCACGAACGCCTGCATCCTGGTGTATATCGCGGGCTGACCGGGGTGCCCGCACTCCCTGCCCCACGACGTGATGCCCACCACGGAGTACATGCAGTACACCTGCGGGTGCTTCACCTGCACCGGCCCGCCGCTGTCGCCCTGCGGGGTCAGGCCAGGAGTCAGCGCTGGACAGCAGCGGCAGCAGGGTGCACGACCGTATAGGTAGGTACCACCGCAGCGGCTATTGCAGCCGACACACAGTCCTGTGCGGACATTGCTGTGATCCGGTTTGAAGGGCGCTGTAGCTATCAATGCTGGTAGGTCTCTGTTGGTACAGACCGTCTAGATAGACACCACCATAACGCTTATTGCAGCCGACAGACTGTACTGTGCTAACATTACTGTGATCCGGTTTGAAGGGCGCTGTAGCTATCAATGCTGGTAGGTCTCTGTTGGTACAGACCGTCTAGGTAGGTACCACCGCAGCATTTATTGCAACCGATAGACAGTACTGTGATCCGGTTTGAAGGGCGTTGTAGCTAGTGATGATACCGGGATGAAGAAACTTAACATTTTATGTCTCAAGGCGTCGAGCGATATATTATGTAAAGTATACCATTCTAACTACCGCCACATTGTTACGGGCGGGCGTATCACTTACTATCAGGTGATCATCCAGTTTGTTACTACAAGTAAAACGAGCTACCTATACGTTCGCAACCGCCGGAGACCCACCGCCAGCGTCATACTTGGACATCGCTAAGCAGACGTAACGAATGGAGGATGCTCACATTGCAGCTGTCTTTGACCTGGTGCCAGTCGCCGAAGCACATCTGCGTGGTGCTGTTGTAGCCCTGCCGCATCAGCCGCATGCCGGGGCTCTTCGGCGAGTAAGCGCGCGCGCACTCTTCGTCGGTGAACTTCTGCAGCGTCACCTGGTAAACACACGCGACGGCGACAGATGGCGCTGTTATCAATATAATGCAAAACTATGGAATACCATTTATTTTTAAGTCGACAAGGTCAGCGCTGGAACACGATTCCACCTGATGTCAAGTTGTGATGTGACCTGGTGGTAAAGCGCACTGACCTAATAACAGCATATTCACTCTGGAGGACAACCACGTGGTATTTGTACGGGGAAACCGATGCCGGTAAGTTGTTCCACTCCTTCGCTGTTCTCATGAGGAACGAGGAGCTGAACCTCTTTTTTCGCAAACTGGGGATGTGCACAGCATATGGATGGAGACGCGATGGGTCTGGTCTTCCGGTGGTGAAAATTACAAATAGAGGCAATAATTTAAAATCAAACCTAAGGTCACCTTACATAGTATTTTGCTCATTGGTGGTAAGTCTCCGTTGTCGGTTTATCGTCTAGGTAGGTAACACCTATACAGTAGTATGCAAACATTACTGTGGTCCAGTTCGAAGAGCGCTGTGGCTAGGGTAATTAATGGGACAATGAGAATCAACATCTTGTCTCAGGCGACGAGCGCAATGTGGTGCTGTGATCACCATAACTAACGCCGACAGCGAGCGCATCACTTAACATCAGGTGAACGCCGCTCGCCTCGTCTCTTAATTAAATAAAAAAAATATTAACATTGGTGACATTATTATTACTAATATTAGTTTTTAAGAGTTTTTATACTACAACTAATCATTGAATCTGTTATTTACATAAACAATTATATTATTATTGTATCTAATGTATGAAATAGTCAATAGATATTTACAAAGTGCGCCGCGCGGCCGCAAGATGGCGCTGTTGTTAAAGAGTATTCAATTGCGTGTAATTAAATAAAAACGTATTAATTTATTATTCATTATTAATAACATAATTAATAATTTATAATAAACACGGAAGCTTATTTATTAATTTTCCACAAGTGGGTGACCATGTGTGACCATGTGTGATAACTTATAAAAGGCCTCAAAGGTTTTCCCTTGCCCGTTAGTTGCGCCTCACCTTCTGCAGGACGTTGGATACGTTGTTTACCCTCGCCTCGGTGGTGCCCCACCCCGTCACCAGCGCGCTGCTGTCGTTCACATGGTTACCGTTGTGGAGGCACGCCGGCACCGCCTGGTGGTCCAGCTCGATGCTGCAAGAGCACACAACACACAACTTTGATTAGTAAAATTTCTATTTAATTAATTCAAGCGACGAGACGCACGAGTCGTTCACCTGATGGTGAGTGATACGCCCGCCCATAACATGCCGCTAGTTAGTGTGTTATACACTGCACCACACCGCGCTCAGCGTCTAAGACATAAGATGATGAATCTGGTTACCCCCAGTAATTTCATTAGCTACAGCACCCTTCAAACCGGAACACAGTAATATTTTTGCAGTGGTATCTATACCGCTGGTAGGTCTCTTGCTGCAGACAGACAACTCCTATTGCTGGCGACAAACGGTCGAGTGCAAACATTACTGTTGTCCGGTTTGAAGGATCCTGTACCTAGTGAAATTACTGCGGTAACAAAATTAGCTAACTAGCGCCATGTTTGGGCAGGTGTATCACTTACCATCAGGTGAACGACCCCATCTCGTCGCTTTGTAGTATAAAAGGAAAAGCTCACTCTCTATCCGTCTCCAGCAGCGCGATGTCGTTGTACCTCTTCGGCGACCTGTAGTCCGGATGCTTTATTATCCTCTTAATCTTGTACCGTTTGTTGGTGCCGGCGGCCTGCTCCCTCTGCAGGATGCCGACCTTCGCATCGGTCACCGGGCCGCTGGGTTGTCAACCAATATGATTAATATAACCAGTGTAAGTTGACACGCGATGGATATGACACTTCGTATTCCGGTTGACTCGTGAGAGAACGTAATGGATATATACGAACAGAGAGAGAGATACGGGGAGAATGATGGGAAAGTTTGTTAAAGATCGAAGTGGGAAATGATTAATGAGAGAGAGAGAGAGAAAAGTAATTTAAGTTTTACTGGTGGTAAGTCTCCGTTGTCGGAGGCCGTCTAAGTCGGCAACACCGCAGAGTGCGGCAGAGCAGTTGGCGCGCTGCGGCCGGAGCGCGGGAAAGCGACGCGCGATAGAGAAACTATAAAACGAATTCCTTCTCGCTCTCTCTTCGTATATTAGAGTGAGAGAGAGATTATAGCGCGGTGACTGATCTACAGTGTATTGGCGCGCCGCGGCCGGAGCGCGGGAAAGCGACGCGCGATAGAGAAACTATAAAACGAATTCCTTCTCGCTCTCTCTTCGTATATTAGAGTGAGAGAGAGATTATAGCGCGGTGACTGATCTACAGTGTATTGGCGCGCTGCGGCCGGAGCGCGGGAAAGAGACGCGCGATAGAGAAACTATAAAACGAATTCCTTCTCGCTCTCTCTTCATATATTAGAGTGAGAGAGAGATTATAGCGCGGTGACTGATCTACAGTGTATTGGCGCGCTGCGGCCGGAGCGCGGGAAAGAGACACGCGATAGAGAAACTATAAAACGAATTCCTTCTCGCTCTCTCTTCATATATTAGAGTGAGAGAGAGATATAACGCGGTGACTGATCTACAGTGTGTTGGCGCGCCGCGGCCGGAGCGCGGGAAAGCGACGCGCGATAGAGAAACTATAAATCGAATTCCTTCTCGCTCTCTCTTCATATATTAGAGTGAGAGAGAGATATAACGCGGTGACTGATCTACAGTGTGTTGGCGCGCTGCGGCCGGGGCGCGAGAAACAGACCCACAATATTAAAGCTTTATAGAAATATCTTCCGTCTCACTCGCACACACCGTTAACCCTACAAATACATATATTTTGTCTCTTTTTCATAGAATTCAATTCTCATCGTCCCCAAAGATTAAAAATACAAAATGAAATATTTCTGGTTGGAATTTTGTTTCCTAACGAAGCGACGAGACGAGCTGGACGTTCACCTGATGGTAAGTGATACGCCCGCCCATAACATGGCGTTAGTTAGGATGTTGTATACTGCACCACATTGCCCTCGTCGTCTTGAGACATAAGATGTTAAGTCGTTACCTCTAAACTACACTTCACCTCAATAATAAATGGTGTTAAGTGACAATGAAACTGATGGTGAAGCTTACTCCTCGTGCTAATCCGGCTCTCTCATGTTGACAGCTGCTGCTGTGGTGGCGTCTAATGACGGTGGTAGGTGACCAGCCGGGAAAAATCCATCCATTACCATATCGGACTTTGGGTTCGAACCTAAGACCTTCGCATCACAGCATCAGCAGCAGAGGAACTCACAACACTCTGCTGTATGTGCAGTGTCCAGCAGTCAAGATGTACCGCTCGCTGACCAGGACGCCGCCGCAACCCCAGTGGTCCTCCGACGTGCCGTTCGCGAAGCCCAGCAGGACCTGGATGAGGAGCAAACTAGCTGAACCGGGAACGGTTAACAGTTCATCGAAGACAGAGTTTCAGGTCTACTTATGGCTGATCTGCTATACAGGAGTAGAAATGTTTGGAAGATGCCCTAATGGAATTTTTTGGGTTAGGATATACTGAAGTACTGACTCCTGGGAAGATTTTTAATGGGTGCTCCACTTGGACCCTTAGTCATCTTCAGGGTTTGATCAGTCAAGATCTACTACAGAACATCCTAGCAAGAATCTAACCTAGCAGTTTATCCGTACAAGCGTAATCATGAGACCGATGGCCGATGAGGGTCTTCCTACAATAGCCCAGGGTTGAGGCTGGTCTGGGCTGGTTCCCATTCTTTTGAACCATCCATTCAGCCACTCCACTCACTTGTTCCGATTGGTGAATGAAGAATAGATTTACACCAGGTTTTTTATGAAAGGCTGTTCCTCTCTAAAAACGGAGGAGATCTTAAAGACGTTCGTTTCCTGTTCTCATCCTCAGGAAGGAAGACGTGGTGGTCACAGTAGTTGGCGATGAATGTTGCGCTCACCATGTGAGGGAACTCCCCCTCGTAAGCGTTAACGCCGCCGATGATGAGGCTGTCGGGTTTCCTGTTGCAGAAGTCCAGCCGGATCGTGCCGCCCGATGGTATGTTGTTCTCCCTGCAGGGGTACACCAGCTTCTCCTGGTACTCTATGCATTCTGAAATTAAAGACGGCTTCATAGTAAGGTAAGCTGCTGTTGCTGTTTCACGTACTCCAGAGAATCCATAAACAAATAAATCTTCTCTCTCTCTCTCTCTCTCTCTCTCTCTCTCTCCCTCTCTCCCTCTCTCTCTTTGGCCTTTCTATGTAAATGAAGGGCGCTTGGTAAAGAAGTCTAACCCAGTGTGAACATCTTAAATTTACTTTACGCTCTGGCGGGAAAGTCACATCGCCTTCTACCAAGTAAACGTCCCACTCCCATTCCCACACGTGGGAGTTGGATTGAATAAAATTGACACTCACTGTCCCACGCCTTCTGTCCAGTCTTCTCCGCTGTAAGGTTCCTCGCAATCGGCGCACAGATGGACTCCGGGCCACTACTCCCATGGTTACTGCTGAACGATAATTTTTACTGCATGATCAGAAGTGGTGATGGTGAATGGTGGGTTTGGTATTTGTTCTTTCTGGTTGTACTGGTGATCAGATATTTATCTGGTGATATATAATTGGCTGTTGTATATATGTGTATGCTGTGTGTGCGCTTCTATATATGTAGTTCATCATCATCATCATCATCGTCACTATATATCTAGGTGGGTACCACCGCAGCGCCTGTTGCAGTAGACAGACAGTACTGTGCGAACATTACTGTGATCCGGTTTGAAGGACAGAACAAGCTAGTGTAATTATAGAGATAACGAGACTCAACAGCTGTCTCAAAGCGACTAGCGTAATGTGGTGCTGTGTCTGAACTAGCACCACGTAATTAGGGGCGGGCGTATCACTTACCATCAAGTGAAGAAAACAATAAAAAAATATATAAAAACCGTGTTAGAAATGGAAATGTGTTCTAGTTGATGTGTGCGAGTGAGATAGAGATACTGTTGAAGAAGGTTTGTAAACAGAGAGGGAGAGGGGTTGGGGACCGATCGACAAATACGTTGATGACCGGAGTAGGAAATGGCGAAAGGAAGGCAAGAAGAGTAAGATAACGTACTAATGATTCCAACGTTTCTCCATCTCTGTCTCCTTCATACGTTTAGAGTGAGAGAGAGATATACGGAGAGCAGTTGGCGCGCCGCGGGCCGGAGCGCGGGAACGGGCCGCGCGACAGGGAGACCGTGTAGAAACATCTCCCGTCTCACTCGCACGCGTGGTGCGCACTGTACAGCCGTCTCTTTCGTTTACATAACAACCAATGCGACGTACCCTGGTGTGAGCTTCGATCCTGTGTACTTCACTCTCTCCACACAACACACTCTCGCCACGTCGTCGGTGGGCTTGCACATCTGCAATCATACGATGGTCATTTATTGGTGGTCACTTACCGTCTAGGTTGGTCCCGGTTTGCAGGATGCTGTAGCTGATGGTATAAAAGGGTTATAACTCAATCCGACGGGCACAATGTGATGCGGTGTACATCATCCTAACATCACTTCCTTATGTGGATTACCCTGGAGGGATGACACCTACTTGTTATTATATCTTAATCGCATCTGACATCATCAGTCTGATGGTAGTACCTAAGTAGTAATAGACCAGACCAAATATCTGGCGTGTAAGGATTCCCACACAACAACTCATGTCTTCCAAGCCAACCTCCACCAGCTCGTGGTGCAGCCAGCTAATCAACACCGAGGCTCTGGCTCGCACCAACTCGCGTTGAGCCAGCGTGATGGTAAATGACCCAAATCTCCCCTAGTGTGTTGTGGTACTGGAAGCCATGCTGACTGTGAACCGATCGATGTGGAGATCTTTCGTGGAGACCTATGTCCAGCAGTGGAAGTCTATCGGCTGGTCATTGATTGGAATGAGTACTCTTCTAGTAGATTCTAGACGCTTCTAGATCGTTCCGGACCTGCGGCCTGGTTTTGTATCTCTTGAACTCTTCAATCGCCGACTTGCATTCTATGTACTGCTTGCAGACGCCGCTCTTGCCATTTTTCGTGCATTCTGAGAAAGAGACAGGAGATCTTTGAGCAGGGAAGAAAGAGAAGATAGAAGATTAAATGAGAACAAGACAGTGAGCGAAATTGAGTTACTGCGCTCTTGGATCTTCGCTTTTCCTTTCGTAGACGAGACGAGCGGTACTTTGACCTGATGGTAAGTGATTCACCCGCCCATAACATGTCATTAGTTAGAATGATATACACTGCCATTTGGAAGTTATAAAAGTAATGTATATATCTTACCTTCCTCTGCCAGGGCTAATGCTGTAGTTATCAGAAGTATCGCTGTCACTGTCTTCATCGCTCACGGCGCTCGTCTTCGGGCGGGAGTCAAATGTATTATAACCCTGCAAATTTAAAAACACCCCCGTCTAGTACTGAAGCGTTAACGTGGACCGACCAACCCAATATTGCCGTTTTATGTTCAGAGACCATATCCGTATCGAACGGATAACGGGATAACAATATCTATCAGATATATACCGACTTGTACTACTTGATACTTGATCGTGGAAAAATCTGTCGTGTCCCATGCGATGCGGCGGCGGTGGGGCTGCGGGGGAAGAGGAGTGTAGGTGTTGTAAAGCGCCGTTCTCCCTATCCTCCGCGGCCGTTGACAGGTAGCGGCGGGCCTAATATCTCTCCGCCGCGGGGAGCCGGGAGAGGTTTTCTCCCGTGGCTCCCATGGCCTCTGAGCGACAGGTTCGGGGGAACCGGTCGCCCGCACATGCATGAGGTCGAGGAGGGGGCGCGCTACATGTTCCGGCGCGCCCTGGAAAGGAAGGATTCATCCCTCCCTCTCGAGGTCGGGCTTCGAAAGCGACCAGCGCCGGCAGGGTTGCGGTTGAGTGCATGCGTTCCCGTAACTCTGCCAATATGGTGACGAGGCCGAACAACGTGGGGGTTTCAGTCGGTGCAAGTCCGACATAACTCGTTTTCCCCCACGTAAAAAAAAAAAAAGGTAATCTTTATTGGACATACGGACCACATTTAAAACTCCTTAAACCTTCCGACTTTAATAAAAAGAACAACTAAATCCTTTTAAAACGCAAAAACAAGTTAGTTATTAGTAAAATGGAACATTGTTCCACCGTTTGGAACCAATACTACCAGGCACACAAGAACAGGACGGAGAGAGTCCATTCGTGAGACGCATCTGTTCCAATGATGGAATACTTAAAATTATCAATTTGTATATTGATGGACATTACAACGATGACGTCAGCTGACCGAGGAAAACTTGGATTTGTGCTTAAATAGAACTTGGCAGAGCTTGTAAACAAAGTAAACCTAACGCATTGCTAAGCACTAAAACTAATTTCTAGACTAATCGCTGCACTAGACTTTCAAAGCATCTAAACTGTGTTAACATGATCATGATTAACGACTCGTCACGATCGACAATATGATCAAAAATCACTTTTGTTCTATAACTTTGTCTATGGTCAGCTCCCGCTCTATGGTATGTACCGATTAATTGTTTAATTGTTTTTAATTCACTTCAACGCATTTGTTCTATCGTACTTTGAACCGGATGAATTATCCTTTAACTATGATTTGTACTAAAACTATTTTTTTATAATTATATCATGTTGGCTTCATATTAAACAAATAAATAAATGAAAATAAATAAATTATCCCCCCCCCCCGTGAGAGAAGGCGATCCCAGCTGTGGGAAATTTAAGTGGGCTATTTATTTACGCTTGCATTCACGCATGGTCGGGGTGGTAGATGAATAGCATTAATTATCTCCTCGTGGGAGAAGACACTAATCCCAACAGTGGGAACAGTTAAAGAACTTTTTTTTTCATATACGTAAAGATATCTAAAACCGTTGTAATTTTTTTTTCTATTAAAATGAAATACACAGATAGCGAACAACTCGCACTTCGTCATCATCAGCCGATGGGCAAGTCCACTGCTGGGCAACGGCCTCCCTCAAAGATCTGCACATACAGTCAACATGGCTTACGGTACAGATAAACACTAGGGGCTGTCGTTTGTGGGGATTCATATGGGGGGGGGGGGGATTTGGGCCAGTTCCCACCACGCTAGCCCAAAGCATGTTGGCGGGAGCCAGGACTTCGTTTATTTATTAGCAGGCTGCACCACGAGCTGGTGATGTTTGTTTGGGCCCGTGAGATGTTCAAAAATCCCCTTTATCTTGTCCCAGCATTGGGAAAATGGAAGTGGGCTAACAGAGCGGATACGTTAGAAAAGCATCAGATGAATATCGTATTGTTTCGTACTCACGACGGACAGGCAATGACGTCACACGCAATCACACCAGTTACTTGACCTTAGGATCCGGAACCCGTCCGCAGCGCACGACGCGCCCCGCGACATTGGCCGCGCGGTCGCCGGTTGTGCTCGAGGAAAACTACTAACCGCCGCATCCGGGTCCGTCCGCCATTTTGTGTGCCGCTCGCGTTACTGTTTAATCCACAATGGACTCGAACTAGATCTTAACCTCACGTTGTATTACTATAAAATATGACCGAGTGTACGACCGCGTTTAGAACTCTCTCTCCCTCTCTCTCTCTCTCTCTCTCTTTTTCTCTCTCCCTCTCTCTCTGTCCCGGTATATTAACAGGTGAGACTACGACTTATGGCGACAAACTTACAATGAGGAAAAAAATAAGCGGGAAAATTTGTACAACCAATGAAACTCTTTACGTAGTGCCAGAGACGCGGTCGAATAAAAGGCAAAGGTTGGCGGCGATTCAGCTCGTAACTTTTTTTTAATATTCACGTATGTTTACCGCTGATATCACAGACAGCAGTGTGCGAACATTATCCTGTTCCGGTCGGCAGGGCGCTGTAGACAGCGTAATAACAAGTGCAACAAAACATGTTAACGCGACGAGCGCAATGTGATGCAGATGATCGTACTAACTAGCGCCATGTTGTTATAACCAGGCGTATCACTTACTATCACGTGAATTAAAAAAAAAAAAATGTCAATTTTGCAACAGTAAATTACTTTGGAAAAATGTACAGACAGATATAATTAAAATTTATATATATAGATATATTATTTACATACTACATATAAACGTATACAGATTAATAATATACGTAAAAAATATTTACGCATCTGTTATTTTTACTTAGTATATTATATAAGCGTATAATGAAATGTAAAAATATTTTGTATATTATTCTAGTTGTTCCGAAACGGCTGAACCGATTTCGATGGGACATTCACTGTCTTGTAGCTAATATTATAGGTCACCACTTAGACTATTTTCACAATACTAGATTTTTTTTTAATAATTATTAAAAAAAAAAACTATGTAGTAATCTAAACCGTTTGTAAACTCTTAAATAAGATTAAAACAAACATGAATAGATATTTTTTTAATGAAGAATTTACACTACTTCAACAGCTAGACATCACCATATGGCGCTGCGTTGTGTTAACTTCAGTGTCCTTCAATCCGGACAGTTTAATAATATTTGCAAGATGTACAGATAATACGTATGCGCAGTAACAGATAGTACGTATAGTATATATATATATATATATGTTCGTATATATACATGAGGTCACGACCTATAAATGATAAATAACCATCAAGTTTATATAACCAACCTCAAAGCGAAATTGAAAACAAATCCAATCCGATCACAATCATGACGCGATCACTATTTTGTATAGACGCTGATGATTGAAATAAAGTAAGTAAATTATCAATCATGATCATCACTATCATTATTTTTGACTGGTGGTAGTGTCTCTGTTGCTACAGACCGTATAAGCACCACCGCAACGCCTATTGCGTAGTACTGCAAACATTGCTGTGATCCGGTTTGAAAGGCGCTGAAACTATTACTGGTGATAGATCTCTGTTATTGGTGACCATCAAACCGGAATACAGGACTGTTTGTCAACTGCAATAGGCACTGCGATGGTACCTACCTAAACGGTCTGAGGCTTTAGTAATAGCTTCAGCGCCCTTCAAACCGGATCAAAGTATTTTTGCATACTGCTGTCTATCGGCTGCGACAGGCGTTGCGGCGGTACCTACCTAGACGGTCTGAGGCTACAGAAACCTACCATTAGTAATAGCTTCAGCGCCCTTCAAACCGGATCACAGTATGTCCGCATACTGATGTCTATCGACGGCGACAGGCGTTGCGGCGGTACCTACCTAAACGGTCGAAGGTTCACAACAGTCAGCTGTCTCTGGTCGCGCGCTCTTCACCACCAAAGACCAGACCGCTTACCATCACTACCATCATCGTCCAATTAAAAAAACAATAATAACCGTTCGTATACTGCTCCGTGGCGTTCGATGGGTTAGCGGACAGGACAGGTCCGGTCATGGAGTCGTCATCATAAAAAATATATACAAGCTTTTTGTTCGGAGCTCGTGTTCGTCGTGACCTTGACATCGTCGCCCAGACATGAGATCAGTTCCATCGATTTACTAGATCGCGGTATTGACTGGTTGATACACTGCTGCGATAGCTGTACCCCGCCCGCACCGCCGGCCGTTACACCTCCCCACCCCCACCGCGGCTCCCTATGGGGAAGGGTTTTTGTAAAGTCCATTCTTAGCTGGCCTCTAATAGCTGCGGAGATCTCGTGATGAGTCAATACATCTGATACGAGCGGGACTTTCACTTGCTGGTAAGTGATACGCCCGCCGATAACAGCGTGGCGTTAGTTAGGATGTTATACACAGCACTATATTGTGCTCGTCACTTGAGATATACGATGTTGAGTCTCGTTAACCCAGTAATTTCACTAGCTACAGCACCCTTTAAACCGGATCACAGTATTTTTTACTCTCTGCTGTTTGTGGGCTGCAGTGGTACCTACCTAGATGGTGACCAGCAAGAAAGACCTACCACTATTAATAGCTGCAGCGCCCTTCAAACCGGATCATAGTATTATTTGCATACTGCTGTTTGTGGACTGCAATAGACCCTGCAGTGGTACTTACTTAAACAGTCACCATCAACAGAAACCTACCACTGGTATTAGCTTCAGAGCCTTTCAAACCGGATCATAGTAATGTTCGCATACCGCTGTGTGTTGGCTGCAGTACGATGACGACGTCGATCTGATAGTGATGATCGACTTGGATATTGTGTCGGCGGCCAATATGGCCAATATGGTGTCGTGAGAACATCCTAACTAGCGCCATTATCTGTAAGGGAGTGAGGTTGGGAAGAGTAAAACGATTCAATTGTACAGTTGGTTTATTTCTGTTCTTGTCTTTACTATGGAAAATGAAAGAGACGTGTATATAGATAGGTGTTCCGATACACGAACCCCCGCCTCGCCTATGATATGATTTTGTGGATCCACGATTGATATTTGTAGACGTCCGTGTACGTGGTGACGGAGCCGTTCGTCTCCAGCGCGATCCCGTACACGATGTAGTTGTCGCTGCCCATGCGGAGCTGGTGGTGGCAGACGAGGAGTTTAATGGAGCGCGTTAAGCATATCAAGTAAACGTGAACATCCTAACTAGCGCCAGGTTATGAACGGGAATTAGGTTAGGATGAGGTGCAGGTTTGGACTGGTCTTCGCAGATCCGCTGCATGGAGTCGGGACTTATCTCTTTTCACTCCCATGGTCTCTTAGTCACGGATTCGCGAAGACCCTCGTGACGATAAAAGATCGAGAGGATATCTGTATGTGGAAAAGTGGGGGGAGGCTCTCCTCCCGAGATGGAGCCGAGGGAAGGTGTGCGAAAGCGTTCTCATGGCTCTACCATAAAGCGACGAAGGTGGCACATCATGGGGGTTTCAGTCGGTGCAAGTCCGACATGAACTCTTTGCCCCCGCGAGGGGAGGTATGCGAAAGCATATTTGTATATTATATATTTTCCCCCCAAAAAATAGGAACAATAAAACGCATCAATATTACACTTGATATATTTCCATTCCTGTCTTTACTACTGAGAATGAAAGAGACGTGTATATAGGTATTCCGATACACGAACCCCCGCCTCCGCTACAAGACTATATCGTCCCTCCACCGGAGTACTCCAGCTGTTGTGGATGTCACATCGCTATGGGGGATGGTGATCAGACTTATACGAATGTGGTGTTTCTTAGGATATTTACACAAATACATGTTGCCTTCTTCGCACTGGTGGTATAAAATATTTTTAATCGGAAGAAACGAAGACAGCTAACCATTTCAATATGGCGATAGGTAGGGTAGATACACTGCACCACATTGCGCTAATCCCTTTAAGACAAAAGATGTTAAGTGTTATTCCTGTTTAGCGCTGTAGGTGATCATCATCATCATCAGCCGGTAGACGTCCACTGCTGGACCTAGGCCTCCCCCAAAGATGTCCACATCGACCGGTCCCGCGTCGGGGATTCTTTGCACCCCTGGATTCCGTCAGTCACAGTGAGCATGGCCTACGGTACTGTAAGGCATTAGGGGCTGCAGTTAGTAAGGGGGGATTTGAGTGATTCCCCATCACTTTGTTCCAGTGTGGGATGGTGAAAGCCAGAGCCTCGTTAGTCGATTAGCAGGGTCAACCACGAGCTGGTGAAGTTAGGCCCCGTGAGTTGTTCTGCGGGACCCCTTACCCCCCCCCCTAATTAATATCATCAGCTACGGCGCCCTTCAAATTAATGAAGGTCATGTTTGCATTGACTCACACTGTCCGAGCAGATGAGGGCAGCGCCGTACTCCGGTTCGTAGTCCCCTGCGGGCGCTATTGCGCACATCTGGTTCTGGTTCACCAGCACCCCGCTCTTCTCACAATTCTCCTCCAGGGGCACCACCGGGTTGATCTGAGGAACACCACATCACATGCGACCACCATCAGGATTGTTGCGCGGCCGAACAGAACGGGCGCAACTTTCCCGTCTACTGCCGGCGGAACCTACCACCAGTAGATGCCCACTGCTGGACATAAGCCCCACTAAAATATCATACTTTCTCTTAAATGTTACATTGACTGGCTTGAAGGACGCTGTAACTAAACTTAGGTGTCAAGCTGCGAGCGTGTACTGCAGTGTATATCCTGACTCGCGGCACGCTATTGGCTGTATCACTTATCATCAAGTGAATGTCTGAAGTAAAACTTTAGATGCCCACTGTTGGACGTAAGTCCCACTAGGAGCTACTCACCAAGCAGTCGGTGTCGGACACGGTGACGCAGGTGGTGGCGTGCATGACCGCGAACTCGGGCAGGCACACGGAGTTCATCCATGAGGGGGGTTTGTCATCCGCCTTGTTCATCTGCAGCAGCGCGATGTCGTGGACGTGCGGTCTACCTGCAGCCAGGAGTTTACTGTTGGAGTCGACCCGGTAGCCACTGGTCAACCGGCGTGTGTCTGGGCAGGTGCCGTTCCGGTTTGAAGGGCGCTGTAGCTACTGATTTTTCCAATGTTTGACGTCAGCTTTACATGTCTCACTAGTGGCATAGTGATTGCCAGTTGTGATAGCTGCAGCGCCCTTCAAACCGGATCACAGTACTGTCTCGTCGGCTGCAACAGGCGCTGCGCTGGTACCTACTGAGACTGTCTGCAGCACCAGACACTTCAGTCCACATCAACGGTGCTCGTATAAACGTGGACTTACCTGTCGTGTATTTGTCGTGGATAAACACGGAAGCCACGTCGAACTGCCCGGTGAGCTTCCTGCTGAAGCTGATGGCGAGCTCGTGGGCGGCGTGGCCGTGCACGCAGCTCGCTGGCGTCATCACCACCCAAGCGTTTTCGTCGATGACTGTGGCGGCGCACAGGATATCCGACGAACTGGCGCTGTCCTTCCTGATGAAGTTAGTGGTATGTTAGATCAAGCGTCAAAATAATCAATAGCTACAGCGTCTTTTAAACCGGATTACAGTAATGTTTGCACACTACCATTTACGGGAAAGAATACCACCAGTTAACATATAACTAACGTGCGCTTCAAACTATAGAATGTTTGCAATTGATGTAATTGTCTATGGCGTGAAGGTAGTCACCATCAGAACCACCACACCCTCACCTGTGCACCCACACCCTCCAAGGGTGCTCCCCCAACAGCACCGAACGTATGGAGGTCCGTTTCTCCGCCCCCCTACTGCCGCTATGGATTTGTCTTCCACACGCCGTGCTGGACCTGTATCAAACAATTTATTGGACATCACTGACATGATCACCTGACAAATGTCCACAGCTGGGCAAAGGCGACGGAGAAGGGTCATCGACTCCTTTCTTTTAACGAATTACGCCGTGGATTGCAGTCCTTAGGGGCCGTCCGCTGGTTGCTGCTGGTTGACGCATGCGTCGACCGCGCGGCACAGACGGCGCACTGTGCACATGCGCAGCGCGGCCATTGTAAAGCTGACTATACCAACGAGAAGGATCAAACTCGCGCAAGTTGATCCGGCTCACCCGCGCTCTGCGACACGCTTATTTAAATGTACCCTACGGCACAGAGAATACAGTTCCGGTTTGATTAAACAAATGCACCGCATTAACCGGCCAAGTGCACGCGTCGCCGCCGCGCCGCCGCGCCGCCAGTAGATACGAACGTCGCGACCGTTTAGTTTGGCCGCGCAATAGTTCCCGCGTCGCGGCGCTATACACTCGTCTATCTGATACGCGCTTATTTAAATGTACCCTACGGCACAGAGAATACAGTTCCGGTTTGATTAAACAAATGCACCGCATTAACCGGCCAAGTGCACGCGTCGCCGCCGCGCCGCCGCGCCGCCAGTAGATACGAACGTCGCGACCGTTTAGTTTGGCCGCGCAATAGTTCCCGCGTCGCGGCGCTATACACTCGTCTATCTGATACGCGCTCATTTAAATGTACCCTACGGCACAGAGAATACAGTTCCGGTTTGATTAAACAAATGCACCGCATTAACCGGCCAAGTGCACGCGTCGCCGCCGCGCCGCCGCGCCGCCAGTAGATACGAACGTCGCGACCGTTTAGTTTGGCCGCGCAATAGTTCCCGCGTCGCGGCGCTATACACTCGTCTATCTGATACGCGCTTATTTAAATGTACCCTACGGCACAGAGAATACAGTTCCGGTTTGATTAAACAAATGCACCGCATTAACCGGCCAAGTGCACGCGTCGCCGCCGCGCCGCCGCGCCGCCAGTAGAATAACACAACATCCTGGTGAAGATTATCTAAAAATCTATTGCTCTTTTATTAGTATTATTCAATACTTAATCGACTAAAATAATCCTATCTAATCCCAACAGTGGAAAAGTGCTAATGAACATCAGGTGTGATTGGGGTCACATTCAAACACACCGTGGTGACCGTGATAGGTGGACCCCATGGCATTACAACTCTTACGCGTAATATTAAAAAAAAGGATAAAGAAAAGAAACCCACTCACCTGGTGACAAACAATCTCTGCTCCACGCAGCATACAGTCGTGGTGGTGTCGCAGGAGTTGGACACCAGGCTGTAACAATAATAATTACCCAAATAGTATTCGATCGAACCTGAGACTTGTAACACTGGCGGAAAGCTCTGTATCCCGCTCGCTAATTATAAAATAATCAAATTAAAGATTACTTTAATTTATTTCAATTAAAAAAAGGGGGAGGGGGAGAGGATGACGGCATCAGATTGAACACGGGGTTAGTTCTCATCACTGTAATGATTTCATTGGCAGCACCCTTGGAAGCAAAACACGAATATTTTCATACTACTGGTTATCAATCGGTGGTCTCCTTCACAGAACCAGGACGGAGAACTTCGTCATCATCAGCTGCCGAGAGAAGTCTAAATCTGGACACGGTCCTCCTTTAAAGATCTCCACACCGATCGGTCGCATCCAGTAGGTTCCCGTTACTGTCACTCAGATCGCCGGTTCACCTCGTGGGAGGTCTCCCAACACCACATGTACCAGTACAGCCTACTCACTGCCACCAGAGAAGAAGAACTAGCAAATGAATAGACAGTAGAACAGCTTCATGGTCTAAGTTACGTACTTGAGCTTCTTCTGTTTCTGCTTGTATTTCCTCAGGCGTTCGTCGTCGCATGGGTAGCACTCGAAGCACCCGCTGGAGAGGTCGCCGTGAATCCCGCTGCAGCTCTTCTTCATTTCTAAACCTTCACACGGACAGAGAATAGATTAAGCACCAAAACTTGGAGCACCACGAAGAAGAAGTAGAGAAACTTACACTGAAAGAGATATACGTAAGAAGAAATAAGGAAAGGTCTGATCTTTGGCAGCATACTCTGCTCTTCGAATATGTCTGTCTTGCTGTTCTAGGAAGGGTCTACATTCAGATCTGGACATTAACAAAGAAGATGATAATGATGAATTATTTAAGATGACTATCGCCAGCGTACTCCTCTCGTTGATGAAGGAGAGGAGTATATCTCGCTCTTATTGGAGAGGTTCACATGATACAAGAAGATGATCAAGCTTAACCATCTCAAATCTGACCGTCACTTAACTACCATATGAAATGAGGTCAAGAGTTGTTCGTCTGGAAGACCAGCTCACGTACCAGGGTCTTGGAAGAGACTATTCAGTTCTTCAAGATTCATTATGTCGTCATCGCCGTAAGCCGTGAGGCTGAGGAGCAGCAGCAAGCTGAACCTGGAAAAAGAAGAAGTCACAGCTTAAGCAGACTAGAATTTAAAAAGAATAGGCGAAGTTATTGAAAGACATAAGATGTCTCGTTACATTTATACTTTTTAAAGCTACGGCGTCCATCAAACCGGAATACAGTAGCATTTGTTCACCCACGACCAGTTACACTAAGATTTAAAGTAACATCTCGTTTCTCATCTAATTTTCAAACTACCGTCGCTTTCGAATGGAAACCTGGTTACACTATTCATTGGGAAATGGGATTCGTGCTGCGATGGTTGCTTAGTATACAGCATCAGGATCTCTGTACCATAGAGCTCACTTAAATATGTTACAGCCGCTTTTGCAATGGTCTGCGCCGATGAACAGGCGACGCGCGTCAACCAGCGGCAACCAGCCGACGGACTCTCCCCACCTTTAACCGACCAGTGATAACTTGAATTAACTTACTGCAACTTACCTAATCATTATAAAGCCTGAACGTTTGATTGCGCTTCGGACTGGAGTCAATCTGGAAAAAAAAATTAACAAACACTAGGTGAAACTTCATTAGGCAGTCGTGGTGGTTCACCAGTTGGTATTGGTGGGTAGATATCTCACAAAACCAGTACATCAGCAGGAGATGCAGTAACTCGCAGACTCTTAAACCGCTCCTTCCTACGCCGTCATCATCTGATGAAAGGAAACAGCTGGACGTAAGCCTCTCTCAAAGGCAACAGTCACAAATTTCTTCCTGTTTGAGTAAACTCTGTATTAATTACTCTGCCAAGTAAAAATATATTAATTACTTATATTTGATTTGTAACAACAGGAATTGAAGTGTAACATGTTAACTGTTGTTGGGATTGTTACATCACAGTCACACCACACCGGCCATTTTGATCACCAACAACTGTTACTTCCTAAAGCTCCTCTCCAACTATTGAAGGTCGGCGATCAGCGTGGTGCAGTTCTGTCTCCGGTTCGGCGGAACAGTTCGGACGCGCCAGATATGCCAGTCCATTCCCTGATATTCCTTTCGTTTACCAGAAACTTTGCCCATTACGGGGGGGGATCAAAAAGAAGAGAACGACATATATACTCCTTACTGCTATATATCAGATATATATTTGTAATACTAATAAAGACAAAACTCTTCGATTCTCTTTTGTTCGTTTCTGAATGTAGTCATTTGTTTGCTTCGTGTGGGAACCTGTTCCCGGAAATGGAGAAAAGCGAAGTGCGAGCCGTTATTAAATAGCTCTGTTTAAAAAAGTTAACGACGTAAGAGATTCATTGCGATCTGGAGGCAACGTTAGGAGAGTCTGCTCCGCCGTATTCCACTGTCGCAAGGTGGGCTTCTCAATTTAGAGTGGGGGGAACGAGCACGGAAGACGAACATCGTTGCGGCCGTCACCACGTCCATCGACGTCACTCACCCATGGAAATGTTGCGAAAGTCGAGAAAATTGTATTGAGCGATCGAAGAGTTACCATCCGATACTTAATTCAAGGAACTGGTATTTCATATGGAAGTATTCAATCCATATTGAAACAATCTTTGAATGTGAGGAAAGTCTCCGCAAGATGGCGGCCGAGAATGTTAACCGACACTCGGAAACAAATTCCACCTGACATTTCGAAGATATTGTCGGACAAGTTCTAAGAAAATTCTGAAAATTTTTTCTCCCGTTTCGTAACAATCAACTAAACGTGGCTCCATCATTTTGATCCTGAGACAAAACAGCAATCTTCGCAATGGAAATGGCCATCATCACCGACCCTCGAAGAAATTTCGTGCCGTGGCATCGGCTGGCAAGGTTATGGCCTTAATATTTTGGGACTCAGAACGGATATTGTTGATTGACTACCTGGAGCGTGGAACTACTATTGCAGGCCAATATTATGCAGCTTTAATTCCCAAGTTGAGAAATGCCGTCAAAGAGAAAAGGAGAGGGAAATTTCACCAATTCCTGTACTCAGTACGATCTCGAAAGTACTAGAAAAAGTAGTTAACTTTTTAGCTAAAACCAGTTTCGTCTCAGACACGCAATATGGTATTCGACGTGGTATACGAAGAAAGTAATGAGAATGAATGTGGATGGTTATAAGGGTAGAGGAAGACCGAAGAAAGTGTAGATGGATTGGGTGAAAGATGACATGTGTAAGAAGAATGTGAATTTAGATATGTCGGCTGATAGAGAAATGTGGAAGAGAAGTACATACTCTGCCGACCTCACGTAGAATGGGAAAAGGGTAGGAGGAAGGAGAAGAAGATCAAGCGAAGACGTCGTGACTCTTTTAACTAATCCCATGTCAAAACATATTGGCAATGGGGAGTACTCCATAGTTGTCGTCTTGGATCTATCGCGAGCCTTTGATACAATTTAGACAGATTTACTTCTAAAAAATGGGATGCTGCAAGGATAAGAGGAACAACGGTTCAATGGTTTGTATGTTACCTGATATTACGGAAACAATGCATCAGGGTGTACAACTACACCAGCGATGAACAACAAGTCAGTTATGGCGTACTCCAGGGTAGTATTTTAGTGCCGACGCTTTTCTAAGTTTATGTAAATGATATCGATCCACAGATTGCTACCTCTGCTATGATCTCTTACGCTGATAATACAGCAATACGATAGAACTTGTGTACTTAAAGTGACTAAATCATGTCGCTAACATGTTAAAGTATAACATACTGTAACGTAATGTAATAATTTATAAAAATAAATTAATGATTCTATAAAAAAATATATTAAATAATAACAGAGCTTAAATCAAAATTACTCAAATTTATAAAATTTAAAATATGATTTAGCTAAAGTTAAATAGATGTTTCTAAAATATAAAACTACATAAAAATATTTAAAGTTAATTTAAACAAACTTTATTCTATGTCTATAATACGGAAATATATAAAGAAGTTTAATTTGAAAAAGATTCATTATAATAAGTGAAAAAACTAAAGCTCAATAGTTGAGTGAAATGCTTTAAGGACGTAGTAAGTAACTGTTCGTGTATCGATCGGGTGTATGGGCCGCGGAGACGCATACTCGCGTTCCTACGTACATCAAGTTGGTGAAGAAGGTGAGATACCAGCCGAGTGTAGTTGGTGGTTACTTAAGTAACTACTTGATTATACTCCGGTTCGGGAAGAGTGTTAGATGGCACTTCGGTGATATCGAAATACTCAGAACCATGCCTTAGTGCTTCCGCTCTATAATACATGGATTTAATAAATATTGTAAACCCGTAACAAGGTGTGTTCACCCTTTACAAGCGTGAAGGGATGATAAATAAGAAAATATATCACACAAACGACATCAGAGTATCTTAACAAATATTCATTTCCTCTATATAAACCTAAAAGTACTGAATATTACTATAAACACCACGTAGAACAAGCTCCTAATTAAAACAATCACTAATTATTATAATTAATTAATGACCAAAACATAAACATCAATAATACTAACAAGAATAGTGTGCAGCATCCTGGTCGCGTCAAATAAGATTATATGAGATCCTATTGTTTAAGGGTTTATTTATAATTCAATTTATTTAAAAGAGGGAGAGGGTTACAATACGTTAAGCACCAATAAAGAATACATTACCATCTTTAAGTTAAGCTGCTGATTCCCAACTTACTACAGCCTCTTGAAGCTACATGTCTGTACGTCACCAAGACACTCAAGATGCAGTGATTGCATAATATTACTCAAAACCGCTACAACGGAAGGATAAGTTGCAACAGGTTTACAACTACAACACTAATATTTGAATTATCTAAACACAACCCTTCCTACTCCCACCCCCCACATATATGAACAAACAACTAATCAAACAGATCACAACCAGCGAACACACACTAGTCACAAATATATATATATATAATTAGTGTTATATCTTGGTGGAACTTCTTTTGCTGCGGCGCGGATTCGATTGTTATGTAAACGAAAGAGACGGCTGTGCAGTGCGCACCACGCGTGCGAGTGAGACGGGAGATGTTTCTACACGGTCTCCCTGTCGCGCGGCCCGTTCCCGCGCTCCGGCCCGCGGCGCGCCAACTGCTCACCGTATATCTCTCTCTGTCTCACTCTAAACGTATGATGGAGACAGAGATGGAGAAACGTTGGAATCATTAGTATGTTATCTTACTCTTCTTGCCTTCTTTTCGCCATTTCCTACTCCAGTCATCAACGTATTTGTCGATCGGTCCCCAACCCCTCTCCCTCTCTGTTTACAAACCTCAACAGTATGTCTATCTCACTCGCACACATCAACTAGAACACATTTTTTTATATAATTAAGGGACGAGACCAGCGTGACATTCACCTGATAGTAAGTGATACGCCTGCACATAAAAATGTGGCGCTAGTTACGATGACATGCACTGCACCACATAGCGCTCATCGCTTGACACATAAGATGTTGAGTCTCGTTAGCCCAGTAATTACACCAGCTGCAGCGCCTTTCAAACCGGAACACAGTAATGTTTGCACAGTACTATCTGTCGACTGCAATAGGCTCTACGGTCGTATCTACCTAGACGGTTCCTTCAACAGAAACCTACCACCAGTGAGGTTTAGACTCTAGTTCTCTTCTTACTCTCTTCTTTTTAGACTCTTCGTCATTTTTAACGCGCGACTCTCCCACTCGATTTTTATAAACCAACAGCACCAGGAGATCGTGATTTTTGGGATGTACTGCAATAGATTTATTCCCAGCTGTGGGCATCCATCGGTAGAGATGATGATAATATATCGACTAGACAACAGCAGCAACTTGGTGGGAAGTAATCCCACCAAATATAAATTTACAAATGTTTACAACGTTTGCAGTAGTAATGTAAACAAATCTGTTTACATCGCAATATATACAACCTGTGGAGGGCTTTAAAGGTTCCGCAGAATACACGGAACCCAAGCCAAGCTCACCAGCTCCTGGTGCAGCCTGCTAATCAAACTAAGCGTTAACTCCCACCAACCCGTATTTGACCAGCGTGGTGAAAAGATGTCCCAAATCCCCCCATATGAATCCTATAAACATGGATATCTTAGTGGGCGGCCTATGTCCAGCAGTGGGCGTCTTACGACTGTTGATCAACATATACAAATACATACCGACTTTCTATGTGAACAATTCCGTTCACTATGTGAATGTTTAACTATTAATGTAGCCAAAGTTTGTGGGAAAGCTGTGCCCAGCAGTGGACAACTATTAGCTACCGACGATTATTAAAGACACATCATTAAAATGTATACCGTTTAAGCAATTATGAAATATTTATTAATAATAAATAACGCTCACTTTAAATTCGAAGCGATGACCTCACGATGTTTTCGATACAAACAGCGCGACCCTGGGTCCGGTTATCGCGGACCGGTCTTAGGGGCCATGCTCACTGGCCGGCCGCAGAGCAACGACTGCACGCGGCACGCGGCACGCGGCACGCGGGGCGCCTGCGCAGCGCCGACACGCACGCCGGGCATAACGGCGTTGGTAAATAGCAGGTACGAATAGCGCAGTTATCATTTTAGCAATAGTACCACCGCAGCGACTATTGCATAGTACTGTGAACATACCGTGATCCGGTTTGAAGGGCGCTGTAGCTATCACTGGTGGTAGGTCTCTGTTAGCTACAGACCGTCTAGGTAGGTCATAACGCAGCAGACAGGCAGCAGTGTACAAACATTGCTGTGTGTTTTTTTTTTAACTTTTCATTTAACAAACAGAAACAAAGGATAAAATAAAAGTCCGACATCTATATGCTGGACTTTTATTTTGTCCCTTCAAGCAAGTGCCTCACTGAGAGCACGTTTGGTATTTTATTGTTTTCGGATGAATACGTAAAGTGATTGCAGCGACCCGCACAGTTCTCGATAATGATGATAAGAGCAGCAGAAGCAGCAATACAAAGCAATCACGGGTATATACAGAGTAATGACATTGTGTTCGAACAAGGAAAACGAGAATAACAAATTTAAAACTGACACTTGTGTAGCGACCGTTTGACACGGGACTTGTAAGTGGGGGGAGGGCTTAAAGTAAAGGTGCGCGTTACGTGAAATAAGTTTTTGATTGATGTCTGACGCAAGTCCAAAGTTCATCTGGGATAACAGTATCTCGCTCTTTACAGATATTTCTAAGAGCGAGTGCTTCTATTAATGAACGTCGGTATTCTAACGATGAAATGTAATCTTTTTATAATTATGTCGCACTAATCCCGACGATAATTAAGAATGCGCAAGAACCTTTTCTGTACATTTTCAATTTTGGCCTTGTAAACCGAGTAAAATGGACTCCGAATTGGAGACACGTGTTCAAGGTCGGGTAATACCAAAGACTCGTAAATAAATCCTAACGCTAATGTGGTCCGATTTAAACGGGCCAATGGATATACACCTTGACTATTGGATGTCCACGGCTGGGCATGTCTTTCGTAACGTGATCTACAAACCTCGGTCCAGCTCCGGCTGGTACCGAGACGGTCACCAGCATGACACCTACCAGCAGTAGTTATATCTCTCAGTCCAAAATGGCGCTGTTACCTTGAATATTCGCTTGTTGTATTTCCCGTCTGATGACTTAAGTTTTCCTCATAGATTGGCAGGTTATCCAACTCCGACCCTGTCGTGCAGGTCGTAAGGTCGACATTTGCACACGCGACCCATCCACCATTCTATATACGTCAGCACATATAATTAATCCATATTATAGCAACTTCTGCTCGTTGTGGATTCACGTTTTAACGGCTGAACCGATTTGATCTGTTCTGGTGGAAATAATGGACGACGTCATGGAGGATTGACGAGGCTTTTGGCGGGAAAAAGTTTATAAATATATTTTTTAATACTTACCACGTAATGGAAGTTGTAAAATGACATAGCAAAAGACGCCTAAATAGATGAGCTTTAGTAATATAAATTTAATAATATACTGCTCAATTAATGTTCCCACAGCTGGGAAATGACCTTCGCAATGTCAATGTCATTTACCGCACTGACCAGTTCTCATGGGTGTAACGTGTATGCAGTAGTTTTTTAAATATCTGTTCACTTACACCGGAAGCCCATTGGGAATTGAACCTGTGCCTCTTTCAATATTGAAGATATAAAAATCAATAAATATACTGAATATCTATATATTTATAGTAAAGTAAAAAATTTATTTATTAAAACCACACATAATTCATTTAAAAGTAGATTTGAACGTTTCCCGCCAACACAGATATGTTCTTTAACAAAATGGCGTCTACATGTTATGATAAATTAAAGGCAAAGATACGTCAAAAATTCCGCCATTTTTCATTATATTATTATTTTTATTTATATACCATTATTTGTTTTTTTTAGAATTTTTACCAATTGACATATTTATTTTGGTATTGCAAGTTTTTTTTTTAAGATTTTATTCTCTTTATTAAAGAAGGTTGGTGTTGTGTAAATATTGGAAGTTACTGTTCCACAGTAATTAAAGCGTATAGCTTACTATCAGTTAAACGTGGTGTACTCGTGGCATTTTAATAATTAGAGTCGTGTTCACAAGTCTTTTATTTCTTCGTTTCTTTGTCTACCCTCAACGGTCCGTAATCAGGAGGATGATGATGTTCTAAGGCCACACGATGCTCTCGATCCATGGTACGTAGGAGGCCACTTTGGTGTAAATCCCCGGCTCCCCGACAATGCCGCACGCCCTCCCGAACGAGGTCACCCCCACAACCGTGTACATGCAGTGGATCTTCTGCGTCCTCAGCTGCAGTGGGCCTCCGCTGTCGCCCTGCGAAGAAGATGACAAGTAACAAGTGGCTTACGACGAGTCCTTAAGATGAAAGATCGTGATGACCTTCAATGTTATTCTATGTTCAGCTTATTCTTATCGGGTTTTTTGTTACTGATGGTAAGTCTCCGTTGCCGGAGAACCTTCAGATTCCATTTTTGCTGCTGAACAGTTGTGTCAGAATATTTCTTTGTTTGGTACTAAGAGCGTTATATCTAATGAAATTTAATATCAGCCAATAGACGTCCACTGCTGGACATAGGCCTCCTCCAAAGATTTCCACATACAGTAAGCATGGCCTTCGGTACCGCTGGGCACCAGAGGCTGTCGTATGTTGGGGTTCATATGATGGGATTAGGGCCTTTTCTATCTTGGACCAGAGCCTCGTTCGTTGATTGGCAGGTTACACCAGTTGGTGGGACACCAGGAGTTTATTTAACTCCTTAAATTGTAAAAGGACAACCACAACGTGGTGCAGTGTATATCATCCTAACTTGACATATTCAAGTGTAAATCATTATCAATCATCAGTTGAAACGAATGTTCCTCTTCTTCTCTTCCTCGTCCTGTACGTTCTCCCTTTTCCTATTATTCACTTAAAGTACCTGGCACGTGTCCTTCGACTTATCCTTGTCCCCGTAACAGATTTGCGTTTTGGAGTCGAAACCTTGCTGTAGCAGGCGCGACGGGGGGAACAGCGCGGCGCACTCCATCACCGTGAACTTATTCAATATCACCTGGAATGAAGTCGTGGTTGAAGATAGTTGTTGCAGCAGTTGGCTGGACGATTTATGCTAACTCGTGGCTCTAGTACCTTTTGCAGAACGTCAGCGCTGGCGCCTCTGTTCTGAGTCGCCCCCCAGCCGGAAGCTAGGGCGCGGTTGTCCGACTCCGCGGTGTCCACGTGGAGGCAAGCCGGAACCACTTTGTCGCTTAAAATAATACTAAAAGAAACAAAAGATATTGTTATTGGTGGCGGGACTGTTGCCGGAAACCTAGTAATGTTATCGTTAAACAATAATATGCAAATATTACTGTGGACCAGTTTAAAAAAGTAGTAGTAAAACTTAATATTTTCTCTTTCAGCTGATGTTCAACGTGGTGCAGTGTACATCTTCCGAGAAGGAAAGTCACGGTTGAGGAATATCAGGGAATGTACTCGCATATCTGGGGCGTTTGCAATTGTTCCGCCGAACCGGACACAGAAAGGACTGTACCACTTTGATCGTCGACCTTCACTAGTTGGAGGCACTTAAAAAAAAAAATGTACATCTTCCTAACACCATCTACGTCATACGCCATAAGTATCACTGACCGCTCTTCTCGTTTTGCTGCAAAAATTAAATAGATGTTGAAATAAATAACGGGCCCAACACACGACCTTGCGGCACACCTCATACAATTTCTGTGCCCGACTTAAATACACTACTGCAAACGCTGGCACAGGTTGTCTAAAGCATTAGACAGGTCAGAAAAATATTTCTTCACTTACTCGGTGTCGGTTTCCAGCAGCGCGATGTCGTTGTACCTCTTGGGCGGTTTGTAATTCGGATGTTTAATGATGTTTTTGATCTCGTACCGCTGGGAGGGGTCCACCCGCTCGGTCCTGCTTTGGATGCCCACCAGGGCGTACGTCACTGGACCTCTGAAATCGTTCAGCGCCGTCACACATACCAATTTATTTGTTAGCAATGGTGACCGTGTAGGAGAGAAACCAGGCTCCACAAAGTCAGAATTTTTTTTTTCTGAGGGTACGTACTCCTATTCTTCTTAAGTAGTACTTACGCCTCTCTGCTGTAGGTGCAGTGTCCAGCCGTCAGGATGTACCTCTCGCTGATGACCGAACCGCCGCACAGCCATTGGATCGCGTTCACGTTTTTCCCAAATCCTAGAAGAGCCTGCAAGGGTTTCCTTCTTGAGCAGAAGTTTTCAACATGTTATGAACTACTGCTTGCCTTTGCAAGAAAACTTTTGCATGGTCGTTAATTATTCTAAATCTCTCTCTCTCTCCCGCCATCTCCCTCTCTTGCAGCAGTTGGCAGAAATAAAACACCAGCGCCAACTAGGCAGTGATGCTGTTCCAGTTGGGAACTTTTACACATCTTTGTATATTTTCCATATAACTGAGAGACATGTTCAGCTCATCACGTGATAAAAACTAAAACACTCGCCTTATGGTGGTGGCTCCTGTCGAAGACAATGATACGTCAGCTAGGACGATATACACTGCACCATATTGTCAGGTCTCGTTGCTCCAATCATTAGCTACCGGTCCTTCGAGCCGGAACACGATAATGTGCCGTGAGCTAGGATGACTGCACCATACAGTTCTCATTGCTTTGAGACTTAAAACTTAGATCTTGTTACCTCAGGTATTTCACTAGCTACTGATCCTTTAAACCGGATCACAGTAATAGTTAAATACTGTTTGTTTGGCGGATGAACCCTCGATATTAAAATATGTTATAATAAACAAGATACAATTCCGTTACATTTTTACGGTTAGAAGCTGTTCGTGTCATCATCATCATCATCAGCGGAAAGATGTCCACTACTGGACATAGGCCTCCCCCAAAGATCCTCCACATTTGTAGGGGTACATATGGGAGGATTCACGGTATTTCCTAATACACGACGATGATGTGGAAATCTTTTGGGGAAGGCCTATGTCCAGCAGTGAACGTCTGTCGGCTGATGCTGATGTAGATATCGGAACTGGAGGGTTTCAGCGCCAGCATCCACAGCCTCCGTCTCCGGACGAAGATTACGGAAAAGAAGCTCGCTAAAGATGGTAGGTCTCCATTGCCGGAGACAGTGTAAGTATCTACCACAGCAGCGTCTATTTCTGTCGCTGAACAGTACCGTGTTCCGGTTCGAAGGACGGTGCAGCTAGTGAAAATATTGTGGTAAGGAGAGTCAACATTTTATGTATCCAGACGGCGGATGCAATGGGGTGCTGTAGTGACCGCCATGTTATGGGCGGGGGTAACACTTACTATCAAGTGAACTTCCAGCTCGTCTCATCGGTTCGTAGTCGAGCCGACACTCTTATTTAAGTGAACTCTACGGTGCATACAATATAGTCCAATTTGATTGAACATATTATAGTGCATCAACCGGCTAAATGCAAGTGCCGGTGCGAAGGTCGCGAGCGCTGCGGTTGGCCGCGGTCAGCTCACCATGTGCGGGAACTCCTTGAGGGTGGCGCTGACGCCGCCCACGATCAGCGCGTCCGTGTTGTGGTTGCAGCGGTACACGCGCGCCTTCTCGCCGGACAGCGTGTTACCCTTCACGCAGGGGTACACCAGCCTCTCCTGGTATTCGATGCATTCTAGACAAGCAGTACAGGGATGTTTTAACGAACCTCACCAGCTCGTGGCGCAGCCAGCTATTCAACAGACGAGGCTCTGGCTCCCGCCGATCCGAATTGGGCCAGGGTGGTGGGTTACAGCCCAATCCCAGGATGGGATGATGATGGTGAAGTAATCCCTTCGTGAATTGATGGGCATGACGCGATGCGACGAGCGAGTTCACCTGATGGTGAGATATAACCGCTACGTGGTGCTCCTTGATAATATATCCTGGCACCACATTGCGCATATAACAGACTCATCGTCATCATCATCATCAGCCGACAGACGTCTACTGCTGGACATAGGCCTCCGCCAAGGATCTCCACATCGTTTGTTCATTGAGGGTAATTGGGCAGTAACCCACCGCACTGGTCCAGTGCGGGTTGGTGGGTGATCACCTGCCTGCTACTCGCACCCAGTTGCTTCCCGCAACCTTCACCAGATCGTCGAACCACGTATTGTTCACTTCAATATTTTCAATAGACAGTGGCCCTTCGAACCTGATCACAGTACCGTTTATGGTACTCTGCTTCTAGGTGGTTATGGGATATTGGGATTTTCATAGTCACTTATCAGTCCATACCAGCAGTGGACCTCTATCGGCTGATGATGGATGGAGGTGGAAAGAGGATGGATCAATTGGTTCTTTCCTATTTACTCTTCGATAAGCAAGGCGTGGAGATCCGGATTCGATGACGATTTATCACTTACTATCCCACGCCTTCTGTCCAGTTCTGGGCGAGGTGAGGTTAGCAGGTATCGGTTCGCACTCTCCCTTCTTTTCGTTCGGGTCGTTGTAAGTGTATTCCGCGAAGGGGGGCACGTACTCCGTAGTCGTCGTAGGCCTGGAGCAATGTCAATCAGTTACTGTCATGACGTGTTTTGACGTCACAGCGTGTGATGACGTCACGACATGCTATGACGTCACGACGTGTGATGACGTCACGACGTGCTATGACGTCACGACGTGTGAGACGTCACGACGTGTGATGACGTCGCGTCGTACCATAATGTCAAGGCGTATTGACTTCATGACGTACTTATGTGTTCTTACCCCATGGTATGTTATGACGTCACGACGTGTTATAACGTCATGATATGTTATGGCATCAAGGCGTGTTGTCACGTCGCCATGGTATGTCGTGACGTCACGACATACACCAGAAGCTATATGTCTTTACATTTCATTGCAGTATGAACGTGAGCACTCCAGCGTACCCTTTCATTGTGGTGGTGAGTACCGGCGGTTTGGCAGTGGAGGCGGAGTTGGTCACCACCTTGTCCGGGCAACAGACCACAGCATCCATTCCTTTGAAGGAGCATATCTGAAAAGTAGGAAGCGGTGTCTTTAATACAGCCATCATAACCTCATGGTCTGATAATGGGGTCCTCGATGAAGTAGCTCTTCTAGTTGGCCCTCATAAGTTGGCAGCTGGAACACAAAGATGCCATCGTGGCGGTGGTAAATAGAGAGGCCAGTTCAAAAGGGTCCACATCATCATCACCATCAGTCCTACAAAGACCAGATCTTACCACCATCAAAACGACAAGATAACCCTGGAATCAAATCTGTACTTTGTCGACAAATATATTTATACCATAGCAAACGTTACTGCGATCCGGTTCACAGGACCAGGAGCTATAGAAACTATTAGGGTAATGTGGTTTAGTACCTCATGTCTCATGCGGACCAGCTCATCGTGGTGCGGTGTAAATCATCATAGCTAACGCCAGGTTATTGAGGTCATTTTATACAGCATCAGTTATTCCACTGTCGCTTCTCCATCAGATGAAATGGCGACACGTTGGCGATGGAAGTGTGAAGCCAGGGTCTTACCTGCGGCGGTATCCCGTTCTTAAGAGCCACAATGGCCGACTGGCAATAGTCCAGCACAATGCAGGTGCCCCGCGCGCCATTAATCATGCATTTGTCACCTGGAAGAAGAGCAGCTTTGATAAGTTCCTCAGGGATCTCTTTAAGTTTGGCCACGCTTCGGAACCTTGTCGAGGTCTCTGGCACAGTTCCAGAGCCGACCATGGAATTTAGTTGGTGGTAAGATTATTTTGGTCTCGTCAACCCCGTGTCTCAGCAGTCATGATATCATCACAGACACAGCCGGGGAATTCAGGATAAGCTCCTCCTAGCGTAACCACGAGACGACCGAGACGTTCACCTGATGGTAAACGATCACACTGTGCTCGCAGCGTTTGGATGCCAAGCGTCGTTACTCCAGCAACAACACCAGTACCACCAGTAAACCACTAAACAACTTTAATAGGAACGAGACATCCGTCAACCAGAGATGCTCCGAGCCCCAACATTGGGAATACGAAGTCTGTTCATACATTATAAACAGAAACAAGTCTGCCCGGCATCAGCTGATACAGTCGCGTAACGATCGCCGCGGGGATTTCCCGACATTCGTCATGTGACGGGGAAGTCCCCGCGACTCCTGCACAATTTTTCATGTACCGCCACATCGAATTGTCGTTAGCTTATACCACACATCATTATTATAACATATCGGACATATATATATATATCTCCAATAACGATGTATCGTGTATATATCCTCATTCTAAACAAGCGACATTAATTATGTTTAATTGAGGAAAACATTCCAAAAAAAACAAGTTGCCGTGATACAGGAAAATGGTTTTGCGAAGCAATGAATGCTGTATGCCGTCGAACTCGTCCGTGATGCACCACGGGAGCAACCGTGGACTAAGTGGATTGATGACAACCGTTACCATAGCAACCGCGTAAAACCTAACGATGAAGCATCTATGAAATTCGAATAACAAATATCCTACAACCATCTATAGACCGTTGCGCGTTGAATGCTCGTGTTTATACGTTCACTCGTTTTCACGTGATTGTTCAACGAATAAAACCTAATACATATATATATATAAGTTTATACTAATAATAATTTATGTGTGAAAATAGGTGTATATGATATTGTTTGGAATATGTTGATGCCCAGCAGTGGACTGCAGTGGGAATTGATATGGGAAAAAAAAATATCAAGCTGTAGGTCTGTTATAGGTACTGTTATGCTTTGGTCTTCTGTTCGAGAGAGGATTGCTTCCGCTCGGAGACGAAGACTTCGGGGTGATGGTGACGGACGCACCAGTCCTCTCGTAGAAGACGACCGAAATGGAGCAGGAGTTTCTTTTTTTTTTTTTTTTGTTTACGGCACAAGCCGTCATTGAATGTATGAGTACAGCTTGTGATAATATGTAGACAAATAGCGCGCGACAGTGCGTGTGTCACAGAGCTGAGAAACGAACAGAAGGGGCAACGCTGAAATAGGAAAAGTAAATATAGAAGTACTCGGTATTTAATAGCAGGTTAACATTGAAATTTTATGTTTAATGACATTCCAGGAGTTCCTGAATAGATCAGTTTTAGTCACGGTGGCGGAAAGAAGCTGATGATGCGAGAGGAAATGATGAGAAGTCGGACCTTGAAGACGAAGTTTATTATGGACAACAGATGTGAATATATTCAGTTATAGAGTAACTGGTATAGTGTAAGTACATCGCAGACAGCACGGCGGCCTTCTAAAGAAAGCGCGCGGTACTTCGTGAGCTGGTCTCCATGAGAGTTGGAGTGGTGACAGCGGTAGTTACGTATTCACAGGAAGGACTTCTGTATTTTTTCAATGAGATCTATGAGATTTATAAGGCTGCATACTACATAGGAAAATTCTAGAATAGAATATCATGGTCTTTGAGGGTGGGGACCCTTATCGCTCAACAGGTGAACCTGCCTGGCCCTTCCCCAAGGATGTACCGACACGAAGTGTAGAAGGGTCTCTTCGAATGCTCACCACCGAGGGAGTTTTAGTAAGAATCTGGTATCACCCTGAAGTCCAGCCAGAAGCAGTGTCATTCGAAGATTCCCACCCCCACCCCACATTGTAGACTTCGTTGAGGGGAATTGCACCGTAACCCGTCACTGGTCCAGTGCGGGTTGGTGGACAGTCAGAGCTTCGTCTGTTATTTAGCAGAGTACAGCAGGAGCTGGTGAGCTTGACTCAGTCTCTGTAAGATGTTGGACGTAACCTCCTACACCTTCAATAATTAATCCACGGGATTGGATGGAATCCACCCCACATCAGCGGTGTCAATGGATACCATTTCGTCCCTTTAAATTACGTGTCCACATCCACACCGCCGTGTCTCAGTTCAATGATAACTGGTGAATCTGAACTCGTATCGGCCTTCGGCTGTTTACAGAACGTCCGGTATAGAGTGCTGCAGCGATTCGGAGCAATACGAGTCGTGCTTGACGCTGACGTTGGCACCGCTCACCAGCGTGCTGGACGTGACCAATGTGATCAAAGATCTCCACATCGATCAGTCCCGCGCTGCACTCATTGCCGGGCACTGAAGGCCGTCATTTGCGGAGGTTCTTATTGGGATAGATTTGGGCCCTTCCCCACCACACTTGCCCAATGCAGGTCCCCAACTGACATTAAGGAGACCGTCATTTTCCAAAAATTAGTGGAAATGTTATAACCTCCACTTAACACGGTTGATATGAACCCGACCCCTTGGAGAGCAAGCGTTCCGGTATTACCGGTACATTAAGCGAGGCTTTTTTTTTTATTAACGTGTGTAACAAAATGCTAACGTAACGCACACCCCGTACCAATACTGGGCCGGTAGTGGGGTAGTGTCGGACTCCAACCGACTGAAAAGCTTCACACGGTATTCCATCACATCCGCAAGGAACGCGCGAGGGTCGCGGGATAACGCTTTAAACAGTTCTTCCGCAACCCCCGTTCGGTGTCCGGATCGAACGGGCCCGCCTCGGGGAGGGATGTGAAGCATCCCTTCCAATTGACAAAATCCCTATCACTAAGCGGCGACGCGTCGGAATACGAGACGCGTCGCCAGATACGCCCCAGGAACCCTTTCCAAGGGGGGCGCCGGACCGACGGCCCTTGTCGGTCGCGGCGCCAGGTTCCTCTGCCTAAGGAGGCAAGCGGTACATTAAGCGAGGCTGCCGATTACAATAACTGCGACGGTGACAAACGGGCTGTGAACACAAGTTTCGCCAGCGCACAACACTGAAGTAATAAGTAAATTGTATATCAATGACTGTTCTCACCGTCGTACTGCCCTCCGGTCAGCGCAATGTGAACCAACAACAACAACACAACAGACACAACAACGCATCGCGACATTGTCCCCGCCTCACCGCCGCCTCGCGAACGTGTCGCGATCCAGTTCCACTGCAATATTATATATATATTATTCAAGGTTATGATCGTAATAAAACGTATCACCGATCATCACTCGATATCCGTGAACCGGTCCGGTCAAGTCCTATGGCGAACGGGTTGATTATTAATAAAACTAATTTCTTCACGACGAAATCGTTTACGCGCGAAAACAATGGCCGACGCGCCGCGACTGACCGACTGGCGCGCAACGATACGCGTCTCCGCGACGGGGTTTGCGAACCTAGTATTTACTTACTAGTATACGCGTACAAAAATACATGAGTATATAGATACTTGGTGTCAATATTTTATGGTGATTATTTATAGGTTTCCTATGACATCTTCGATGGGGATCCGCAAAATTGATCTTGGAGGAGCTAAACTCTTGGAAATGGTTTGAGGTAGTGAAGAGAGGACCGGGTTTAAATACTATCAGATATAAAATTGCTGAGGATCGGTTTTCTCTCAAACTGATATCCAAGTTTGAAGGCACCTCATGATGATGATAAGTTATTTGTGATTTTTAAAATACGTGTACTGTTGGATATAGGCCTCTTCTATAAATCTCCACCATCGAACGACGATGCTCACCACCAGCTGCTTCCCGCAGACTTTCGTTCAGCACGGACACTGGTCTCTTAGGGCCGTCTTTAGTTAGAGTTTATTTATGAGGATTTGGGACTTAGCCTACCACGCTAGCCCAGTTAGGGTAAGTGGACAGCAGGATGCACCGAGTGCAAGTGAGGTTGAATTGGGCTCTGCAAACCCCCTCCCCCCATCACCACCACCATCGTTTACTAGGACAGATTAAGGTTTAATTATCCAATCGCTAGTTTCATACAGCACTGACAATACTTGTAAATATTTTTACTCGTAACATATAATAAACTAGCCTGGTATTCAAATACTTGTGTCTTGGGTATTTCCGCTTCACAGTAATTAACAAATTAACCTCATAATTAAGTATATAGTTATTTAATTATTCATAATTGGAATATACTGATATAAATATATGAATTCGTTTCGTATCATAGTTAAGAGAGGAATATTTACTCTACGTACAGAATCACATACAGACTGAATTAAATTAAAAAAAAAACTTCTACCTAATCTGTGTTTTTTAAGTAGTCTGTAGTTTACTGTTGGTGGGTCTCTGCATCCCTCCTAACGGGTCGCGGTGGTAGCGCGCGGACAGCTCGCCGCCAGGGGGCGGGGCCGAGCGCACGACCGCCGACTGCCTCCTTAGGCAGGGGAATCTGGCGTCGCGTCCGACATGGGCCGTCGGGCCGGCGCCTCCCTTAGAGAGGGTCACCGGGGTGTATTTGGCGGTCTGTTTCGTATCCCGACGCGCCGCCACGTAGTGATTGGAATACCGTATGAAGCTTTTTGTCGGTTACAGTCCGACACTACCCCGTTACCGCTCCTTCTGGTTCCGGGGTGTGCGACCGTTAGCATTTTGTTACACACGGCCTTGTGGTGGCGGAGGAGCTCAGTAGCCGTGGCTGCGTCGCCCATGTTGAAGAGGAACCTACCCGGCCGGCCCAAAGTGACCGCTCCAGGTTACAGCACTAAGCTCACCACGGATGCGGCCGGTGGGCTGCAGGGGCAGCATGAAGCCGCTCCTGCTGCCGAGGTGGAGTCGCGGAGGGAGTACCCTGTGCGACTAACCTGTGTCGCACCGCTGATGCGACGGCGGTGGGGCCGCGTCGGTATTGCAATGCGCCGCTCTCCCTATCCTCCGCGGCCGTATAACGGGTGGCGGCGAGCCCAGCATCGAATCCGCCGCAGGGAGCCGGGAGAGCTTTCTCTCTTGAATCCCATGGCCTCTGAACGACTGCACGAGGCTGAGGAGGGGACGCGCTATATGTTCCGGCGTGCCCCTGCGGAGGTGGAAAGGGAGGGTTCAAGCCGACCCTCCGAGGTGGGGCTGCGTAAGCGGCCAACGCCGGCGGGCTTGCGAATGGTGCTTAAACGTCCCCGTAACCCCACCATCAGGCGACGAGTTGGAACATCGTGGGGGTTTTAGTCGGTCCAAGTCCGACACAACTTGTCCTTGCTCCCGTAACAACGGGTATGCGCAGGCATTTCCCCCACGCTAATAAAAAAAGGTACCACCGCAGCGCCTATTGCAGCCGACAGATAGTACTGCGCGGACATTGCTGTGATCCGGTTTGAAGGGCGCTGAAGCTATCACTGGTGGTAGGGCTCTCTGTTGCTGTAGACAGTCTAGATAGGTACCACCGCAGCGCCTATTGCAACCGACGTATAGTACTGTGCGGACATTACTGTGATCTGGTTTGAAGGACCAATAGATATTACTGCTGGTAAGTCTCTGTTGCCGTTTCACCTGATGGTAAGTGATACGCTTGCCCATAACAACGCGGCGCTAGTTACAATGGTGTACACTGTACGACATTGCACTCATTGCCCGTTTTTAATAGCTACAGCGCCCTTTAAACCGGAACACAATGGTGATTAAAATAAATGAAAAATTTAACTGATTTAATTGAAACTGTAATGCAGTTAAACTGAACTTCTCTTCTATCTTCTTTCTTTGTGGAGTTCAACCGCTCTCCGCCGCTGGCCACACTATGCTCTCTATCCAGGGTACGAAGGCGGACACCCTGGTGTATACCGCGGGCTGCCCGAGCCTGCCGCACGCCCTGCCGAACGAGGTGATCCCCACCACCGTGTACATGCAGTGGATCCTCTGACTCTTCAGCTGCAGTGGACCACCGCTGTCGCCCTGAAGACCAGAACCGTTTTAGTATCACATTGTAGCTTTGTTGTTTTTACTGCTGGACCGTCTACACACTTACCTTGAAGGGTGCTGTAGCTATTACTGCTGGTAGCTCTCTGTTGCTACAGACCGTCTATGTAAGTATCTTTAAAGCGCCTATTGCGTAGTACTGCAAATATTACTGTGATCCGGTTTGAAGGGTGCTGTAGCTATTACTGCTGGTAGCTCTCTGTTGCTACAGACCGTCTATGTAAGTATCTTTAAAGCGCCTATTGCGTAGTACTGCAAATATTACTGTGATCCGGTTTGAAGGGTGCTGTAGCTATTACTGCTGGTAGCTCTCTGTTGCTACATACCGTCTATGTAAGTACCACTGCAGCGCCTAGTGCGTAGTACTGCAAACATTACTGTGATCCGGTTTGAAGGGTGCTGTAGCTATTACTGCTGGTAGCTCTCTGTTGCTACATACCGTCTATGTAAGTACCACTGCAGCGCCTAGTGCGTAGTACTGCAAACATTACTGTGATCCGGTTTGAAGGGTGCTGTAGCTATTACTGCTGGTAGCTCTCTGTTGCTACATACCGTCTATGTAAGTACCACTGCAGCGCCTAGTGCGTAGTACTGCAAACATTACTGTGATCCGGTTTGAAGGGTGCTGTAGCTATTACTGCTGGTAGCTCTCTGTTGCTACATACCGTCTATGTGAGTATCATTAAAGCGCCTACTGCGTAGTACTGCAAACATTACTGTGATCCGGTTTGAAGGGCGCTGTAGTTATTTCTGCTGGTAGCTCTCTGTTGCTACATACCGTCTATGTGAGTATCATTAAAGCGCCTACTGCGTAGTACTGCAAACATTACTGTGATCCGGTTTGAAGGGCGCTGTAGTTATTACTGCTGGTAGGTCTCTGTTGCTACAGAGCGTCTAGGTATTCCACGACTATTTATTTTTTCAGATATACACTACTACTACTCGTCACTCTGTACGTAAGATGTTAAATCTCCGCATTCCAATAATTTCGGTAGCTACAGCGCCCTTCGTACCGGAACATAGAAATTTGACGCTAGTTAGGATGACAAACACTGCACCTCCTCGCGCTCTTGTAACACGTAAGATATAAACTATAATAACCGCAGCAAGTTCAATTGGCTACAACGTCCTTCAAACAGGAACATAATAGGTGGACTTAGTTAACGACGATATACAACGCAACAGATGCTAGTCGTTTCGTACGCGAAATGTTAAGTGGTGTTACGCTAGTAACATCACTAGCTACAGCGCCCTTCATACCGGACCAAAGTAATCTGAAGATGGTAAGGACGACATAGGTACCTGGCACGAGTCCCTCGAGGTCTCCTTGTCGCCGTAACAGAGCTGGGTGACGGGATCGAACCCGTCGCCCAGGTAGCGCGAGCGGCGGAACGTGCGCCCGCACTCCGCCTCCGTGAACCTTTTGAGGACAACCTGGTAACCGACAATGGGATCCTGAGACCTCTCCAATGCTATGATCTGGTGGTAATCGGTGACGTGGTGGTGAGCTGGTAAAGCTTAATAACCCGGTTACAACTCATTAGGTTCGTCACGATGTTTTTTTATATTGAACGTGGGGGAAATGCCTGCGCATACCCGTCCTCGCGGGGGCAAGGACAGGTTATGTCGGACTTGCACCGACTAAAACCCCCACGATGTTCCGTCTCATCGCCTGATGGCGGGGTTACGGGAACACTTTCGTTCGCAACCGCAAGCCTGCCGGCGCTGGCCGCTTTCGCAGCCCCACCTCGGGAGGGAGGGATGAACCCTTCCTTTCTAGGGCACGCCGGAACATGCAGCGCGCCCTCTCCAAGACCTCCTGCAGTCGCACAGAAACCATAGGAGCCACGGGAGATAACCTCTCCCGGCTCCCTGCGGAGGACCCGATGTTTGGCCCGCTGCTACCCGTTAACGGCCGCGAAGAGAGAGCGGCGCATAGCGATACCGACACTCCTCCTCTTCACCCGCGGCCCCACCGACGCCGCAAGGGGCAGTATAACACCGCGCCTGCAGCCGGCCGCAAAGGGCAGAATAAAGCCGCCCCTGCAACCCTCAGCTGCTCCAATTATCTCAACCGGTGATCGAATCTGGAGCGGCCGCTTCGGGCTGGCCCTTCGCCGCTTCCCACTTAGCTTCACCGTGTGTCGGTCTATGGTTACTGAGCCCCTCCGCCACGACAAGGCGGGAACTCGTTGTGGGTTCGTGACGACGTCAGCGCTGCAACCCATGTGACTCTTACAGCTTATCTGACACTGGGCTCGTGGACCTGGAGCGACGCCGCTTTTCCGTTACTGGCCGGCGTGCTCGTCGACCAGGCGCGCTCCGAGTTGGACTCGGAGGCTCCTTTCGCAGCGCGTTTGCACTTCTTGACGACGAGGGCTCCACCCTTCGTCGGCACGTTTGAATGATGGATATTCCACCTCCATGTCGCTGGCACTGATGTTCCCTTCCGAGTCAGTCCAAAGAGGCGAGCAAGTCGGACACAGAAGGTCTCACCACTGGGGCCTTTATCATAGGTGGTGCGTGAGTCGCGAGGGTTGGGTCTGGAGAGGCCGGGCTGTCCGTGTCAAAGTTTACAGATCGCGAAGGGAAAGTGGGAGGGTACCTGATGAATTGTTTCCACCCTTCTGGGAACTGGGCGAGCAGGGCCTCTATTTGCATGGTAGCCATTTTGCTTGGCTGCGAGGCAGGTTGAGAATGCAGCTGGAACGGGACAACGCTCACGCGCCAGGTTTCCAACTTCGCTGACCTGACAATAGACCACGAAGACCAGCACGCGGCGGCTTGCCGAGCGATCACCACGCAGTTTAAGGTGATCGCGATGTACCGCGGGCTCCCCACCAGTTTGTGCAGCAGCCATTACTTATACCTAAACCTAGATTCAGTATTGTATGGTACTTCCAGTTTAAGGTTCTAACGTTCTAGCACCTTCTGGAGGACGTCGGCGCTGGAGCCCCTGTTCCTGGTGGCGCCCCAACCGGTCGCCAGCGCGCGGTGATCCGCCGCCGCGGTGTCCACGTGGAGGCAGGCCGGCACCACGCTCGAACTCAAGGTGATCCTGATGGTACATCATAAACCCAAAGTTTGGATGGTGGTATCTGTTGCCACCGCCTGCGCAGGTACCGCCGCAGCTACCATGTCTACCGCCATTGCTGTGTACGAAGGCCGCTGTAGCTAGTGGAATTACTGCGGTAACGCGTCACAGCAACGAATATATCGGGGTGCAGTGTATATCATCTCCATTGGGACTGCATTACTATATTCCGATTTGAAGGATGCTGTAGCTAAATATAATATTTTACTGTTACACTTCCAGTCACAAAAAGTTACATCACTGTTGCAGGTAGAAACTGCAGAAGGTGGCGCTAGTTAGGACTACTTACACTGCACCACATTGCGCTCGTCGCTGTGACCTTCGGCCGACGTACCCCAATAATTACACTAGCTACAGCGCCCTTCAAACCGGAATACTACTGTGACAGTGAAAGCGCTGCAGTGATACCTTCCAGCTACGGAGACCTGTCACCAATAAAACATGGTGTTTCATTTATTTATACAAGACCCCGGAAGCCGCGTCAGCCTTTACTAGTAGTTTCACCAGCTCCAGGGTCCGCTGCAATAGTAGCCGCGGTGGCACCTGGACAGTCACCAGCACCGAGCGCCAACCAGGCGACGGCGTGGTGCTCCTCTCTTTGACCCTTACTCGGTCTCGGTTTCCAGCAGCGCGATATCGTTGTACTTCTGCGGCGGTTTGTACTTCGGGTGCCTGATTTTGCTCCGGATCCTGTACCGCTGGCTGCTGTCGACCAGCTCGCTCCTGCTGAGCACGCCGACCAGCGCGTACGACACTGCACCACTGAAATGATGCTTAGGGTTTGAAATCCTATCAAGGACAGATGACGATGGCCGTCGATTGAAGCGCGCTGTAGCTATTGAAGATATCTCGTCTCCTGGATGGGTATGTGGTGGAGTTTACATCGTCCTGACCAGCGTCACATGATGTGAAGGAACAGCTCCCATTGTAGTAGTAAAAAAATATTAAGAGAAGAAGAGAGAACCTTCTTCTTTTTGGACTCTGTATGAGGTTACTTCTGTGTAAGTCTGCTTACGCGTCAAGACTGTAGGTGCAGTGTGCAGCGGTGAGGATGTAGCGCTCGCTGATGACAGAGCCACCGCACAGCCACTGGGTGGTCTCCAGGTCTTCACCGAATCCCAGCAGCGCCTGCCAACCATTTGTCACGACGAGCATATAAACCCTCTCCTCTCCTCTCCTCTCTAATATCTCAAAGACCTAGATCCTTCGTTACCATATGTGGGAACTCCGAAGAGCTGGCGTTGACGCCGCCCACGATCAGCTCGTCCGCGTTGTGACCACAGCGGTTGACGCGCGACCTTTTCTCCACCCCGCCCACCAGGCTGTTCTCCTTCACGCAGGGGTACACCAGCATCTCCTGGTACTGTATGCACTCTGGAATGGATCGTGAAGCCATCGTCAACCAGCAGCAACCAGAGGCAACCAGCCGGCGGCTCAGTGCTATAAAACTGTTATTGTTTGTCTCAGGATACTTACTGTCCCACGCGATTTGTCCAGTGCTGGGCGACGTGAGCTGGGCGGAGACCGGCTCGCAGACACCTTGCGGCCGCTCATCGTCGTCGAACTTGTAGTCGTACACCAGCGGCGCGTACTCCGTGCTCGTCGTACTTCTGGAGGAGATTCGCCTGATGGTAAGTTGTCCGCCGCTCGTTAGGGAGATATTTATTGATCAGTTAACTAACTACTAGTCCTTCGAACCGGATCATAGTAACATTTACACACCGCTGCCTATGGTACCTACATAGACGCTCTCGGACTATAGGAACCTACCACCAGTAATAGCTACAGCGCTAGTGCACCAGCAGTGATAACTTCAGCGTCCTTCAAACCGGATTAAAGTGTCGTTGCGTTGGTACCTACCCGTACGGTGCGGCAATGGCGACTAGTTGAAGTATTCGTCAGCTATTCACGAATTTAAATGTTCCACTTACCTTTTGGTGGTGGTGAGGATCGAGCGCGCGGTGGTCGGTGCGACGACTACGTCCGCGCCCACGCCCACGCCCACGCAGCACACCACCGCCTCCATCCCCGCGTAGGAACACACCTGCAATTGTTTGTTAACGTTGTTCAATAAATTCTAGAACATTCTATAACAAATAAAGGTATCGCTAGTAATTAATACGCACTGCAGCCGAGAAAGAGCAAGGCGGAAACATTCCCGTGATCCGGTTTGAAGGGCGCTGTAGCTGTGACTGATAGTAGAACTCCGTTGCTGCAGACCGTCTAGGTAGGTACCACCGCAGCGTATATTTCAGCCGACAAGTCTTTTACAACTTCCGGTTTGAAGGGCGGTGTAGCTAGTGAAATTGGAGCAACGGAGCTGTCTTAAGTCTCAAGCGGGAAGTGCAATGTGCTGCAGTGTATCTCATACTAACCAGTGTCACGTTCTGATGGGCAAGCGTATCACTTACCATCAGGTGAGCGTCGCTTACATCAGCCGTTAGACGTCCACCGCTGGACATAGGCCTGTCCCAATGATCACCACATCAATCCACTCGGGGCTGTTTGTAAGGGTTCATATGAGAGGCTGGTGGGAGCCGGAGGGTCATTTGTTGATGAACAGCACCAGCACCAGGAGCTGATGGGGTTGCCACTCCACACGTCCGGTCGCTTAACTGGATATAAGAACCTGCGGCAGTACTCTGTTCCTCAGATCCCTCAACGAGGTCTCGCAGGTGTGCAGCAGCCGGCAGGTACCTCCGACCCCATTCTTCACGCAGCCTTCCCCTGTAACCAATGATATGGAATTTATACACAAACGGACGTTCACCTGATACTGGTCCTTCAAACCGGACAGTAACGTGCGTCAACAGCAGGAGAGTACACAGTCTGGCGCTTGTTGGGAAGGTACACACTGCACCATAATGCACTCATCTTGTTCGTTCTGATGTTGATCATCACCACCGTCTTCCAGTAACGATGCAGTAGTAACACTTGAAACTGAGTGAATGCATCACTCGTGCACTAACGATCACCTCTGACCTTCGGACTGCGCTCTGGTTGGTGTAATCAACGTTAGAGCGATAACGAGGAGTGTTCCGACGGCCATTGTAACTGGACCTCCCCGGCTTTGCCGTAATCGCGCACACGTTCGCTGTTATCTGTGGACGCCCACGCGTGGGCGAACGGTGGGACGTGCACGCGCTCGCGTCGGACGTCGGACGGCGACTGACCGTCGCTCCCGGGTAAACCCGGAGGCTGTGACCTCCGATCCGTATCACCAAACATAAGTTATAGATATTATTATTTCGGCGCGATCGCGTCTCTGTATCGCCTGTTTCTAAATTAATATTTTTCATGTTCAATTGTAGACAGTACTGTGTAAACATTACTGTGATCCGGTTTGAAAGACGCTGTATCTGTTAATGCTGGAAGGTCTCTGTTGCTTTAGACCGTCTAGGTAGGTACCATTGCAGTGCCTATTACAGCAGATAGACAGTACTGTGTAAACATTACTGTGATCCGGTTTGAAGGGCGCTGTAGCTACGACGACAGCGGCGACGAGCGTAATTATGTATAAAGCATTCCACCTAGCGCCATTATTATGAGCGGGAGTATCACTTACCATCAGGTGAACGTTACGCTAGTAGATGAAGACTTTTATTAAGAGGGGAGAAGATTGGGAAAAGAGTTCTTATCCTTCTATCACGTCACCTAGCGCCACGTTGTTGTGAGCGTGCGTATCACTTACCACCGCGCCGCTTCTGGGGCTCCATTTGCACACTCGACGCGCACTAGTCTGGTATAGTGCGGTTCCTGATGTTTCCTCCCAAGGACAACGAGGACACGGTATGACCTTCCAGCAGAGGTTATCCTTAGAAGCTAAATTGTGGAGTTCCTCAAGTACGACTCCTTTGGTGCTACTGGTGTCATTGGGCTGCGGCAACCGCTCGAGGTGACGCTGAGTCCGCACGCGTGGTTGTCACCGCCTCAGTGGTACCATGAGCCGTCTGTTTCTCTGATCATGCGAACATTATACTGTTCCGGTTTGAAAGGCGCTACAGCGGGTGTGATATAATTATATATATATATATATATAGTCTGTTAAGACTTCTTCCAAAAATGGAGACAGACGATAGTACTTAATAACACCTTTGATGTGACGAAAAAAGATGCTAATTAAAAAAAAAAATCTTTTCTTTTAAAAGTTACTTTTTTTACTTCACTAAAACATAACCAGCAATGAAACACTGAAATCCAAAAACAGCTGAAATTGTATTTGCGGATGTGATCGCGAAATGCAGACGGCTATAGTGCAACAGAGGGCGCATGTTGCACTTGTTGCACACCATGCAAATTTACACTAACAAAGCAATGATATATAATAAACAATTATTTATTTATTTACAGCAACAGAATAACATATTACATACTATATTACGTTCTAGATATAGTCTACAATTAATTAATATATGCAATTGAATTTTGATCAAACATCAGTCAGCAGTCGCAGCATGGAGTCTACATTCAGCTCCAGTGACATCCCGCGGGAACCACATAAAATAAGCATTGAATATCAGAGATGATGCAGCAGCTCATCTTTACAGAACTTCTAGAATCGCCGATAATCTCTAATTCTGGTATCTTGGCGTTAAATGTATTATAAGCACTACACATTCTGGTTGTCGGGTGGTGTTCCAGGATTGGTGATGTGGAAGACGCGCCCTTCAAATCGGATCACTGTAATCTGTGCACAGTACTGTGTGTCGGCTGCAATAGGCGCTGCGGTGGTACCTACGTAGACGGTCTGCAGCAACAGAGAGCTACTAGCATTGATAGCTTCAGCGCCCTTCAAACCGGATCACTGTAATCTCTGCACAGTACTGTATGTCGTCTGCAATAGGCGCTGCGCTGGTACCTACCTAGACGGTCTGCAGCAACAGAGAGCTACTAGCATTGATAGCTTCAGCGCCCTTCAAACCGGATCACTGTAATCTCTGCACAATACTGTGTCGGCTGCAATAGGCGCTGCGGTGGTACCTACCTAGACGGTCTGCAGCAACAAAGAGCTACCATCAGACCGGAGACTCAGGTTCGATCTTCACCGACTTTGATCTTCCGGTAAAGGAGAGCGTTGTACCAGTATAACTTACCATCAGGTAAACGAATTCATCACCTCGTCGTCGTATAAAATAAGAACAGCTTTGTGGTATAAGACTTCCACCGACCTTTACATGGCGATAGTGTCCCATAAATGATCTTCACTCTTTGATCATGAGAGAAATCTCCGAGTCCCAGCAGTGGGACCGTTAAGGGGACGTCTTCAAGGTTAAGCAGGTGTATTAACAAAATGGACGTATTAATATATAATTGTATTTGAACAAATGTAGAATGTTCCTGGAATAAATGTTTGCTGCGTCCGGTGTCCGACGTCCGGCGTCCAGCGCGCGGTGTGACGGCTTCCGCTCAGAGCCAGGGCTCCCACGCGGACCTGGTGACGCTGAGGATTTGAGGGTCGGTGCAGTGTCGCAGTAAATTCGTCACCTGCGAGTCACACAGCAGTACTGCATGTTAGTACATAAAGCGGGTGTAAGCAGCTCATCGATGTTAGGATGTTCACACAACACCTTGAAGTTCGGTTTAAGGCAATTGATACTGATGGATGAGACACGGGGAGGACGTTCACCCGATGGTAAGTGAAACGTCTGTCTATAACAACGTGGCGCTAGTTAGATTGATATACACAGCACCACCTCACGCTCGTAATTTTACGTTGTCTCCAGTAATTTCACTGGTTAAAACGCCCTTCAAACCGGAACATAGTAATATTTGCCACACTAATATCTGTCGGCTGCAATAGGCGCTGCGGTGGTATCTACCTTGACGGTCTCTGGCAAGAGAGACTTACCACCAGTGATGGTTTCAGCGCCCTTGAAACCGGATCACAGTAACGTCTGCACAGTATTGTTTGTCGGCTGCAATAGGCACTGCGGTGGGACCTATCTAGACGGTCTCCGGCAACAGAGACCTAAGAGAGTTCAGCGGTGGACTACTTAACAGGGTGATGCTGGATCCAGGGTTGTGCTTACCTGCTCTTCCACGGTGTAGACGTCCGTCTCATGGAAGTCGCTGAAGATTTGCTGCAGGATCTCCACGTACTTGCTGGTATAGCGACCCGGCGCCCGCATGCGCGCGCGCACGCTCACTTGGTGAGGCAACACCGCGCCGCGCAACAGTTCCACCACATCCGCGAGCTACGATCACGTTACACCATCACTACCTTACTGGCAGACAGGACTTACACCTTCGGCCATTGTATTCACAGCAATTTGATGATAGTATGATATACACAGCACAACATAATCACGCCGCTTCGAGACAAAGACAATCTCGCTACCCCAGTAACCAGTTCATTGGATATAACGCCCTTCAAACCGGAACTGGGCGTGCACTTGCCTACGTGGTTTCAGACCACGGACCTACCATGAGTAAATTAATAGCGTATCTAAAATCTGCGGACATAGTCTATGGCGTCATACCTCGTCGCGCTTCGTCTCTTCAATCCGTTTGTAAGAGACGCGTAGAGAAGAGACGAGGAGTTGGTGGGAGTCTCTGCACGCCGCCGTCAGCTGCTGCAGGCGACTCTCCAGCGCTGCAATCAGTTGCAGCGAAACCAATTCATGAACTGATGGTGTGTTGGATGCAATGGGTAAACAAGTGACAATGATAGTGGTGGTGGTGGTGGTGATACGTGTACGCGCGGCGATGCCGTCATGGTGAGAGTTTCTCCCGCGTGACCTACCTGGCAGTCGGCAGAGCGCGAGCAGGGCGCGCGTGAGGCGGGCGGCCGGCAGCTCGCCCCGCCCGTGCTGCAGCGAGGGGTTCCAGTCCACGCAGCGCACGGAGCCGTCGCGCCGGCAGTACATCACGTTGCCCAGGTGTCGGTCCTTCAGACCTGCGGCGTGCCGCGGCGGGGACACGTAAGCGAGCTTTATTCATGTGTTATTTACTGATGGTGAAGCTGTTCCAGAGACAAGATCCCTCCACATTTCTGACGCTGAGCTACAAACTGTTACTGAGTTTGGAATCGAAAAGTATAGTAGCTAGTGAAGATACTGAAGTATCGTGTCTTCACGTGCAAGGGTTTCGCCAATGATCACCATGCTTGGCAGACGGGGTGGTGATCGCAGTACTGACTCCATAGCACTGGTATGGCCACTGCCTGATAACGGTCGCTATCTATGGGCTTCATGAGAAAGCTGTCACACATGGGCACGGCACATAGCTCGTAGAACTGATGGACGTGACGTTGGGGTCTTAAGGTGCTGGAATGGCAACTCCGCACCAGAAAGCGCAGCGTTGGCAGAATCCCCACCAGGTGAACAGAGGACCTAAAATCGCTGGGAAGTCCGTGCTTTATGGGACACATTACAAGAGACCTATATCCAGCAGTGGACGTCCATCGGCTGAAATGATGATGATGCGTCTTAAGACCCGGATGTGGTGAGTGATTCCTACCGCTGACGAAGGTCCTGAGCGTCTCTTCTCTGTGTGGACTAAAAGGATCTTTCACCAGCCACAACACCCTTCAAACTCTTGCGGCCTGGTAACACATTGCGATGGTGTGTAGATTGGATCTTGCCCTGACGGTGGAGAACCGAGAAAGAGATGGCGTATACAGAATCGATGTCCTCACCTAGCAGCCAGCTGACGAGGGTCATGACGGCGAGGCTCTCCTCGAAGCACCGCTTCTTCCCGATGAACTCCTCCACGCAACCGCATTCTTGCTCCACGACAGAACTGTAGGAACAGGAGCACCAGTTCATTAGCCAAGACATTTTACTCTATAAATAGAAATGGGTTCCAAAAAAAAAACATATTTTTTTTTTATTGAGCATAGCTAACAGAGGAGCAGGACGTTCTGTTTATGGTGTTCCTTAACCATCCCTAATCTTGGAGAGACTCAGTCAATGATGCGGTGGTAATCATTTTAACAGGTACCTGCTAACAGAAAATTAATATTTCAAAAAATATTAAAAACCTTCAAAGAGAAAGTAATTTGAAAGGAGAAGGAGAAGGAGAGATCAGAGTAAAAGTGATTTGAGACAAAATAACAGTAGTAGTAGTATAAAAAATCCATCCTGTTATTTTGTCTCTGATTCGAGACTGCCTGTGATAGTCATTGATCTGAAACAAAATAACAGGTAGTATAGAAATACTAATTGTTATTTTGTCTCCCACTGATTTAGATTGTGATAGTCATTGATTTGAGACAAAATACCAGGTAATTTAAAAACTCTAACCTGTTATTTTATATCTTACAGATTCAACACTGTCTGTGATAGTTACTGATTTGAGACAAAATAACAGTTAATATAAAAATACTACCTGTTATCCTGTCTCTCAAATGGAGAAAAATAAAAAATTCAGAATCGGCTCATTATTTTGGAATGCCTCTTTTGGAAAAAAGATAAAAAAAAAAGGCTGGCACTCACCGCAGCACGTGCGCGGGCACCTTCCTGCACACCTGCTCAAACTCCGCCACACTATCTTCCCTCGTCTTCAGCACCAGCTCGGCGTCGTTGCCGAGCGTCATCTGCGCACCTACTAGATTAAGAATAAACATCATCCACAATATACCTCGAGGCGGAATAACCTGTTCATAGAAACGCGCACATGCATCGTGACGTCACTGTTCAACTGTTAAGGTGGGGCGTGGTGGGGACAGTCTACGTACTGATTGTAAGGAGTGTAAGTCCCCCCCGCACAACAACTCATGGAACCCAAGCCAACCCGACCAGCTCGTGGTGCACCTTGTTAATCAACAAACGAGGCTCTCGCTCCCGCCAACCTGCATTGGGCCAGCGTGGTGGGAAATGGCTCAAATTCCCCCCATATGAACTACAAACGACAGCTTCTAGTACCATAGGCCACGCTGACTGTGACAGACGTTGGCAAGGCGCCGGAACCAAGGCAACGCAGGACCGATCGATTTGCAAATCTTCGGGGGAGGCGTACGTCCAGCAGTGGACGTCTATCGGCTGATGATGATTAACGGTAGAAACAGGCGGTGTCCAGTTAGAGACCTACCACCAGAACAACATCCCCAAGTATTGCTAAATACTCATCTTCAATCAACGCATTAAATGACTACATTAAAATTGCATTCGCCACTCACCGGCTACACCAGCGCGGTCTTCGACCATGGACAGCACGGTCACGTGCTCCTCTAAATACTCGATGAGACCGCTGTCCTCGCCCAGGGGGGTCACCTTCAGATAGATACGCAGCTTCGTTACAATACGCTCCCGAATATTTACCAGCACGGTGGAGATCCTACTTCTTCATCGTTCAACCAATCGTATACCAGCATTTGTATGGATGGTGATTATATATATTAACAGGCGCTGCAGGTACATAGGTAAGCTAGATGATCTACGGTAAGAGACCTACTTTTTATTTATGGGGGGATCTTTTAAAAAGTTACCCTACTATTGGAGGAAGCAAAGATTATAAGGGATTTTAACCCACTGAAACCTCCTCCGCCCTCATATTGAAGGTAGGCCTGTGCCCCAACAGTGAGGATGTAAATCAGCTGTTAAGAGAGTAACCTCCTCTCAAATCTGAGAAACTTCTTCCCTGATACGGAAGCTACGCAGCATCTTTTCGTATCAGTTGACATACGGAACGGAAACGTGGTCCTTTACATGGCAATGGAGAGGGCTGTGCTCAGAGTTGCTCTGCGCGATCGAATCAGAAATGTGGAGATCCGCAGACGTAATGTCACCGACATGGTTCAAAAGATTGCTAGACTTAAGTGGCAGCGGCAGGGCACAGTGCTCGAAGGACTGACGGCCGATGGGGCAGGAAGGTCCTGAAGTGGCGTATACTGGTAGACGTAGTGTTGGAAGGTCTTCCACAAGGCGGACCGACAATCTGGTGAGAATCGCGAGACCGATCAACGTGAAGATCTTTGGAAAAGACCCATGTCCGGCAGTGGACGTCTATCCTCTGTATAATCCTCCTCGATACCCTCGTTTTAGTACACGAACTAGACCACCTCGTAGATTTTCATCCCGGGCTTGCTAAGAGGACAATTAAGGCCCACGAGCTCGAAAACCCTTCAACTCGCCTTCAACCACAAGCAGGACTCACCTTAGTCCTATTACTAGCCGGAGACTACAGGACTGACGGTAAGAAACAAACTTACCATCAGTACAAAGAATTTTTTTTACACAGTTATTGGAGGAGTCGGACTGCTATCTGATACGTCTCCAAGTCATCAGGTCTCAGTCACAATGAAAAGGTACAAACTATTTTAATCACAAATTAATTGTCTATGAAAAATTATTTGACATTTTTTTTTTGCAAGAGTCGAGCGGACCTTTCACTCGATATTAAGTGACACGCCTGCACATGACAACGTGGCGTTAATTAGGATGTTATACACAGCACAACGTAGCGCTCGCCGCCTTGAAATATAGGATGTTATGTCGTGTTACCCCAGTAATTACACTAGCTACAACTCTCTTCAAACCGGAAGTCAGGGCTGCTGGTAGGTCTCTGTTGGTGGAGACCGTGTAGGTAGGTACAATCGCAGCGACATTTTCTGTCGTTAAGCAGTAGTGTGCATACATTACTGTGTTGTAGTTCCAACGGCGCTGTAATTAGGGTAATTACTGTGGTAATGAAAGTCAACATATTGTCTTAGGTGACGAGCACAGAGTGGTGATACATCATCCTAACCCGCAGCACCATGTTATAGGCAGGCCCATACCATCAGGTGAACGTCCTGCTCGTTTCGTCACTTAATAAAAGAAAATGTTTGCATATTACTGTTCAGCGCTTGTAATGGGTGCTGCGGTGATACCTGCCTGAACGGTCTGTAGCAACAGAGACATTACCACCAGTGATAGCTATTGGCCCTTCAAACCGGATCACAGTGCTGTCTGTCGGCTGCAGTAGGCGCTGCGGTGGTACCTACCTAGACGGTCTGTAGCCACAGAAACACTACCACCAAAACATGTCATGTGCTCAAGGTACCTGGTAGTAGGGCGCACGGGAGTGTGGAAGGGGCAAGGCGCGCACGAAGCGCAGCGCGCATGCGTCCACGTGCAGCCGCTCGCCGCACTTGACGAGTAGCCGGCGCACTCGCCCGTCAGATAAGCGCGCCACCAGAGTGCCCGGTCGGCGCGCCGATGCGGCAAACATAACCTGTGAATGTTAAACTAATTACTGCTCATCTAAAACTCACGGGATCCAAGCCAACCTCACCAGCTTGTGATGCAGCCTGCTAATAGCAAAAGAAGCTCTAACTCCAGCCAACCCGCATTAGGCCAGCCTGGTGGGAAATGACCCAAATCTTCTATATAAATCTCTACCCGATCCAGGTGGGAATCTATGCAGGAGGCTGTGTCCAGCAGTGGACGTCAGCTAACTCTGCTGCAGCATCTTTTTCTACCGCCAATTAGTAGTGTTCAGATATTACTATTTATCTTCGTTTCCAATTTCGATGACGATGTAGCTACAGAAATGATTGGAGTAACTCAATTAAATATCTAGGGGTAGGTGAGGGTTGTCGGGCTGCCGCCCAAAATCTTACGCAGCCCAAGTCCACCTTGCCAGCGTGTGGTGCACCCCACTGAAGAACAAACGAGGCTCTAGCCGTCCACCAATCCGCAGTGCGCCAGAGCGGTGGGATAATTTCAGTGGCCCAATTCCCCTCAATGAACTCGACGATGTGGAGATCATTGGGCTAGGGCTATGTCCAGCAGTGGATGTCTGTCGGCTGATGAAGACAAGGACAATGTTGTGCAGCGTATATTTAACAAACGCCACAGTGCTATGGATGGCGGTATGGTAAGTACCACCATCACCAAAGAATAGATCACTGACCGTCTCTTCGAACTTCACCACTGTAACGCCACGCGGCAGCATCAGCAGACGCGACAGGCTCTCCACCGTCTCGCTCCCGCGTAAGTTTCCTTCTATTGTGAGATAAGGACAGAGATGGTTCAGGCTGTGCTCCTGTGGGTTGGACTTCAGCTCTGCCATTAGACGCATCAGGGTCTGCCTGACGGCCTCCTTCTGCTCCGCACCTGTTAACATAAAGTACAGATTTACTAGATAGGTATTCTCCTAACAGTAGTGTACACTAACGTTAGTGTTTTCGATAGGTCCTGTGAAAAGACTGAGTGAAGAGTGCAATGTGGTGTCAGCGCCACATAGATATGAGTGAGGTGTACTGCTCATCACCAGGCGTGACCAGTATAAATTATCGATAATAAGGAACCATCATCGTTATCATTATCAGCCGATAGACGTCCACTGCTGGACATGGGCCTTCTATAAGATCTCCAGAGGGATCGATCCTGCTCTGCCCGCAACCTTCACCTGATTGTCGGAGCACCTGGTGGAGGGCCTGCCAACACTACGTTATCCGGTACGTGGTCGCTATTCGAGGACCTTGGTGCTCCATCGTGTCATGTGTCCTGCCCATTGCCAATTGAGGCTAGGCACCTTTTGGACTATGTCAGTGACTTCACTTCTGCGAATTTCCTCATTTCTGATTCGATCACGCAGGGAAACCTCGAGCATAGACCTTTCCATTGCTCTCTGTGTGGCTGGAAGCCCATTCACCAGGCCCACTATAAGTGGCCACCATTTATCACCATGTTGTTAATCATGACGATCTGGCAAAATAAAAGCGAAAATTGTATTTCTGGGAAAATGGCCGCCACGCATACATGAATACAGGAAACACTTGATATCGCGTGTTGAACGGAAGTGGAGGTAACGCTTACTAAATTTCATGTCGTACAAGGTGTTCCGGTGCTTGGCGAGCACTTGGTAGTCGAGTCCGGCGTACGGGTTCTCGAAGATCCTGTTCTTCATCGTTGTGTACACCTGTCCCCACAGGGCCACGTCTGGTGATTTACATATAAATAATGTTAATAACAGATACACGAATTCTTACTTCCTCATCATCACCAGCCGATGGACGCTCACTGCTGGACATAGAACATTTTATTTTTTTGAGGGGAGGATTTTATTCCTTATGGATATATCAGCCTCAGATTGAAGAGTTAAAGACAAAAATAATAATGCGCGCGCATAGACACCCACGCAAACATACTCTTCTTCTATCCAAGAGTGAGAGAATGGAGAAGCAGAGCACAAAGCATATTATATTGCATCACTGGCACTCGAACTGTTTTGGCTGTCAAACAGTAATGTGCAGACATTACTGTGTTCCAGTTCGGAAGACTTTATAGCTAGTGAAGTTACTAGACAAACGAAACTTAACGGCTTGTGTCTCAAGGTGACGAGCACATGGTGTTGCAGTGTATATCGTACTAACTGGTAACTGGCGCCATTTGTTACGTGACCGTTCTGATGGCCACATGGCTTCGTCAAAAAAAAACGAATTATACTTGTAACAGTTATATGATGTATGTCGTCTGGTGATGAAGGGTTAGGACAGCATACACTACATGATAAGAGGTCCGTTGGTAAATGGAGTAATGTGTCACGTGTTGGTACTCCAGAAATTTTATCAGCTACAGCGCCGTTTAAACCGGACGCTGGTTTTTTGAAATGTAGAGTTTTAATTACTTAGGGAATCTCTGATAAAAGTTACCACCATTAAATTAACAAATCACCATTGTCTATCAGCGCCTTCAGCAGTTCCTTGCAGTACTGGTGCAGGGAGTGCTTGGGGTCGGCGACCAATTGGAGACACGTCTTGAACTTCTGAGTGAGCTCCCCTTCGCGTGCGAGCTTGGTGACGAGATCGGAGGACGGGTGCGCAGCCAGCTTGGTCTTGTTCCTCGTTAGCTCTTCCAGCGCGATGTCGTCCATCACGTGGATGAGGCTCTCCATCTGTTGGATTTGTTAGCCGTGATATCCAGCTTTTTTTTGGAGTTTTGGAATCTCTTAACCACCTAAACGCGGTCTCAAGCTCACCGTTCCGAGTACAGCGGCCGCAGCTTCAGCAGTTAACTCCTCGCCGGGATAGTCGCCCAGCCGGTTCAGAAGTACGTCCAACAGTACGCTGTGTTTCACGTCCACGTTCAATTCCGCCGCCAAACGCAGTACCTCCGAGATATCAGTTAGAATGCTGCACTGATCCAGATCTGAAATTGTGCCATAAAAGGATTACAGGTACCGTAATACTCAACCTTCATGTAGCTGTTAGCTGCAGCTCGTACCAGTTCGTTAATGTCAATCAAAGTAGATGAACTGCATCCTCCTGGTTGGAACAAAACAGTGAATGTGGAGGTTTCACACTATACTTTATTCAAGAGCTTAATTTTACGTCCCCACTGTTGGGACACAGGCCTACCCTCAATATGTGGGCGCGGTGACTTCGCACACACCTGAGAATAATTTCCAGTTAACGTGCAGGTTTCCTCGCGATGTTCTCTTTCACCGTTTGTATGTCGCTGTTGTTACTTAAGTTCACAACTGTACATAACTTGATTAGTCATCGGTACATGACGAGGTACGAACCCACGACCTTCGGACTGAAAGCCGCGCGCATTTACCATTACGTTAAAGAAATTGAGTAAAGGTGATTTTTTTAACTTTTAAACAAAATAAAAAAAAAAAGACTCGGTAGAGAAGCTTGAAGCTATCACTGCTGGTAGGTCTCAGTTGCTACAGATCGTCTAGGTAGGTACCACTGCAACATCTAATGCAGACGACAGACAGTATTGTTCAAATATTACTGTGATCCGGTTTGAAGGGCGCTGTAGCTGGGGTAATTACTCTGGTAACGAGACCATCTTTCGTCTCAAGGTGACAAGCGCAATGTGGTACAGTGTATATTATTCTAACTAGCGCCACGTCGTGATGGGCGGGCGCATCACTTACTATCAGGTGAACGTCCCGCTCGCGTCGTCGCTCAATCAATATAATGTGCTGGGTTGAGAACAGACAAGTCACTTGTACTTTTATGTGTTTTATATGTGGCGAGTCTCCGTTACCATAGACTATCTAACTATCTAGAACTGAACATATTTATGTCGGACGCGACAACTACAATGTGGTGCAGTGTATATCATTCTAACTACCATAAATAACTAGCGCCGAATTAATAAGATCACTTCGGGATTACCATCAGATTATCCTTTCGTCTGGTTCATCATCATCATCATCAGCCGATAGATGTCTGACTTTTGTCGTATATAAAAACAATGCACAGAGGTAACCATCAAGGAAATTTATAAAATGGAAACTCTAAACAACACTGACTTTACTTATTCTACCAAGTGACGAGAAGAACGAAGCGATCACCTGATGGTAAGTGATACGTCTGCCCATAACACATCGCTAGTTAGTATGATATATATAGCACCACATTGTTCTCGTCGCTTGAGACATAACATGTCGAGTCTTGTTACCCCAAGTAATTAAACTGGCCACAGCGTCCTTGAAACCGGAACACAGTAATGTTTGCACAGTGCTGTTACGCGACAAGAACAGGAGTTGCTGTGGAACCTACCAATACCTTTCACTCTTCGATATCAGAATCTCTGGCAATAAATGCTGTCTCCATCACCTGCAAGCGTGTCCCACATGCTGTCGTAGTGCTCCACCGCCAGCTGCACCATGCGGCCGTGCATCCGCCTGGCGCCGCTGGTGACGCCCCCTGCATCACCAGCAACTCTCACTCTGGTGTCGTCCAGTATACACTTCAGCTTCTCTTTACTTAGCTCTGTAATCAAGTATATTAAGCTACTGAAATTTCAAGCAATGTATAATAATTGCTATTTTAACTGCGTTTCTGGTGCTCACGGAGGTCCCGGGTTCGATTCCGGGGTATATTGAAGAGTCTGGTTAGCAACGTGTCTTCTGCATAGCTCTGCAGTCTCCAGCTAGTAAGAATAAGACTACGGTAAGCGCTGCCTGTCATAGAAGCAGACTGAAAGGGTCCAGGAGTTCCGCTGGCCTTGAGGGTGGAGTCCCTTATCACTCAACAAGTGAACCTGCGTGGGACAGCGCATGGGTCGGCGATGGTGCTTAAGAGGATTAGGCTCCTCCTCAGAGAAGTATAGAGGAGCACCGGTTCTATAAGAAATCCCGGAGCGTCTCCGAATGCACTTATGAACAGCACCGAGGTGGTACTTCGCCGAGGTATATGTCAACTCTCCTCACCACCGCAATTTCACTTCCTACAACGTCCTTCAAAACCGGAACACGATAAATATTTGCATAGTACCGTTTCATCATCATCAGCCGGTGGACATCCACTGCTGGACACCTCACATAAAGACTCTCACATCGATCAGTCAAACCAGAATCCAGCCGACTCCTGGGACTTTGCAGACTCAACGGCCTGCGGTACTACCGGCCACCAGGAGCCGTCGTTTGTAGAGATTCGAATGGGGGGAGCTTTGAACTATTTCCCACCACGCTAGCCTAATGCGGAAATGGTAGAGATAGACGGCTTCTGGCAGCGAAGTGCTAGTCATCAGTCAAACTAACAAGAAAGGTAATATTTATATTTATATCCAAAGTTACCGTTAACATCTTTCCGCAGTGACAAGTTCAGGTAGTGCATCCCGAGGACATCCTCCAACGGTGCTGGCTGAACCAGCGACGGAGCTGCATGTTCTGGAAGTAGATGAAACCTTGAAAACAATCCTCGAAGAATGTAATCAAGAAAGTTTTACTGAGTGCAAATATATTACTCCATCTCCCGCAAGAGAGGAGTACCCGTCATCTCCTACTCCAACCCCCCAACCACCTAAATAAAATAAAGAAAATAATTTTTAATAGTTATATATCTTTAATGTAATTAAGCGATGAGACGAACCGCACGTTCACCTGATGGTAAGTGATAGGCCCGCCCATAACACCGTGACCGTGTAGTTAGGATGGTATTCACAGCACCACATTGTGCTGGTCGCCTGAGACGTAAGATGATAAGCATCGTAACCACAGTAACTATAATAGCTACAGCGTCCTTCAAACCGAGATCACAGTAATATTTGCACAGTACTGTATGTCGGCTGCAATAGGCGCTGCGGTGGTACCTATCTAAATGGTCTGTAGCAACAGAGACCTGCCAGCAGTAATAGCTTCAGCGCCCTTCAGACCGGATCACATATCACCTAGACGGTCTCCGGTAGCAGAAACCTACCACCAGTATATTATATATTAACCCCAACTTCCGTCCAGATAGAGTACCTTCCAACCCGCCCACATTAAGATTGTTTCTGTTTACTATAAACTGGCACACAGTATATAGCAGTATCATATATTGTAATTAGGAACACCTTGAATCAAGTGACGTAAAAACAAAGAGAATCTGGTAACATATTATCGGGTGTTAAGAGTACCGACCGGCCCTCTCCAGCAGCGCGGCGAGCGCGTGCGTATCCTTTCTCTCCAACGCCAGCTGCCTCCGCGCGACTAACTCCTGCCGCAGCCAAGGTAGACTCGTTAAACCCGTTCTGTTAATTAAATATATATATATATATATATATTTTCCACGAAACAACTAGAGGACAGCTGTATGGGTTCCAGCACAACAACACGCGGAACCCAAGCCAACCTCACCAGCTCGTGGTGCAGTCTGCTAATCAACGAAAGAGGATCTGACTCCTGCCAACCCGCATTGGCCTAGCGTGGTAGGAAATGACCCAAATCCCCCCATATGAATCTCTACGCATGACAGCATTTAGTGCCCAACGGTACCGGAGGCCATGTTGACTGTATGTGGAGATGTTAGGGGGGAGGTCTACCTCTAGCAGTGGACGTCTATGACTAGACGAGCGGGACCTTTACCTGATAGTAAGTGATACGCTCGCCTATAACAACGTGGCACTATTTAGAATATTATACACTGCACCACATTGCGCTTGCCGCTTTAAAAAATAAGATGTTGGTCCCGTTACCTGAGTAATTTCAATACCTACAGCGGCTTTCGAAGCGGAACATTAATAGTCGCGGCGGCAGGTCCCTGTTGCCGGAGACCGTCTGTCAAACATTACTGTGTTCCGGTTTGAAGGGCGCTGGAGCTAGTGTAAAAAAAATAACGAGATTCACAAGCTTACATCTCAGACGGCGAAGGAAATATCGTGCACTTACCATCAGGTGAACATCCCTGATCACACATCAACTTATCTCATGGCATAATTGAATATATATATATACATATATGTATATATATACATATATATATATACATATATATATATATACATATATGTATATATATATGTATATATATATATGTATATATATATATATAAGTGCAGTATACAACAACAGCGGAAAGCCTTACTTCTCGATGCAACGAAGCGCCTGCCTCGACAGCGCTCTATCGTTTGCGCACGCGCACCATCGCAAGGTGTGCGAAAGGGACGGACTGTATTCCTGCTCCTCTCCCATCCTCTCGTAGATCGCATGAATGCAAGCCGTCCTGGGGAATTTGAAACAAATCGGATGTATGGTCGTTCTGTGGTGATGGTGATAAGCACCATCGAGCTGATCGCAAGTTATAGTAAAGAGAATAGAAAAAAAAATTAGTGACATCATCATTATCAGCCGACAGACGTTCACAGCTGGACATAGGCTTCCCCCAAGATCTCCACATCGATCGATCTCGCGCTGCCCGCATTTAACTCCTTCTCGCAACCTTCACCACATCATCGGACCATCACTACGTCCTCAGGTACACGGTAGCCATTCGAGGACCTTGCTGCTCTATCGGCTGTCAGTCCTCAGCGATGCGTCCTCCCTCCCCACTGCCAGTTGAGGCTAGCAATCTTTTGTACTGTCGGTGTTTAATGACATACTGCATCACATTGTGTTTTTGGGCAAATGGGTACTTCGGTGGTGGCTGCCTAGGCGGTTTAAAGCGACCGAGGACTACTGCTGGTGCAGAGGCCTATCACCTTCGAATTATCTAACGCTCCTACTGACCACCACATCGCTTCATATCAGCAATATCATTTTCTCACCTGGTTTGGATCCTGGCGGCCCACTGCACCAAGCAGTCGCTAGGCAGGATCTCGCATGTCAAATCATGTGGTACCTCCTCATCCTGCAGCTCTAGTGCTTCCACTGTCTGCGGGTAAGCAGCAATCATTACCCTGCAACTTTATGTGCTGTAAACCCTATAATTACCTATTTAATAAAAGCGACATACACATTAGATGTCCAGAGGTGGACTTCCGCTGGGCTGGTGGCGATAATGATGATGATATAACGTCATTATGTCCAGCTCTTCAACTAGTCGGTTTACCGTTTAAAGACTTTAACATCCTACGTCTCGAGGCAAAGACCGCAGCATGATGCATTATTTATATCCTATTTATTTATTTAATAAAATGAAGAGTGGCACGGGACGTTCACCTGATTATAAGTGATACGCTTGGTCATAGCAACGTGGCGCTAGTGAGAATGATATATACTGCAGGGGTGTAACGGGTCCCGCTTTGTAAGGCGCAGACGTGATGACGCTTGTTTTACGAACGCGCGCCGCCTGCGCCGTAGATGCCGATGTCTGTATTTGTATAGATACAAACACGCGCATAACGCGATACGAACACGCGCGTGCGAAGGGACTGAGGATGGGCAGAACAGGGGCGCAATGGTACACCTGATCTGATCAAAACGTAGGAGCTACGAGCGACTACAACGCGTCTGTATCGCTGTATCTGCGCGTACTCACGCGTATTCTGCGCGTGCGACGGTTCGACACGATACGAGCTAGTGCTGTTCTTGATTCTGTTAATGCAAGTGCTTGCAAGCGATAGCGACTCTTACAGCTCATCTGTTACTGGGCTCGTAGATCCGGGGATACATTGCACGTTTTAAAAAAAAAAGGTGTACTGCGTGTAGAGTAGTAATCCGACGGCGAATTTTGACATTGTGTATCTGGGGATCTTTACTTTCTGACGAATGTACTCGGTAGTCAAAGACGGGCTCGAGTCCGCTTTCCGACCACCTTAGCCCGCATCGGGAGCTCTAGGGGTTGAGCACCGCCCCTGATCGCGAGTGTATTTCGAGTACGCGCGGTGAGTGCGTGGGTGTGTGCGCGCCCGTGCCTGCGTGCGTTAATCCATGTGTGGGTGTGTACGTGTGTGGGTGCATGCGTGTGTGCATGCGTGTGCGTGTGTGGGTGTATGTGGGCGTGTGTGTCACTATGGCGCCGCGTTCTGAGACGAGGGCGGCGTGATGTCGAGATTGATGAGACAGAGCATGTTGGTAGTGTCCGAAGTGTTTGTGGTGGCGTGAGTGCTGTTGACGTGACCCCTGCGGATGATTGGATTAGCACATGCGGTGGTCTGCGCTTGTTGCTCTTGGAGTTCGGAGGCGGCTCGTAGTCTGCCGCCTTGGCTACTAGATGGTTTCTACTGCTGTTTATATATATATATATATATATATATATATATATATATATCTGTATATATAAGACAGTTGTTTAGTGACTGCGTGTGGTGCCTGTGGTGACTATACTGCACAGATCTCTTACCGCCGAGATGGAGAAACTGCTCCTCGGCCATTGAGTCATTTCGCTGAACCACTTTAGCCTCTTATAAGTGTTCTTATGGTACACGGACGCCATTTTGTCAAACCAGCTGTTTGACGGCGAATCTGAAATAGAGAAAGACAATATATAGTCCAAAGACCATCAAGACGGGCACAACCACAGAACGTATCCCTGCCGTTGAAAAATAGTGTGCAAACATTACTGTGCTCCGGTACGAAGGGCCCTATAACCAGTGTAATTGCCAGAATAAGGTCTGTTGCTACAGACCATCTAGGTAGGAACTACCGCAGCGCACTTTGCAGTCGTCAGAGAGGAGTATGCAAATGTAACTATGATCCGGTTTGAAGGGCGCTGTAACCAGTGTGATTCCTGGAGTAACGAGAGTTATAATCATATGTCTCAGATGACGAGCGTCCTGCGGTGCTGTGTATACTATGCTAACCAGCACCACGTTGCCCAGGCCTATCACTTACCACCATGTGCACACACCCCTCATCTAATCGCTGAATTGAATAAACATAAAGAATACATAACCTCATGGTTATAGTTCAGGAACGGAAAGTCTCCTACCTCGGTCGTGTACTCCATCATCAGCGATACGATCTTCTACAGCTGATTATGAGCAAAGTGTCTGGAAAACGAAAGGTGGGGAAACGGAAAGTCATGGTTGAGGAATATCAGGGATTGGACTGGCATGTCTGGCGCGTCCGAATCGTTCCGCCGAACCGGAGACAGAACGGACTGCACCACGCTGATCGCCGACCTTCAATAGTTGGAGAGGCGCTTTCAAGAAGAAAGAATACATGCTTACCTTTCCATTTATTCAACTCGTCACTGTATTTCACCGCGTCCACCCAAAGAGGGGGCAGGTTGCTCTCCACGGATCTCTTCTTCTGAAGCGTAAGTTCCTCCCAGTTAGAGAGCTTATCGAATGATGCCACCAGATCTAGTGAAATAAGTTAGTACTTTTTAATTGCAAACGAAAAAAGTATTTTTTTTTACTTAGTTAGTCCTTGACTGGAGACGTGAAATTATATATTTTATTATTCAAAGAAGCGATGAGACGGGCGGGACGTTCACCTGATGTCAAGTGATACGCCCGCTCATAACAAAGTAGCCTTATAGTTAGGATTAAACTGCACCAAATCGATTCGTTGCACCCCCTGCTAATCAACAAACGAGGCTTCAGCTCCCACCGACCTGCATTTTGCCAGCGTGGTGGGTAATGGCCCGAAGCCCCCATGTAAAACCCTACAAACGACGGCCCCTAGTGACGGTGGCGGTGGCACCAGAGACCATGGCGACTATATGAATGCGAGAGGCGACTGGTTTCTGGTAGGACTGATCGATGAGAATCTTTAAAGAAGGTCTGTGTCCAGCAGTGGACGTCTCTCTGATGATATATATATTTATACACACATGGGTTTTGTTTGTTCACCAATCACATGAAAACTAGTGAACGTATCGACAAGGTATCCTTCATCATCTCATTTCTAATTAACTTTTATAGACATTTTAATTTGGTATTGTTCATGCGGTTGCTATGGTAACAGTTGCTATAGAGAAATGTTTCAGACAAACTCCAAGTCTAAATCTATACTAGAGCCAGCACCGCAAGCGTGGAACGAGCTAGTTAAGAAGTCTTCAATACGTCACCTTCCAAACTGAAGTTGTCGGACAACTCCTTCACTTCGACATCGTCTCGTCTCCAATTCACTGTGCTGGAAAAAAAATTTCAATGATTAATAAGTTTTTAAAAATAACCCCGGCTGTAATAAAAAAAACCTGGTTCAGCCGTTAACTTTCATCCCCCTTCTTTTTGATTTTAGTTTATTAATACTTTGTTGAAAGAAAACTTCTTTATGTCTAGATCACACGTTTGCCCATGTTCGCAGTACTCACCCTAGAGCGAAGTAACCGAACCCAGAGGTCCGCATCAGCACATCCTCGCGCAGCACCTCCAGCAGCTGCTGGCCATCGGTGCCTTTCACAGACCCCGCCAAACTCTCCACCGCCTCTTTAAACCTGAAATTACCATTTCAATTATATATAGATAACCACCGCGGCGACTTCTGCAGCCGACAAACAGTACTGTGCAGATATCGCAGAGTTCCGGTTTGAAGGATGTTGTAAGGTTAAATTACTGATGCAACGGGACTCGACATCTTATGTCATAGCGACGAGCATAATGTGTTGTGTATATAATCCTAACTAGTACCACGTTGTTTGGCTGCAGACGGTCTCCGGCACCAGAGAGCTACCACCAGTAAAGATGGTTAATGAGAACTTGTATAACATCACTATTTTATTACTAGGAATAAAGGAAGTGGCTGGGAGTACGTAGTGTCAATCATCGTCATCGGTTGATAGACGTCCACTGCTGGGCATAGGCCTCCCCATAGATTTCCACATCGATCTTTGTCGCGTTTTCATCGGATGCTTGGAGTTGCTCTGCGCGATGGAATTAGAAATTTGGAGATCCGCAAGACGTAAGGTCACCGACATAGTCCAAATGATTGCTAGACTTAAGTGGTAGCGGCAGGGCACAGTGCTCGAAGGACTGACGGCCGATGGGGCAGGAAGGTCCTCGAATGGCGTGTACTGGTAGACGTGGTGTTGGAAGGCCTGTCACAAGGTGGACCGACGATCGGGCGAGGATCGCCAAAACCCACCGGATGCGACCGACGCGGGACCGATCGATGTAGCGTATATATGTGTTTTAATTCTGAAGTAATATAATTTTAACGATATATATGAAAATAAATAAAATATAATTAAATAATAAAATAATATAAATCGGAAATATAATATGAAAAGATGTTTTTTTTTATATTATCTCAGTGTGTGCAGTTTTGTACGATTTAAATAATACAGCACCCGTCGATCGAACAGCACTCGTCGATGAACAGCCTGCACGCTTCCACTGCAAACGGAGTGAGGTTGCTGACCTGCCCCAGCATCGGCACCAGCAACCCGGCCATGGTGGCGCCGAAATCGAAACCGCACCCGGTCCTCGGTTTTAGTGCGGACATTATTTGAAGTGTAAAGGCTGACGCGGGTTCCGGGGTCTTCTATAAATAAATGATATACCATGTTTTATTGGTGACAGGTCTCCGTAGCTGGAAGTCCCTATACTGCTAGTAAGTCTCTTGCCGGAGACCGTCTAGGCAGGTATCAATGCAGCGCTTTCATCTGTTACAGTAGTATTCCGGTTTGAAGGGCACTGTCGCTAGTGTAATTACTGGGTGAACGAGACTCAACTTCTTATATATCAGGCGATGAGCACAATGTGGTGCAGTGTATAACATCCTCTCTAGCACCATGCTATGGGCTTATCATCAGTTATCATCAGATTATCGTCCGGCTAGTCTCATCGTTTCCCTGAATAAAAAAAATCGAGTGTGATGGGTAGAGAGACGATCTCCTTCTTAAAGCGCCTCTCCAACTATTGAAGGTCGGCGATCAGCGTGATGCAGTCAGTTCTGTCTCCGGTTCTGCGGAACAACTCGGACGCGCCAGACATGCCAGTCGATTCCCTGATATTCGATCCTCGGCTATTCTTTCTATCTGATGGTATTTAAACCAGTATGTCTATATATTTATGTCTCGTACAACACCGTTACCTTCGAGAACTGCAGTAACGCCTGCAATACCTCGTCCACCGAGCGCGCACCCTCGCCAACCGGATCTAGTATAAGAATAATAATAAACCTTTATTGCTTTATACGTAAGATAGTGATCTAGCTTTCACCAGGTTGGTGCTTGGCGCGGAACCTGGGAAACATTTTATTTGAGGAAAGACGCGGGGTTGAAAGGAAAGTCGTACTAGGAAGCCGTGATGTTCCTTCGGTGTAGTTTCCGACTAGTCATAGCTGGTGGGGGGAGTTAGGTTAGGTTATATGGCTGCGCGGAAAGGGTTGCACTATCCTTCGCAGCACTGGCCGGACCGCTCTCCCTATCCTTCGTTGCCGTGTAACTGTTAGCGGCGGAACCTGTAATCATATCCGCCGCAGAGAGTCAGAGAGTTTTCTCTCTTAGGACCCATAGCCTCTAATGAATTGAGAGGGACGGCGGGGCAATCCCTTGTCCACATGACGATAACAGACCAAGAGAAGGGCGTGCTGTATGTTTCGGCGCGACCTTGAGAAGGCAGAAAGGGGATGGTGTCTTCTCCCGAGATGGAGCGGCGCATTAAGGCTGACGCTCGTGGAGCCGCGGAGGTGTGCGAAAGTGGCTCCGCGGTTAGTTATAACAAGTCCTATAGAGTCTTTTTGGAGGCAAGGGAGGTGAGTGGTTGCCAAAATTTATGCCTCCCATAGAAACTGTTACCTTCATTCCTCCAGCGCTAAGATACTTGTTATAGAAATTATTAGTGATCGATGACGCTTACACTAGATACGTACCCTCACTTGAATAATATATCTGTGATGCTGCGCCAACAGCATTTCTCGATGTGGTAGATAGGCTGGAGTGAACAAAGAACCAAGTATAAATGATCTGTACTGATAATGAGTGCCTGGAAACCATCATACGATTGCAATGTGATGCTGTGTTAACATCTTGGCTCTCTTGTTACCAGGATCATCGTTTTACAAAATGATATGATATATTTTTAATAGACGATACATCCACCGACTTTAAGATTACCGACATTCTATATATTTCTGTCCATGTTACCAAGATATAAAGTTGTGTTACCCCAGTACTAACTGCCATTCTCGTCGCTTAGTCATTTAAAAAACAGCAATGAAAACTCTCACCAATCCATCACGTCATCTCTGATGAGGGCACGTTTGAAGGCCTCGTTCGCCCTCATCTCCCTGAAGAACAGTTCCAGTAGTACAACCAAGCACGTCGATAGTTTGGACGGCGACGTGGTGGTGGCGTGCGTAGACGGTAGGTGGACGGCGATGATGAAACATTGGCAGAATCTGGAAGGTGGTATTGATAATTTACCTTTTAGCAAGTTCTATCAAATCTCATCCAACACCTAGTGACTGACCTCCTGACTATGTTGGTCGATCCCAAGCACCGGCTGACGGCGTCCCACAGTTCGCCGGACGGGTCGGAAGCCAAGCCCAGCCCGAGCGTCGCCAGTGGCATCTTCAGCTCCTCGTTCTTCAGCAGCGGGCTGTCGAACCTCGCCGGCCGCTTAGGATTCGACACCGTCTCATTGGTTTCAAAGAGAACTATGGATTTTTAATAATTACATGTGTCAGGTTAATATCATCATCATCATAATCGGCAGCTAGACGTCCACTGCTGGACATAGGCCTTCCCCAAAGATCTCCACATCAGCGACTTCCCGCGAACGTGATTTGGGAGTATTATCACCACACTGGCCCAATGCGGGTTGATGGGAAAAAGAGCCTCGTTTGTTGATTAGCTGGCTGCACCACGAGCCGGTGGGGTTGGCTTGGGTCCCGTGAGTTGTTGTGCGGGAGCCCTTACCCCCCCCCCCATTAACAAATAGAAAAATAAAAAATATCAAGCAGTGCCCACTGGTTTATAAGTGCGATCGAACGTTTTCCACGACTGAACAAGGCCCGGGTTTGATTCCCAATGAGCTCGAGATTCCGGTGTAGGAAAAACTTCAGAATCACGAACAGACTAAGACATGTTCTAAAAACAACAGCTGCCGGGGACATGTTTTAGATGAATGAGTTTGCCTCTTGCGAGAAAGCTCCCTAACTCATCGGTAACATTGATTTATTTATTTATTTTAATAGTCTGTTTACTACAATTTGTGTGCCAGTATTTAAAACGTCTTAAAATAGCGAAGAGTTAAGGATTCAACTTACGCTGCACAGCTCGCGACAGCACTCCAAACGCCGCGCTCCTAACTTTATCTGCGCCCGCGCAGTGCATTGCGCTCTGGACCACTACCCTGTGACAGATGAATCGATATACCATCCAATTGTTTGACATTTAGGTATCCGCTTCAGCGAAGAGTATACGTACACCATGAGGAGAAAATAGATATGTGTGACTTCCTGACAACCATTCGTCATCACCATCATCAGCCGATGGAAGTCCACACGTGGACATGGATCATACAAGCATTATACAATTAAAAAATAAATTTAGCCTGGTAAATACGTCTAACTGCTTCCTTTGTAACAGGTAGGTCTCAGGTCTTATTCCTTTACCTAGATGGCAGAGTGGACCGCTGACCACGCTGACTCAGAAGTCAGCTTGTTTGAGCACGAGCACGTTTCTCCATTTTTTTCCATTTGGACGGTAATAGATAAAACAACATCCCTTCGGCATAAAAACGAATGAAATAAAAATTATGCAAACCTCGTTCGCAACTCTTCCGTCATGAGCGGCAAAGCGGAGCGCGCCAGATGGAGAGCCGCCGGATCGCCGAGAGTTATCAGCTCAGCCAGTTCAGGCGTATGCAGCAAGGCGGATACCTCCTGCGACTCCGGCGAACCACTCGGCAGCCGCGCCAGTCGATTCGATAGGATCTCCAGACACTTGGCTTTGTAGTCGACTAGTCTGAAGACCACATTCGATATCTTCCTGCACAAAACGGACATAAACGTCAGTAACAGAAGTTCACAGCTCACGTCCTCTAGTTATTCACTTTATTGTTAACTTTATTAATTTACAATAACACTACTTCAAACAGAGAGGAGGAATGGAGAGAGAGAGAGAGAGAGAGAATAGGGGAGAGAGCTAATGTATAATAATGAGAGAAAAGACTTACTCAAAAATCTCTTCATTGCAAAGTTCGGGGTACTCAGTCTGGGCATTGTAGATCAGCTCAATATACTTCTTACGGTCACGGTTGTGGTCTCTCAGTAGCTTCCTGTACCGGACCACAGCCTGAAGGCGTAGGTGATGCGGTGCAGCAACCACTGCGCGGCCGAACAGTTGCGCCAGATCCGCGCTACCCAGCTGCGACTGCTTGGACTCCAAACTATCCAGCAACGCTGGGAGCAACTCCGGCACGTGGACACTCCTCTTTGTTATCGTTTTCAAGATGCTGTGGTAAGCCTTGGCAAGTTCTCTATTCCTTACTGTCGAATAGACAAATTTCACGCAGTTAGCTTTACTTGTGGAAGATTTCCGTTACTGATGATGGTTTAAATAGCGAAATTATTGAAGTGATCTTATCTTAATGGGTCTTCAGCGCAATGAGGGTGAACATGTGTAATAAATAACCTTCTATGCACTCGGTGAGACAGCCCCATCCTATCTGCACCACCTGCCCGTACCTCTCCAGCAGCGCGTCCAGCAACCGCAACAGATGTTCAAGGACCTTTTGCCGGCGACCATTATGAATGCAAGTGCTGACCAGGCGCTCCAGTGTCGCTCCCTGCGTCTTCCTTAGTAGATCTTGACAAACTGGTGGTCTCGTCCCGCCAATGGATGATTGTGTTTAGCTAAAAAAAATAACATATTTTTAAAGCTTTTTTAATTGACGAGACGAGCTAGAACCTTTACCTGATGGTAAGTGCAGCCTTAAGATTGTTGTACTAGTTACTGTGACATATACAGCACCACATTCTGCTCTCACCATGACAAGATGTCAGTCCCAATGATTTCATTAACCACGCCCCTCTTCACTAGTTAGCACTAGTTAGGATGATATATTGCATCACATTACGCTCGTCGCCTTGAGCCATAAGATGTAGAGTCTCGTTACCCCGGTAATCACACCAGCTATAAAGCCTTTCAATCCGAAAAACATTAATGTTTGCATACTACTGTTTCGAGGCGGAAATGGGAGCTGCGGTGGTGGTACATACCTCGACAGTCTCCAACTTCAGAGTCCTACCAGCATTAAAATAACTCACCACATCCACATGCAGACCGTTAAGAAGCCCATCCGGTTTGGAAGTGTCCGCTACCATTTTAAACAAGGCAGGGCAGAGAACGCTGGCGTGTTCTTTCAAATCCTCTTCGCAGTTGCAAATAACCTGTAAATATTATTATAAATTTAACTAAGTAAGGAGACTAGACCTCCACCTGATGGTTACCCATACACCCGATTGTAACAATGTAACACTAGTTAGTGATACGCTGGATCAATTTGCGCCCGACGCTCTAAAACATAAAATGTCCAGTCTCATTCATCATCATTATCAGCCTTTCTTTATCCACTGCTGGATATAGGCCTTCCACAATGTCTCCCACCAAATGCGATTATAAGCTCCTGCGTTATAAGTCCTGCACTTCTGCGACCTGTACGTGGCATCCACCCCAAGACTTTTCTCCCCTATCGGCCACTTTAGCTTTCAGATTTTGAGAGCTATTACTAAACAGTTTGATTTTGGTGAGTTAAGAAGCAGTGCGTTTCTATGAACCCATTCAGCAATACGAGCTAACTCCTGGTTTAATTTCATAACTGCAGCGTTAATACCTTCGGGTTTAAAAGACATGTAAACTTGAATGTCATCAGATGTGTGTTTAATGGTAGAAATGACGTCAGCACTGTACAAAATAAAGAATAATGGTCCAAGATTAGATCCTTGTGGTACACCTCCGACTACCGGTTGTGCTGAAGACAACTTTATCGCCAGCATTAATTCTTATTTCTACCATCCGTGTCCGATTTTGTAAATAACTATTGAACCATTTAATTACAGATATATCAAAGCCGTAATAAGTTAATTTAGACAACAGGAAAGCTGTATTTATGGTATCAAATGCGCGGGAAAAATCAAGCAGAGTTCATATTGTACCTTCGCCAGAATCCCGATCACATGTAATGTCCAACTACCTTCAATAGAGCCGGTGAGGTGCTTCTGGACTTTCTGAAACCTGATTGAATTGAAGGTAGAATGTCGGTGGTCTCTGAGTACTCAGTAATTTGAGTGCAAACAACCTTTTCAAGTATTTTAGAACTACAGGGAAGAATACTCACAGGTCTTAACATTTCAACACCTGTCGGATTTGACGACTTGGGCAAAGACCTGACAATTGATTTTTCCATGAGCCAGGAAATGAACTGCCTGTTATGGACTTGTTAACGATTTCAGCGAGTATTCGTAATCTGCGAAGCGTTGTCCAATTAATCGCGCTTGTCGAAACAAGTGTCGGTTAGCCCTCGTTAGCCTTTCGATGAGAAAACGCTGATCCGGTCCTGGCAGTTCCAGACCCTAGGTAGTAGCTCCGCGCCCTATTCGCGCCGTGAAGTAATTTTTCGTTTATTGAGATGCGTGTCAATCTCAGCACAACAAGCCGCAGGCGAGAGCGAGCTGACCGGCTCTCGTCCACTCGATCATGCGCTCCGCGTACCCTCACGGCGCTTACGATATCTTTTTCCAACAGATCCACGTCCAATTTACCTCCTAATGTCATTGCCGTATGCAATTGATCTTCACCTTTTGTCTCGGGATCGCAAGATATCTCGATATCATTTGCAACTGGTCCTGGTCGTGGCCATTTAAATCAGCTTTCAACCGTTCAATGATATTTGAAAGCCAGCTATCAGGAGGCGATGTTTGACCTTGATCTTTAACACGAGTTTCTTGTAAATCCATGCGAACAACTCTTCAGTGCGGCTCTCGCAGACATCCACTCGCGCTGTAAGCTGATAGATGAAGGCGTTTAGCAATTCCAGCTGCCCGCGCGTGGCTTGCATTTCCTCTCTAAATACGCGCACTGACAGATTCCGCCTCGGGTGGTGAATTATCAAGTCACGTTAGAAGCTGCAGCACCGCGACGCTCGTTACTTGCATTAGATGAAATGTGCGAAATGCAGCCGGAAGTGCGATGCTTAGTCTGCATATATCAACGTGAGGAACATTTCCATGCCGTTCCGACACGTTAGCATACTTGAGGTCAAAGTACTTTTCGCACAGAGCATAGTGCAGACAAAGTCTAGATTCAATGACTTTTAAACAACCACCACACTACAGATTATTTTTCTTTGCAGACATATTGAAGAGTTTCAAATTTAAGACAATTATAATCGTACGAAATTTTTCAAAAGTACCGACACAATTATTACTGTTACGGCGGAGGGTAGTTACAAAACTATCACGTTATAAATATAGGTACAGCTTCTTAATTTTACTACTTTAATCACCGGACTAGGGATGATTAAGTGATTGGTCATGACTTTGTCTTGTCCAAATTCATCTGCAGTCCCACGTATAGGAAAGCGGCATTGAGATCATTCAGCATCAGGCTAAGATCCTCCAGCGATTCTGCCATTAAAACCACGTCATCGGTAAACCGTAGGTGCGATGAGCACTCGCCGTTAACGTTCTTATTACTGCAGTAATTTCATTAGAGTTCTTTAAACTTAACCACGGTAAATACTGCACACTCGACAATTAGTGACGTCATACACTCACGTCATCAAGACAGAATGTTCAGGAAATAAAAATTAAAAAAAAAAGGTTTTTTCAGTTTACCTCTGTTTTGAGAACTGCTCCAAAACACTAAATTGATTTTAAACAATTTTTTTTTATTTCATCAGAATCGAACTCGTTCGTTGCTACATGTTACGTTCTTTGGGAGAAGTTTACATCCAGCAGTGCACAGACGCAGAGTTATGATAAAACAATGTAATCTGTGCAACCGTTTGGAGGTGCATATAATGTGAATTCATGAACATGCTCAAGTTCCGGTACCTGCGCCAGCAGCCACTTGGCGTTCCTGTGCAGCGGCGCGGCGAGCGTGGCGGCGGCGGTGCTGGTGATCCAGTGTGCGAGATGCGGCAGCCGGCTGCCGCGGCCGAAGCACGCGGTGAGTGTCGCCGCGCACGGATGACGGTTCAGGGCGTTGTCCGACACGGTGATGTCCTGCCGGTACTCCTGCACCAAGCACAGTGAACATATATTTACAGATTATCCGTTTGGGATATATCCGGTCACCTTACACATATAAGTCTGCGTTTAAACTGTTGTTAGATCTCGATTGCTGGAGGCCGCCTTTTTTTATTCAATTAAACGAGACATCTATCGGCTGATAATGATGAAGCAGGTCGTCTACCTGATGGTAAGTGAAACGCTCGCCTATAACAGCGTGACGCTAGTTAGGATATCAAACACTGCACTACATAATGCTCGTTGCCTGATACGTAAGATATTGAGTTTCATTACCCCGGTAATTAGACTAGCTACTACGAACCTAGAATAGGTAAGTACCACATCAGTTCCTATTTCTACCGCCTTCTAGTAGTGTATATACTATATTCCGGTTTAAAAGGTGCTGTACTTTCTGAAAGTTCTGGAATAAAAAGATTTGATATGAAGACAAGAAGAACTATGTGATGCTGTATTTATCATCCTAACTAACGAAGAATTGTTACTAATAACGTACCACTTACTAATAAGTGAAAGTTTTGCACGGACAGCAATGTTTCCGGAGCAGAGTCACGGTTCCATATAATACAAAGAAAGGTAGTATCAACCCTACCATCTTCTAAATCTTACTATTAAACCTGGACATTCAAAATGGTAATACCCACACTGCCGACGTGCATGCATTAGAACACGAAATACCTGTTCGTCCATTAGCAGACCCTCATCGAACTCCAGCGGGTTCTCCGACATAGTGCTGCGGAAAGTGCGAGTGCGAGTGCGCGTGCGCGTTCGCGTGGCCCCCGTGCGCGTCAGCAGCCGGCTGGAGCCGTCTAGCGCCACGCTCACCGTTCGATCGACTGTGCGCTTTTGCTGACAATTTTTTTTTAACGTTAAATATTTTTAAACACTGACCTAAAAGAATTGATTCCGCCTCTTTGTACTAACGGCCCAATTAAAATACAGTTATCTCAAGGGTCCACAGAATCAGTGTCACATCTTTCAGGAAATCTAAACCTAATAAAATACTTGTTAGTGCAGTGTAGGCGCATAACGAACCTGTAATAACGAAGTTAAATATAATATGCAATTCATATATAGTTTTTAAAATAACTCTCTTCTTAAAAATAACTTTATTATCATCACGACTGTTCGAAATCGATGTCCAAGCTTCTGAGCAGAAATACCAAAATTCGTATATACACGGTGATGAGACCGGTCCCGATGTACGGTTGCGAGAGATGGACACTAACGCTCGAAGAGGAAGAACGGCTCCCTATTTACTGAGAGAAAAATTATGGGTAAGATCGTCGGCCCGACCCAGAGAGGACGGTAGGTGGCGAGCTTGACGCAATATCGAAATAAAGTGGCTGATTAAGGAAGCGTACATCATAGGGGAAGCCAAAGTCCACAGACTTCGCTGGATGGGCCACTTGCTAAAGATGGGAGACGATTGTAGAGTCAAAAAAGCGTTTTTTGGTATCCTGATTGAGCGCCAACACGCCGGACCTGATATCTTTGGAAGGATGCCGTAGAGCATGAGCTGCAGGAGCTTCAAGCAGTGGACTGGCAAGTGGCAGCGCTAGACAGACAACACTGGCGCTCTCAGAGGCCAAGGCTCCCTTTGGGCCGCTACGTCAAAGGAATACGAATTATGCAATTAGTCGTCTTACCCAATTGAGTCTGATGGGCAGTTCGTACTGCGCGTCGGGGTCAACGATCCTGCTCCAGGTGGTGCAGTCGAACAAGTACTCGTAGAACTTGAGATCGGTGGGCGCGCGGCACCAGGTCGCCGCCGACAGGCAGTTGTAGTTCTCGCAGTGGAACAGTCTGGTAAGATTTGAGCTGGTTTAACCGAATGGTTAGATTTACCGGCATCTGAATAAATATAATAGGGGGTGTGACGGCTTCCGCACATCAACACAAGGAGCGCAAGTCAACTACAACTGCTAATCGACAAACGAGGCCCGGCTCCCACCAACCAGCATTGAACCAGCGTGGTCGGGAACAGCCCAAATCGCCTCTTGTGAAACCATACAATCGTGCGGATCTTTGGAGAGGTCTCTATCCAGCAGTGGACCTCTATCGTCTGCTAATGATGATGATGATGAATAAATATAAAAAAAAAACAACTAAGGGTGGTTCACACTCATTGCTTTATGTCAACATCCACAAATCACAGTTTGCAAACATTATTGCGATCCAATGTTTGGATGAGAGCAACACGGGACCGATCGATGTGGAGATTTTTAGGAGTCCTATGTCCAGCAGTGGACGACTATCGGCTGATTTAAATGACGATGATTGCCATCCGTGTTTATGAACTCAACGCATTTCTCTTGTATCACGCATCTATTTGCACAACGTGGTAGTGTAAACATCTTAACTATCACGCTAATATCACTCTTACTATTGCTTTACTACAAAAGGCAAAGCAAGTCAGCCCCTAGTTACAACTCACAGGCAGTTGCTCTTCAGCTTGAGGTTACTATCGTCGATGCACACCACTACGTTTCTCTTTTGCAGGACGACGCAGCGTTCTCCAACCTGCTTCACTAAGTGGAACAGGTTCTCCCCCACTCTTTCAGATATTCGGCTGTACAGCAAGGACTTGGGCGATTTTATACGCTCTTCCGGCAGCTGTAATATGATCACAATTTTATGTAGAAAGCAATGTTCCTTAAAAGTAAGTGTGGACTCTGTTGACCTGCATGATTGAATCAGAAATGAAGAGATCCGCAGGAGAAGTAGTCACCGACATAGTTCAAAAGATTGCTAGCCTCAAGTGGCAATGGACAGGACACATCGCTCGAAGGACTGACAGCCGATGGGGCCTCTTAGGTCCTCCAATGGCGACCGAGTACCGGAAGACGCAGTGTTGGCAGATCCTGCATCAGATAGTCCGACGATCTGGTGAAGGTTGCGAGCAGCACAGGATCGATTGACGCGGAGATGTTTGTGGAAGGCCTATGTCCAGCATTGGACTCCCCTTCGACTGATAATGATGATGATGATAACTTTTTCATTAAAAATCATGGGAGCAGAAGAAAATGATAAGCGGTACACGAAATACACGAGGTTTTGTGTACGGCAAGACATAGTCTTGGAGTCTGATCGACAAGTGGATTGGAGCATTGAACTGTTACCGTCCTATTTATAATTCTTACTGATGATGATGTGCGAGTTTTACGACTAACAGATCTGTCTGCGGCTTTGCAGCATCCAAAAAGTTTATTCGAATCTAATCCAGTTTTTCTCTCCGTATTCATGATATAAATAGTAGTTATAATAACGCTTACCACTTCGAAGGCCACCTTCAACAGGACGAGTGCGCGCGTGTAATCCACTACGCACTTTTGGTAGCTGTAGCGCGCGGTCTTCCCTAGCGGTATCCGAGTAAGTAGCTCCAGAAGCAGCTGCAACTTTCTCGAGAAGAACTCTTCGCACACTGACACTGAAGAACATCTAAGAGGTGTGCAAGCAGTTGAACGATAAACATACACTCATGTGTTATCCTTTTGAAGATTGAAAAGTATAATTGTATCTCACCGGAGGAGTGGCACCATGAGACGGTTGCAGACTCCGAGAGACAGCCCGTCCCAGCAGCGGCTGTAGATGGTCTCGTACACGGACATATCCTTCCTAGCTGCTAAGGACAGAGTGCAGGCCTCGATTGCCTCGTTCCACCAGCCCTCAGCCGTATCACCTGCAAACATTTCGTCATATACTTCAATTATTGATATTATTAGTATACTCTTTAATGGAAGTAAAGGAGGGGGGGGGGGTGTAAGGGCTTCCGCCCAACATCTTATGGAGACCAAGTTAACCTCACCTGCACGCGGTGCACCCCGCTGAATAACAGACAAGGCTCTGACCCCCCATCAACCCGCACTGGGCCAGCGTGGTGCGCTAAGGCTTAATTCACCTCAATGAACTATAAATAAGATTTTTGGGGAAAGCCTATGTCCAACAGTGGACGTCTATACACTGACGATCATGAAGATTATAAACGTAAGTAGAAATGAAAATTTATACTCATCATAATAATATTAGGAAGAATATTTACACTACACCACAATGAGCTCATTGCCTTGAGATGTAAGATAGTATGTTCCGTTGACCAGGTAATTTGGAGCGTTTAATATTCGTACATTACTGTGCTTGGCGTTACAAACAGGCACCTTACTTTTATCTAATTAGAAGCATTTCACACAAGATCAGTTCATCTTCCTTCCTTCTCCCTTTCCCCAGCTATGTGGGGTCGGCATAGAATGTACTTCTCTTACATATCACTCTATCTGCCGTCCTATCTGAATTCACACTCTTCTTCGGTCTTCCTCTACCCTTATAACCATTCCGAACATACTAAATGGTCCTTCATCCCTCCGCACACACAACATGCCCGCACCACGCTTACCTCTTGCTCCTCAATTTCTCTGTCCCTGGAGCAACTTTTAGCCTTCCTCTAATATCCTCATTCTTAATTCAATCAGACCAATGAAAATTATATGCAATCATGTTTGGTCCAAACTTGAAACCAGCTGGCTGATGCTGTCGAGCAGGCTGCAATCGGCGGCCAGCAGAGCATCCAGCAAGGCGCCTAATAGGAGGGCGGAGTCGCCCCGTACCTCGGCCAGTCGCGCCGGCAGCTGTCCAGCGAACCAGGTCCAAGTGGACCTGACAAGACACATTCCATAAGTGTGGTAAAATCGAGTGGCTGGAGATGATGTCGCTTAAAATCGATTTTCTGTTTTCTATGAATCAAGTTGAACAGTTAGTAATTATTTGTGACATAATTATTGATAATGAGTCTTATTAAATGGAGTTAGGAGAGCGGAAACTGCTTCTCCATGTTTTTTGGAGTCAAAACCAATGTGGTCCACGGTTCAACGTGGACGTTGCCATTTGAAGATCTCCTCGATTCTTGGTGTTTACTTATAGTCTTCCCCGGCGGGCATTACGCCGATCAGCTTGACTTTCATCTCGCAGGTGCACTGCTCCGAGCGGATGGTGTCCGTCAGCCAGCGCATCGGGTTCGATCCCGGCGGGAGCCTCCGCGGCAGGCGCACGACGTCCACTAACAATGAGTGTTTCTGCTTGAAGCTGCTCAAGTTGTCGTACGTCGGCCATAACTGAAAAGAAGGAGAAACTGCTTTATTTCCATCTGGATATGACTTAGGTGCGTTTAAGAAATGATATACAATTGTCTAATAGGCTAGTTGTAGCTAGAGGGGTGTAAGAGGTCTCGCACAACTCGCTGGATCCAAGCCAACCTCATCTGCTCGTGGTGCACCCTGCTAATCAACCAACGAGGCCCTTGCTCACACTAACCCACATGGGCCAACGTCGTGAGAAACGCATCAAATCCCCCCATATGAACCCCTATATACGACAGCCCTTAGTGCCCAGCGGTACCGGAGGCCATGCTGACTGTACGTGAAGATCTTTGGGGGAAGGACTACGTCCATCAGTGGACATCTATCGGTCGTTAAAAAAAATTGGCTGTTTACTTTGTTTTACCAGCCTAGATTATATTATCTCTTACTGTGGGTTTTGCTTAATAAAAAATCTATCTTACTAAGATTTTATTAAAAATATTTTTCATAAATTATGCCTATCCTTAATCATCATGCTGGTTATAGGCCTTCCCCAATGTCTTCCACCAAATGCGATTATCAGCTTCTCGCATCCACCCACTCCCGACCGCTCTGATGATGCCGTCGCTCCATCTGGGGGGAGCGCGTACTACACTTCTGTGACCTGTACGCGGCCTCCACCCTAAGACTTTCCTCCCCTATCGGCCGTCACTGACAGGACAGACAAAGCCCGCCCCACTGCCACTTCAGCTTGCAGATTTAGAGAGCTACATCGACAATTAGTTCTCCGTCGAATTCCTTCATTCCGGATTTTGTCTTAGAGAAATGTCATAGCTCTCTCCATCGCTCGCTGTGCTGCTTTGAATCAGTGGACCAGCCCGATGGTCAGGTGCCATGTCGCTGCCTCATAAGTAGGGGTGAAGTAACTTAATAATTACCCATCAACCAATCAACTTCAACTCAACGTCGCCAAGTCTACGCGGCAGTTCACAGCTGGCACACACCTCTCCCAAGGATAGAGATATCCTTTTATTTTATTTATTCATATATTATGTATAATCGATGGAATTTTTCCCTCAGGAGTAAGTCAGTAATAGATAATTAATAACTTACCTGGTCAACCAAGTCTAAAACGCTGTCACAACAGTCTTCTACCCTGCACTTCCTCACTGCGTATTTGACCACATAGTTTAGGAGACCGCAGCGCCCGGCCAGGTCTTGATCGGTCAACAAGTACGGCTTCCTTATCAAGTAAGGGAACAAAGCTGACATTAACTGTTCAGCAAACCCTTCCACCTGGATCTCAGCCTTAACTTCCGCCACCGTCATAAGCTTTAGCGACACTTGCAACAAATCCGCAAAGTAAGCGTGGTAATTAACAGTCTTCTGTATGTAACCACGCGATTGGTAAAAGTGTAATGATGAAATCCAACTCTTGGTATACTCGCCCAGATCAGCAAATCCAGGATCAGTTATATCGAAGACCTGCAGCAGAATTCTTAGAGACGCAGCTAACGCGAAATCTTCCGGCGGGAAGTTGAATTTCTTTAAGTTCTTCTCGATGTTATTTATTGGTTGTTGTTCGCACCAGCTCTTGAAGCTCGTCGCCAAGTCTGTTGTGGTGTTTAATATTTGGAAGGATTTTTTTATGCAGGTAGAAAGACTTTTATCGAGTTGAACAATTTGCTCTGGCTGCATCTTCTTTAGCACATTCGATAATAATTTCAGAGTGTCCTGAAAAAAACTTATAATGTAAATTAAGTCAACTCTTAAACAACTGACCATCATCATCATCTGGACATAGGCCTCTCCCAAAGATACCCATATTGATCGGTCCTGCGCTGCCTGCACCGCCAGGCACTAGGGGATGTCGTTTGTTGGGGTTCATGTGGAGGGATTATGGCCATTTTCTATCAGCTGGCACAATACGGGTCGGTGGGAACCAGAACCTCGTTGGTTTATTAGTAGAGCGCACCACGAGCAGATGAGGTTGCCTGGGGTCTCGTAAATTGTTGTGCGGGACCCCTTACATCCTATTTACCAAAACTAAAGTATAATAAGTTTTTGTCTCTGCCAAATTTATTATTTGTCTTATTTATTTCTCTTTCATTTATTTGAAAACTTTACGCCGTGTCGATGACGCGTTGGAATATCTCTATGGTCACTCCCTCTACGGTCTGTCTTAAATCGATTAAAGAGCAGCAGATTTTCTAAAACTGTGTAGACATAGACCTAAATTATGTATCAACTTACCTCAGAATGAGACTCTAATAGGACTTCAGCATATTCAATAATGAATTTCAAAATACCCTCGACGCTCATGAGACTCATTATATCTTCTTCCCGTTCAACGAGCAGCTTCTCCCTTATGAAACCATCTTCCAACACTCGTCTACACGAGTTCACGTTAAACTCAAAGACCTGTCTCGCCGCGGATAAAACGTAAAAAAGGCGGGAAGAGTCGGTGTCATTTTGTTTTATAACGTCAAAAATATTTTCAACAATGCTGTGAACGTTCTTCCCTTTACATATCATTAACTCCTTTAAAAATTCCAAAGTTGTTTTAGTAATTCTTCCAAAGTCACGCACGTCCGCCATTACGAGAGACGTGCCGCCATTTTGTTGTGGACACACGAGTAACTTGAGTAGCTCTAAAGTGATGTTTGTTATTGTATAGTATTGGAACAGTTCTATTTTGTCTAACATCAAATTGGTGGCGGATGTGAACACATGGAGCGCATCGATTTCCCTGAGGGTGGCCACCTGCAGTATTATATCAGAAAGGTGAGTTTGCACCAATGTATTGTTTTCCTTTACGATATTTAGTAACATCTCCATTATATCCAACACAGCAGATTTAGATGTGCCTGAAAAGTGAAATTCTCATTTTATATAATTACATTCTTCTTTCTCCTACCCTTTCCCCAGCTATGTGCTGTCGGCACAGTATCTACTTCTCTTCCATATCCCTCTATCAGCCATCATATCTGAATTCACACTCTTTTTACACATGTCATCTTTCACACAATCCGTCCACACTTTCTCCGGTCTTCCTCTACTCTTCCTCCTCTCTGATATAATAACATTATCATCAGAAATCAACGAGCTGCTAGTTGGAATGTTTATTCCAAAACATTCAGCTGTATTTTTCTTGATTACCGAGCAAGACTATCACATATTCAGATAGTTTAATTTGTTAGCCTATTAAACACGATTAGCTTAAAAAAATCTTAAAAACGCTTGACCTCTACGGCGAGGGGAAACATCATGAGCAAACCGCCCAAGTACGACAGCATTCACCAACTAACATTAGCTCCTAAGGTCGATAAACGACTTAACTGTCTTCTAATGTCAGAATATTACGAGTCCCAACAGTGGGAATAATAAAATGGTTGTTTAAATATTTGGGATTTATATGAATAGTATTGATAACCAACACGATAACAAACGCATCGAGCACACTGGCTACGTACATGCACGCTTTTTGTTATGTACTCACTTTCTGAGACCAAGCTGGTAGCTTCCTCGATTAACGCGAGGGTGCTGGAGCGCAGTGCCGGCATCTGCAACACCTTGCATACCGCACGACGCGCCGCTGCACGTCTCTCGCCCGCCGCATACTGTAACGCAACACTTATATAAACACCATCGGAACTGAACTTCATCTATAGTCCACTGCTGAACATAAACTTCCCTAAAAATATATTACCAACAATTTGCCATACAAATTCGCTGGTTCACTATTTACCCACGAGATGCTTAGGCTGATGATGTGCACAGCTCCCGTCGCCCTACCATTCTTCCGCATTGGGCCAGCGTGATGGGAAATGACCCACATCCCCCATATGAATCCCTACAAACGACGGCGCCTAATGCCCGGCGATGCGGACAGTATAGGAACGATCGATGTTGGGACCTTTGCGGGACGCTTGATGTCCAGCAGTGGACTTCTTCGGCTGATGATGATGATGATGATTTAATGTTAGTGTTCCTAGTGTCAATCGTTGGCACTGACCTGCAGAAGGACGCGCACGGCCGCATCTCCGCAGCGTTGTAGCGCTTCTACCCGTCCCTGCGCACGCGCACGCAGTAACACGCATGCGCTGCGCGAAATTCCCACCTGCTCCCCCTCGCTAAGCTCACGCCCGGCAGCTGAGACACATACAAGACTTATACAGATACATAGCAGAAACAGCTTGTTGCAGTCTTAAATTGCTAGGAGAAAAGTCGTGACGTCATCATTCTCCTCTCTACTAAATGATTAGAAATGGATATTTAAGTTTCTCGCATAGCTTTTTAAAAATGTTAATATAAAGTAATTTGTTCATTTTTTATTCTAGGAAGCAACGAGACGAGCGGGACGTTCACCTGATGGTAAGCGATACACCCGTCCATAGCGACGTGGCGATAGTCTTGATGATATATACTGCAGCAATGTGGTTCTCTCTGTCGTCACTTTGAAACAATATTGAGTCTCTTTACTGCCAGTAATTTCGCTAGCTAAAGCGCCCTACAAACCGAAACATAGTAATGTCCGCACAGTACTGTGTGGCGGCTGCAATAGGCGCTGCAGCGGTACCTACCTGGAAGGTCTGTAGCAACAGAGACCTACCACCAGCGAATAATACATATTATTATATGACAAAGGTATGACTAAATAGACGTTCTGTTTTCATCATCATCATCATCAGCCATTTTGCTCCACATTGCCTAATCAGAAACCTTTCTGTTTTATTGTAACTGCCACTTTACTATGGTACTTACAGTTAGCGCTTATCAGATCCATTGCCACCTGCAACACTTCCGGATTTCCGAACTTGAGGGCCAGCTCGTTCAAACTGTGTAGGTGTATCTGGAGAGTTAATCACTATAGTATTAATTAACATTATAATTGATTAATTGCCACTTACAGTGGGCAGAGAGCATTGGAAAGGGCCATACTCAGGGTTTCGATAAATATATATTTGATAAGTACAGCAGATGATCACCTTGATGGGAATCCCCTCTGCTAAGTCTGGGAAACTCAGCGTCAGGTACCTGTTCCGATGCTTCACAATATCGAAGTTATCGGAATCGTATTTCTTTCCGTATTTACCTGAAACAATTGGTATGAAGTAATATCAGTGCTGGTGATAAATGAGTCTTTAAACTTGCTTGCAGGTCCGATGGGGCAAACCCAAAATCAGACAGGACAATGTTGCCCACTGCTGAAGCTTGATGCTTTCTCTGACAAGTGGAGAGGTAAGGACTTTTACTTATTACGCTGGCCAAGAACGGGTTGGCGAACGTCACATATACTGCTGTAATTTTTGATACATCATCATCATCACCCTGCCGCAGTTCACAGTTGGACATGGGTTTCTGTCTACGAATGACCCGATCTTCGCCGATTATGGCAGACATCAACTTACGATGACATCACAAATACTTCATCGAAATTTATCCTCAGTGGTTAGGTGACCAGAGTCCAAGTGCGTATTTCTCAGCCGTGTTTAGAGCAGCGGACGCGTCACCTCTCCTCGACGGTGATTCCGATTACAAGGTCCATATGGAAACTGTGTCGCCATTAACTTAAAGGCCTTTTCTGAAGTATATTCATTAAATTGACAGAATTTGTGTATTTTTTTAAAATGCAGACAGTGCTGCTTTTGTATCTGGATTATTTCCATCCACGTACGTACTATCGCTCACCCGTCCCGTTCTACGTTTTTTTTTTCGGATACCCTTCTGCTGTGGGGGGAATATAGGGGTTATACCGGACTCTTACCGGCTACAACCCTATTAGCGGTCCCGACGACGAGAGGCCTCAGTGAGACCGCGCCTCGGGGTGGAACTAGAACTCACCCCAGCATTTACCAGAACTAGGCAGGAGTATCGCGCGCTCCACCTCGAGGCCTAACATACTTGCTAACGGATTACTCCCGAATCCGTCACATGGAGAGCGTGGAACATTTTCCTACGTACCCGTTCTACCCTAGTAAGTCAAACGCTCACCCAGAAACATCAGCGCGTTCCTGCGGAGCGTTCTTTCATCTCTACTCTTGAAGTTGTTAATTTGTATAATTCTGTCCACTTGCTTTATTACCTGAGAATTTTGAATTAAAATAATTAAAAAAAAATCTCAATGTATCAAGATCGGTATCGTGCGTGCGCAGGCGCACGAGTACTATATACAAAATATATGTCGAGCTCGAGATAATTATTTACTAAGCAAACTTAACTGACTCTTGCCCTCGAAGACAAGTTCACCAATTATTTCCAGCAGGGTGGCCCATGATCATCAGTCGATAGATGTCCATAGCTGGACATAGGCCTCGGTGAATTCCCGCGATGTTCAACAGACTGTCTGTCCACCTTGTAGGAGGCCTCCCAACACTAGGTCTACCGGTGCTCGAGGACCTTACTGCCCCATCGGCAATATACCCATCCTTCGAGCAATATGCCCTACTCACTGCCGCTCAAGTGACCTTATCTATTTTTCGAGGTGGGTGGCCCACACCATGGAGATAAAAATACTTTTATAAGTTAAAAAAACTAACGATAAAAAATTTAAAAAGACAATACAGAATAATAATGTGCAATAAATATACACTGGTAGGTCCCATCTGCGATGTTTGGGTAGTACTCAGTAAGTTTTCTTATATGATCTCTTTGCCACTCACCTTGTCCAGATCAGCCTCGACCAGCACGTCTTTGTAAGTGGTGATCAGAGTCTCCAGCGTCTTAATCGAGCGCGTCAATATGAATGCGTCCGCATCCGTGTGTGAGAATATAATCTGTGGATGATAAGAAGTATATCAACAAATAGAATGGCGGTAACTATATCATCATAACTACCGCCACTTTGCTCTGGGTAGGCGTATCACTTACTATTAGGTGAACATCCCATTTGTCACATTGCCTAATTGTTTAAAAAAAAATCGGGTTATATTTACATAATATACAACGAAAGTGTCAAACATTCACTTTCCCATAATAGTATTGAGAAAAGTTTCTCGCATAGTATTCCAATATCAGGGACCGAGGGCCTTCTACTGCTAAAATTTGTTTTTTAATATTTACATGAGTAACATGGATAACTAACTTGTAAGGCATGGAGCACATTGGTCACGTCCGGCACACTAGCGAGCGGTGCCAAGGCCAGCGCCAAGCAAGACTCGTACTGCTCCGCATCGTCGCAGCAGTCTATGCGGACGTCCTGCAAACAAGATGCAGAGGGTTAATGAATAAAACTTAATGTTAAAAACTGCGTTTGACCAAACGAAACGAGGGGATGAACAAGACGTCGACTTGATGTTACGTGATACACACTGCAACCCCTTCATGTACATCGCCCAGAGAATAGACAGACGTCCACTGCTGGACATAGGCCTCCCTCAAGGTTCTCCACATCAATCGATCCCGCTGTTTCCAGCAACCTACACCACATCGTTGGACCACCTGGTGGAGGGCCTGCCAACACTACGTCTTCCAGCACGCGGTCGCCTATAAATTATATAGATGGCGATGGGGAAGGAGTATGTGTGAATGTGTGAGAGAAGGAAAACTTTGTCCTTATCTGATCAGAAACAAATGACTCACCGCGAAAACATCAAAGAAACCGCCGTCTCCCTGCAGGAGCAGAGCGCGCGTGGCCGCAACCACTTCCGCCCCAGTTCGTCTCGTAGCCTGCCTCACCGCCCCCATCAACTGCACCACACGCGCCTTGACATTCCTAATCCTCTTACGAAGCGGCCCCGTCTGCACTCCCACCACCAGAGGGATGACGCGAGCGCTGACGGACAGAAGGTACTTGAGCTTCTCTGGTAGTTCCTGGAAATTTATACGCAATAGATTAGTTTTTTTAATATTCTAAACGACGCTATCCTGACGCTTCATCATCATCAGCCGATAGACGTCTACTGCTGGACCTACGCTTCCTCTACAGATCTCCACATCGGCACACGGTATCGTTAGTTGGTAGGGTGCAAATAGAGGAATTTGGGCCATTTCCCGCCACGCTGGCCCAATACAGGTCGGTAGGAGCCAGTGCCTCGTTTGTTGATTAGCAGAGCTGCACCACGAGCTGGTGAAGTTGGCTTGGGTTCCATGAGTTGTTGTGCGGAAACCGTTACACCCCTTGTCCTGGTACTGACCCTTAACAAATGATAGTTAATTTATCTTTTCTTACAAAGTAAAATCAAGTCCATTTAGCCCCCATGATGAGAGAGTGTGGGTTAGGGGAATTCAGAAATCCTGGAAATTTATGGGAACTAGTTGATCGAATTTTTCACCTTAGAGTTAAGTGGGGATGGAATCTTTTTCTTTTGGGTATCGGGGAGAAATCTTCGAAAGACACTGTGCTCTTGAGGGAAACTCATGGTAATGTGAGATTTTTACCCATTAATAAACACCTCGGTGGAATCCATTAGTTTTTTTTATTATTCAACGAAACGACGAGACGTGCAGGACTTTCACCTGATATTAAGTGTACAATTGCCCATGACGACGTGGCGCTAGATGTTACATACAGCATTACATTGGGCGCGCCCTCTTGTGACCTAAGACATTGGGTATCGTTAAGCCTCAGGAATTTCACTAGCTGCAGCGCCCTTAAAACCGGAACACAATATATAGTCTACAGATTGTTTGGTGGCAGAAATAGGCCTTGTGGTAATATCTAGTAGACGTGGGCACTCCATCGAATGTTTAGGATCAGGCGGAAACAGTCTGTCTCCAATGCTAGAGTCCTTGAGAGAGCGAACTGCAAAGGCCGGCTGATGACCAACCGTCATGCAAAGAAAGGTTGCATTTTTCGGACACCTTCAAAGAGGATCCCTCTATGAGTTCTCAAGGTTGATCCTGGAGAGCGAAATTCCTGGAAAACGTGCAACTGGTACACAGCGCAAGATGTGGTTTGATCACATAAAGAAGTGGACCGGGTTTAAATACCATCAGTTATAAAGAATAGCTGAGGATCAAATTGGTTTTGTGAATCTGATCGCCTAACTTCAGTTTGAAGAGGGAACCTGATGATAGTCTCTATCTAGACGGTTTTTAGCAGGAGACACCACTAGGAAAATCCCTTAGCGTATTATGTATATATATATAACCTATAAACCAGGAGCTCCTACGCATCAGAACCCTTCTGCACTATGGCTTAGCATCAATGAAGGTCGGAATTCTCCTCAGCATTATCGCATACAGCAAAGTGCATTTGCCGCATTAACTTATTAAACGATAAGTGCCCTCACTCCCGAGGCCCACGAAACCCGATCCTAACATTCGCCCTCTTCGGCCAGGTTTCCATTAGTCCTATCCTTACTGTCCCGTGACTACTACCGGGTGAGGATCATCGAAACTGCGCACCAAGCCAAAGATACAAACTGGATTACCATCACTTCAAGAGGCTTACCACCAAATTTATATTATGTTCGCCCACCTCTGTATCCTCTTCAGCTTCATCCACGAAGCACTCGAGTGTGTATTGTAAATGATCCAAAAGATCGCTGAACACGTGGTCGCACTTCTCCACCACCACCGCGTCTTCGCCGTTTGCCGTGTCGAAGAAGGACTTCCACAGGACGATGTATTTATCGATGTTCCCTTCCTCTTTCAGATGACTTGTCATCTCATTTAATAGAAAGACAACCGCCTCCTGTTAAACAGTTAAATCTTTACAATAATACTGGTGTGCAACCGGAAATGATGTGATGGTAATTTATACGCCCGCCCATAACAACGTGGCCCTACTTAGGATGGTATATACAGCAACACATTCTGATCGTCGCCTTGAGATATAGATGTTAGGGCTCGCGTTACCCCAGTAATTTCACTACTTACCGGAACCGGAACCTACCCTTCAAACCGGAATAATGTTTGCACACTGTTGTGTGTCGGGTGCAACAGGCACTACGGCAGTACCTACTTTTTTTTATTGCGGAAGAAATCTTTAAAGATACCCAGCTTCTAGGGAGAAGATCAGGTTATTTGGGACTTCTACCCACTGAAACCCGCTCGGTGGTCTCCCTCGATGCATTAAGAGGAACTCCGGGATCTCTTACAGAACGCACCCGTGCCTCTCTACCCTTTGTGTTACGTGTGTGAAGAGGAACCTAACCCTCCTAAGCACCATCGCTAAGTCATACGCTGTGCCGCACAGGTTCGCTTGTTGAGCGATAAGGGCTCCCACCTTCAAGGCCCGCGGAACTCCTATCCTCTCTCAATCACCTTCTACGACAGGTAGGGCTTACCTTAGTCCTATTCTTACTGGCCGGACACTACAGGGCTGAAGATTTTTACACAACCCGAGCGAGCTGATCGCCTCAGACAAAACGTGATAGGTAACATCTGATATTTAGAACACTAGGAATACATATGTATATATTTGTGTATATATATATATATATATTTGTTGTTAGTACTGTCAATGCAGTTTAAGTCTGTAGCAATCGCTTACTACATCTCACCTCACCGAGGCTTTTTTTTTTATTAACCTGTATAACAAAATGCTAACGGAACGCTCACTCGCGAACCAAGAGGGCTGGTAGCGGGGTAGTGTCGGACTCCAACCGACTAAAAAAGCTTCACACGGTATTCCATCACTTCCGAAAAGAATGCACGGGGGTCGCGGGATAACACGGAAAAGTTCTTCCGCAACCCCCGATCGGCGCCCGGGTCGAACGGACCCCCGCCTCGGGTAGGGATATGAAGCACCCCTCCCGACAGAAAATCCCTACGTCGCGAGGCCGGATACGTCGGAATACGAGACGCGCCGCCAGATACGCCCCAGGAACTCTCTCCAAGGGAGGACCTCACGGAGGGTTAGGTTAGGTTAGGTTGGTAGAGACGGCCAAGAGGCATTAAGCCCGTTTGTATACCTCGCCATTAAGGTTTAAAATAATTAAATAAAAAAAGTATCTTTCAGCCATTTTTTGACGCGTTTCCCGGACATTATATATTTGGCTTCCTTTACTCCTTTCTCTTCTTTCATACCGTTCCCATCTTACTTCCGGTTCTATTGCCCCTTCCATTCTCTCTTCCATTTACTTCACGCATAAATGAGAGAAACTGACCTTTTCTTTTTTCTCCTTGTTACATCTAATATATTTTCTTTATACCGTACACTTATATTTATCCTACATTTTTCTTATTTCTTTATATACATTCCTTCTTATTTCCATATTTCTTTCATCTTTTCTTCTTTCTAAATTTATTTATTTATTTATGATTGTTTTACAAAATAGGTCCACCCTCATCAGAGATTTCCAGCTACAACTACTCACCATTCGGACTTCATCCGGCGCTTGCATCAGCCCGTGTACCGCGATATACTTCAGATATTTCTCCGGCAGATTCTGGTGGAACGCCAGCGCGGTCTTCAACAGCCTGCCCTCGTTCTCCGCGTTGCTTTCTACGCGCCACCAGATCTACACATAAAGCTTCTTTATAGTTTTCTACATTTAAAAAAATTGTTTAATTTTTTTTTACTTCAGATCCTAACATTCGAGTTAAATGAAAATGTAATTGAAGTGTGCTCATTATCCGCCGGAAGTCGCCCGCTGTTAAACATAGGATACCGTCAGAGATCTCAGTTCTGACCCCAGTTTCCTGCATCAAGCACCTTCTATGGCCTTCACCAGAATACTCCAACTTTCATATTTTCATACTGGGAACACTGCCACGCTGTAATGGCGCCAGATTTATATCCTGGAATGAGGGTCTATTGAAAGTTTATTTAGGTCATACGTTCACTGGAGACCGTGTAGGTAATTACCACCGCAGCTTTTAATTCTGCTGCCAAACAGTAATACGGCAACCATAACTGTGTTCCGGTTTGTAGGGCGTTGTAGCTAGTGTAATTACTGGTAAAGAGATTTAACATCTTATATCTCAGGTGAGGAGTTGGTTGGAGGCGCCACGTTGTTACGGGCAGGCGTATCACTTACCATCAGGTGACGTCCCGGTCGTCTTGTCGCTTAAGTGAATAAAAAAAAATAATTAAGCGGTTAAGTAATCCAAGTCCAGAGACGCTCAGTACATTAACTGACGTGTCTGTTTATAACAATGTGGTGTTGGATAGGATCTCATACACGACACCTTCTTCTTAAAGCTCCTCTCCAGCTAGTGAAGGTCGGCGATCAGCGTGGTGCAATCCGTCCTGTCTCCGGTTCGACGGAACAGTTCGAACGCGCCGGACATGCCAGTCCCTTCCCTGATATTCCTCAACTGTGACTCTTTCTTTCTCCTCACCATTCGTTTACCAGAAACTTTACCCATTGTAATCAGCAGCAGAAGATCACATCGCCGATGACGCAGTACGTGACCGAGATACTACACCACATTGTGTTCATGTCTGAGATACATGATGTCCACATCTCCTCACCTGGATGTTCTCACTAGCTACAGCACCACTCTAACAGGAACGCAGTAATGTCTGCAAAGTGATGAGACGAGCAAAACCTTCCCCTGATGGTAAGTGATACGCTTGACCGTGACACGCTATAAGATGTTAAGTCTCGTTACCCTAGTAATTTCACTTAGCTACAGAGCTGCAGTAGGACATTTTTGCGTGGGTAAATCCTTCATTGGATACCTTTCTGCTGTGGGGGGAATAGAGGGGTTATGCCGGACTCTTACCGGCTATAACCCCGCGGCGTACGTCTCAACGCTATTAGCGGTCCCGACGGCGACAGGCCCTTAATGAGACCGCGTCTTGGGGTGGAACTGCAACTCCTCACTACTTAGCTGGTCTCCGGCAACAGAGACCTACCACCAAGTAAAAGTTAGTCCACAGTTACCGATTCCGCTTGGTCGACAGTGAGGCGGCCGTGCTTGAGCACGTGCTCGAGCGAGCGCGAGTCGTGGTGCGCGCAGGCGACCGGCCTGCCGGTGGCGTGCAGCACGCGCAGCGCCGTGTAGCGCGCGTGCGCAGAAGACGAGTCCGCTCGGTGCTGCACCTCCATCTTGAGGATATTCTGAGAACGGATGACACCCGAATGAACTTATATGTGGCTGTATTATTAAATAGTTGAAAATCTGTATTCCTAGAGAGTTGTATCAAAAAAATATATATTATTATTTATTGTATGAAGCTCCGAAACGAGCATGACATTTACCTGATGGTAAGTAATACGCCTGCACGTGAAAACACGGTGCTAATTAGGATGTTATATACAGCACATTGCTCTCGTCGCCTTGACACATTATGTTAAGTCTCGCTACCCCAATAACTTCATTAGCTGTAGCGCCGTTCAAACCGGATCACAGTAATGTTTGCACAGTACTGTGTGTCGGCTGCTGTATCTACCTAGACGATCTGCAGTAACGGGGCCACCATTAGATGGTGTACCTATTTTCACGTGTCCGACATAACCTGCCCTTTCAAGGGTTGGTACGCGAAGACACTTCCACCACGTATAAAAAAAAAAGTTATCACCGTAACGCCTATTTTTACCGCTAAACAGTAGTGTGCAAATACTGAGTTCCGGTTGTAAAAGCGCTGTGGCTAGTGGAATTACTGGAGTAACGAGACATAACATCTAATGTCTCGGCGACGAGCGTGATGCGGTGCACGATGTATGTCTTCATAACTAACGCTGTTTACCATCAGGTGAATGCCATGCACCTCTCAGCGCTCCTCCGAATAATGAAAACTATACGAACAGCGTTGTGTTGTGTATATAACTTAACTAGCGTCAAAGAGTTTAAAAGTGGAGTAAGAATAAACGTAGTGTATATATACTAACTTGAAATGCCTCCTCATCCACTTCCTTGATGGCTTTATACACAGCGAGCAGCGCGCGCCTCGCCAACGTCACCTGCGGCTCCACGGTCTCCAGGAGCCTCCACAGATCCAGCCTGGTGGCCGCGTCCGCAGCCAAACGCTCCCGGATCAGGTCCGCGTGGCGCGCCAGCAACTTCAGGTATACTGATAAACGTACGATCACAACCGTGTTAATATCAGAGGACTATACTTTACTATACTTTACTGGTGGTTAGTCTACGTTATTACTGTTCAGGCAACTACCACCACAGCACCAATTCCTGTCACCAAACATTACTGTTATCCGGCTTGAAGAGAACTGTGGCCAGTGAAATCACTGTAGTAACAAAACTTAATGTCTCAAAGCGACGAGCATGAGATGGTATATCATCCTAACAGCAAGGCGTGTTAATTACCATGTGGTGAAGGTCTCGTTCCATCACCAACATCTCTTTGATGAAAGACTAGGTCGAAGACTGGCTCCTAACGTGCTGGACACAACATTGCCAACCCTCTCCCTCTTCCACTCCAACGTGGTGAACCAATGGCGCTGATCAAGTCCGTCTATTAAACACTTTTTTAAATGTATATGTGCGCACGCGCATGCGCACGCACACGAACGCTCACCTTCCTTACATCTGTACCTGTCCCTGCACGAGACCAAGTACATGTAGAACTCCTCAAAGTCAGCAGTGGGCAGGTGGCGGCCGAACGACTTGAGCACGCCGTCGACTCCCAGCATCAGCGACCTCACGACGGTGTCCTGTTGAGCGAACGGCGGGTAGTTGGACAACATGAACACATAGTTCGGAAGGTGGTGGAGCTCCACCTGGTCACCGGTTCTTGAGATTCCAGGAGTTCCCGCTATGCTTAAGCAGCATAAAAAATGGAGTGGAATTCCTGTTGGTAGATGACCTGACCCGAAGCGGTCACTCTTGATATCATTCCAGATTGTTTATACAACGAAGAGACGAGACGTTCACGTGATAATAAGTGATACACGAGTCCAAAACAATTTGGCGCTAGTTATGATGGTATACACTGCACCATACAACGCTAGTCGCCTAGAGACAGATGTTAGGTCCCGTTACCGCAGTAATATTACTAGCTACAGCACACTTAGGTGGAACATGTTAATGATTATGTCCAACAGAGGGAGTCCATCGGCTGATGACGCTGATGGTATTGTTTCCACGCTGCTGCTTTGCGGTGAACAGTAGAGACCTACCACCAGTAGTTAATATCTTTGACAGTTACCTGAAAGTATGATGAGGTAGGTCTCTGTTACCAGTAACCGCCTAGCGCCTCAGCAATGTCTACTTCAGTCGCCAAATAGTTTAACATTTTTTTTATTCAATTAAGCGACGCGATGAGCTAGAAGTTCACCTGATGGTAAGTTATACACCTACTCATAACAACGAAGCGCTAGTTAGAATGATACACACTGCATCATATTACGCTCGTCGCTTGTGACATAAGATGTTGGATCTCGTTACGCCAGTAATTACACTAGATACGGCTCCCTTCAAGCCGGATCGCAGTAATGTTGGCACACTGCCGTCTGTCGGCTGCAATAGGTGCTGCGGTGGTACCTACCTAGACGTTCTCCGGCATTAGAGACCTAGCAGCAGTAGTAACTACAGCGCCCTTAAAACCGGCCCTTCAAATTGGCCCAAATGCCTCCCATATGGATCTCTACTCGATCGATATGGGAATCTTTGGTGGAGGCCTATGTCCAGCAGTCGACGTCTGTCGGCTGGTGATGATGACGATGATGATTACACAAAGACTACGTACCGATTTAGGGGTTCCAAGTAAATTTAAATACACCCTCCATATTGATATCTTCTGCCCCTCCACTAAGTCGGGGTGATGTTCGCAGATCGCTCCTGGAAAGATGATCAGAATTTTGATTTAGAGACTACGTCAGCGGCCCATACCGGCACAGCTGTCGATGGAGACCGTGCAAGTAGGTACACCGATCCGGCTCCAAAGACCGCATTGATAGCTTCAGCGCCCTTCAAACCGGATCACAGTAATGTACGCACAGTACTGTCTGTCGGCTGCAACAGAAGCTGCGGTGGTACCTATCTAGACGGTCTGCAGCAACAGAGAAACCTACCAGCATTGATAGCTTCAACGCCCTTCAAACCGGATCACAGGAATGTACGCACCGTACTGTGTGTCGGCTGCGAGCGGCGCTGCGGTGTCACCTAATACCGGGTGACGAATGCACTCACCGACTACTTCGGCGACGGGCGCTTTGCAGCCCCTGGCGCTCTCCAGGGCGCTGATGTGGACGCGGTGGTTCCGCGCGCCGGTTTCCGAATGCCTCACGACGCTGGTGAGGCAGCGCATCGCAGCCTGCTTAGTCCTCCAGTCGAAAGACTTCTCGCAGAGCTGCCAATGGCAAGTATGTTACACGCCTAGCTCTTCGCGGCACTAGTCCAGATGAGACTATCAAACGAGCTGAACGTTCACCTGATGGTGAGTGATACGCTGGTCCGTAACAATGTGGTGCGGGCTAGGATGGTATACACTGCAACACATTGCGCTCGTAGCCTCAGGGCAGAAGATATGCAGGCCCGATACTCCAATATTTACACTAGTTAAAGCGCCAGCGTGGTGAAGGACTGACAGCCGATGGAGCACCAAGGTCCTCGAATGACCACCGCGTGCCGGAAGACGTAGTGTTCGCAGGCCCTCCATTAGGTGCTCCGGCGATCTGGTGAAGGTCGCGGGAAGCAGCTGGATTTGTGCAGCGCAGGTTCTATCGATTTGGAGACCTTTGGGGAAGGCCTAGGTCCAGCAGTGGATGTCTGTTGGTTGATAATGATGATGATGATAACACCTTTCAAACCGGAACACATTAACGTTTGCACACTGCTGGCTAGCTGCTGCAATATGCGTTGCGGTGGTACGTGCCTACATGGTCTCCAGCAATAGAGATCTATCAACAGCGATAGTTTCAACACCCTTCAAACCGGATCACAGTAATCTTCGCACAGTATTCTTTGTCGGCTGCTATAGGAACTGCGGTTGTACGTACCTAGATGGTCCATACCAAGAAACCTACCACCAGTATCAGTCGCGTTGAGACAGGTCCTTCAAACCGGATCACAATGTTTATATATTACCTTGCTTTAAATAAACAAGAGCTGACAATCTCCAAATGGCTAGACTCTCTTTATGTCTCTATCGCCACCACAATCTAGGTAGCTGCCATCGCAACACCAGTTGCGGCAGGCAGCAGTATGAAAACTTTACCGTGTTCCGGTTTGAAGGATGTCGGACACAATGGCCGATGTTAACTCTAATTACCTTTCAAGTGAAATTACAAAGATAACTAGACTTAACATCTCTACTCTTAAAGCGACGAAACAGTGTGTTGCAGTATACATCACGCTAGCATCACTTTGTTCCGGTTTGACGGACGCTGTAGCTAGTGAAATTACTGGGGTAATAGACTTAAAATTTTCTATCAGCGTCGAGAGTAACGTGATACAGTGTGTATCTATACTAGCGCCACGGCATAGGCAGGTGTATGTTACCATCAGACGCAGCGCACTAACCTATGAACCTAAACCACTAGAGCAGCATCTGGTGGTAAGTAATACCACCAGAAAGGGTGTTGTAACAAATCTCACCGTGACTATATTATCGAAATGCTGTGAACTGTAATCCAGATACTTGACGACTACTTCATCGAGCAGCTTGAGAGCCTTTGGCACAGCATCCAGCCAATCGTTGTTGTTCCACTTGGTCCCTACAGTAGTGAGGAGGTTCACCGGCTCCAGCAACAGGGTATCCAAAAACCAATCTGGAAGATAATTTTTTTTTTTACCTCAACAGACAGTTTAAGGTTGACAGTAACGGATCTGATCATGATGGTAAACAAGGCTGATGAGCTATTCACCGCAGCCATGAGTCAGGCGAGTCCTTCACCTGATAGTAAGTGACACGCTGATCCATAACAATGTGGCATTGGGATGATATACACTACACCACTTCACGCTCGTCACTAATATAAGTTATTCTCATAGTATTTGCACACTACTGGAAGTAGGAGTAGGAGCTGTGATGGCATCAGAACTCTCCAGCGACAAAGACCTGATGATACTGTCCACATAAATATACTGATGATAAGAACTTCAAGTCACATTACATGATCAAGAAGATTATAAGTATAGGATAGTGGCGAGGAAGGTCATACGCAGGAGCTTATGAAGTATACTCAGGCTGTGATGTGTTGACAGTACAGTGATGCTGTGATGATGTCATATTTTCAATTGCAGCGACAGAATCAAGAAAGACAACAATGCAAATGATAGTTCACTACATCATAGAGAAAATAAATATATTTCCCTCTATATATATATATATATGTGTGGATCACCACCTATGTAAGGACTCATCACAATATCGGTGGAACCATAAGGCTTGGAGACTTGACAATGAATAGGAATATCCCTTTTCCCGAGTATAAGTTAACTAAGAACGGATTTTACAAATTGTTGCCTCTAAAAAGAGTTGCAGGGCTGTTACATCTATCATAACAGGTGGAGAACAGCTTATAGGGAACATCCTAATTAGCGCTACTTTGTAGCAGCGGCAGGACAATTATAATAACCAATAGATTTAAATTCAGTTAGATAACAGTTTTCATTCTCATTGGAAATATTTATTATTATAAAATAAATTATTACATTAAATATAACTATCATAAAATATTGATTCTCTCAAATCAATCCTCGGTGAATACCTGCAAGTTATGCTACACATGCTACGAGCCAGACACACACTCGGGCAAGTAACCGGATTACTATCCAGTGAATAGCTATCGAGCTAAGAGTTCTAAAGACAGAATCATTGGAAGCTCTGTGGGCTGTGGTATTCTGTGTCGCAATCCAAAATTCCTAATAAAATTATTTAAAAATGTTTCTCGTCAAATCTCAAATTGCTTGAGAAAACTTTTGGAATTATTTAAACAGGAAGCATATCCATTAATAAAACTAGTAAACAAAAGATCTTTTAATAGGTGTCTTAATAAGATCCATTTAATACTTGTAATGCATTTGACATAATTCAATACTAGAAACTTATAATACAAGTACACCACTTACAGTATTACTTGCACAGTACAGCTTAGTAACATAAATAAGCACTAAAGTGATTACCAATATACAAGTTATTATTAAATAGTAACACAAACAACAAACAAACACAAAGTTAAGTATGTTATTATAACAATTTTATAGTTTTTACCAATTTCAGAAGGAGCCAGTTCTGTATTGAGAACCGTCTTGGCACACTTGCAAGCCTTGAGAAATTTTTTCTTGTCTGCTTGGTCATATGTATCTACAATAACTTCCCACTCCTCCATAGTGACTAAAAATTTAATAAGAGAATATATAAACATTTGTTTAATATTTTAGTGTAACATAAATGAGTAGTTTCATTTTAGATAATTCATGCTAATGAATAATGATCCTTAAAATACCTTCGGATTACTACTTTTTACTAAAAATAGTAAAATTTAAAAACAATAGCAAATTGCAATATTAGTAACAATATTTGTTAAATATTTTATTTAGAATATATTTATCATAAATGTTATTCAGGCTACATAAGGCAAAATTCTCAATATTGTTATTATTATTGGGTTAATGCCATTTCCTAATAGATTTCACCAATGTCAAGTGTATATATTACTCTGCTTTATAAAGCTGGCTTCATGAATGAGCAAGGTCACAGATTGTAATTAAGAATTAAGTGAGTAGCTAAGAATGTTAGATGACAGGATCGCTGTTGATGTACCTAAAAGAAATAAGACGCACACAATTTACAGGGGTTAGTCGGTCAAAAGACAGATAAACTACAGCTTAATACTATTATGGTTAATGAACGAACTAAGAATGTAAACGAAAGGAGTGTTGACAAGGGAAAGAAAAGATTTGAGATCAAGGGGCTGAGGAATGTAAGGAGAAAGGAGATCATAGAGGGAAGAAGATAGACCAGGGCAACTGAAAAAGATGTGATTTGGAGAGCCTTTGTCAAGGCCACATTCGCAAATAGAACTGACCCTGATATGAAGTTTAGCCAGATGAGCGGAGGTACTCGTATGGCCCAGTCTTAATCTACAGATCGTACTTGTAACGCGTTTATGCAGAACCAAGGTCGGGGAGAAATAAAACCTTGAATATCAGCGTACTGTTCACATTCAGAAGAACCAGTCTCTTGCAAACAAAAATTCCAAGAAGAGAGCAATCGTTGCTTAACTATTCACTCGACTTGATAAATCTGAGCACTTTGTTCCCGCCACTTTTAAATGTCATTTATTCCTTTAAACCGATATAAATTTAAATTTAAAAAACAATGTTAGGTCTCATTTTCTTTTCAATGCCAATTAATTATGTGATATTTTTTTATTTTACAATAACAAAGACAAATAAAATAATTACAATTAGTTTTTTTGAATATGATTTGTTGATAATACGGAGCAGTGCACAGACGTGCAAATGGAAGCAGACCTAAGGTGTCAATAAAATCCATATATAGTTCAACGATCCGTAGGCGTGTACTTTAATTAAGTAAGGATAAAAACATATTGCTCATTATGAAGTAAATTTATCTGTCTCTGTTGCCAGACACCGTCTAGGTACCACCGCCATGCCTATTGGAGCCGCCAAACAGTACTATGCAAATTTTATTGTTTGGGTTTGAAGTGCGTTATAACTATTATAATTACTGGGGTTATGAAAATTATAATATTACGTGTCAGGAGACGAGCGCAATGTTGTGCACTGTAAATAATATCCTAATTAGCGCTACGTTGATATGGGCGGGCATATCGTTTACCATCAGGTGAACGTCTTGCTCGTCTCATCGTTTAATTGTATAAAAAAAGAGACTTTAATTGCTTTCAAACTGTCATCAAATCGTACCGAATGTTTATGGCGCGGTTACAGAATTATTATAATAGGTGTTATTACTGATGAATCTAGTTTTAAACTAGTCGTTATATCCTCGGTACTCCCATTAAGACCCCACTACTACAATCGGCGAAACTGATATTGATACTAGTTCTACAACTACATAATATTTGTTAGGTACCAAAAATTTTATTAGATCGAATCGAGGGAAAAGCACGTCTATTCTTAAATCATTATTATCTATCAAAATATTTTTTTAAGTTCGCTTTTATCTAGAACATCACATCGTAATATTTAGAGCGTAGCACCATAAATGATATGAATTACCCAAACTGATCATCCTGGGTGTTAACTTTGTCGATTAAGTTATGTTAGTTAAAACAAAAATTGTACAATCGTAGTTAACGTCGTAGCAAGTACCAGTCTATATGCCTAGCCAATAGCAAAAGGTTATAATAATATACAATAATAAACAAAACGCACAAAAAACTGACCGATTTTCTTATATGTTACATTAATATATAAAAACGCCATTCCATTCAGTTTTTAGCACATAAGCACGTTTCGCAGAAAAGAAATCACTCGTCACTTGTTGACGCCATATGCCTGCTATTTACAGCTTAATATAATAGAAAACTGATTCATTTTTATTTTATCTGCGTGTATTAATGTCGATACACCAAAAACAATAGAGATAACCGTATTGATCTTTAAAAAGAGTGAAAGGAGAAAGATATTAAATTATTCCCATCTACGTGTTTCCAAACTAGTATTAAGTGGAGGTGTCTCTTTATGTACCTGTGGGCGCAGTTGATAAACTTGATATCCTCTCGCTTTATAATATTGAGCTACCTTATTCGAATCTGGGAGTTTTATAGTTTAACTGTTAATCTATAAAAGTCGCAATATTCTTAGCGAACAGCCTTCTATATCTTCAGCCTCATTGAAGTCAAGTGTTTAAAATTCGATTTATCTTATCAGATATCGCTAGAGTTGTTATAATATATTTCGCTTAAAGTAGAATATACTTTACTCAATAAAAAAAAGTAACAAATATTTTATGAATGATAATATAATGTTTATTACTGAATATTGCTAGAATATAGATAAATAACTTGCACGTAACTCTGTTATTGATTGCTTACGAACGAGTGCCTAAAATTATGTCTACTGATTGATTGTCTCATACATAAGAAGAGAAGCGAAACTACTTTTGTAGTTATTTTAATTATGTCAATGGTATGTTTAAGAATTTATATAAAATGATTTTAATAATTTATAAAAGTTTTATATTGTTTGTTCTTTAAAAGGCTGTAAAACAATAGTACATTAGATTTTTATCGATCATAGAAATCTTACTCAAAATGTCAGTGTCATGTTGCACAATGAATTTTAAAATTTGTCAGCCTAGTATCAAGTGGAAAATTGTGAATTATTAACATTTTCCACGAAGCGTCCAAGCTGGCATCTAAAAGACTACTTCTGTTTAGCTTCTATAGCTTTCCACCAACAGTTTCCTATCGTGCCAATTTCAATAGGTCAGGATATTGTTTTTTTTTTCTTATCATTCTAATAACCACTCATTTCACACCTGATCATAACTATAAATTATCACAATTATTTTTTTTAATATCCGTATTACTTTTCTGGCCGTTTTTATATTGACCTATGTGTCCTTACATTTAAGAACATTATAAATGTGAAAACATGAATAATCAGTCTAATTCAAAATAAATGGTATTTGTTACTAGTAAAAGGAAAGACATGTAACTATTTAATTTTAACATATATCGACACTTCAAAAACTAATGTTTGGAATATTGGATCTTATACTATCTAAAATTTTAAGAATAACGCTTTGGATGATCAAAATTATATTGGCTTATCTCACTATAAAGTTTTTCAAACATTGCAGTAGGTAACAGTAAGAAAATTAATAAATAAATATATGAATTGTGAGGTTTCATTTCTTGTATAACAATGTTTCCTTCATTTGACCCATGGCAATGTAAATGGAGGGGTTTGGACATTATAGTGTTATGTCAAAAACATGGGTGTGATTGATATATTTAATGTTATTTTTTAAAATCATCTGGTTATGTTCATAGCCAACTCACACCCATCACAGTACTACTGTAGTGTTGCTGTCATTCACTCGAGAGCAGAGTAAGCTTAATTATCTTCATCACTATAATTAAATATGATCTGAAGTTGTATTTGTGTTTAGTCGTATTAGTAAAAAACAAAACTTTTTAAATGATTTCAATGCTCATAATGATGAGGGTATAAAAAGATTAGTAATTTTAAGTTCAACACTGAGGAGTTGAATATGTCACATTCATGTTGCTTTAATAAAAACATTTAGATTTGTTAAAAATAAATTACTTATACCCTTATTAATGTTGTACAGCATCAGTTAGCTTTCATTAAATACCATTATTTTAAAGAAATTGATGTGATCTGTGAAGATAACAGCCTTAGACACAAGGTGACATCTAAAAAACTTGTATACAACCTGCCTTGTAGATTACCCTTAATATTCACTTTGTGAGATCATTAAGTTGGCTAGTTTTGTTTAGTTGTTAAAAATATTTATAAAATCTTTCCTCTTTGTGCTCTCCGTAGAAGTTATCATGCTTTGTCTAATATCTGTTCTGATGATATTCCAGCTTGTCATATCAGCGTCGATATAAATCCAGCATGTCAATACACTATGCCCCCCGGGAGGCTCAATCAATTGGGAGTGGGCCGGGTGCTTCGCATCAGTGCCCCAAACCACCAGTACAGATCGGGAACACCTCCCATTCCGTACTAAAGAGATTTGATGATATTGTAAAATCTCAGGAAGATAGGAGAGAGTATAGGTATGTATTGTATTGAGCATAGGGCTCATATGTAGACGGGCTAAACAGCAATTTTGTTATGATGTCAGCAGGCCTACTACTGCAGGCCTGTAACCTGATTGATATTTTAAAGTCGGCAAGAAATGTTTGGGTAGTTACATACTGTCGGGCATTATAGAAAATACAATGCCAGTCACCTGATGGACCTTAGCTCCTTGCTCGCCAATTAGTATGGTTATTAGAAAATTTTGTCAGTCATCAATTACCTACTCCTCCAGTACAGTGACCCAATATGAGTCATCAACTCCGACACCAAAGAGCACCAGCATTGTCTGTCTCGCACTGCCTAGAACATCAAGGGATAAATATTGAATTAGCTGATATAAACTGAATTATTATCCACGGGAAATGTTTCAGAGGTCTGGAGTTAAAGAATCACCTCAAAGTTCTACTTGTTAGTGATCCAACCACCGACAAGTCAGCGGCCGCAATGGATGTCAATGTCGGTGAGCATGTGTTGCAAAGGAAACCCCAGTTTCAATTCAACATGTACTGCTGTACACAGCTATGGCATACAGTAATGATGTTGTCAGTGCTGGCGTTCGGAGCCCTCGCACACAAAACAACAGTCAAGGTTTCATCCACCACATAGGCCAACTGCAAATTGATGGATACATGTCCATGATAGCTGCTGCTCTTGGAAATTTGCTCTCATGATATTTACTGCTGCGAAAGCCTGGAGACTAAGAAGGAGTGATTGATGAACATAAGCATTCACGAGGAACACCATTAATGTACTTACCATGTTGCGAAGCAGCAGTGGCAAACCTTACCGTGTTCCGGTTTAAAGGATGCCGTTGCTAGTGTAATTACTGGGGTAATCAGACTTAACATCTTACATAACTCCTACATCTATCCTATAACTATCTTCCGATAGAGTAGAATAGGAGAGTGCATCTGGTAAGGAGTTAATAGATATAGAGCCTCTGTGTGATTACTGATCATTAGCCGATAGATATCCCCTGCTGGACATTAGCATGCTCCGAAGATCTTTACACATGTATAAGGGGGCATATAGATTATTTCCCACCATTCTGGTCTGATGCGCGTTGGTGGGAGCCAGTGTCTTGTTTGTTGATTAGCAGGATGCACCATGAGCAGGTGAGGTTGGTTCAGGTCCAGTGAGATGTGTGGGGCCCCTAACTAGCCCCTAACAGACTTACACATTACTCATATGTTCAGCGATATATTATTCAGCTTAAAACTTTTTAGGGTACCTAAGTGATCCAGAGGAGTTGCCGGGCTTGGCGCACTTCTGCGAGCACATGCTTTTCCTCGGCACCAAGAAATATCCAGAGGTAAGGTGATTAAACTTGTAAAGATACTGGTAGCAGGTCTCTAGGCAGGTACCACCGCGGCGCCTATTGCAGCCGACAGACAGTAACCGTGATCCGGTTTGAAGGGCGCTGAAGCTAGTGTAATTACTGGGGTAACGAGCCTTAACATCTTGTGTCTCAGACGATAAGCGCAATGTGGTGTAGTGTTATATGATTCCGACTAGGCCACGTTATCGGCAGGCGTATCGCTTACCATCAGCTGAACGTCCAGCTCGTCTCGACGCTCAGCTGAATAAAATAAAGCGGATTGTGCTAATCCCGCCGGGCGAAGTTCCTAATGTGTCCAATGCATCTCCAGGAGAACGAGTACAACAAGTTCCTTTCAGAACACGGCGGCTCCTCCAACGCGTCCACTTCTTCGGACCACACCACGTACTACTTCGACGTTCTGCCCCCACACCTGGAGAAGGCTTTAGATATGTATGTTTTTTTTTTTTTAATTTCATATTCAATTAATCGAGGAGAGGAGCGGGAGGTTTACCTGATGGTAAATGATATCATGTTGTTAGGATGATAAATACCGCTCGACTTTGCGCTCGTCGCTTGAAACATAACATGTTGGGTCTTATTACCCCAGTAATTAAATTAGCTACAGCGTCCTTCAAACCGGATCGCAGTACTGTCTGTCGGCTGCAATAGGCGCTGCAGTGGCACCTACCTAGACGGTCTGCAGCAGTAAAATAGGTGATCATTCTCATAAGCCTTCGGAAAGTCTGTAGTGTGAAGACCCTAATGTAACTCGCTTATCTTTTATCAACCAGTTCCCCGTTACCGGGTGTATGGGACGGCCACATATAGCTAGTTGTGATTACATTTTAATCATCATCATCAGCCGGTAGACTTCCACTGCTGAACATAACCCTCACCCAAAGATCTCCACATCGATCGATGCAGAGCTGCCCGCAGCCAGCCGGTTCCCGCAACCTTTACCAGATCGTTGGATCTGTACGCGGTCGCCATCCGAGCACCTTGGTGCTCCATTGGCTTATGTTATTCATCAATCGGTCAATGACCTGGCGCTCGTCGCTCAGCTGATAATTACCAATCACAAGTTACGTCATTGATTGCGATTTCAGCTTCTCCCAGTTCTTCATATCTCCACTGTTCACCGAGTCCGCCACGGGGAGGGAGATGAGCGCTGTGAACTCCGAGCACGAGAAGAACACATCACTCGACACGTGGAGGATGGACCAGCTCAACAAGAGCACCGCGTCACCGACACATCCTTATCATAAATTTGGAACTGGTTCGTATAGATATCCTGAATGTCTATATATATATATGTATCTGTAAGGAGGAATAGGGCGGGTATGTTCACAATCATCGCTACGTTCTCGATTCATGGTTCTTTATTCAAACGTTTAACTGTTTATTTACACAGAGGCACCGCCAAATGTACTAACACACGCGCATGCGCACACACACACACGCACTATCAATATTATTACACACAGTTCTACAGATCCGTCCGTCTCGCGAGCCGCGAACGAAATGCGCGTCCCCTTAACATTCTGGATGATGTCAGCGCTGCGAGCCATTCGACTGTTACAGCTTATCTGACACTGGGCACGTGGACCTGGATCCACGGCCTGTTTACAAAAAAAAGTGTACTACTTGTGGTGTAGTTATCCGACGACGGAGTTTTTTTATTGTGTCTGGTTATTGCTTACTCTGGCGAGTCTACTCGGTCGTCGAGGACAAGCAGTACTGTGCGGACGTTACCGTGGTCCGGTTTGTAGGGCGCTGTATTTAGTGAAACCGCTGAGGTAAAAACACCTGACATGTTATATCTCCATGCGACGAGGATAATACGGTACCGTATCGTAATCCTACAGCAGTACTCTGCTGGGCTTGGGACCTGACCTCAAGAAATACTACAAGTATAATTCTGACATGATGATTTCTTCCCCAGGTAACAGGGAGACCCTGGAGACGATCCCGAAACAGAAAGGTATAGACGTCAGAAAAGAGCTACTGAAGTTCCACCAGGCCTGGTACTCGGCGAATGTCATGACCCTCGTTGTGATGGGGAAAGGTATGATATCTAATCGATAGTATATCTTACAATTAAGGATAGGGGGTTGTGCCTTCTCCCACCAATCCACGTGGACAACTTATGAGGTGGACTTTCACCTGGTGGTGATACCGTCTCCACGAATATGTGGCGCTGGTTAAGATCATCATCTGAAAATACCATGTCATTACACTACCAGCACCCTTCATTAGTTTATGATGCTGCGGTAGTGCCTGGTAGTTCATCAACTCTCTGTAGGCAGATACCATCTAGGTCGGCACCGCCGCAGCGTCTGTTGCATCCGACAGACAGTATTGTGCGGACATTACTGTGATCCGGTTTGAAGGGCGCTGAAACTATCACTGATGGTAGGTCTCTGTTGCTGGAGACCATCTAGGTAAGTACCGCCGCAGCGTCTGTTGCAGCCGCGAGACGGTATTGTGCGGACATTACTGTGATCCGGTTTGGAGGGCGCCATAGCTAGCTGAAAAGCGGCGTAGATGTGGTTCAGTGTATAACATCCTAACTTACGCCACGTTGTTATAGCCAAGCGTATAACTTACCATCAGGTAACAGCAAGGCAACGGACGTACAAAGTAAACGGCTATAAATGTTCAGAGAGTCTCGACGAGCTGGAGGCGATGGTGGCGCCGCTGTTCTCCGAGGTGGAGGACCGTGCGGTGGCTGCGCCCGCCTGGCCGGAGCACCCGTTCCCACCTCATCTGCGCCGCAAGCGCGCCTACTGCCTCCCCGTGAAGGACCTGAGATCGCTCTCCATCGACTTCCCCATACCCGACATGAGGATGTACTACAAGAGTGGGGTGAGTGCGCCGCACGCGGTCCGCTCCGCACTGCCGCGACAGTTGCGCCTGCGCACTGCTGTTGGCAAACAGTAACCTTCTATGGTAAAAGATTCTGTACTTAGTCCGACATCTGTCATATCCCAGATCTTTGTTGCTGGAGATCTTCAAGGTACCAATTTCTGGAAGCAGTAGTGTACAAATATTACTGTGTCCCGTCGCGAAGCACCGGTGGCGATGAGTGCAGAGTGGTGTAGTGGAATCACCAGGACCAGCGCCAGATTTCAGGCAGTATTATCATTTAAATAGGTCTTGCTGGTTTTGTGCCTTTATCAGTTAAAAACAAAAATACTATTACATAATCTGAAAAGAAAGATCTTTTTTCTTTTTAATAATGCGTGTGAAAAGGTAAGTTGGTAGTGGCAGCTAGAATCCTACAAGACCTGATGGCAGCCAGACGCCTGCGAGTTGCCATGCTCATACGTGGTGGTGGGGATAGTCTCTTGGAGTACGCACTGCAGGGTTGTCTTGCTTTACTTCTCGCTCAATTGGGGCTGGGGCAGGTGGAGCAGCTCTCTTTCTCTCTCCCTCTCCGTCTCTCTCTCTCCTTCCGCTACCTTGTCAAAATATTTCTACACTGATTCGAAATGTAACATCCAAATATAGTCGGAACTGTTGTTATGGTGATCAATATCATCTCTTCCTTCAGCCAGGCCACTACCTCTCGCACCTGCTCGGCCACGAGGGTCCTGGCAGTCTGCTGGCAGCGTTGAAGACCAGAGGCTGGTGCAACAGGTAATCCCTGTGCTATGCAATTTTTCTTATAACGACTTTAACACGTGTGAGAGATTGATTATGAAAACACGTGGAAGAAAGAGAAAGAAGAAGACTTGCAAACAACTCTGGTATCTAACCAGAATGTCTCCAGACAGGAAAACGAATAGTCCAGTAAATTAATGAAAAAAAAAAACCTTGTTTTATGGGCTTATGTCCAGCTGTGGACATCTATCGACTGATGATGTATATAAAAAATATTTGAAATACATGGTGAACACCACGAACTCGCATTGGGTCAGTGTGGTGGGAAATGGCCCAAGCCCCTCCAACCCCTTAAATCGACGGCTACTAGTGCTCGGCGATGTGGGCAGCTTAGAACTGATCGATATGGGCATCTTTAGGGGAAGCCGATGTCCAGCTGTGGACGTCTAACGGCTGACGATGATGATGATGGTGAAAACATTGATAATGGCGACTATGTAAAGGAAGTAATTCCAGGTTTGATGCAACTTGGCATAGACATGCCCAACGTTGCCTGTGCCACAATCATTCCCACAATTGGCCGAAACCAATGTCCAGCTGTGGACAATAGTGGACTTAAATGTACGGACTCGTACTCCATTCAACTGTTATAGCCTCGTCGGCGGCACGAGGATCGGGGCACGCGGCTTCGGCTTCTTCGGTGTCCAGGTAGACCTGACTGAGGATGGCGTAGAGCACATCGAAGACATAGTCAACTTGGTGTTTCAGGTACAGTTCCAATTATTTCATTATGAGCTGGTGGTCTCCAGTTCTATTTCAAGGACACATCCGGTTCAGTTTGTGTGGTGGTATATGGAACCCGCTTGGACCACTAGCACCACCAATTCATTGTAAATCTGCCACCAGAGCAGCATCAATGTGTTTTCACTGCGAACGTCTGAGGAGCGAAAGTATTCTGGTCTGTCATGCTTCACCATTTTCATTCAGGAGATTATGACCTGGCCTTAACTGGTCAAGATGGATTGACCAAATAGGTTCTGATACATCCATCCTCCGCCACTTTCCTCAGTACATCTCGATGCTGCGTGCGGCCGGTCCCCAGCGGTGGGTGTGGGATGAGCAGCGCGAGCTAATGTCGACCGAGTTCATCTTCAAGGATGTCCAGGAGCCCAGGGGCTTCGTTGTCGGCCACGTCCACCTGCTTCAGGTATGTAGCCAAAGGAGAATATTATTAAAGCAGTTCTGGTGATTTTGGAGAGACCTTACTATCACTGTCTCACCACTTGAATACCATAAGTGTGATGGTATCAACTATATGCAAGTAGACGAGGATCATACTGAGCGGTATTCGTAGGGACAGGCTCATGCTCAGTTACTACCACAACCACCTGTTCTTGGAACTTGATGGTCACTTCACAACAAAAAACAATTGCTGGTGGTAATGGTGGTGAAGTGTCGGTTGATGCCGGTCCAGGTAGGCACCACCGCAGCACCAGTTGCAGCCAACAGACAACACTGTACGAACATTACTGTGATCCGGTTTGAAGAGCGCTGTAATTATTGTAATTATTTGGGTAACGACACTCGTCTCCTTAAGTCTCAGACGACGAGCGCAATATGGTGCACTGTGCTGCTGCTGGACATGGCCTCCTCCAATGATTTCCACCTCGATCGAGTGAGGAGTTTATATGTGGAGGTTTGAGCTATTTCCCACCACGCCTGCCCAATGCGGGTTGGTGGGAGCCAGAGCCTCGTTTGTTGATCAGCAGCTTACACCACGAGCTGGTGAGGTTGGCTTGGCTCCTGTGAGTTTTTGTGCTGGAAGCCTTACACCCTTGGTGATAGAGAAATGTCTCTTACTCTTCTCTCTATTCTATATTGGCATAAAACTGATGAAGTGCTTTTGTTTATCAGGAGTTCCCTATGGAAGACGTCCTGTGCGCGTATTACCTGATGACGGAGTGGAAGCCGGAGCTCATAGAGGATCTGCTTTCGAGGCTGGTGCCGGAGAATGTCAGAATTGCTATCGTGGCGAAGTGAGTCTAATTGTTGTCTCGTCCCAAGATCAACTGATGAGGACACCGGAGTAGTCAAGGTTCCTACTTAAGATTAGCAAATGGTAGTGATGTAAGTCTTTATTACCATCCCTCAAGTAAGGAGACCTCTTCATCTTCAGTAGTATCCAGCAGTCATGGTGTTACTGTTCTGTTGAAGAAACGTTTCAAAGCGATGGAACGATGGAGGAGAAGTTCTGGTGATAAATGGTACCCTTGTCCAAAACAATGAGGACGGAGAGGACATGAGAATATCACTAGTTACAACGTCTTTCGAACCGGATTTTAACATGTTGATTACATTGATGGGAGAGCTATCACCATTTGAATCATTTCGTAGGCGTTTCGGCGACAAGTGCACGCAGGTGGAGCCATGGTACGGCACCAAGTACCTTCAGGAGGACATTGAGGAAGCAAAGATCAAAGTGAGTTATTTTGTTGATATTAAATAATTGTTACATCATCATCAGTCAATTTATGTCCACTGCTGGACATAAACCTCCTCCAAAGATCTCAATAAATGGCTGTGTCCAAGGAACAGTATACATAGTGGACGTAGTGTTGGGAGGCTTCCCACGAGGTAGACCAGCGATCTGGTGAAAATCGCGGGAACCAGCTGCATGTTGAACCGCTCGATGTGGAGATTGTTGAGGGAGGTTTATGTCCAGCAGTGGACGTCTGTGTACTGATGGTGAGGATGAGGAGGATACATAGTGAAGAAATATGGACATAAACTGTCATCTTTCTTTTCTCCATTGCTCTTCAAACTTCCTCTCTCTCCTCTCTCCTCTCTCCTCTCTCCTCTCTCTCTCTCTCTGTCCCTTCGTTCCTATATTACCTGTAAATAGTTTTAAATAAAATATATTCGGTAAACAATTTTTTTTTGTAATCATTAGTCAGAATACTCCCACTGTTGGGCATCATCGGTATGCCCATCAAAACAGAAGTTTTTATATTATAGTAAGTCACTAAGAATTTAATTGTCATTACGTGATGGAAATGGACTCGGTTGTCAGGAGTGGGGAGCAGTGAAGCCGTGTCCAGAGCTGCACCTGCCGCCGCCCAACGAGTTCATCCCCACGCGCCTCCAGCTCGAGACTTCGCTGGATCCCACCACGGACGCTGTAGCACCCATAATACTTAAGGTTGGAACTCTTACTCTAACTCCCGATATATTAATAGGAGAGGAGGGATGATAGGGTAAGTTGGACACCGGTAGGTCAGTGATACCTCAAGAGGAAACTGTTCCTCTACTCTTATTACTGCTTCTGCTGATGCAGCAATATTTATTTTTGTATTGCGAGTCAGGGTCTGAAATCCTACCTAATGGAGATGGATATGGAGGGAAAAAGGTTAAAGTTCTTAGAGCGTATATAATAGTGAAAGGGGAGAAGGCTGTGTTAAATGTTTTTCAAGTATCAAGAATATGCTATAATGTATTTCCGGTTAAATTTACTATCAGAGTTATAACATGAAGACATGATTATAAAGATCACTTTGTTTTTGGTGTTCTAGTCTCATGATGCTTTCACCACATCACAATCACTCTGAGGCTGTCCACTGCTGGACATAGGTCTCTCCCAAGAAGCGCTACTCAGCCAGTCCAGTTGCAGCCAGATTTTGGGAGTTGCTGCCACATGGACTTCTCTTAGCTCCTTGCTTTTCGCACCTTCGGACCCAGCCGGATAACGCCCAAACTGGGCATAAGCCTCCCTTAAGGACGCTCGTAGGACTTAACCACACGTCGCTGCCCCAGTACGGACCCTACACCATCGATCAATTCGTCACCAGGACACGCCGCTGATGAGGCTGTGGTTCAAGCGCGACAACGAGTACCGGCTGCCGAAGGCTTTCATCACATTGGACTTGGTGAGGTGAGGTCTAAATATATCCTAGATTTTATCTGTTATTAGATCTTCTATCTCTCCTTCGTAAACTGGTGGCAGGGCTCTACCAATGCAGCGCTTTCCTGATTGAAGGGCGTTATAGCTGGTGTAAATAGAGCAATGAGTATAACTTACCATCAGGTAAACATCCCGATCATAGTGAATTAGATGAGTGACTACATCTGTCCCTTAAACGGTAGTGGTCCTTCGATCCGGATGCGGGGTTTAAGATACTGTTCGCTTTTTACTCAGTCCGCTGGCGTATTCGGACCCGAAGTGCTGCGCCATGACGTCGGTGTGGGTGCTGCTCCTGCGCGACGCGCTGCAGCAGTTCGCGTACGCCGCGGAGCTGGCCGGCCTGAGGTGGAACGTCACCAACGCTAAGTACGGTCTCAGTGTAAGTACTTTGCCAAGTTTTCTCGTCCACTCAAGCTCTTGGCGTCGTGATGGAACTCCCGTAAGCATCCACTGAAGGTGACGTGAAACCTGTTGACAGACACTGTTTCTGGTAACCGTCCAGGTACCACCGCAGCTTCTATTTCTGCCTTGGTGCTGTTACAGCTAATGAAATTACTGCGGTAACGAGACTTGACATGTATTAAGGTGACGAGGATATTGTGGTGTCTGATATGTCATCCTCACCAGCGACCGCATAGTCCACGTAGCAAGTGAGATGTACACCTGATGGTAAGTGATACACATTGTGCTTGTGACTGAAATGTAGACGGTCTCTGGCAACAGAGACGTACTACCAGTGATTTCTTCAGCGCCCTTCAAGCCGGATCACAGTACTGTCTGGTCGGCTACAACAGGCGCTGCGGTGGTACTTACCTAGATTATCTGCAGCATCAGAGACACTAGCACCAGTAAGTTCTCTCATAACAACCATCATTCATCATCATCATCAAGCAGTGTTTGCCCCGCAGATCATCATCGAAGGTTACGACGACAAGCAGCACGTGCTGCTGGAGAAGTTGGTGGAGCACATCGTCAACTTCAAAGCGGACCCGAAGAGGTTCGCCATCATGAAGGAGAACCACATCCGCGCCATCAGGAACTTCGAGGCGGAGCAGCCGTACCAGGTTAGACGAGACCTTTACCAACTGAATGAAGACGCTTGCTTTTTGAATAGCTGATGTTATATACTGCACCACGCGTCACCATCACATATTAAGTCTTGTTACTGCAGTAATTTCACTAGTTACTGGTACTTCAAACTCGAGCACAATAATCTTGGTACGGTATTGTTTGAGGGAGGGGGTGTAAGGGTTCCCGCAGAACAACTCACGGGAACCAAGCCAACCTCACCAGCTCGTGGTGCAACCTGCTAATCAACAAACGAGGCTCCGGCTCCCACCAACCCTCATTAGGCCAGCGCGGTGGGAAGTGGCCTAAATCCCCCCCATATAAAACCCCATAAACGACGGCCTTCGTATGGCAGTGGACATCTATCTTACTGTACTTACGACGGTCTCCAACGACAGAGACTTGCCCCCTGATGGTGAAGCTCACCAGCCTAAACCAGTGTCCAGTGTGGCTGGCTATTCAAGCAAACATATATATCCTACCACCATCGAAATTCTAATACATCCGGAATCGAGGCAGGGACATCCGGCACCGTTAACTCTTGCTTGCATCCAAAGCCTCGCCGCCTTCGTACATGTATTAACACAAGTTTGACACCATCACCAGCACGCGGTGTACCAGCAGGCGCTCTGCCTGGCCGACCACGTTTGGACCCGCTGCCAGCTGCTGGACGCGACCAACGGTAAGTACTAATCGCTACGAATACATCCGAACCAATCCGCAGTCCACCGCTGGGCCAACGCACTCCCAAACGATCCACCATCACCATCAGCGGGCAGATGCTCTCTGTTGAGCACAGGTCTCTAACCGATCTTATATTTCCAAATGTTCTGGTGGTAAGTTCCAGTTGCCAGATACCGTCTGGTAACCGCGCGATGTATACTCCCGCGCAACACCAACTGCGCAGACATTACCTTATATATTGAAGGTCATCTCTTCAGGGTTCTCTTGTACACTTCTCTGAGGAGGAGCCTGACCCTGGGCACCGTCGCTGACCCATGCGCTGTCCCACGCTGGTTCGCTTGTTGAGCGACAAGGGCCCCCACCCCCAAAGCCCGCGGAACTCCTAGACCCTTTTAGTCTGCTTCTACGACAGGCAGGGCCCACCTTAGTCCTACTACTAGCCGGAACTACAGCGCTGACATCCTCTTAACCGGAGACACGTTATGTACGGGCAGAACTACGCCACCGGAAGTGGCAGTGTCCTCTATACTACTTCCTACAGATTAAAACTAAAATGTAGCGTATTGTACGACTGCGGTATGTTACAGAGATCACCGCGGAGCAGCTGGACGACTTCGCCGCCCGCATGATAAGGAAGGTGCACGTCGAGGGTCTGATGTTCGGGAACCTGACGCGGGAGCGCGCGATGGCAATGGCGGACATGGTCGAGAGCAGGTCCCACATTTTCTATATTCATTCAAGCTAGTTAGTATGATATACACTGCACTATATTGTACTCGTTAACACATACAATGTCTAGTCTTGTTACACTAACTGCCAACTACCAGCTACAGCGCCCTTCAAACCGGAACTAAGAAATGTGACTACACCACCTTTTGTTTGCCGTCTTGTAACATCACATATTAGGTCTTGTTACCCTGGTAATTTCACTAGCCTCAGCGCCCTTCGAACAATTGTTTGGTGGGAGGAACATATGCCGTAACAAACTTGGCCACATCAATTTATCATTGACTATGGCAGCAGTATCCAGGTTTGTGTAAAGTATCAAGATTGTTTACATTGCCAGGTTACCAAAAGACGCCACTCCGTTGCTGGCGCAGCAGCTCCTCCTGTACCGGGAGATCGAGCTGGACAGGGGTAAGTTGAAAACCATGGTATACCTGGATGTAGATCGCCTAGGTATCACTGCAGCTAGTCTGCCAATGCCCCATTAGGAAGCAATGATGAGCGCTTGGCTGCGAACTCATCTGATGGTAAGATGCAATATACTCTTCTCCTGAAGCTTCCCACGTCAGTTCCCGTCTCTTTCTTATATCTCTCCCTCCCACTCTTTTATTAGTCCTCTCCCGTCTATCTAACTCACTCACTTCCGTTGTCCTTGCGCTCTTACAACTTCTCCTTCGATATCCTCTTCCGTTTTATCTCCCTTTCTTCTGTGTCCTCCTCTGTTCTCTCGTTCTTTTCTCTTCTGTCACTTCTATATTCCTGTCTTTGCCTTCTGTCTGCTCTTTCATCCTTCTTCCTTTCTCTGGCCTCCTTTCCTTCTATATCCCTCTAAAGCTTCCTCCTTCTACCTTTGTTCTCCTTCTCATTCCTCCTCCTCGCTCCTGCTCCTTTTTTGATATCCCACCTGCGAAAGATATAATTTATCGCAAATTCACAATGACCTCTTTGTATCAAGCTCTTTACAATAATTTCACCTGCATCCACCTTCTGTGATGGTGACCCTTGACCGCTGAGCTTCAACTGAGCACCGGACTGCTGCAGGCTCGTGGTTCTTCCGCGAGGTGGAGAACTCTGTCCACAAGTCGTCGTGCGCGTCGTTGTACTACGCGTGCGGCGTGCGCGCGACGCGTGCGAACGTCGCGCTGGAGCTGCTCGCGCAGGCGCTCTCCGAGCCCTTCTTCAACGTGCTGCGGACCAAGGAGCAGCTCGGCTACATCGTGTTCAGCGGCGTGCGGCGCGCCAACGGCGTTCAGGGCTTGCGCGTCATCGTGCAGGGCGACCGGCACCCGGAGTACCTGGAGCAGAGGATAGAGGCCTTCCTGGCGAGCGTCAAGGTTCGCATTATAAATTTATATATATTTATATATCTCCATTGCTCTCATTACTCTATCTCCATATGTTTCATTCTCTTAGGAATATCTGGAGAAGATGACCGAAGAGGAGTTCCTCAAACACCGTTCCGCGCTCGCAGCCCAGCGGTTAGAGAAGCCGAAGAGGATGAGCAGCAAGGCGGCGCAAGTGTGGAGCGAGATCGTCACGCAGGTGAGTGACGGTGACAGTGAATGGTACCACCTGATGTGGTGGTAACGGACTGTTCAGTATACGAATGTGTGGAGTAGATACCTTCTGAGGTTCCAGAAATTATATGAACGCCTTGATTATCATACCCTTTAGGTCACTGGTGCTTCTCTCTGTACCAATGGGAGGTGGAGGTGAAGGCGGTGAATTTGCCTGATGGTGACTAGTTACACCACTACACCCTCTCTGACGAATCTCATACTGTAACTCCTCAGAAGCAGCACAGCAAAGAATTTCATTCCAAAACCTGATGGTCTTTAGTGGAACATTTCCCCAGAGCTGGATCCGATGGAGGTGAACTTTCTGTCTTAAGGATGGCTAGTCTACTCTTTGTTCCTTCTTTAACCTGGTAACCCAGACGAAGAGTGTGAAGCCAGGTCTAACTCCCAGTCCAAGTCGCCAGCAAGATGATCAATAAGTCAGCGTCTATCCCCAGGTGTACAACTTCGACCGTCCGCGCGTGGAAGTGGAGCAGCTGAACACCATCACTAAGGAGGAGCTGATACAGTTCTACATGGTGAGTTCCCGTTATTCATTTTCCTCTCCATCCTATGAGGGTTACATACTGTCATTCCACCATTCATCTCTAGTCCTAATCATTCTTTGTCCTTGCACCTTCTCTACTGCATCCGAAACTTCTTTGTGATTGCATTTTAAATTGTATCTTGCTAGTCCTCCTCATTCCTTCTTCTCCGTCGCTCTTTCTCTATCTCTTTCAAACGTTCTTTCTTTTAAGAAAATTGTATACTGTTAGTTCTACTCATTCCTTCTCCATCACTCCTCTATCTCAACCAAAAAATTTTAATTTTATTTATATTGTCTTTCATACCTTCTTCTCTCTCTGATATATTTCCCCCGAATTTCTTTCTCATTTTTGATTTAAAGAAAATCGTATCGGACTAATCATTCTCATTTCTTTTCTTCATCTCCTCTATCTCCACCGAATTCTTTGTTTGTATACAAAATCGTCTATAGCTAGGTTTTCAATTGATAAGAGAGTCATTAGGATTTATACCCTGCAGCGGCACATCCACGGCGGATCGGCGGAGAGGCAAAAGTTGTCGGTGCACGTGGTGTCGACCGCGAGCGGCGGCGCGGGCGCACCCGGCAACGAGGACGATAAGGAGAACGAGAAGAAGACGAAGGAGCACGAGGTGAGACGAGAGACATTGAACCGCAGTTCGGCGACTGAAGTAAGGCTGTGTCTGCAGTAAGGAATGGGCGAAGTAGTGATACATTGCTGGTAGCTCTCTGATGCTGCAAACCGCCTAGGTAGGTACCACCGCAGTGCCTATAGCAGCCGACAGGCAGTACTATGCGAACATTACTGTGATCCGGTTTGAAGGGCGCCGAAGCTATCACTGCGGGTAGGTCTCTATTACCGGAGACCATCTATGTAAGTAGCACCGCAGCGACTGTTGCAGTTGATGGACAGTAGTGTGCAAACATTATTGTGTTCTGGTTTAAAGGGCGCTGTAGCTCATTAGCCAGTAATTACATTTAATTACTGGGGTAACGAGACAACACAATTATTATAACTAGCGTCAAATCACCGAGCTCCGGTTTTAAGGATCAATAGCTAGAGAAATTACTGCGGACACGAGATTTAGCATATCCATCAAGGTGACGAGCACAGTGCGGTGCAGGCGCTGGCATTGGATTCTACGAGTCCCAGCTGTGGGAACAATGAAGCGGTCTGTCAGTGTATATATGCGTAATGTCTTCTTCCAGCCCGTCAGGATCACGGACCTGGTGGACTTCAAGACAAGGCGACGCCTGTACCCTCACCCGGCGCCCTTCGTCAACGTGCCGCGCAAGGGGGCGCACTGCAAGCTATAGAGGAGTAGGAGGAGGAGGAGGTCGATGGGGAAGGAGGAGGGCTGTTTGCCATAAAAACGACATAGATAATAAATGACATAGTATTGACGGAACGGAATGTATCGCCGCATTCCACCTCGTGTATTATATAGCTGATGGGTTAGTGAAATTATACAGGGTGTCTCAAAAGGATTTTTTTCGTGTGCCGTACGATAAACGGGCCGTAGGTTGAGAGGGTAGTTTAAAAAAAAAAAGAAAATCCTAAATGAGACCTAGGGCTCTGCGATCGAGTTCAGAACAGCTAGGACGATACACCCTGCACCAGTTGGTGCGTGTCGACGAGACATTTGGTTTGCGATCTCGTTATCACAGTTACTCCACTAGCTACAATACGCACAGTAATGATTGCCCACTGCTGCACAGCGGAAACAGGAGCTGCGGTGGTAACTAAATGGTCACCAGCAACATACACCTACCCGCAGTACATCGAATCAATTCAACCCTTTATTTATACAATACAATGCGACAGACACGAGCACGTGCTCGTATTAAACTTCTTGCCATTCCTTCTCCTTATTAAAGTTATACTCCCCCTCCTTGTTATACTTATCCTCCCTTTCCTTACTCTAGTTGCCCTCTTCGTCTTTATTATAATTATCGTCTTTTTTATTATAATTATCAACTTCCCCGTTATAGTTTTCCCCCCTCATTAGAGTTATCTTCCTTTTCATTACAGTTATCCCCTCGTCATTATAGTTTTCCTCTCTTCCTTACAGTTATCCCCTCTTCATTACGGTTATCCCCTGGTCATTGCGGTTATCCTCTGGTCATTACGGTTATCCTCTCTTCTTTACGGTTATCCCCTTTTCATTATAGTTATCCTTAATTAATTTAGTTATCTACCTCTTTATTATAGTTTTCTCTTTATATTAAAGTTATCCCCTCCATTATGTTTATCCTCCTCCTCTTTTTCTATATCATAAATACGACCCTCTTCAATTTGAAGTTCGGCAGTCACATTGGGAAAATTTATCCGGTCTTCGGCTTCCTCTTTTCTCTCTCCGTTTTCACCTCATCCTTCCCCCCTCCCCCCAAACTCCACGATCACGCCGTGTACTGGGTGCGCGCGCGCCGCGAACTTCTTTTGAGACACCCGCCACCGGGCCGCTGCTGCAGCGCGGACGGCTCCCGCTTACAATATTATTTATGCAAAATAATAATAATAATAATAAAATAATCAATATATATGTTAATAACGTAACAATAAACTTCGATATCATGAAACGGTTATATGAATTATGTTATACCTAACGGTCGCCTTGGAAACGGCTGAACCGTTTTGTTTTCATTGGAGTCGGTTCAGCCGCTTAGATTTTTAACTTAAAAAAAAATCGCAGCGTCTTGAGATTAATGTAATAAATAAACACTTCACTCATTATTGAGTGACGAGACGAGACGAGCGGGACGTTCGCGTGATGGTAATTGATACGCCTTCCCATAGCAACGCGGCGCTAGTTAAGGTTATATATACTGCGCCACGTTGGGATCGTCGCCTGAGAAATAAGATGAGACCCCAGTAATTAAACTAGCTACAGCGCCCTTCAAACCGGAACACGGTAATGTTTCTACACTGCTGTCTGTTGGCTGCAATAGGCGCTGCGATGGTACCAACCGAGACGATCTCCGGTAACAGAGGTCTATCACCACTTACTACTGCAATTAGTCCTTCAAACCGGAACACAATAAGGTCTGCATACTACTGTTTACTCAGATGCAATAGCTGCTGCAGTGGTTCCTACTTAGACGGTCTCCGACAACAGAGACCTACTACCAGTGATAACTTCAGCGGCCTTCCAACCGGATCACAGTAATGTTCACAGAGTACTGCCTGTCGACTGAAATAAATGGCGCGAAGCCAAATTTACTTTTGTCTAAATTTAAATTTGGAATTCTCCGATCGAACGTCAGCTAATATTTGTTTTTTTTTTGTTTAATTTCATATCTAAATAGCTAATACTGCCTACAAATAGAAATCATCGTCCCAACCAATGGATGTCCACTGCTGGGCATTGTTTAATTTCATATCTAAATAGCTAATACTATCTACCATTAGAAATCATCGTCCCAACCAATGGATGTCCACTGCTGGGCATTTTTTAATTTCATATGTCCACTGTTGGGCATTAATCTCTTAGAAATAAATTATAAAAACTATTTATAACAAATAATAACTCCAAGAGATCCTGAATACATCCACCTCCTCATATCTGAGGGTCGTGACTACCTCCACCCATCACTCTAGTCTTTACGATGTCTTCACCACCTCGTCCTATCTTCGGCTACTCGGAGAACATCGCAGACTGGTGTCAGGGTGTGTTGCGGATCTGGTCAGATCCACACATCAAGTTTCGGCTCCACGACCTTCTTCCTTCCACTTTGCCAGTAACCACAGGTTGTTCAGGGTCGTCTCCGTCTTTCCTGGCAACGCGTCCGAAGTACTCTAAGATTCCCTCGACGCAGATGGAAGAAAGGCTTGGCTACTATCGAAGCAGTCCATGGGATCTGGAGAATCTTTCTCCAGCATCACATTTCGAACGCGACAATTGTGGTCTAATGAGTCTTGAAGTTCACGTGTCAGCTCCATGTAAGAAAATGGAGAAGATGACGGAGCTCAAGAGTTTGGTCTTTGTCTTCAGTGGCATATTACTGTCTCTCCAAATTTTCTGCGTACGTCTTGTTGACAGGAGCCGTTATTCGTGATGGTTCATCATCATCATCAGCCGATAAACGTCCACAGCTGGGCGTAGGTCCCTCCCAAAGATCTCTACGTTCGTAGGGGTTCAAATGGAGGGATATGGTCCGTTTCCCAGAGCGCTGATCCAATACAGGTTGGTGGGAGCCAGAGCCTCGTCTGTTGATTAGCAGGCTGCACCACGAGCTGGTGAGGTTGGCTGGGGTCCCATGGGTTGTTGTGCGGATTCCCTTTACACCCCTTCTTAATGGTTCTATCATCAGCATAACGGAAGTTCCTCAACCTCCCGCTCACCGGTCGCAGGTTTGCCTCATGATGTATTTGCCGTATGCGTTAAATAAAATAGGTGAGAGAACGCAGCCCTGATGCACCCCTTTCCCAAATTTAACCGGGTGGGGGCATCATTTCCTCGATTCTGACTACACTTTGACTTTTGCTGTAGAGGGCGTATATAAGCGTCGAAAGATGACTGGGCACACCAAGTTCTCCCGACACCCTCCACAAGGAGTTCCGGTTGATGCAATCGGAAGCATTGCTGTAATCGACAAAGCGTGTTATGACCGCCGTATTATACTCCTAGGCTTACGTTTAACGACTCATGCGCACCCCTTCCTTTAACAAATCCTGCCTGCTCCTGTGGAACCGGCGAATCCAGGCAATGGTGAACACGTGTGTTGAGAATGAGGGTTAGGGTGCGGTAGTAGTTACAATATTTATGGAACCCTTTTTGTGAAGAGGATAGTATGATGGATTCTGCCCAACTATGAAATTAATTTCATGGTTTTGTGTATACTATATTAGAGCTTCTCTCTGGATATAACACTCTTCGGTTTGGGCTGGAAGACTCTCCTTAGTTGGAGCATAGACTGCTGTTCTATTTACATGAGCTGGACAAGCACTAAGCTGAATAATGATGGCGCGCTTTGACAACGGTAGACAATTAGGCACAGGACCAGATATTTCCTCACTCATTACAATTCCAACTCCATACATTTCGCAATGGTGGTCATTTCCAGAGTAATACAAAACCTTGTCTTCAGCAGAGCAGGGAGGGGTTTGCCTTGCCCTGGTCATTACGCGTCACTTAAACCTATGATGTGTAACTGGAGGCGGTTCATTTCCTTTATTACATTCGGAAGCTCTGCAGGTTGCTGCATTCCTCTCACATTCCATGTCGCTATTCTCATCATTCTCATTTTGCTGTTTCCATCCGGAGATTTGTAGCACCCCTGTCCCATTCAAGGAACGCCGCAGACTCATGGCCATACCGTTCCTCGTGCTGTTCATTTTGCTGACTGCTGGGGAAGTATAATGATGGTGGTATCCCGTCGCCTTCCATCATCGCCACAACCGTGACCTTCGCGCCAATTATTTCAGCTGCACCTACGATTGTCTCACATAAGCCCTTTAAGCTATTCTAGCTCTGTCCTCCAGGTCATAATAACTACGCCCCTATAACAGGGCCTGCTTCCTCCGCTGGTCCAGCCAAATGCTGTTTTGAAAACATCTATGTCATCGCCACCGTTAAGGCCTTCACCTGTAACCCTAGGCATGGGGCTGTGTTATACTCCACAGCACTGGGTCCTCATCTGGACTTCGCTATCGATATCTTTCAACCCTACTGAAAGATGAGATGTCCACCTCCGCGACGTGGACGCGCCAGAGAAGAACTACTTATGTGCCTCACACCGGGCTAACGACCTGGTACGCGCCCAAGCCCGAAAGCACTCCACGATGCTGTGGTGGTGCCGAGCTACGGTGCTGCCGAAAGATGATTCTTTCTGCTTTATTCAATTTTCTGGACTTAATGAAAAGACGTCTCCGAGGTGACTTTAGAACTCATGCCAGGGTCGCAATACGAAGGTTGTGATCTGTTCCACATTCTGCACCAGGGAAGGTTTTTACAATATTCACCGAGCACCTCCAGCGGGTATTTATCATCATCATCAGCCGATATCCGTCCACTGCTGGACAGAGGCCTCCGAAGATCACCGCGGAGATCATTGAGGGCAATTAGGGCTTAACCCATCACACTGGCCCAGTGCGAGTTGGTGGTTGATGAAAGCCTCGTCTGTCATTCAGCAGGGTGCACCGCGTGCAGGTCAGGGTGACTTGGGATCTGTAAGATGTTGGACGGAACCCGTTACACCCCTACTAATATATATAGTCAATTGGATTCCTGTACCTGTGGAGATTTCCACGTGTATGGACGTCTGGGAGAAGATGATAGACGTCTAGGGTGATGTCGGAAGCAGGTGTTGAAGACAACTAGATTCTCGTCACGTTCGTTCCTGATACCAAGTCCATGGTGTCCGATAACGTCGCGTGGATGGCTATCATCAGCAGATGTATTGACGACTCCAGCGTTCCAGTCACCGAGAATGAGGGTAGTTTCTCGATTGGGTGTTAGTTCCAGCGTTTCCTCTAACCCCTTGTAGAACTGTTCCGTCTCCTCTTCAGATGATCGTGGGGTGGGGGCATGAGTTGATACTATATTCAAAGTCCAGATGGAACGACGACATCATCATAGCGGTCGGAAGTGGGTGGATGCGAGGAGCTCGCAATTGGTGGATGACGTTGGGGAAGCCTTATATGCAAGAATCAAGATGCAGGCTGGTACTGGGTCGTTGCCGAGGACACGCCCATTCAGCTTGTCCAGCACCAGAACACCTAGCACATTTAAGCTGGAACGCTCTTAGCAAGAGAAATGGAAGGTGTTCCCTGTCGAAGTCTTGAAGCGACCGTGTCTGCATGTGGACCTCGTGACTGGACACTTCCTTCTCCACGATGCTCAATTTATCTGGTTTGAGTAATCCTCTCACATTCCAGGATGCTGTCAGCTGGTATTCGCGTATTGGTGTTTTACTGTCATCCTCCAATTGGAGTGTGGCAGCACATTTCCTGGATTCATGGTTGGAGCAGTTCCCTTGGCAGTATAATCGCGGTGGGTTTCCACGTGCTTCCGGATCAGTCTTTCTGAGATAATTTAGTCCTCTCGATCCTTGGATACAATCTGTGACAAAGAAAACTGCTTCTTCCTGATGTTGTTCAAATTTAGTCGCCTATTACGACGCCGTGGTGTAGTGGTGGTGGGGATATTTTAACCCTTCCCCCACACCGGGAATACATGCATCCCATAAAAATATCTTGTTAAGATGTTTACACAGACAGAACGCATGTGTACCTCAATACTGTCACCAGCTACGGCTTCCAGTGGTCATAGTATGAATGCCCACTTGGTGGTAGAAATTAGTGGTTTGGTGGGGATGGTGCGTGGCCACATTCATCAGTTGCTGCAGCCTCGCGCTGCTGCCACATCGAGTATCTATTAAAGAATAAAAAAATATCTGTTTGTTTCATTTTATTTGTTCATCATTATCGTTGGACGTCACTCGCCCACTGCTGGGCATAAACCTAAAGGATCTCCATACGAATTGGTTCTAGCTAGTGATTATTTTTTATTCGACGAGCGAGACGTTCATCTGATGATAAGTCCCACACTGCCCACAACAATATGGCGCCAGTTAGGATGAGGTACACAGCATCACGTGGTACTAGTTATGTTAGATGCTGTCACCACAGCAGTTTCCCTGGCTGAAGCAACCTTCAATTATGCTGTTTATCAGATAGAGGGCTCGGTGGTACCTGGGTAGCAGTAGACGGTCACCAGCGACAGATCTGTCTACGTTGACTGTGACGTCACAACGATCATGGTATATCTGGTGATTACATGATACGTCAATGGGTCAGGTGGTACTGGTGGTAAGTCTAGTATCCCTGAACAGCTTCTTGGCTTGGTGACCCAAGGGGAAGTTAAGAGGAACCTACCCGGCCGCTCCAGGTGAGCTCACCTCGGATGGGTGCCGCTGGGCTGCAGGGGCAGGCTTGTTCAGCCCTTCGCCGTAGTGGAGTCGCGGATGGAGGGGAGAGTCCGTACTGCGCTTCGCCGCTCTCCCTACCCTCCTCTGCCGTGTAACAGTTGGCGGCGGAATCTAACACCAGATCCACCGCCGTGTGTCGGGAGAGTTTTCTCTCTCGGCTCCCATGACTTCTGAATGACGGATTTGGGTGGATCCGTTACCCAGGTGACGATAAGCGTTCGAAAGGAGAGCGCTCTTACAGTGGTGGAAAGGAGGAAGGTCTCTGCCCCCGAGCTGTGCAGCCAGCGCTGGTGGAGTCGCGGAGCTGTCCGAAGCGTTCCCGTGGCTCCGCCGTAAAGCGACGAAGGTAGAACATCATGGGGGGATTAAGTCGGTGCAAGTCCGACATAACTTTTTTTGTACCCCCGCAAGGGCAGGTATACAAGGGAAATTTGCCCACGTAAAAAAAAGGAAAGGGGGTGTAAGGGTTCCCGCTTAACCACTCAAGGGACCCAAGCCAAACTCACCAGCTCGCGGTGCAGCCAGCTGACTAAGTAACGAGGCTCCGGGTTCCATCGACCCGCATTGGGCTAGCGTGGTGGGTAATAGCCCAAATCCCCCCTTATAAAACTACCCGATCATGATGAGAATCTTTGAGGAAGCCTATGTCCAGCTGTGTTAGAGCTGATGATGAAAACAAAAAAAAAGGTCTTTGTTGTAGTGTGTAGACGTTACTGTGTTCCGGTTTGAAGGATCAATAGCTTTTACTGCTAGTAGGTCTGTTGCTGGACACCGTCTAAGTAGGCACCTCCGCAGCGCCTTATTCAGTTTGCAAACATTACTGTGATCCAGTTTAAAGGGCGCTGTAGCTAGTGTAATTACTGCGGTAACGAGACAATATCTTATGTCTGAAGTTGATGAGAGAAATGTGGTTTAGTGTATCACATCCTAACTTACGTCACGTTGCTGTGGACAAGCGCATCACTCACCATCAGGTGAACGTTCCACTGGTGTATAAAAAAGGGGGTCAAAAGTAATAAAACCCCGCGGAACGACCCGCGCGCGCAAATGGCGCGCTGCGTTTGACATTTGACGGACGGCCGCCATTTTGGCGCGATTTTAACGCGGGTAATAAAACAAAGATGGCGGCGGATGTATTTATTGCGCCCCCTGCTGCCGACGTCCGTTTATTTAAGGGTAGTTATAACTTTATACGTTTCCGTACCAATAGAAATATATTATAGGTGGTAGGTCTCTGTTGTAAAGCATGTAGATATTAGTGTGATCCGGTTTGAACGGCGCTGTAGCTATTACTGCTGGAAGGTCTCTGTTGCTGCAGACCGTCTAGGTAGGTACCAGCGCAGCGCCTATTGCAGCCGACACAGTACTGTGCGAACATTACAGTGAGCCGGTTTGAAGGGTGCTGTAGCTATTACAGCTGGTTAGGTCTCTCTCGTTGGTGACCGAGGTAGGTATCACAGCAGCGCACATTGCAGCCGATAAACAGTGCAAACATAAGCGTGATCGGGTTTGAAGGGCGTTGTATCTAGTGTAAAGGCTGGAGTAACAAGACTTAACATCTTACGTGTTCAGGTGACGAGCGCAATGTGGTGCAGTGTATATCGTCCTATTCTACGTCACTTTGTTATAGGCAGGCGTATCACTTACTATCAGGTGAATGTCGTTCGATTGAATAAAATAAAAAAAAATTTATTTTCGTGTTTTGTTTCCCATTAAGGGTCAGACTTCATTATATTATTTAAGGTCAAGTTGTAATATAGATTATTTTTTTTTATTCTTTAATAAAAGACACAGGTTGGAGGACCATTCTGCCACTACTTATGTATATTTTTTTTGACGAAGCGATGACACGTTCGACACGATCACTTGATAATGAGTGATATGCGTGCCCATAACTACGTGCCGCTAGTTGCGATGATATACACAACACCACATTATGCTCATAACCTTCAGACGAAACTTGTTAAGTATCGTTACTCCAGTAATTACACTAGCTACAGCGTCCTTCAAACCGGATCACAGCACTGTCTGTCGGCTGCAACAGACGCCGCGGTGGTATCTACCTAGACGGTTGCAACGGATATACTGCTGATCAAGTGTCCTCTAAAGATCCCGCGCCGCCGTATCCAGCTGCTCCTTCGACCTTCACCAGGTCGGAGCACCTGGTGGTGGGGGTGCGGTTGCCAACGCCGCGTGCTCCGGTACCCGGTCAAGGTTACACTATCAATCACAAATCCAATTTAAATATACTCACACAAAAAGTTAATTACCTCATTATACGTTCGCAGCTGCTGCGCCGCGAGCGACGCGTACACTTGAAAATGAGTGACGCGTATGTATGTAACAGGAACGTTGATAGTGATACTCACTCTTTCACTCCTCACCTCCATCTCGTCCTCATCAGCTCTGGAAGAAGTCGGATTGAGAAGCTTCAGCCGCGTCTTTCGACGAGACGAGCGGCACGGACACCTGATGTTAAGTGATACGCCTGCTCATAACGTGGCGGTTGTTAGGGTGGTGTACCTAAACTCATTGGATAGGCGGTCTGTTGCAACAGAGAGCTACCAACAGTGATTGCTTCAGCGCCCCACAAACCGGATCACAGTACTGTCTGTCGGCTGCAATAGGCGCTGCGGTGGTTCCTACCTAGACGATCTGCAGCATCAGAGACACTACCAGCAGTATAATTTTGGGATCGAACCCGCGCTTCCTCCTGAACCATCATCCATCTCTTTCACTCCTCTCCTCTCCTCTTTGCCATCGGTCCTGGAGAGAAGCACCTCAGAACCGATTGCACGCATGTCGCCGCGCACACCGTCGCCGCGCACACCGTCGCCGCGCACACCTCCGCGCACACCTTCGCGCACACCTCCGCGCACACCATCGCCGCGCACACCGTCGCCGCGCTTACCCCGCTTACATATTACCCGCGTAATTAAAACGTATTACAACAATTACTAGTTACAACTACGCGCGGGGAATCGAACGCGAGCGCTGCGGGGCGGTCGGTGCGAGGGGGGGGGGCGGGCACAATAAATACGTCATCCGTCTCCCTCTCGCCGCGGCCGTCTCGCTCGCGCGCAGGCGCCCCGCCGTGTAACGCGAGACCCTGTGAAAGGTCCGCGCGCGTGTGAGTAATACAGGTATCGGGCGCGGTGATACCAGCCGCGACGGCGTGACGCCCAATGTTGGGGGGGAGACACATGTAACAGGTTCTTGTTTTTATTTATTTAAATATACCGCCATCGTGTTATGATCTAGTATTAATATTAGGTACGGTTCACTAATTACATTCAGTTAAACAACGTAAAATAACAGGTGATATCTCGAAAAAAGTGTGAAAGATGACTTGTGTAAGTTCGTATTCAGATGTGACGGCTGATGGAGGGATGTGAGGGAGAAGTACATACTGTACTGGTACCATATACCTGGGGCAAGGGCAGAAACGATCGTAAAATAACAGGTATTATTATCTATTATTTCTTTACTTTTAATTAATTTGGATATAATTTATTGCGTTTATAATATGTATATTATGTTCGTCCCCTTGAGACATATGTTGAGTCTCATTAGCTCTGCATCACCCACTATCAAGTGATCGTTTCGAACTTGGAATTAAAACAGATATATATCGCGTGAGATATCTGCGTGGGGTAGCGCGGCGCCGCGAGCTGGCAACACTGAGCTGGCGACGAGTCCGCGGCACGGAATTCCAGTCAGTCCGCGCTGGAGCCGCGCCGCGTGCACGCGCCGCCCCGTCACCGGTGCGCAGTGCTGTGATAAATCGTGTTGATCCTGTGCATCCGTCGGAGTCACCTGCCACCATCAGCTCGGAGGAATACGGTACGATGTCTGTCTACACTGCGCGCGTGTCGCAACTCGCCCGTCCGCGTCTCCATTACTGCGCTAACACGAGATCAAAACTAAAACGTGCAGAGAGATTTTCAAAAAAAAATAAAGCCATGTTTGTTTCGTATTTAATAAACAAACAGCCCACATAATATTCCCACTGGTGGGATTAGAAGCTTTATAATAAAATAAATTAGTTTTATCGTTTGCTGTTTATACGACGCTGTGGTGGAAAGTGTATGATTAATGTAGGATTAAATTTTTGGTTGAGCTACATGCCCAGCTGTGGGCTTAATTCAGATATTGTCATTAAGTCAATGCATTGTTCTATTCCCAATCATGATGTTAAATAGTTAGTCTCTCTCTCTCTCTCTCTCTCTCTCTGTTTAACACTGCTTTGATAGTTAGATAGTATTTGATAGCTGTTAGTATATCACTAATTACTTAGTGACTTGGCGCTGGTCAGGATGACGTGCTCTGCTTCAGCAATCCCTTGACATATAACTCGATCAGCAGTGGTGATGTTGCGATGGTCACCGGGGGAGGCTCACCACTGGCCCACCACTTGGCTTAACTATCCGACTGGACCAGGGTGTACAGCACAACACACGGGACCTGACCCAACCTCGCCAGCTCTTGATGCAGCTTGCTAATCAACAAACGACCTGGCTCCAACCAACCGGCGATGGGCCAGCGCGGTGGGAGATGGCCTAAATCCCCCCCAATATGAATTCCTACAAACAACAGCCCTAGTGTCCAGCGGTACCGGAGGCCATGCTGACTGATGTGCAGCTCCTCCGGTGAGGACTATGTCCAGCAGTGGACGTCCACCGTCTGCACACAAAGCGGCCGTGTAGTTCTGGTAGTGTACGTACCATAACCGTTATGATATCCGTGGGCATCCCATGTCCAACAGTGGGCATAAATGACAAACTCTATACACTATACAAATAATTCTTTAATTTCTATTTATAATTAAATATGTCAGTAGTGTGAAGTCTTCATCTATATATATATATATATATATACACTGTGTTCCGGTTTGAAGGGCGCTGTGGCTAGTGGGATTATTGGAGTACTTAACGTCATGTACCTCAAGGCGAGCACGATACGGTGCAGTGTATATCGGCCGTATGTCTTACCATCAGGTCGCGATGGCTCAGTGGTTAAGACGCTTACCTCCTTCAGTATCAAGTTCGATTCTCGGTAAGATTAAAATGGACGCAATCGGGCGGATATCGACAATCGTCTATTTCCGGTTACACTTGCAACCGGACTCTGATGATGTGCAACATCCGACTCGCACTTGGCCGTAACAAAGGTAACGGCATCATCTCTTAGTGTAAGATAGATAATGAATCCCATTGAGGGTAGCGTTGGGTTTGCTCGTGTACGATCCGGATCCGCATCCGGATCCGAGCCCGGGCCGGTGCGCTAACCGCTGCGCCGCAGAGGCCCTGCGCCGGCGCAACGTGCCCGCATTGATTGGGCTAATAGAAAGTGATGCGGGACCGGTTCCGTTCACTATTCCGGATGCCGTACAAACACGTTCGGCGGACATTTTGAATGTTTCGATGTCCCAGCAGTGGGAATGATAAGACTCGTTTATTGGGATGAGGAAATGTTAGAATGTATGTACGTCGTCGATCCGACTGTGCGATAATGGTAGAACAGCGATCGCTGTCCGGATCTGGGCGGCCTAAGTCCAGCGGTGGGCATCTATCTTACAGTTGATGTATTGCAGCGCGAATACCGTCCATAATATGATGCTAGTTAGGATGTTTATACTACAACGCATCGTACTAAACGCTTTCAGGCAATATCAAGTCCAGTTACCGCAGTAATTTCACTAGCCACAGCGTCCTTTAAACCGGAACACAGTATTAAGTCCTGGTTACTATATATACAATGCAACATATTGTACTTCATACCTATATAAGTATAATGTTGGGTCTCGTTACCGCAGTAATGTCAGAACACTGCTGTTTGGTGACAGCGGTGAACTCTGCGCTGGTAACTAGACGGTCACCATCAACCTTACTACAAACAGCACTTTAGTATCGTTCTTCAGTTCAAAAGGCAAAGGTATAAAACACATAGAGTCAATTTTTTTTTTTTTGCTTTTCTTACGTAATACATGACTAAGTTACTAAGTACATACATGTAAGTTATAATATATTCAAATCAAATGTAAGTCTCTAGACTTACATTTTTTTTTTTTAATTCGTACACCTGTCAAAAGTCGAGGAGGACATACAAGCGCGATCGGTATTAGGCGAGCGGAAAAAAAAAAAATTAAAAGAAAAGAACTGGTAACTGTCGACTTTGTTAGGTTTCAGCAACCCATATTCGCGACGGTGAAATATCTATATATGTGAAGCGTAAGATATTTACACTGCGGCAGAAAGTAAACGTGGAGTTTTTGTGTTTAAAGTATTTATAGTGCATTGTGATAACGGACGACCTTTGTCCTCGATATAAAAAAAAGTACGAATTAATGTCATAATATTTGAGGTCTTGATCCTTTGCCCGTTCCCGAAAGGCGAATTAAAAAAAAGTAAGATTTATCGTCATAATATTCGAGGCAGTATGGTCTTAATACCTTTGCCCGTTTCCAAGAGGCGAAATAAAAAAAAGGAAGAATCAACTTCATAATAATTGAGGCAGTATGCTATTTTTACCTTTGCCTGTTTCCAAAAAGCGAAATAAAGAAAAATAGGAATGAACGTCATAATATTCGAGGCTGTAAGGTCTTAATACCTTGGCCTGTTCCGTAGCGAGAAAACAACAGAATAAGTTATTATATAGTTTTGAAACGGGACGTTTTATGAATAATATTCACTATCGTCATTGGTCAGTAGATGCCCACTGCTGGGCATAGTTGTCCAACAAACATTACCACCAGCTCGTCGGTTTACTGTTTAAGTCCGATATTGGCGCGCTGCAGTTGTCAACGTGAGAGCCGGGGCATCTCGGACGACGTTCACTATTCATCTTGTCACCAGCATCCAATCATACCGCTGGTAAGTCTTCGCGGAGACGCCATCGCAGCAGTGTGCCAACATTAATGTGTTCCGGTTCGAAGGGCGCTGTGGCTGGACAAATAACTGAAGTATGTAGACTTAAAGTACGTCTCACGGCGAGGAGCACAATACGGTTCAGTATATACCATCCTAACTGGCGCCTCATGAGCGCGCGTATCACTTACCATCAGGTGAACGCAATGGTCATCTCGTCGCTTTGTATAATAAAAAAAAAATTAAATTGTGCTGAGTGAATAGAGTATACACTCGATCACTTATAATCGAGTGAGTCGCGAGGTGATGAAACAAAGATTGCAAACACAACTTGTTCGCACATCGATGGTCAAGTCATTAGTGACGGTGTGATGGTGGTGAGGAGTCACACACTGGCGACGGTCGTGTATAGATCTTAAGGGGAAGCTTGATGCTTAGTATGTTAATAAAATAATCTCTAGCTTGAGTGTTAGATAACAAGATGGCGGCGGTCGGCGTGTCGGCGTGTCGGCGTGCGCGCGCAGCCGCGCCGTGGGATAGCAAACATTTACTTTGATAACGGTCATTCAAATTTAACACGCACTGGTGATGGGCGACGGCCATCGACAGCCTGACCACCGCCACCACCACCACCACCACCACCCGATGGCGAGGATACATAACCACCATCGCTGACCACACCACCTTGTAAATCAAATTAGACCTCCCCATTGTAATTATCATATACAGACGCTCTATATTTTTTTATAACCACGATCACTTGATAATGAGTGATACACCCGATCAAAAAGTGACGCTAGTTAATATGATATACACTACACCCCATCGCGCTCATCGCCTTGAGACATAAGACATTGTCTCATTGCCCCAGTAACTTCATTAGCTACAACACCCTTTAAACCGGATATATTAATATATTATATAATAAAGGGAATGATAAATAGAATATTTACACAGCATATAATCAATAAAAAATTAAACACGATAGCTACTGGTGGTATTTATCATCAGTACTGCCTACCGTCGGTAAGCAGTGGTGGTATACGTTACCATGGTGAAGCGGTGCAGCTGGTGATGTAACCTAACGAGATATAACATCATATGTATCAAAGCGTAATGTGGTGCAGTGTGAACATCCTAACTACATATAACGGTGTACGAGTGCATTACCATCAACAGTCCATCTGTGGGCATATATGTCCACTGTTGGGCATCCATCGCAATCTCACTACGAGTCGACGTAGGCAAAGCCTTCAAAATGAACAGAATGCGCACACAACGCACTATACGTGTATCGTACAAGCTACGGGATCCGGTTTGAAAGGGCTCGCGTATAAATTGGTAATTTATGCAGATTCAATTCAAGCGCATCACTATTTGTATAGGCTATCGCGGCCCCGCAGCGGCGCGGCCAGTGATGCGCCGGTACACAGTCAAATAAATTTTTATCGAACTTTAATTAATTTATGTATCGGTCACTTGATAACAAGTGACACGCGCGCTGGATACAATAATATACACAGCGCCACGTTATGCTCGTCGCCTTGAGAAATAACATGTTCAGCCCCCTCAGTAGTTTCACTAGCTACAGCGCCCTTCAAACCGGATAGCAATGTCCGCACACTACTGTCTGTGCGCTGCGGCGGTACCTATCTAGACGGTCACCAACAGCAGTAAAGTAGCAACATACATCGATGCACATCTACACACTAACGTCCCCTCACTAACGGCCGCTGCAATTTAAATAATTCGATTACAATGAATGGAGGCAGCGGCAGCGGGGCACGTCACTACCGCGCGCCCGCACTACCGCGCGCCCGCACTACCGCGCGCCCGCACTACCGCGCGCCCGCACTACCGCGCGCCCGCACTACCGCACTACCGCGCGCCCGCACTACCGCACTACCGCGCGCCCGCACTACCGCACTACCGCGCGCCGCGCGTGTATTTGCACAGCCCTAGCGTCGCCCAAACAGCGGCGGCGCTCATCCCTATCGCATCACTAATGGAACGCGCCCGACACTCAGGTCTAGACTTGCGTCTAAGCACTAGCACGACAACCTACCGCTGGTTAGGTTTGCAGCAGACGTGTAGTACTGTGCGGACGTTACTGCGATCCGGTTTGAAGGGCGCTGCAGCTAGTGTAATCACTGGACTAATGAGATCCAACGTGTTATGAGCAGGCGTGTCACTTACCATCAGGCGACCGTCCCGCTCGTCCGACAGCTTCGTGGATATGGAAAGATGGGGGTAGGGGGTGGGGGATTCCTAAGTAGAATCATGTTATGAACAATCACCATCAACTTCTTCGTTCCTCACGCCGAAGACGAGCGAGTACCTCGTCTGATGGTGAAAGATACGACCGCCGACGGCGTGGTGATATACACTGCACCACGCTGTGATCGTCGTTATGATCGTATGTATGAAGTCTCGTTACCGCGGTAATTTCACCACCTGCACCGCCTCATGCAGTCACTTGCAGTGGTTAGACGTGGAGATGTTTGGGGGAGGATTATGTCCAACAGTGGACGTCCATCGGCTGATGGTGATGAAGTCGGCAGCAGGGTACAGTTACCATTGGTGAAGTAAACTGGTTGCTCCGCCGAATATGTATGAGATGCATATACACTACCTCGGGGGTAGGTTTAAGTAGTCAGCTGGTGAGCGGGTGGGGGTGGGGGTTGAGATTGGGGTTGGGGTGGGTGTGTGCCGGCGGAGTGACGCCGCCGTAATCCTGACCCGGCGTCAGGGCGCGTCAGGATTACCCGACACGCACCGCCCCGCCGGCTTCGCGGCACCGGTGACCCACATGCGCGCCGCGCGGCTCGCACGAAACGACGTCTCACCCAGACTCGAGTGATCGCCTCACCCCGTTACCATAGCAACGGCGCGTGCGCCACCAACTAGTTAAAGCTACAACCAAATAACTTATTAATGGGAATATTATTTTTTTTTTCTATAAAGCCCCATAGCATAGCGCTAGTTAGGATGATATACACAGCACCACGTTGCGCTCGTCGCCTTAATAGATATCGAGACTCGTAACCTCAGTAATTACACTAGCTACAGCGCCCTTCAAACCGGATCACAGTAATCTCTACGTAGTACTGTTTGTCGGCCGCAATAAGCGCTGCGGTGGTACCAACCTAGATGAACTGTAGCAACAGAGACTTACCACCAGTAATAGCTACAGAGTCCTTCAAACCGGATCACAGTAATCTCTACGTAGTACTGTTTGTCGGCCGCAATAAGCGCTGCGGTGGTACCAACCTAGATGAACTGTAGCAACAGAGACTTACCACCAGTAATAGCTACAGAGTCCTTCAAACCGGATCACAGTAATCTCTACGTAGTACTGTTTGTCGGCCGCAATAAGCGCTGCGGTGGTACCAACCTAAATGAACTGTAGCAACAGAGACTTACCACCAGTAATAGCTACAGAGTCCTTCAAACCGGATCACGGTAATCTCTACGTAGTACTGTTTGTCGGCCGCAATAAGCGCTGCGGTGGTACCAACCTAAATGAACTGTAGCAACAGAGACTTACCACCAGTAATAGCTACAGAGTCCTTCAAACCGGATCACAGTAATCTCTACGTAGTACTGTTTGTCGGCCGCAATAAGCGCTGCGGTGGTACCAACCTAGATGAACTGTAGCAACAGAGACTTACCACCAGTAATAGCTACAGAGTCCTTCAAACCGGATCACAGTAATTTTAGCCAGGACTATCTGTCGTCTGCAATAAGCGCTGCTGTGATACCTACTTAGACGGTATACGACAAAGACGTACCAGCAGTAGCAGCTATAGGTCCTTCAAACCGGATCACGGTAATATTGGCACAGTACTGTTTGTCGGCTGCAATAGGAATTGCGGTGATAGTTGGGATGGTATACACAACATATAGCATTCAGCGCCTGAGACATATATTGTCTCCTTATCACAATTATTACGCTAGCTACAGCGTCCTTCAAACCGGAGCACAGTAATGTTGACAGGTTACTGTTTAGCAGTACAAATACGCAGTGCGGTGGTACCTACACAATTCTCCGGCAACACTACCAGCAGTAATAAATAACCCCGACTGTCACCAGGTAGAGAATGCACAGAATCCCAGCAGTGGGAACGAGTAACAGGGTTCATTAAATATATTTTATTTTACGTACGCGTATCGGGTACGCATACTAGATAGTGAAATACTCGATTGTGAAACTCGAACGCTTCGATACACGAACGCTAACAATCGTGTGTATGAAGCACAACGAATAGTTGAAGCTATCGCCAAGTACAGTTAAGTGAGTAAGTTGTTCGCACTTAAAGCACAGTCGGCACACAAAGCGTGCCGGCGGGCTGACGTGACGCATGCGTCCCGACTACTGCAGCCGAGTAAACAAACGAAGAGAACGTTTCGCGTGTGACGCACGCAACTTGCCGCGCCCGCTGTACGCGCTTGTACTGCTCGTCTGTCGGAGACGATGTAGCGTTTGACTAGGGTACAGACCGTCTAGGTGGGTACCACCGCAGCGCCTGCTGCAGCCGACGTACAGTATGCAAACATTGCTGTGGTCCGGTTTGAAGGGCGTTGGAGGTAGTGTAATTACTGGGGTAAGAAGATTCAATATGTCATGTCGACGAGTTCATTTGGAGTGAGACACGAGTCAAAGAGTGCGATTTGGATGTGTATATCATCCTAACTAGCGCCACGTTGTTATGAGCGACGAGTGCAATTCGGTGCAGTATGTATCATCCTAATTAGCGTTACGTTGTTATGAGGGACGAGTGCAATTTGGTGCAGTGTATACCATCCTAACTAGCGTCACGTTGTTATGAGCGACGAGTGCAATTTGATGCAGTGTATACCATCCTAACTAGCGTCACGTTGTTATGAGCGACCAGTGCAATTTAATGCAGTGTATACCATCCTAATTAGCGTTACGTTGTTATGAGCGACCAGTGCAATTTAATGCAGTGTATATCATCCTAACTGGCGTCACGTTGTTATGAGCGACCAGTGCAATTTAATGCAGTGTATACCATCCTAACTAGCGTCACGTTGTTATGAGCGACCAGTGCAATTTAATGCAGTGTATACCATCCTAATTAGCGTTACGTTGTTATGAGCGACCAGTGCAATTTAATGCAGTGTATATCATCCTAACTAGCGTCACGTTATTATAGGTGGACGTAACACACCATCAGGTGAACGTCCCGCTCGTCTCGTACTCGTCTCCGTGCACACATGCACCACCACCAATTAATCTGGCCGATGGCGCAACGCTCACCGTCGCCTCGTGCGCGCGCGCACGTTTATAACCAATTAGTCACCAGTTAAAAGATAACCAACGCCGCTGACGGTTATGCGAGATGATTTGTTGCGATGGCGGTTTAAGTTAATATCAAAGGTTAACTTTAACTTATTAATGGCACTTAAACTTAGAAAGTATACGGTTTATTCATTCGCTGTTAGAGGCGAGTTGATGGACGTTCACCTGATGGTAAGTGATACGTCTGCTCATAACAACGCGTCCATAGTCAAGATGATATACACTGCAACACATTGTGCTCGTGGTGTTGAGTTTTTTTTTTTAAATCGTCAAGGCTAAAGCTTGACCACGATCCCACCTAATGTTAAGTGGTGATTCATTTTTAAGTTAAGTTAATAGTAAGGAAGAATGTTGGAGTTAAGGGAAAGGTGGTCCGACGATCTGGTGAAGGTTGTAGGAAGCAGCTGGATGTGTGCCGCGGAGGTTCGATCGATGTGGAGATCTGTCGGCTGATGATGAATGATGATGATAAGGGAGGATGACGGTGATGGAGACAATGCGGTAGATACCAAGCAACACTCTGCCGTGTGTCATGCAAACCCTCACAGAGATCGTGATCGGATCCCCTCGTCAGGTCGCCAAACATCACGATGGAGCCATTCTAGGATTGAACGATGTTGAATCTCCTCACCCTGGTGCACTGATAGCCTGCGGCGAATTGCTTCCACTGTGGAGGAAGGGAGCAGGATTCCGCATAACCCATATTCGCGGATTGATCAACCTGGGAGTAGGAGCGGCGGATCCTGGTAAACCAGAACCAGATTGGATGGAACCTCTCCTTGCCAGAAGTCGTATTGGCGATGCTGGGCGAAGATATTCATGGGTGGCCGTAGCCTCCCTTTGTGAAACTGTTATGGTGCTAAAGGAGGCTGCTGAGAGGAATCGGGAGAGGACACATCCCGCTCGGAGACGAAGCCGTCGTGGTCCTAACGCGCATTGTCATTGCGCGGTGGTGTTCTTTCAACCATATCGGCTCCTTTGGGTTTTTAGCTGTCGGGATGAAGATCCTCATCGCCTTTTAAACCACCCTGAGGAGGACAGTGGCTACACGTGGTCTCATGCCGAACGGAGATCTCGTGACCTCTCCAAACGCCGACGGTGACCAACGAGGGAGTTTTAGTAACTTCCAGAAAACAGAGTTCAGAAAACATCTTCTCGAAGATTTCCTCAGCAAAATAAAAAAAAAAAGTACACCAATAATCTAGTTACATCAGTTACAGCGCCCTGAAAACCGGAGCAGAGCAATGTTTGCATGGCACTGTTCGTCGCCCGCAACAAGCGCTGCGGTGGTACCTAGACCAGTGCAAATTACTTTCACCTAGTTACCGCAGTAATTCCACTAGACATTATTAACAATTACATACAAATATTATTTATCCACTATCATCAACCATCAGTCCACTGTTGGGCTTCAGGTCCCAATTATTATCTAACCAGATTTTCATTACTTGGATATTTTGCTGTTACCTTAGCAACAACGATCACGGATGCTGGACATGGTCCTCCTCTCAAAGATTTGTGCGGTATCGTTTGCCAAGTTAGCGTTGCGCCCGTGTCGTCGTCCTCGCGCGATAACTTATTGAAACGACATTAAGTTTGCATAACTTAAGCTGACCCTCAAGTTCCACGTAAGTTGACAGTTATGGTCAACGAGAGAAAGGGACGCGAGATTGCGCAAGTCGCACCAAGCGTTCGACAGGAGTTAAGTTCAGAATAAGTAATAAGTCTATTGTTTTTTTTTAATTCGACGTAACAAGCGGACGAGCCATACAATCACTTGATGTTAAGTGATACGCCTGCCCATAAGAAAGTGGCGCCGGTTAAAGTGCTACACGCTGTGCCATATTGAGCTCGTCGCCTTCAGATATAATTGTAATCACACTAGCTACAGCGCCTTTCAAACCGGAACACGGTAATATTTGCACACTGCTGCTGCAGTGGTGCAACCAGTTATTGTAGATCTTCATAGTAACTGCAGAATAGTTGTGAGATTTTTTACCAGGAAATTTAGATTGATATTTATATAATATATCGCTCCTTATACTTCTCTTCTTCATCTCCACTTAGTCTATTCAGCTCTACTCCTTTCTCCAAGCAATCTCCCATCATCTTTGTCATCTCTTTTAATAAAGTTATTATATATATATATATATATATATATATAACTAATTTATAATTTACTTAAGTCACGGATTCCAGATCCCAGTGTGGTGCATTGTATACCATCCTAACTACCGCCACGTTGTCACGGGCAGGCGTATCACTTACCATCAGGTGTACGTCTCGCTCGTCTCCTCGCTTCTTAAATAATTAAAAAAAAATATTAAAATGATTTACGTTTAGTACAAGATAACACATGTGTAAATATCTTAGAAATATTGAAATGATTAAAAGCGCCCACAAATAGACGACTGTTACAAATGCACGCACAACCCCCCCCCCCCCGCCCCAGCCGTCCACTGATGTGATGCATCACCGCGACCCTCGCCTGCTCGGGTTGTAATCTAAACCACCCTGCCACAATCAGGGATGCACCATAATACACAACTGATAGAGCGCCGGCCCCAGGAGCGCGCCCTGGTGAACCCGGCGACGCGACGCCGCGCCGGATCCGGATCTATTTATGGAATTCGAACGGTAAAATGTCCGCCACAGGTCTAAGCTGAGTAGTCGCACACGGCGGTGCTTGTGTAAATAATTTAACATTATAATTTTTGATGAACGCCACGATCGATCGTATCGGAAGCCGGCGACGGGTCCGCGGCGCGGCGCGTACTCCTTTATATATAGTGTCACGTTCTGTACTATTCCTGTGTCTGTGTGGTCGGCTCTAGGTGTACGAGCCGGGAACGACACGGAGCGATGAAGAAGTTCCATTCTAGAAGTAAGAAGAAGCAACTAGAACGATTTAGATTCAAGCCGACGATGATGATATACAACGTTCTATTGAAAATGAATATCAAAGACAATTTTTAGGTCTCTTGTTATCCACCAGGTACAAGTACACGGAAAGAGCACTCTTCAAACAATACATTGTTCCGGTTTGAAGGATGTTGTTTAGTGAAATGGTTGAGGTGATAAGATAACATATAACACCAGAGTAGGAAGGGTAGGCAAACATGAGCAGTTGTTCTGATGGATGATGATCACTGACGTTCATGGACGGTCGCTACACTAAAGCGGTCAGAGCTGCGTCGCCGATTGTATGTCGCAGTGTGCAACATCCTAATAACCGCGACACTGTTGTGATCACTCATCACTTACCATCAGGTGACGATTAATTGTATAAAAAAACATATAGCTATTCCTTTTCTAAACTCGGGAAGCGGTTAGTGTTGGTCAAGGCTCGTGCGATGTCGTGGTCGTCACGTCGCCGGACCGTGTAAACGGCGACGTGCCCGCGGCTAATTGCTCGTCCGTCTGTCTGTGCGTGTGCATGATTTATGCCCTTTTAAACGTCCCGAACACGGATGTAATTGGGCCACGTCTTCTCATACCACCCCCCACCCCTCTCTCTCTCCTTTTTTTTAAGTTCAGTAAACATTTCAATCATTAGACCAGGGAATTATATAAGAAGGTAAATCGTATAGTAGGTGTAATATATCGCTGTACAGTAACCGAAGTGTGAATCCGGATTGAAGGACGCTGTAGCTATTAGTGTTGGTAGCTCTCTGTTGTTACTGAACGTTTAGGTAGGTACCACTGCAGAGCCTGTTGCAGCCGACAGACAGTACTGTGTAGATATCACTGTGATCCGGTTTGAAGGGCGGTGTATCTAGTGTAATTACTGGGGTAACGAGACAACTTATGTGTCAAGAGGAAGAGCACAATATCGTGCAGTATATACTATCTTAATGCAGTAAAAGTACGCGTCACACATTTGAACGCAGCGCCAGTAGTATCGAGTACGAGTACGCGATATGCAAACCTAGTATAGTACAGTACTAAGATTAGAGTACTATGGAGAGTTGTATACATTGTGTGTGTAGTGGGAAAAGGATATGTTTTAGTTTAGGAAGCCATGATGCGGGCGGGATGTTCCTCATCATCAGCAGATAGACGTCCACTGCTGGACATGGTCCTCCCCCAAAGATTCCCGTACGGTCGCGGTTAATTTGGTGGGATTTGGGCCATTTCCCACCACGCTGGCCTAATGCGGGTTGGTGGGAGCCAGAGCCTCGTTCGTTGACCAGTTCGCTGCACCGCGAGCTGGTGAACTTGGCTCGGTTTGGATATTGAACCTTCACCAGAAGTTACTGCCCTACTAACGACAATATTACCAATTTTTTTTTTTTACGAAGCGGTAACACAAACCGGACGGTCACCTGATTATAAGTGATACGCCTTCCCATAACGCGGTGCTGGTTAGGATGGTGTACACTGCACCACGTTCAGCTCATCTTGAGATATATGATGTGGTCCCGCTAGCTCAGTAAGTTCACTTGCTATGACGCCCATCAAACCGGATCACAGTACGGTCTCCTTACCATCAGCATAATATCAGGCGGTGGTAACAGATGATACTTTACCGGCGGTCCGGCGGCACGTGGGCTAAGGCACGCGTGGGCGCTCACACGAATGTGGGTCCGCGGCGTGCTCGTGGTGAGGAGCGGCGGCACCTTGCGGCTAACGACACCCTAACGACCCCCTAACGACACCCTAACGACCCACTCCAGCCCAACCGCCGCTTCCGGAAGCAGATGCTCAAAGCGCGGCCTCCACTTGTTGAGACACTTCCGGTCCGCTCATTCAACAATGATCTTTACCCCCATAGAGATAAAGTTCACATTAGCTTGGCTTAGTGCGCACGATTTTTACTACAATAGTTGCCTATTTAAATAGACTAAAAACGGCCGAGTGTTACTGTTTAGTGGTGGGGGTGAATGGGGGTGGGGTTCAAGTTAAATTTAAGTTATTTCGAACACTCAATGGCTCAGTTATTACGTAAGACTTGTGTAGAGGAGACGGGGGTTCGGTCCCTGTTCAATGTTATGACCATACACTTGTCCAGCGATGTAGATATACTTCGACGGTTTAACTCTTCATGAGAGAAATGCTATCCCAGCAGTGGGAAGCAGTGGGATGTTTATAATATTTATATTTTTCATTAATAAACCCGTTGATTTAGTTGGATTTTGTATTAGTGTCGATAGAAACTAGAACTCTGAAACGTAGTTGAAGATCTGATGACCGGCTGCTCACCAGGGTATGGAGGAAGCTGTGCTAGCCGTTCTACTATGATCAGATCAGGAGTGAGAATACAGCAGAGGAACTAAGGTCACTTTATTACAGTCACCAGTACGATATTCAAACTGAATCGAAATTTTATAACATCAAAAGTTTTTACATTTTCTGTCGGATCCCTAAATTATATTCAAGTATTTTATATTCTAAATAACACCCTGTATCATTAAATATTTTACCAATGAAAGTCCCATTGAAATCGGTTCAGCCGTTTCGGAGATAACCCTGAACATACAAACATGTAGACGAGAACCATCACGTTATTATAACAACCAATAAGACCATATGATCGTCAGCTGATCGACGTCCACTGCTGGGCATAGGTCTCCCACAAACATCCCCACGGTATAGTCAGACGTCTCCTCTGAACGTAAAACGGTTCCAGCAACAGCTGAACGCAGACCCACCCGCCGGCTGCGACCCAGCGCTCGGTTCCCACGAGAACCGTCCCACTCTAACGGCTCGCTCTTAACCAAATTAACGTGTAGTTAATTTAACCACAGCAAACATAACTACGGTTAACTAACACACACTCGTGCGTTAAGGTGTTCACGTTTAACCGGCGGTGGGGGTAGTGCGCGAATACTAACGCACTTCCGGTTTTAGCGATTTATTTGAGTGCCCGAGCTCGAGCCCGTGCCCGTTGTATTCATCAACGGCTTGCGTCAACGCGTCTTTGCCGACGCCAAAGACAACAGACGGCGATCGGAAATCTTGTCAACACCCCCCCACTTTACCCCTACATACCCCCACATATTACCATATACCCCCCTATACCCCATCACACCCCCGTCACCCGTAAAAACTAACATCCGCTTCCCGCGCCGTCTATTTCAGTAGTAACAAACTCCATTCGCTTCATATCGCTACCGTACTATGAAGTAGGTTATAACCCCGACGGCTCAGCGGTTGGGTTGAGTGGAAAGTCGCGGGTTCGATTCCCAATGTATTAGACAATGTACCGTCCTAACTAGCGCCGATTGCTGTTCAAGCAGTCACCAAAGCCACGATTACCAGCCGATCTCTATATGTCGAGAATCGAACCCGGGACAGTGCCAGGCGCAACTTAACCGCTGCGCCATTGGGGCCGCCGATGTATACATTCGCGAATCAATAATTAAAAACGTTAAATTAACTCAAACAGGATTCGAATCTTGATCCTGTACCCATCGGCGGGGGCCAGGGGGCCGGTCCCTCGGCAGGGGTCGGACCCCCGTATGCAAATAAGCGGGCCGTAGGGGAGGGTGCGCAGCGCTGTGGCCGTTAATACGGTATACATGTTCGATTCCCGATTTTAGACGCGATTTTTTTTTTTTTGTAACGAAGCGACGCGGCCAGCAACACGATCACCTGATATTAAGTGATAGTCATGTTCGTAATATTGTGGTGCTAGTTATGATGGTATATACTGCACAACGGTGCGCTCGACGCCTTGAAACAAGTTGTCACGTTACCCTATTAATTATACTAGCTACAGCAGCGCCTTTCAAACCGGATCACAGTAATGTCTGATGTCTGTTGGCTGCAATAGGCGCTGCGGCGATACCTGCTTAGACGGTCTAACACAACAGAGCCCTACCAGCATTAATGGTTACAGCGCCCTTCAAACCGGATCACAGTAATGTTTGCGCAGTACTATCAGCTGCAATATCTGCGGTGGTATTTACCTGGACGGTCTCCGGTAACGGAGACACGGTGTATTAACGAATAATTAGTAAGCGAGCCGTACTCGATATTAATACTTAGTCGCGTCTAGCTGCGTACGGTCCCCGTCGTGGCAGTATGTGTGTCGGACCTTTGCCTAATTGTTTTTTCTTACACGCCGACGCATCTGACAGATTAGCTAGACAAATTGTAATTCCCGCCAAGCGAAAATATTTAGTTAAATTATTAATAAAGACTAATAAGCTTTACATATATAATATGCTGTATATATATTTTATCACTATCAGCCGATAGATGCCCACTGCTGGACATAGTTCTCCCCCGAAAATCTACTTACATAATGTATATATTTTTAATATATATTGAATTGCGTTCCGAATTTCTCCATACAGTCTATTTATAAACAAAATTATTCAATTAATTAATTTGGCGGGAATTACAAATGTCTAACAAATGACAGCTAGTTTTTTTTTAATCGTTCCTACAGGCAAAAGTTTTCTTATGCTGTTCTCTCATTTATAATATATATATATCCGTTTCCGTTATTTAGTTTCATCTGTCATCTGTCGCCTTCCATACTTTGTCGCTCAAGTTTAATACATCACAATATTATCTCTCTCTCTCTTTCTCACTCTGCTGTTTTACAGTTATTTCTCCATTGATATTTCTTTCTCTTTCCTTCATCTTCCCGCAGCAATCCTCTTGGATTGCCTCTCCAAAGTGACGCCACTTAAATCTCCGTACACACCTTCTCCTCCCACATATATTGTGTACACTTCCTCTCTACTGCTACTTGGTACCTGCGTCTTGCAGCCGGCAGACAGTGCTGTGTTCCGGTTTGAAGGGCGTTGTAACTAGTATAATTATTAGGGTAACGAGACGTAATATGTTATGTGTTAAAGCGAATATGGTGTAGTGTATACCATCCTAACTAGCGCCACGTTATGAGTGTATCACTTACCATCGAGTGAACGTCGCGCTGGTCTCCGCGCGTCGTAGAAAAAAAAAATGACATGTTACTGATGACGAAGCAATAGTAATATATTCATTAAAGACCTTATGGGTGAGGACCAATAGGGTCCATTTAATTCGGAGCAATTATGTCGAGTTCAACGCACTGGGGTCTGGCCAGAGATGGGGGAGAGAGTAACACCGCTGAGGAGAGTAGAGGGAGAGGAGGGATGTTCCAACAATACACCGATCGGTTTCTATATACCAGTCAAACATTGAAATATATTTATTTATTTAATTTAAAAGGCGCTGTTACCGAAATTACCGCGGTAACAGCCCAGTGTATTATACAGGAATTACTCTACACCATTGAGCTGAGTGTGAAACACAGCTCCAACGGTATACAGCAGACGGATGGTATTATTGCATCGCTCGGGATTCGAACCCGGTACTGCTAACCGCTGAGCCATAGGGACATCCGAATTACCGAATACATTACGCAACTTGTTTTAGTTATGCAATAGTTGAAACAATAGCGTCTAATTCAAAACAACGGCATATAATTACACCCTACGGCGCAGCGGTTAGCAGCCTCACCATGCGGGACGCACCGGGTTCGAATCCGATGACTATTTTTATTGTAGCTTCACAATACGCTGTTTAATTTAAACCCTATAACATCCCACTGCTGGGCATAATTCCCACATGCATGTCCCACATTATGACCAGCTCCAGTGGTATCTCACGACGATCGCCAGTCCAGACGGACTTCACCAACTAAGCTATAATGCACTCCAGCCAGAATCGAACCCGGGACTTGTCCACTGAGCCATAGCGGCACATTCCAATTACACAATGCATTACCTAATTAATTTGAACTGAACAATGGTAAATAGCGTCCGGTTTGAAACATGTGACAACATCCAATTGGCCCATATGGCTCAGCGGTTAGCGGCATCGCAGTTAGAAAGTCTCCGGTTCGAATTCAGGAACACATGTTGAGTTTAGTTATCTACCTTCGTATTGAATCTGTACCATCAGCATGGGCCATATATATAGCCTATGTTATCCCACCGCTGGGCAAAATTCCCAATGACATACAAATTCTTATCTTACCCTCACTGCGTATAGATTACGAACAATCATCCATTAAATACAAACATATCAGTTGGAGCTTTCCCAGGTCACTTCAAAACGAGTGGTAACACTTGATATTAAGTATTGTAATATCGCGAAGGATATATCACTTAATAACTTATAACTAGTAAAGATTACAGTTAGAATTACAAAATGGCGGATGACTGCTTGTATTAGATACTGCTCTATACTGCGTACCCCTATGGTGCAGTGGTTAGATGCCCCGATGCGGAAGTCCAAGGTTCGATTCCGAAGGGATATGAAGTTTGAATGGTATGATCTATGACGACCGCGCTTCACCATCAGCCTTATTATATTGTTACGTAAGAAACATTGACGGTGACCATCTCATTCAAATATCCATCATTCACAATTCGGCTAGTGTATATATAATCATTGTATGAGGTGTTAGCAATATTCCCACGCGCAGTCCCACCGCTGGGAGTCGATGTTCGACTAAATTACTCCCCAGTGAGTGACTATTCAAATGTTGAAAACTGGATTCCATCCGGCTCAACCGATTCTCGCTAATCACAGCTAAGACCACTCCCCAATGAGTGACTATTCAAATGTTGACAACCGGATTCGATCCGGCTCAACCGATCCTCGCTAATCACAGCTAAGACCACTCCCCAATGAGTGACTATTCAAATGTTGACAACCGGATTCGATCCGGCTCAACCGATCCTCGCTAATCACAGCTAAGACCACTCCCCAGTGAGTGACTATTCAAATGTTGACAACCGGATTCGATCCGGCTCAACCGATTCTCGCTGATCACAGCTAAGACCACTCCCCAATGAGTGACTATTCAAATGTTGACAACCGGATTCGATCCGGCTCAACCGATCCTCGCTAATCACAGCTAAGACCACTCCCCAATGAGTGACTATTCAAATGTTGACAACCGGATTCGATCCGGCTCAACCGATCCTCGCTAATCACAGCTAAGACCACTCCCCAATGAGTGACTATTCAAATGTTGACAACCGGATTCGATCCGGCTCAACCGATTCTCGCTGATCGCAGCTAAGACCACTCCCCAATGAGTGACTATTCAAATGTTGACAACCGGATTCGATCCGGCTCAACCGATTCTCGCTGATCACAGCTAAGACCACTCCCCAATGAGTGACTATTCAAATGTTGACAACCGGATTCGATCCGGCTCAACCGATCCTCGCTAATCACAGCTAAGACCACTCCCCAATGAGTGACTATTCAAATGTTGACAACCGGATTCGATCCGGCTCAACCGATCCTCGCTAATCACAGCTAAGACCACTCCCCAATGAGTGACTATTCAAATGTTGACAACCGGATTCGATCCGGCTCAACCGATCCTCGCTAATCACAGCTAAGACCACTCCCCAATGAGTGACTATTCAAATGTTGACAACCGGATTTGATCCGGCTCAACCGATTCTCGCTGATCGCAGCTAAGACCACTCCCCAATGAGTGACTATTCAAATGTTGACAACCGGATTCGATCCGGCTCAACCGATTCTCGCTGATCACAGCTAAGACCACTCCCCAATGAGTGACTATTCAAATGTTGACAACCGGATTCGATCCGGCTCAACCGATCCTCGCTAATCACAGCTAAGACCACTCCCCAATGAGTGACTATTCAAATGTTGACAACCGGATTCGATCCGGCTCAACCGATCCTCGCTAATCACAGCTAAGACCACTCCCCAATGAGTGACTATTCAAATGTTGACAACCGGATTCGATCCGGCTCAACCGATCCTCGCTAATCACAGCTAAGACCACTCCCCAGTGAGTGACCATTCAAATGTTCAAGTCTAAGCTTATTAACACACCACATGCTTAGTGGTGGTAGCAGCTATTACCGACTGATCGGTCAGTAATCCGGCTCGTCGGGCTTAGAGCTCGCAGGAACAGTTGTGACCTGATGCACAGCGCGGCGCGCACCCGCGGTCCCGGGTTCGATGAACGTCCCACAATGTTATCGGGTTAAGCGTGTAGATTAAATTGTCTGCCCGTTGCTAAGGTAACATCCGGTCGGTGACGTCGTTGTTGAGTGATTGCGAGTTCCACTATCCCAACGCTGGGATAAACCGTGGGATTACAACACTTAACACGAGATGTGCAGCGGCGGGCGTGGCCGTCGCTGTCCGGCTGCAGTCTCGTGCTGTTACATAAGCAGGTGATCCTCTCGTCCGGCCGATTGCATGTGTGTGTGTGTGTGTGTGTGTGTGTGTGTGCATGTGCGTGTGCGTGTGTTTACACAACGACACATCCATTGTTTACACGTTGCCGTTGTAAACATGCTGACTGTATGTATTGACGATATATTATTTAGATGAATATCATATTTACACAACTATTATATATATATATATATATATATATATATTGTTCATCGGCCGCCATGACAGTTCCTACAAAATATGATGAAGTTACACCTCATCGCCTGTGAATCTTATTGATCCGGTTTGAAGGGCGTTGTAGCTAACGAAATTACTGAGGTAATGGCATTGATAAATATCTCTAAGCGAGGATCGATATATTGCAGTGTATACTATACTAACCACCGATACATTATTGTGTTCCGGTTTGAAGGGCGCTGTAGGTACTAAAAGCGTTTTTTTGTGGAATTAAAAAAATGCTTTAGTGTAAGGTTCAGTTATCAAAAGGATCGATCTCGAGCCCGCGCCGCCTGATGTCCGGACAATGGTGACCGTCCATAGGGCGCGGTCGCATCCGCCCGGATCAGATCCGCGTGTTGATTCATTACTGACTAGTGTTCAGTAAGGAGCCCTTACTGCAGCGCGAGTGGCGCGTGCAGTCGGCGAGTTAATGACCTTTACAGAACGAAGCGTTACAACTCGAGGAGCTTGTTACTCTCACAACGATGGTAAGTTGAACGTCGACACTGCACCAGCTTATATACTGTGAGAGCTATCCCAACGTTTTCATTAATGCCCACTAATTACTCCCACTACTGGGATTGTAAACTCTACCCAGAGAGCACACTCGCCGCGCTTACGTAAGCCTTCTAACATGTAGCCACATAACAAAATAAGCTTCAGTTCGTTGCGGGATATCTCCGTAACGGCTGAACCGATTTCAACGGTACAACCGCTGCTGTACAGCTCACCTCATGGACTCCAATTTAGGCGACTTTTTTTGTTACAATCATCATTTTTTTTATATACAAAAAAGCTTCAAAGTATAAGCTTCATCTGGTGTTAGGTATATGGAGTATCCATTAGTTCAAACCTAGTCTGCTTCTTGTGTGTTATGTGTTAATGGATTTGAGAATGTTGGGATAAACGAGTCCCACTGCTGGGAAAAAGTCACTTAGTTATGTATCCGCCGTCCTTTTCTAATTCGTATAAAGACAGAATGAGAAAACTCATAATTGCGTTCACTATAGATCCATAACACAAACACCATGTTCATGATCATCTGCCTCTAATTATAGGTGTATCCAGGAGTTGAGCTTGAGGTATACTGAGCTGCAGACCCTCGTCTTTCCCCATGCCTTCAGAGCTCTGGTGTAGAGCGCCGGGAGCCAGGGTCCGAGCGCAATCAGTGCGAGTGCATTACGGGCGATCGCGGGCCGACGACAATTGCGTTAGCGCGCACACGGTCGGTGTACAGTCGCGCGCGTAACGCGTTACTATATATACTTTATTATTTAATAATAAGCGGCCCACTTACTGTTCACGTTACCGAGACATTGATGGTAGGTCTCTAGGTACCATTGCAGCTGACGGGCAGCAGTGCGCACGCGTGTGGTCCGGCTCGAAGGACCAGTAGCAAGTGACATAATTCAACTAAGGAGACTTGACATCTAATATCTCAAAGCACAAAGTACAGTGTATCATCATCTTGACTAGCGCCACGTTGTTATGGGTGATGATATCACCTACTTTCAGGTGAACGTTCACCCGTCTTGTTGTTTCGTAGAATACGTTACGAAGTTAGGATGTTGACACTACACAGTGTTCGAGTAACATAACAGTTTTTTTTTTAATTAAGCGACGAGACGAGACGAGCGGGACGTTCACGTGATACTAAGTGATACGCCCGCACATAGCGTCGCGCGCGTTAAGATGATAAATACTGCACCACATAGTACTCGTCGCTTTGAGATCTAATATATAGTCTTGTTAATGCAATAATTTCACTCGCTACAACGTCCTTCAAACCGGAACGCAGTAATGTATACACACTACTGTCTGTCGGCTACTATAGGCGCTGTGTAGCAACAGAGACACTACCACCAGTAATATGAGCGTCACTCAATTATAATGACAACGCCCTTGAAACCGGAACATAGTAATGTAATTCATTAGATGACTATATTCCTTTTACTCGGGTATTTACTAAACGCAAACCCTTCGTCCCGCGCCCCTGCCTGCCTCACCCTTTACCCCGGAAACGGTTCTCATTGGCTCTTCAATTAGTTTTACTAGCGGTCGAGATAATATTAAATAGGAAATGGATTTCTAATGAATGAAACTTTAATATAGACATCAAGACGGTGTCGAGGAGTGGGGGCGGGGTACTCGAACGGCGCAGACGGTAGCCGGACGGTCACCATCAGGAGACCGGCACAGGTTTAACAATATTGAAGTCACAGAAGCGTTCTGTGCGCACCAGTACACCGCGAGCGCAGCGCGTGGCGTTTGTCAATCCGAATTACTCCGCCCCGCCACCCTCAGCACTCCCGCCCCGCGCACCCGCCCACAATTACCTCACCAATTTGTCCTATACTCCCCCCTCCCTGCCCCCCATCACCGTTACCCGCTCTCGACCCCGCGTTGCGTCCGAAATAATGCAGTCCGAGTGCGAGTGATCATTGCGCGCTGTTACGTGTGCGCATGCGCGCGTGTGCGTGTGTGTGTGCGTGTGTGTGCGCGCGTGTCGCACGCGGACTTGGTGGCGGGGCTCCGCGGTTCGACTCCGTGCTCACTCAGAATGTGGGGGGTGACCGGGTATGAGTCTATGTTGCTGCGGACCGGCCAGGTAGATACCACTGCAGCGCCTGGTGCAGCCGACAGACAGTACTGTGATCCGGTTTGAAGGACGCTGTAGCTAGTGTAGTTACTGGGGTAACAAGACTCAATATATTATGTCTCAAGGCGACGAGCGCTGTGTGATGTTACTATTGCCTCGTGGCTCTGACCGGATGATGAGCACCAGCACGAGACGAGACCCGCGTCGCAGTAGTGTGTGCACATTCACCATCGCCCGGTGCACCGTGCACCTCGCTGAGAGCGCTCCAACTTAACAACTTGATTGCAGCACGTAATAACTTGACGGCTTAGCGCCCGCATGCGCGCAGCTGCCGCACCACCTCGAGTGGTGAGCGGTTCGCGGGAACAATGCAACGGGTTCGAACCCGCACCCCGACCCCGACCCCGACCCGCACACACCCCGCCGCTGCGGCACTCGCTTCTTCACACGTTTAATTGCGATCATTCACCGGCACTCTGTCACCTCACTAATATATATTTATACAAACGGCGTCCTTCAAACCGGATCGCAGTAATGATCGCACACTGCTGCCTGGTCGGCTGCAACAGGCGTTGCGGTGGTACCTTTTTTATAGCGGGGGTACCTTGCTTCTGAGGGGAAAGACAAGGTTATGTGGGGGCTTCTACTGAGTAAAACCCTCGGCGGTATCCGTGAGTGCATTAGAGGGGGCCCCGGGATCTCCTACGGAACACACCAGCGCCCCCTGCACTCTGGCTGAAACATCCCACGGAAGGGAAAAGCCCCCTTTAGCACCCACGCTGTGCTGCGGCAGATACAACACCACCATGCATTTGCCGTCCTCCACAAGCGAGCCTATTGAGCTCCGAGGGCCCCTACCCTTGAAGCCTTCTTTCCTACCTGAAAAATTGTGTGACAGAAAAGAACGGCAAATACATAACTAGGTGACATTTATGCCCACCATTGGGACTCGTTTATCCCAACATTCTCATAATCCATTAACACATAACACACAAGAAGCAGACTAGGTTCGAACTAATGGATACTCCATATACCTAACACCAGATGAAGCTTCTACTTTGAAGCTTGTTTGTATATAAAGAAATGATGTTTGTGACAGAAAAAGTCGCCTAAATTGGAGTCCATGAAGTGAGCTGTACAGCAGCGGTTGTACCGTTGAAATCGGTTCAGCCGTTACGGAGATATCCCGCAACGAACAGAAGCTTATTTTGTTATGTGGCTACATGTTAGAAGGCTTACGTAAGCGCGGCGAGTGTGCTCTCTGGGTGGTGGAGTTTACAGTCCCAGTAGTGGGAGTAATTAGTGGGCATTAATGAAAACGTTGGGGCTTTAACAGTATATAAGCGAAGATGCTAGTGTTCAAGTTATCACCAGCATTAGAGTAACTTCAAAGTCGTCAAGTTGCTTGGTCATCGACGTCCACTGCTGGACATAAGCCTTGCCCAAAGTTGCCCACGGGCAGTCTGCGAACGGGTTCCGTCAGCAGGTCCTCGTTACTTAACACTTAAGCAGATTAAGTTATCAGTTGTAACTTGACACACAAAGGGAAAGGATTATATGAAAATATTTGAACCCTTTTCAGTCAAGCGCGAGTCGGATTTAAATCAGTGGTTCTGTATATATACACATGCGTCATACTGATCGCTAGCTGATGGTAAGATCGTATAAGTGTATCGTGTAAACAACCTAACCAGCGCCACTGTGTCGTAAGTAGGCTGACACTTATCATTAGGTAATCGTCCTGTTAACTTGTCGCGAAAAAGTGGGACAATAGATATTTTTTCGCGAGGTCCAGCAGTGGGCATCGATATCAAATGTGTCATAGCATAACGATAATAAACTGCACTTGATTGCCATGTTGCGTAAATCGCTTTAAGTTTCTCATCAGCAAAATCGTTCAATCCCAGCTGTGGGAATATCGAGAGGGCTTTTATAATAGATTTATTACAATTTTAGAAAGCATCTTTTGGTTAATATAGTGAACTAATCGCCTTGATTATTAAGAAAATACCAAATTCCAGCTGTGGGAATATTATGTGGGCTATTATTTTTTTCAACATACCCTCCATCGCTTTTGTATGAAATTTGCGCAAGGCAAAGATTCAATTGTTTTAGATTGAGGTTTGTACACAACTGCGGAACCCCGCTGGTCACTTGCAGTGGTACAATGGGGAGGTCTGGAATGTAGGTATGACATTGCAACAATGAATGGTGACGGTGAACAAAGATGGCGGCCGCTGGTGATTTGTTCACTTGCATCCCGATCATCTCACACGGAATCATTCCCACTCCTCCAGCCTCTTCGTAGATTATAAAAAAAATTGGAATTGCAAATTAAAAAAAATAATTGTAACGAGCATGGCGTTATGTGGAGCTGATGCAGCTCCCAAAATAAGGTCTCCTTAAGTCCAGCAGTGGGATTCAAGATTACAATTTTTTTTTATGTATAAAAATACTACTCGCGGAATTGAAGGTTATATAACTTCACCATTATCTTCACACAGTGCGTCTTATGTAACGCCCACTGCTGGACGTGGGCATCCTGTTCATCCTTCATCCATCAGCTCGCGACCTGCACCAGTCCGTCATATAAAAACGCCATGCATTAACATCAAAGATAAGAATCCATTTCGATTTGTACTCGCGGCTTATCTTTATTACAAACAAAATGGCGGCCGGAGGTCGCGCGCGCCTTTAAAGTGACGCACGGATTTAGACCAGCTGTGGGATGTTGGGCATCTGGCAAATATATGACCACCAATAAAAATATACTACAATACAGTAACAAAGCAAATAATCCAACTGCGTTAGAGGAAAAGGTTGCTGTTGTTTACTATGCGTGAGAGTGAGATGGATATACTGCGGACGTTGTGGTTAGAGAGAGATGGACCGATGGTTCGACCGCCGGCTGCTGAGCTGTCAGATGACAGCATATCAGAGCATCTCAATCTTGTTATTCATTGAAGTAGGAAGGAACGAAAGAGAGAGAAGACAATTATAATTTGATCGGTTCTCTTACTCCTCTTTCCATACATTTAGAGTTAGAGAGGGTTAGTTATTGAAACTAGTCTGCATGGTGTGGTGGCGCGTACGGCGGGGTTAGGTGAACTCGTTCCGTCTCACTCTAACACATTAAATACATATACAGCTGTCTCTTTTAAATAGAATTCAATTCGAACAGTAGAGTACGAAAGAAGAATTTATTTATTTTCTTATATTCAATTAAGCGACGAAGCCTATGCCCAGCAGTGGACGTCTACCGGCTGATGATGATGATGAAGCGACGAGACGAATGGGACGATCACCTGATGTTAAAGGGCTACGTCTGCTCATGGCGTCCCGTAGAATGATATACACTGCACCATATTGAGCTCGTCGCCTTGAGACACGATATTGTCTCGTTACCCCAATGATTAAACAAGTTGTCCTTCAAACAGGATCACTAAAATATTATCACGGTACTATCAGCTGCTAATAGGCGCTGCGGTGGTACCTACCAGGACGGTCTCCGGCAACTGGGACCCACCAGCAGTAAACTGACTTAACCAGCTGCCAATATGGCGGACGTGCGCCGATTGAGGTTAATAGAGAACTCAATTGTGCGAGCAAACAAACGGACAGATCATTAGATTGATTAATTTTATTGAATAATTGGCATGAGCCGAGCGCGCGGCGGGCCCGCTCGGGGCACCTGGTGACTGCAGCTCCAGGTTCCAGTCCAATCGCCTAGACACACTGAGGGTTCGTTCGTACAACGTTGTGCTCGTCGTATATAACGACGCGGCGCTAGTTAAAATGATATACACTGCATCACATTGCGCTCGTTGTCCTGAGACAGAGAGATAATATATAAAATCTCGTTACCCCTGTAAATACACTGGCTACAGCGCCCTTCACACTAAAATAATGTTTACACAGTACTTGAATTACTGTAGTAACGACGAATACAATCAGATGAACGAATACAGTAATGGATTATTTGTTCTTGTCTATTAAAAATAAATTGTAGTCTATGGTCACGGAGTCAGCGGCCGCGCGCTGGACCTGTAAATCAATGGTGGCCCGCGCTGAACCCTGCCAGAGACAATTGCTTACTTTATGGTTATTTTATAACTGCTGTAGATAGTTCAAGTTACATTGGCGCTCGGTTGTGGGCTGACGCACATAGCCAAGCGCCAATGTAACTTGAGCTATCTGTAACTTGATGCTTTGATTGGGGAATGGTGTTGGTAATGTATTGATACTGGTGGTGGGTTTGTGCTACCGTAGATACCACCACTGTGACAGACGGTGTACCAACATTACTATGTGGAAAGAGCGCCGTAGCCGGTGTAGTTACTGCGGTAATTAGTCTATCTCGTGTCAAAGGGATGAGCAAAATGTGATGCTGCCATCCTAACCAGTGCACATTGTTGGAAGATATCACTTATTATCGAGTGGCCATTTTGCTCGTCTCGTCGCTTCCTCAGATAAAATATATATGCAACACTTACTGTTCTTATTTATGCTACAGCGCCCTTCAAACCGGATCATATTAATGTTGCGCTAGTTACGATGACATTCACTGTACTACACTGTGATTATCGCTTTGAGATTTTTACCAATCTCTTTACCTCAGTCTATTCGTTAGCTACAGCGCCCTTCAAACCGGAACCCCGTTTTTATACACTGCAGCATAATACAAATAAATGTGGTAGTTATCCAGATGTAAGTAGTGATGGACATGGTACGTTAATTTAATGATATGAATGGATATATGTCAGCTATCCTCATGGGAGATGATTGAAGAATATAGAAGCTGTGCTGTGTAGATCTGATGGTGAGATACAACGTGGATATCACCATCAGTCTTGTATATCTGTCGCCATAATGAGCGCTGTGTACCAACCATTCTGGACGCTTCAGCATCAGCTTTGTTATTACTCGCCAATTGTGCAGACGCTTTGTTAGAGGTAAGGCGTTTCGTATCTGATGGTATGGTCCTTTTCCAGATGACTTAAAGTCCGTGGCGCGACAGGCGACCTGATGAGACTCGGCGTTGCGCTGGCGCTGCTGGCGCTGGTGCGCGCGTCGCTGGGCGCGGGCTGCCCGTGGGCATGCTCCTGCCGGCCATCCGCCCTGGACTGCGCACACCGGGGCCTGCTGCACGCCCCCCGGCGGCTCCCTGGCGACACCCACCGTCTGTGAGTACCACCAGACAGTCAACGTCCAACTATTTATATGACTAAAACGGAGTAAATTCACACGTGGAACAAATCATACTGTATTGTTGTTCATTTGTGTGGGAACGAGATGGATATATAGAGGAGGTATTAGACAGAGAGAGACAGAGCGATCGATAGACAATTTCGTTATTCATTGAAATATTAAACTAAGATGGAGAGAGAAAAGTAAAATATTTGAATACATATCTCTCTCTCTTTTTATGCAGTCAGAGTAAGAGAGAGAGAGAGAGATACGGACTTTTGGCGCGCTGCGGACTAAAGCGCGGGAATGCGACGCACGATAGACAACTAATAAATTCTCGTTCCGTCTCACTCGCACACACGGTGAACCCTTTGAACACATTAATTGTTGTCTCTTTCTCGCTACAGAGAATTCAATGCGCGCCGTCTCAAAAGAACTGTAATTTGTAAATTACGTTTGAAACACTTATTCTATAGTAATCATGTCTGAATTACAACTTTAACGCAATTGCGGCGAGGGTTGGAAGGGGTAGGGGGTTAAAAGAGCGCTGCACAAATCCCACGGGGCACGTATCCCGAATGCATTCTCAACTGCGGGCGTCGGCCGTAACAATGGCGTTAACTCCAAACCGCGCTCCTATCTCCGCGTTCCGTCGCACACCGATCTGACAACTTGACCTTTATTGCGTACCCGATAGAGTCTGGAACGGGTTGCGGTGTCGCTTCATTCAATTACAAACCTGTTTCGTCTACCGTAAAATTTATTTCGCAAACAACACGCCGACTGAAGCTTACACCGACGACACCTTTATTCCGTATACAATACGGTATATAGTGGCATACCACGACACTACGTCCGCAACCTTTTCGGTACTACATCGCCCCGCTCGAACGATTCCCGACTTTATGTGCTATGGAATAGCGTCGATAGTGGTGCGGCTGCGACGGTGACCACTGCGGCGGCAATTACTCTCCGTTTCCCATCGGGAGCGATTCACGTGGATATTACTGTGCGTCCGCAATTTACTGCCCGGAAGTAAACCGGGTAAGGTGATAAAAAAAACACCTTTGAATTTTATATAAACTAAATAACTCGAACTAACGATTTAAAGACATCCTGTATACGTATAGAGAAATAAACAGCCCAGCATTCCCACTGCTGGGGAAAGTCCGTTGATACACTACCAAAGGTGAAAGTTCGCGGGAATCGAACCCGCGACTGCGGCCGTTACTCACTGAGCCATCGGGGCCTACCAATTTAGAATATACATAGTATTTATTATTATATGTTGTAACGAGGGGAGGTTCGATTCCAACTAAGCTCTAACTTCCGGTCAAGAAAAAACATGGCGGTGAAACGGACACGTGCTTAGGACAGTCCCAGCTGTGGGATCTGAGAGTGGGATCTTTGCTTAGTACGTTTAGTAATTGCTTTCAGATTCCGTCGGCGCTTCATTTTTTTGTTTTTTAATTAAACAAATATGGTTTTTTTTTCTTTTTAAATGGAAGTCAAAAGTTCAGGAGCCATTCAGCCTTTGAAAAAAAATTATAAAAATGTAGGTGCCGACGAAGCCTCGCGCATACTCTAAGCCTAACTAATGTCTGTATTAAGCACTAGATTATCCGCATTACGTTTGACGCCCTTTCTATTACCTAGATCTAGATTTATTGCAGTGTGCTTAGCGCTAAAATCGGTAGAATCGGAATCACTTGCAGTAACGTGACACTAGTTAGGAAGTTTACACTGCAGCGCCTATTGCAGCCGATAGACAGCAGTGTGCAAAAATTTCTGTGATCCGGTTTGAAGGGCGTTGTAGCTATTGTTGTTACTGGAGTAACGAGACGCAGCGTCTTATGTCACAGGCGATGAGCGTAATTTGGTGCTGTGTATATCATCCTAACTAGCGCCACGATGTTATGGGCGTCACTTACTATCAAGTCAACGTCTTTCTCGTCACATCGCTTCATTAATTAAAAAAAAAAATAGTAATTTCACCAGGTATGTTTTTTTTATTACTTTTACATCTCATATATATCATCATCATCAGCAGATAGATGTCCACTGTTGGACATAGATCTCCCCTTGCCCACATCGATCGGGTAGGGGTTCATATGGAAGGGAGAGGTATATAGATCATTCCTGACTATGCTGGCCCAATGCGGCTCGGTCGGAGCCAGAGCTTCGTTTGCTGAACAGCAGGCTGCACCACGAGCTGGTGAGCCTGGCTTGGATACCGTGAGTGGTCCTGCGGAACCCCTCACACCCCCTATATATATCAAAGTAATCTAAAACGTTTGCATTTTGATGTTAAAGTTGTTCTCTTTACATCGAACCCTGAGGGCTGGGGTTCGGAGTGTAGGGTGACCAGCTATACAGGAATTGCGGGACTGTCCCATAGACACACTGGTGGTAAACTTCTGATGTAGATACCACAGCAGCGACTATTCCTACTGTCAAACAAAACTATGCGGACGTTACTGTAATCCGGATCGAAGGACTATAAAGTAATTTCTTACGTCTGGAGGTGAGTATAATATGTTTGCAGTATAAACATCCTAACTCCATATCGTTTGCCATCAGGTGACTGTTCTGATGGATAAAATATTGATGTTCCATTTAACTCGGCGTCAAGTCTTGGATGGTGCAGACTCATCATCTTGCCAACTCACTACACCGCAGAGATTAAATCTCATCTCGTTCTTGAGAAATGATGGCGTCAGAGTCCTTCAATCCTCATTGGACCTCCATTAAATTTTCTAGGTGTAACCTGCGAAAGGAAATTTGAATAATATAGATTAAATTATGGTCACCGTGCCCCTGGCCGCGGGCGTCGCGGTCCCTCCCCATCGTCCCACAAGTGGACCCTCTCGGAGGGCGCCACTAATGCTTCCTGTATATTCCGCGATTTGCACGAACAAAATGGCAAAGCGTGTCCCGCCGACATGCGCACGCGCCGCGGCAGCGCTCCGGCTCTAAGGGCTCTAAGGGAGCGTCCCTAATGGATACTAACCTTTTCAATTTAGTCGGATTATTGTGTACAGACTCAGTGTTACCGTTGTAGCTCTCTGTTGCTGCAGACCGTTCGTTACTGTGATCCGGTTTAAAGGGCGCTGAAGCTATCATTTTTGGTAAGTCTCTGGTGCTGCAACCCGTCAAGGTAGGTACAGCCGCAGCGCCTATTGCAGCCGACCAGGCATTATTGTGATCCGGTTTGAAGGGCGCTGCAGCTATCACTGCTGGTAGGTGCCTGTCGCGTAACCCAGTTAATCTGTAACCAATTCAATTATTCACGCGGATAAATTAAAAAAAGAGAACCGCTTACAAACTTCTTCTGTCTCACTGAGCGCTCCCGCTCGGAACAGGGTGACCATGGTTTAGTACTGTCCTATTTATAGTTATATATAATAATAGGTAACCTCCATGTAGTGTGCAAAGGTTACTGTAACCCGGTTCAAATGATACGGGAATTAAGAGCTCATATCTAATATGTCGTTCATCATTGGCCTATAGATGTCCACTGCTGGACATAGGACTCCCCCAAAGATCTCCACATACAGACGGCGTGGCCTCCGGTACCGCTGGGCACTAGGGGCTGTCGTATATAGGGGTTCATATGGACGGTTTAGGCCGTCAAGTACAATGTGATGCAGTGTGAATATTCTAACTGGCGCCAATTTGTTTTGGACTGTAAGACAATCAGGTGAGCAACCTCTCTCGTCAATTTATTAAAAAAAAAATTGTACCTTTAGTGGAATCGAACCCGGAACTCTTAATACCGTATAAATTAATTATCTGTTATATCCTCTTTATGAACAGTCGCCGTGGCCTTCCTACTCGCATAGAGCATTAAATCTACTAGAGGGGACTGCGCTAAAACTAATTGATATTTTTTTAAACAACGCAGTAACGATACAAGCGGTTCACTTGATATTAGGTGATACCCCTGATCATAACGTGGTGTAAATTAGGTTGATATACACAGCATCACATTTCGCTCGTAGTCTTAAACTGTTTTAAGTCTCATTACCCTAGTGAATACACAAGCTGCAGCGGCCTTCAAACCGGATCACAATAATGTTTACACACTGCTGTCTGTCGGCTGCAACAGGCGCTGCGGTGGTACCTAGACGGTCTATACCAACAAAGAGCTGAGACCGACAGTGTGTTCCGGTTTGAAGGACGCATAAAAAAACTAGTTCACTAGTCGCCAGTCAGCAGGCCACATTACGGTCCGGGCGCGCTCCCGTCGCGCTAACGAGCCGCACTGCGACGAGCCCTGGCCGGATGCCAGGTCGCAGGCGCCAGGCGCCAGGCGCTCACTCGATACTAAATAAGATTAATTGTGTTCCATGACCACACGCCGCCGACACCGCTCACTACTCCACCATCAGCCCCCCACCACGAGAACAGTACACTCCTACATATGACGTCTCCATCTCTCTCTCATGTATATGCTGGTGTAGTCAGTGGGTAGAACCGGTTGTTTACAACGCCCCGTCAACACAGCGGTTGCGAGTGTGTGCAGTGGACACCGGGTTCGAACCCTGCACCCTGCGCCCCGCACCCCGCACCCCGCGCCCCACTAACCGCTGAGCCGCCGCGTCGCGAGCCTAATTGCATTTGTTCGCAACTATCTCCGGCTGCTGGGCTCCCTCCTCATACAAAACTCCATCACGATCAATTCCCGTCTACTTAGTACAGTTACTAACAAAAGTGTTATTATTTTTTTAATATGTATCTCTTGTTCTATTCTCACTGAGCTTCCGGTGAAGGTAAACATCGTGAGGAATCTCACACGATCGACGAGCAACAGCTTTCGTGGAAATGTAACTTCCGTCTACCCACACTTGTCCAAAGTGTTGAATAGCCGACCTAGACTTCTTTATCGGAGAAGGCTCCGATTCCCAGCAGTGAGAATATCAAGTGGGCTCTTTGTTACTTATTATAGAACCTAAATCACAATTTCACCTGGTGGTATATGGTGATGGGGTTTATGGTAAAGAGCACTAGCCCGAGCCGTACACATTGACGTTGTCATTTGAGAAGAACTCAACTGTTTCCTGATGGTACGATGACCAGTCTGGTGGTGGAAAAGAAGTAGTGGGTTTATATTATGTAGTTTCTACCTGGGGATATACATACGACAGCATTGATTAAGATGTTTACACAGCGCCTCTCTAATCGAGCAACAGATTTTTCGTTATTCATTTCATTGTAAAAATTCTATAAATAGTCGCCTTTTTCTGTTCAGCAGTAGTGTGCAGACTTTACTACGCAGACAATGCACCTCCTCTCCATGCATAGAAGAATTGTTCTACATTAGACATGAGTGTTAATAAAATGATAAATAATTTAATCAGGTAACGCTTGTGTGGATAACTGTACTTTGCATTCCAACGCGTCGGCTCCGGAACTTTCGACAGCATCCACCTCTAAACAACTTGAGATGGTGGTACAGCGCTACCACCACGCAAATTGCTGGTCGTTTATTCGCATGACTTCAACCAATTCTGGAAGGTAGTGGTGGTGGTGCTAGTCTCCACTATAAACGCTTCGGGCGTTCCTCAGGGCTCTCGTCTATCGCCACTCCTCTTCTCGTTGTGATCTGCTCCACCAGTGATATCTCCGATAGGGATGGCTGGTCGACGCGTTATTCCTTAACGAACGAACCGTCCGGCAACCAGTCTAGCAACCAGTCGGGTTCGTCGGCTGGTTGACGCGACTGGATGGCGCCATTGCAGGGCCGACCGTATCGTATGCACGCTAAAGATCAAACCGACTCCAAGTTGCCCCGGCTGACTCGCCCGCGCCGACACGCTCATTCAAGTGCACGTTGCACGCTGCACGCTGCACTCTACGCAACACACTCGCAACCCGATTAAACGAATGCACCGCATTAGCCGACTAAATAGAAGCGTCGTTATCTCATTCGTAAGAGATATGGACCAGCTGACCGTCCACCGTCCGCACAACCGGTTCGTTCATTCGGCGCCGATCGCTGGTCCTAAGGTCTCCAGGGTCAACCTCGCGCTCTCCGCTGACGGCCTCTCTGTTTGTTATTTGATCCTCGATTACCACGATAAGTGCTTCAGGAGATCTAAAGAAAATCTCCTGTGTGAATACTCCTGTGCAAGAATCTGTTTTTTTTTATTTCCGGGTACGCCGGAAACGGATATATACACGATTCCTTCTTTCAGTTGGATTCAATCGTCAAGTGAAAAAATTGGTGATCTTTTAGGTACCAAACGCACTGCGATTAAGATATCCAATAGGTCTCCAACGCATTGGCTGTGTGTCCTCTAACGTGTTAAACCTGATGATGCAACGCCTCGAATAAGGACCAGGAAGATAGAACTGTCCTTTAGGACATGGTCAATAACCTTGAGGTCACTCTAGTTTCCACTTAGACGGTTCTACTCTTGAAGGACATTCTCAGAGTTGGGAACATCACCGTTGCTTTGGACAGATTTACTCTGCAGCTGCAGCAAGCTATGCATCAGAAGGTGCATCTATACAGGACCTGATGACAAACTGGATCAAGACTTCGACTCTTGCAGTCCCTCCAGATGTTTCACTTATAGCGGGACTGAGTAGTATCAAAGGAACATCTCCTCAATCTACCCCATTTTAGGAAGAACTGTGCCCCCACCCATTTCACCTCTTCAATCCACTGGACACTTCCTCCTCTCCTTCATCCATCTTTCGTGACACCTGACATGGTGATCAGATGCCACATGCAGACGGTTGAACTCATCTATTTGTTATTTACTTTTCTCTTTCTCTATCCAATGATATCTTGTCTACCACTTCATCCTTATCCTTCTCCTCTTGTATTTCAGAAAAACCATATATCTCCAGCTCTCGGACTCCGGTTGAAGTGTTAAAGCAGATCACAAAGCGCACCAAGTCTAGATCTAGTCTACTCACTCTCCTCTCAATAGCAGTTTCAGATCCGGGTGCGGAACGCGCACAGCAATAACAATAACATTGCATTCGCGCGCCCGAAATAAACGCGTTACACGAACGAGCGTGCGCGTGCGCCGCGCCGAGGCACCGTGCGCATGCGCGGCGACCGAGACCGCTTTCGATATAGCCACCCGTTACTCTCGAGCTACGTCTGAACCATGACCATAATATGGTGCAGTGGAAACATCTTGTGTTGTCTAGTCAATATTACTATGATCCGGCTCTAAGGACCAACAGCCAAAACGAAAATTAATATCGAGCAAAATATGATGCAGTGTAAAAATCCAAAGTGGTGGCACGTTACGGGCAAGCGTAATAACTTACCGTCAGGTGAACGTCTGGATCATCGCGTCAACAAAACATCTCAATATTCCCACAGCTGGGACTAACCTATTCGTGTTTGAGTCCCAGTTCAATGGAAACCGAACCCATGCCTCTTTGAGGAGTGCATCGCAGCGACCTTACAAACTGATCCATCCCGGCTTCACTCAACTTTAAAATGCAGCCAGATATAAGTAGAAAGCCCACTTGACATTCCCACTATTGGGATGTCGTGTCTTCTTCAACGGGGAAACGATCCCGTAATTTCTCAATAGTTAATACACAATCAGTATGTAAGTTCAAGTGTAATACATGAATATCTATTTGTCTGTTTAACTTAACAATAACTTGTTTATAACTTGACGCGCGCGCGCCGTTTCCCGTTCGCGCATGCGCGCGAATACTTGACGTTCACTTGATAACTTCGGCCGCGTTACTTGCCCACTTTCACTTGGAGTCCATTCGCCAACAGCTTCAGAAACCAACTTCACTGAAAATGGTCGGTAGCTGGCGAGAGGCTTGACTTCGGAGCTGCGCTCCTCAAAATCTGATGACATTACCAACTCCAAGGGTCCAGCCCGTCCCTCGGCAGCGCAGCGATCTTAACCTGGAGTTGGAGATGGAGTTACTTGAAATTACTTCGAAGTTATCTATAGTACCTGGAGTTCACCAAGGATTGGTCCTGAGCCCGCTCCTCTTTAACATTACCACGGACTATTAGACAAGGGAAATGTAGAAACCGTCACCATGGCAACGACTATTGCACTCTCTGGTAGAGAACAGCTTGATGATGAGCAGGCAAAGACCGGAATCGTACCGAACATTAATAATATGATTACAAATAGAATGGAAATTGGAGTAGAAGAAGGAAATGATCTGCTGCTGCTGCTGGATGGTTCAGATGGAGACGGGAGCTGTGTGATAAAAGAATACTATAAAGAGCGAAATAAGAAGACTACGAGGAAGCAGATCAGACATTGCATAGGATCAGAGTGTTGGGATACCATCAACGGACCAGCTCCATGAGTCGCATATCGTGACTGGTGTGTTCAATCTGTGATTACTGGTGACGGCACCGCTTTAAATGGTGTGAACCAAGTTAGAAGACCGAAAAGAAAACAGATGAAGACCGGAAAGAAAATGGAAGAAGACCGGAAATAAAATAAAGTTTGACCAGGTAGAAAACGCAATTCCAGGAGACCATCATGTTAAGACCGCTTTTATCCCTCTCTCCTTTTCACTCCTCCTTTTGTCACGTGGCTTACAACAGTCAGGAAGGACCTAAAGGAAAGGACTCAAGAGCAGGAAGACCGGAGACCGAGAATAAAAGCAAATGAGTAAATAATTTATTAACCGCGTCCGTATGATGTGAGCAGTACACGTCCCCGGTGACGTCACCGCAATGAGGCGCGTTACGAGCTGACCTCGACGGCTGGGGGGTTAACGAGGAGCCACGGCGGACGGGACCTTCAGCTGATGGTAGCCGATACGCTCGTGATGGTGTACACTGCACCGCATTGCGCTCGCCGTGAGGCATTACACGTTACACCTCGGCACTTCAACGATTACACTAATCAATGGTCCTTCGAGCCGGATCACAGGTTCGTTGAATACGGAATCGTCAGTGGTAAGAAGGCCGACATGTCTTAACATCAGCCAATTGGGTGGAATTGTGGAGTTTAATTTTTTAAATCTCGAGTCCCATAAGTGGGAATACCGTGGGATATTTAGTTTATTCGACGTAGTGACGTGATTACAATGCAACACATTCTGCCCATAGACTTGAGACGTACTCGTACAAGGTCATCAACAATTTCCCTAGCCACTGTCCTTCGAACCGGATCATAATATTTGTACGGTACTATCTATCGGCTTCAATGGGCGCTGCGATGGTACGTAGACGCTCTCCGGCAACAGACCTACCTACAATCAGTAATAACTTTAGCACCCTTCGAACCGGATCAAAGTAATCTTTGCACAGTACTGTCTGTAGGCTGCAATAGTCCCTGCGATGGTATTTACCAAAATGGTCTCCGACCACGGAGACCTACCTACAATCAGTAATAGCTACAGCGCCCTTCAAACCGGATCACAGTAACGTCTGCACAGTAGTGTGTCGGCTGCAATAGGCGCCGCTGCGGTACCTAGACCACCACCTGTAGTTTAATGCTTATCGAAACAGTAATTTTCGATCATAAATAAGCGCCGGGTGCGAGCCCACGCCCCTAGCCCCCAGCCCGCGGCCCCCGGCCCCCAGCCCCCAGCCCCCTGGCCCGCGACACTCACCCCGCTCGTCGCTGCGCCGCTAGCACAACAGCTGACACGCCACGGGTCGGGCCATAGAGTCAACTAAAGCACTAGACACGACACAGTCTAAAATATATCGTAGATCTCTATTACCGAAGATGTAGAACGTCGCATACATTACCGTATTCCTCTTTGAAGGGCGTAACTTGTGAAATTACTGCGGTAATGAGACTTTACAACTGTCATGAAGTAACTGTCTTGTTAACTATCACCATACTGCGGTAACAAGGCAACGTACATCTTAACATAATCTTTATACGTACCAATTTTATAAGTTGCTGTGGATATGGAACCGGTGACGAGCGAGACGTTCACCTGATGTTAAGTGATACACCCGCCTTTAACGTGTTGCTAGTAATTTACTGCACCACATTGCGCTCGTCGCGTTGAGACGTAAGATGTTGTCTCGCTACCCTAGCGTCTCCACTAGCTACAGCGTCCTTCAAACCGGAACACAGTAATGTGTGCCGCTGCTGCTTGTCGGCTGTAGTAGTACCTACCTAGATGGTCTCCGATAGCTGGTAGACCTGCCGCCACTGCATCGCTACACAGACAATATGTACACATAAATATATATAAATATTAGTGCTTATGTCCAGCAGTGGGTTCTCGGAAGCTGACGATGATATGAGCCCGAGAACCAGCTCCCGCCTCACCGTGGGGCGCAGAAACCGTGTCTTACTTACCCACGGTGAAGCTAAGAGGAACTACCCAGCCGGCTCATGGTGAAAGATCAGCCCGAGGTGGCCGATGTGCCCGTGGGTTACGGAGGCAGGCTTGCGCTGCCCTTCGCTGCTGTGGTGGAGTCACTGAAGGTCGTAACCTACCTGTCGTGACTAGGCGGTGCTCATCGCTGATGCGACGGCAGTATGATTGGGGGGGAAGAGGAGTATTGTATTGAGATTCGCCGCTCTCTCTATCCCTCGCGGTCGTGTAACCGTTGGCGGCGGGAGCCAAGACCAGATCCGCCACAGGATGTCGAGAGTTTTCTCTCGTGGCACCCATAACCTCTGGGCAATGAATTCAGGGAGCATCTCTTGCCCAAATTACGATAAGAGGATGAGAGGAGGGTGCGCTGTCTATATTCCGGCCCACCCTTATAGAAATGGAAAAGAGAAGGCTCTCCTCCCTAGATATAACTTCTCGGAGTCACAGTTGTGTGCGTAAACTTCCCCGTGGACCCGCCATAAAGCAACGAGTGTGAACATCATAGGGTGGGTTTCAGTCGGTGCAAGTCCGACATAAACTTTGCCCCCGCGACGACAGGTACGCGAAGACATGTCTCCCATATAAAGCAAAAAAAAGGCATTAAATGAAGCCGTTGGCTTTAGTCACGTCTACAGTACATAATCTATGGTGTGAATGAATAAAGATCGGTTCGGTAAATTGTTGATAAATAAAGACCACGAGTGGACAATGTTTATAGCGCCTGTTGCAGTGGGCATGCTGCGGCAGCGGGGGGGGGGGGGCGCTGCGGAATCTACATGTTAGGTCAAGGTCCGCGCTGAGGGTCTATTTATAGCATTTTATCGGATGCGAAAAATAGTAAGCCCACTTTTATTCCCACAGCTGGGATTAAACGATGTTCACATAATGATCAAGACAGTCTACTAACAGGATACAGCGTGTGATGATGTATAGGTTCAGTGATCACGGTACACGGTAATGTACCATCAGGTAGGATATTTATACTGCATCACATTGTATGTCTTGTTACCAATTATTTCTCCAGCTGCAACTTCCTTCAAAGAAATATTGACAAACTACTGTCTGCGTCGCGGTGGTAACTATGTAGACTGTCACCAGCAGAGACTTACCACCTATGTAGTCTGCAACTGAGTTATGGATATGAGGGGTGTAAGGGGTCCCGAACAACAACTCACGCGACCCAAACCAACCTCACCAGCTCGTGGTGCAGTCTGCTGATCAACAGACCTGACCCGCAATGGGGTGGGAAATTACCCAAGTTCCCCCATATGAATTCCTACATACGACTGAAGGTCGTAGGAAGCGCAGGACCGATCGCTGTGGAAATCTTTGGGGGAGGCTTATGTCCAGCAGTGGAAGTCTATCGGCTGATGATGACGGTGATGATGAGCTATGGATACGGATATATATATGATATGGCGATGGGGATATTTTAACCTATCCTCTCTTGGTATCGTATAAATACATGGACATCGGTGGATACCTTCGTTACCTCCAGCTGGGTGGGAGGGAGTGTCCCCACAGCAGCGTGGTCGCCGCGCGAACGGGAATAGGATGTGAAGTGGGCGCGCCTGTTCAGCATCAGCGCCGCGCGCGTGACGCGCACAATGCAGCCCCACGCCGTGGGATCGTGCCAGCGCTGGACGAGTGGGGATTAACGCACACACACACACACACACACACACTGCACAGCTAACGTAATAATAAACCATTATATAGGCTACACATTTAAATCTAGATTTACAGACAAAACACAGACATTACGCACAAGCGCAAGGCGATAAATAAAAATCTATGGGAAAACGCGGGAATAATTGATATGAGAGAGCGAGATAGATATATAGCGGAAGCGGTAAACGGAGAGAGAGCGAACGATCGATCGAAATTTTGCTATTGATTGATGCAGCAATGACAACGAAAAGTAAAATAATGTGCTAACAGATTTAAATGTTCCTCTCTCTTTCTTTCATTGTTTCTCTCTTTCTCTCTCGCTCTTGTTTATAAATTTGGAGAATAATCATATCAATACGCGGTAGCGGTTGTAGTAACTTATGGATGTGATCGATGTGCGAGTGAACGAGACGGATATACAGTTGAGCTGGTGAACAGAGAGAGATAGTGAGTGTTCGATCGACAATTTTGGTTTATTGTTTGTTTGAGGTAAATACAAATGGGTGATAATTAAATTAGAGTAATGTTATAGATAATAAATATATTGAACGTTTGTCTAACTCATTCTCTATCTCTCTCTTTCCTTTGTTTATACGTTTTGAGCGTATTCGCGCCGAGCGGCGGTCGGAGCGCGGGAACGGGACGCGCGGTATTGCAAATGTATGGATATATTGTCCGTCTCACTCGCACACGCTGTAAATATACAAATAGCCGTCTCTTTTGATTCATAAAATTGGCGCCTTTTAAGTTTCCCGCCAATATTTATTTTGTTGTAATTTTGAATAATACATATAATGTGAGCGATACGCCTGTTCATAATGTGGCGCTAGTTGGGATGGTATACACTGCACCATATTGCGTTAAGCGACTTAAGAAGTCAAGTCTCGTTACCCCAATAATTACACTAGCTACAGCACCCTTCAAACCGGATCACAGTAATGTTCACATACCGCTGTATGTCGGCTGCAATATGCGCTGCGGTGATATCTACCTAGACTGTCTGCAGCAATAGAGATGTATCGCCATTAAAATCAGTCAATCCTCAACATCATCAGGTATATCCTGGAGAGAGAGGCTGCGTGGTGACCCCACCGCTGCGTTTAGGGGTCAAGTGTCCGATAACCGATGCCTTACTGCCGCCATTGACGCTGGGAACATTACACAACGTCGCCGCTCGCGCTCGGCTACACATCTCTTGAACACTCCCACGGCGCACTTAGAACAGCCGTCAGCAGCAGACAGCTCAACACGGGAGAGAAGACGCGTCGTGGTGGTGGTATCATGGATCACCACATCACCACATCAGCTGATCGATCAGCCCGCATCGCAACGAACATTCAACACACACGACTCCACATTATGAAAAGAGTATCTTAAGCCATAGACATATAACAGTTATAGATATGACATAGACCTATTTATTTTACACTATATCTTAGCGGTGTTAGACTATACAAGAACTGAAGTCTTACATACGCCGGTATACAGTAGTGTGCGAACACTAGTAATCCGGCTCGAAGGATCAGTAGATAAGCAACTGATGTTAAGTGATACGCCTGTCGATAACAACGTGGCGGTAGTTAAGATATCAAATGTAAATCTTACTGCAGTAATTTCACTAGCTACATCATCCTTCAAATCAGTCAGTCAGTGATAGCTACTGATCCTTCGAGCCGGATTATAGAAATGTCTGCACAATACTAACGTAACCTACCAGCAGTTAAAATGACTTTGGGATCGAAGCTGGGACTGTGGTACAAACCAAACGGTTTTGCTCTACTAACGCCGGTTGTACCTAATGTGTTGTTGCCGTATTTAAATATAATCCGCAGCTCTACTAGATTGTTGCGTCTGCACATGTAAAGGCCCGCGCCGCAATAAAAAGTTAACTGCCCTTAAGGGCCGTCGGAGCCAGACAGTAAAGATTAAATGTTATTTTATCCGCCGTACTGTTATACAGTAATAATCGTAAAATGTCCGTTTGTATCTGTGCACCGGTGGTCTACCGGACCTGCCGGTCACTGTGATCCGGCTCGAAGGACCAGCAGCTAGCGCACACGCCGACGATCACAAAGTGGTGCTGTGTATGTCATCCTAATATCTGGTTCTGATGATACACTGGTGTGCAGACATTACCATGTTCCGGTTCGAAGGGCCCGCTAGTGAAATTAATTGTGTAACGGTACGGTACGGGTAATTTTTCGATCGAGACGTTCACCCGATGGTAATTAACATCAGATATCGAGTCTCGTTACCGCAGTAATTTCTCTAGCTACAGCATCCTTCAAACCTGATCACAGTAATGTTTGCAGTACTATGCAATAGGCGCCGCGGTGATACTTACCTAGAGGGTCTTCGACAACAGAGACCTACCAGCAGTGATAGCTTCAGCGCCCTTCAAACCGGATCACAGTAATGTCCGTACAGTACTGCCTCTCGGCTGTAACAGGCGCTGCGGTGGTACCTACATAGACGGTCTGTTGCAACAGAGACCTACCACCAGTAAGAGTGAAAGGTCTTTCAAGCCGGATCACAGTAACGTTTGCACACTATCTAGCGGCAGAAATAAACATTAGTTGCGATGACATACACAACGCCACATTGTGATCTTTACGTGCCGGACATCTCTGTAATTGCACTAGCCAGTGATCCTTCGAACCGGATCATAGCAATATCACACAGCAGCCTGCTGCGGTGATACCACCAAAGAGAGACGCGATACTAAGTTATGTAATCAAGTTAAATGAGAAGTTCGTCCATTAAGCAGTGTGCTTAGCCGAGTGCGACACACAACCGTACACTTGAAACGAAGTGTCCCCGTGGCCACCCCAGCGAGTGTCGGAGTGGGTCGCCGGTTCGATTACAAGTTAATTCAAGTTAACCGCAAGCTCTCAGCTTTAACTTAACAGTTAAGTGAGGCTCAAGTGTAGCGAACTCCAGCTCACAATCTAATTACACGCAACGAACAGAAAAGCGACTACTTTTTTTTCAGCGTCCTTCAAACCGGATATCAGTAATTTGTTTTTATACAGTTAAGCGATGAGATGAGCGGCACGTTCACCTGATATTAAGTGATACGCTTACCCATAATGCAGCGCTAGTTAAGATGGTACACTAGCTACAGCGTCCTTCAAACCGGAAGACAGTATTTTTTTAAAACAATGAAGCGATGAGATGAGCGGCACGTTCACCTGATATTAAGTGATACGCTTGCCCATAATGCAGCGCTAGTTAGGATGGTATACTAGCTACAGCGTCCTTCAAACCGGAAGACAGTAATTTGTTTTAAAACAATGAAGCGATGAGATGAGCGGCACGTTCACCTGATATTAAGTGATACGCTTGCCCATAATGCAGCGCTAGTTAGGATGGTATACTAGCTACAGCGTCCTTCAAGCCGGATCCCAGTAATTTGTTTTATACAGTTAAGCGATGAGATGAGCGGCACGTTCACCTGATATTAAGTGATACGCTTGCCCATAATGCAGCGCTAGTTAGGATGGTACACTAGCTACAGCGTCCTTCAAACCGGAAGACAGTATTTTTTTAAAACAATGAAGCGATGAGATGAGCGGCACGTTCACCTGATATTAAGTGATACGCTTGCCCATAATGCAGCGCTAGTTAGGATGGTACACTAGCTACAGCGTCCTTCAAACCGGAAGACAGTATTTTTTTTAAAACAATGAAGCGATGAGACGAGCGAGACGTTTACCTGATGGTAATTGATCCGCCCATAACAACGCAGCGCTAGTTAATTAATTTCACTAGATACAGCGCCCTTCAAACCGGAACATAACGTCTACACAGTACTATCAATCGGCTGCAATAGGCACTGCGGTGGTACCTACCAGCAGTAAGTTACTCTATATTAACGTTAAACAGTATAAATATGGTAAAACGTACGCAGTATAGTAAATAAGTACAAATATCTTAGATACGTAAGCGTACCGCCACTAATAGCAACAGGTCTATAAAAACTATGTAGTATTTAATACTTGCAAGTATTTTCCGCGAGAACCTACTACGTGTAATGGCAAGTTGATAAATACCAGGTCTTAAAATGTAACAGCGTCGGATCTATGAAAGAAAACTATAGAGTATTTAATATTTGTATTTCTCACTATTACCTGTTACGCGTAATAGCAAGTAAATACTAAGTTTTGAAACGTCGCTACTTAAAGCGTCAGGTCTATAAAGAAACTAAACTGTGTAATAGATAAATGTGTTTTGCGGGAATATAACAGCAAGTAAATACCAGGTTATAAATTCTGTCCAACGAGTCAAAAAAACTCCAGCGCCCTTCAAACCTGTTTCTCTCTGACGTCAGATGTGTATTGTTCGTTGCAGGGACCTGCAGGGAAACAATCTCACCATCATATTCCAGAGCGACTTCCAGAACCTGCACGAATTGAAAATACTGTAAGTATATCAGTGGTTGTCATCTGGTGGTAACGTTACCGTCTGGTGGTGAGTTCACGCAGCAACGTTCATCACACACCCCTACTGCCTGTCGGCATAAAGGAACTGGCTCCGCTGGTGGTAGGTCTCTGCCGGAGACGGTGTAAATACCACAGCAGCGCCTACTGCAGCTGACAAGCAAGTGTGCCAACATTACTGCGTTCTGGTTCGAAGGGCGCTGTAGCTAGTGGAATTACTCAGGGTAATGAGACTCGACATCTAATGACTGAAGGTGACGAGCACAATGTGGTGCTGTGTATATCATCCTGACGAGCGCCATGTTATGGACGGGCGTATCACTTACCATCAGCTGAACGTCCCGCTCGTCTCGTCGTCATATAGTAAGAATGCGAGACCAAGAGCAATACCCAGATAGTCCAAATCTTGGTCTTGCTCCAGCTTCTCTGGTCGCCGCTCGTCCACCTTGTGCTTGCTGCATTATAACAATGGTGATCATTTTCCAGCCAACTGTCGGAGAACCAGATCCACACCATCGAGAGGGACGCGTTCGGTTCACTGAACTTCTTGGAGCGGCTGTGAGTATTGTTCCAGTTTACTGCATGTCCTATATCTAAGCTGTAAAATCGATGACCTAACTCCGAAGCGAGAATAAATAAGCCTGGGGTGCTCCGAAGCCAGGGTGGAAATGACTCCGGTGCTCCGAAGCGAGGGTCGAATAAAGTTTTGTGTGATCCGAAGCCACTGGCAGCATCTGTTCAGTGTTAAGAAGTAAATGCTTAAAGGTCCAGGGTGCTCCGAAGCGACTGGCAAAGAGGATCGGAAGCCGGTTCCGCTGGACGGCTAGGGTGTGGTGAGCTGATGACTGTTTCAGTTTTTGTGTTCCCTTGCAGGAAACTGAGCAATAACCGACTCGGCCACTTGCCGGAGGGCCTTTTTGTGAGACTGAGGCATCTACAGCGTTTGTGAGTAGTTGGCGGGGGTTGCAGCCCCCTCCATCCAGTGGTGTGGTACCCGCATCCTCGAACCTCTCTGTACTGTGGTTTGGACTTTTGATGTTTCCCCGCCTTGAACTATTCTTTGCGTGCTGGCTCCAGGGTTTCGTCCTGCTTCCTTTATTTGTAACAAGGAGACAGTCCTAAGCTGGACTGTCTCTCTTCACAAATCTTCTTAATTTTCTCAGCAACACATTAATATAATAAATAAATATTTAAATTGCATCGGCAAACAACAAAACAACAATCCATGGTATGGTATAAGCGATCGAATTTTATGACTTTAATAAAAAAAAAGTTACAATCTACTTTATAATCTGTTGCATCATTACTCTGCATAAGACAAAAAAGAAACAAAAAGCTTTATTTCTTATCTGTATACACTTTATTTAAATTTAATTTTTAAATAACATTAAAAACTTTTTGGTACTCCATACAAATAGAAATAATTTCATTGCCAAGGTTATTCTTATGCCAAAATTTGTTTTAGCTAATCTATTGCAGCTGTCAAGTTTCCCGCTAAAACCGTACTAATATTTTTTGACATTTAACTTTATACAGTACCTATATAAATGATAATTATTGAAAATTGTCAATAGATAGTAAATATTTGGTAATTAATTGTTAAATAGATTTTTTTTTAATAACTCGTCTGTACGACGTTCGGCGGCACGCGTCCACCGACTCCCTTGAAGGATCGGAGCAGGAACAGATTATAAATACAGATTAAAAATGGTAACATCGTAAGCTTTAATTAAGGTTATAGTGTTCGATTGCGTCCCGCCGCTGGTGCCCGGTGCTTGAGTCTCATTAATACCCACCCCCCCAACAGCTTGGCTCCACCCCGAACAAACCCCCAGACTGCTTCTAAAGCCGCAGCGGGTTCTCTATCAACCCCTTCCACGGGCTGACGTATTAAACCTGGCAACACCAAAACTAAAAAAATCATGATGGGTATATTGTGGATAAAAGTTAAATTTGTTGAACGGAAAATTGGCGCCATATTTAATAATATTTCATTTTTTCGCGCCCGTCCGCCATTTTGTGTGAATGGGGCGTTTTGTCATCGCCGTAAAGATTAAGCTTTTTAATTTATATCCACAAATATTGTAATCACATCTAACATATGTTTCCCCTCCGTCTGTTAGACTTTACCCTGTTTGTAGGGCTTTCCGTGGTGTAAGGTAACCCGTGAGCTAATCATTCGGCCCGGTATCGCTGGTGGCATTGCTTTTGTCTGTGGCAACGCCGCGCGGCGCCGGGCGACCCTCGCCTTCTCCAAGAGTAGAGGCTGGACGTAGACTCTGTTCACTTGTTTACATTGTATCGACGAAACGTTGTTATACTTGAGCACAACTTTACTTGGTTTTAAGTGATGAAGAGGCTGATGGTGAAGCGTGTCTTGAATACTCCGACCGAGGACAGGTCTGTAAGGACATATTTACACTACCATTAGTAGCTGATTAGAGTTTGATGACGCAAGGAGACAAGGGTGACGTTGGCCTTATGGTAAGCGATATAGCCTAAAACAATATAGCGCTAGTTAGGATGTTTACACTACGTATATTATTATTATCATTATTATTTTATTCCACGAAGCGACGAGTCGCGCGGGTAAAACACTTGATAACAAGTGATACGCCTATATATAATAATGAGGCACTAGTTAGGATGACATCAGTGTACACCACATTGAGTTCGTCAGACATAAAATGTTGAATCTCGTTATCCCAGTAATTACAGCGTCCTTCAAACCGGAACACACATCATGATCATTGTTTCATCAGCACAATAATTTCATAAGCCACTGGTCCTTCGGGCCGGATGACGGTAGTGTTTGCACCTAGCTGTTTGGAGCTTCGGTGGGTGGTACCTACCTGGACGGTGGCAGACTTACCACCAGCACGCTACGCCGGTATACCATAAATACTTAAATCATATATACTGTAGGCATTTAAACATATGTATGTTCGCATCGGCTAATCTCCGGAACGGCTGAACCGATTTTGACGGGATCTCCACTGATATATAGCTAAAGATATAGGGCACGACTTAGATATAACATATATCTAGGAAATAACATATAGTATATAACTTTATACCTAAAAACATAGAGTATATATATATAAGTAATATACACATCGACTACCAACCCGTCCTCTTCCGCGTGATTAGGTAAACGGCTTCGATTCTCTGCTTAAGAGAAGACCTCAATCCCAGCTGTGGGAATGTTTTGATCATTAACATTATACTGTTTATTATCACGTCATTTCGAGTGTGCGTCATCGTAGGTAATTGAGTGTTGATAGGTGTGACGTCATATCGACGTACATATAGCTCCATCAACACCTGTTATTTTGAAGTCCCCGAGTGTTTCTGATGGTGAGTAGGTATTGTTATCGGTCAGTTATCGGTGTTGGGTGTAGTAGTAGTAGTGCGGTGCCGGTGCTGGTGGTGGAGCTGTGACGTCACGCCGGAAGCAGCGCCACGTCTAAATCAGATTAACTGGCCCATAATGGAAGGTCCGTGCGCTCGCTCGCGGCGCGGGGCTCAGCCGTCGCCATTCATTGTCGATATAATAGAATACGCACACTGCATTATAACACCGTCCCAATTCATCTATTGTATATGTTTTATCACTTTGTGTCACTTAAAATTGCGTACATAATCGTGAAACTGGAGGGGAATGAGATTTGTCAGCAATAAGTACCATGTCGTATGTTCTTACACGTAGGTATCAGTTATTGAAATATACATGAACTATTTGAATTTATATGGTCATGTAGTGGGCATCTGCCCACAAGTGGGCGTTGGCCTTCTACAGAGATCTACACACTGGCTGATGGACATCACTATTTGAACTGTAATCAAAATTACTGTCTGAGGAGGAGGAGGAGTTATTTTTTGCCACAGAGTCTATTATCATTCGTTTCTTTCTCATCTGTTTTTGTTATCATCTTCACCTCTTTCATCATCATTATTATCATCTTTTTTGTCATTATCATCATCATATATCTTTTGTCAGACATATCAGTCTCTGTCTATCGTCTCTGTGGCATTCATTATTCCCATCTGTTGCTGGGGTCTGTCATTCTAGTCATTCACTTCCACTTCGCTCTGTCGGACGCGTCCTCTTCGATCTTTTCTAGTCATCATCATATATTTTTACGTCAGTCTCCATTATCGTCTCTGTCATCATTATTATCATCTTTTTTGTCAGTTTCTGTTATCTTCTGTCATCGTTATAATCATCTTTTCGTCAGTCACTCTCAACTCTTTTAACATATTTTTTGTCAGAGTCTCTCTCTCAACTCTTTTGTCATTATCGTCATCATCTTTTTTGTCAATCTCATTCTCATAAGTTTTATTATCTTTATTCTTTGTTGATATTGAATGTAGTTCACAAGGAACAGCTTTATTTGAATGAGTTATGAAATTTAGGATCATCATCATCAGCCGATAGACGTCCACTGCTGGACATAGGTCTCCCCTAAAGATATCCACATACAGTCAGCATGGCCTCCGGTAGCGCTGGACATTAAGGGCTGTCGTATGTAGGCGTTCATAAGGGGGATATGGCCCATTTCAGAATTGGTAACCCACCAGCAGAGTACACGCGCTCCTTCAATACACCATTTACCTGTGAATATTCTTAATTATTTTATTTGTTAAAAAATAGTTTATCCACCCTTACATCCCTTGTGGGAGACCGGATTAGAATATCCCCACCACCACACCCATGGCGTGTCGTAAAAGTCGACTAAAGGGAGAAGAATTTCGAGGAAAGATCATCAGAAATTTCCGCGATCATTACCAGTATTCTTTGACAGTGAGGTTCATCTGACTGATGAAGGCAATAGTTGTTACTATTTCTCCCCTCCCCAACAATGTTCCAAATAGTAACATCCTGTATAACCCGTAATTCATATTATCTACATTCCTTCACATCTCCCTATACCTACCCACAGTTCAGTCGCCCACCCAGCGTGGTGAGTTACGGGCAACACTCCCCAATGAACAAGAGACACCAAGTTTGGGGAAGCCCTACATCCAGCAGTGGATTGAGAAAGGCTGATGATGATGAGGTCACACATTTAAATTCATACAGTCGGTATTATCGTCACTTAATGTTACGTGAAGCTGATTGTTAGATTGTCGATAGGAAGATAAATTGTAAATAATGTATCGATATATCGTAAGCTGCGGTTCCCATCACTACGGTGTGCGTGCACCGAATCTTGTTCGGTGACAGCTATGATATATGCCCATGTGAACAGGTCGCCGGTACTGCCTAATGCCCTGGATGGATGCGCTTCGCCCCATGGCGCAGCGGTTAACCGCTCACCTTCCGACGAGTCCCGAGTTCAATTATATATATATATAAGCAATACTTCCTAATATTCCGTGGATAGCTGCATTAGGCATGCTGCTGGTACATCTCTGTTGCTGCAGACCGTCTAGGTAGGTACCACCGCAGCGCCTGTTGCAGCCGACAGACAGAACTGTGCGAACATTACTGTGATCCGGTTTGAAGGGTGTTGAAGTTGTCAATGCTGGTAGGTCTCTGTCGCCGGAGACCATCTACGTACCGCCGCAGCGACTGTTGCAGCCGACAGACGGTACTGTGCGAACATTACTGTGATCCGGTTTGAAGGGTGTTGAAGCTAACAATGCTGGTAGTGTCTCTGTTGCTGCAGACCATCTAGGTAGGCACCACCGCAGCGTCTGTTGCAGTAGACGTACAGTACTGTGCTGACCTTACTGTGATCCGGTTTGAAGGACGCTGTAGCCAGTGAAATTACTAACGCGACGATATTTAACATCTTACGTCTCAGACTACGAGTGGAATGCAGCGCAGTATAAATTATCTTAAATAGCGCCACGTTCTTACGGGCCGGCGTATCACTCGCCATTAAGTGAACGTCCCGCTCGACGCTTAATTGAATAAAAAAACAATCTAAATCGGCCGCCATTTGCATCAATATCAATCAATTTATCACAGCTCAAATTTATTAGGCTTCACTAATAAATTATCACTGAAAAACGAGTGAAAGTATGGTGTTACATTAAATATGAAAACCAGTTTGAGGTTATAATGAAATGTTAAATAAGAATGAACCTCGCAAATCATTTGACAGCTTCCCGCCATTTATTAAACAAGATGGCGTCTGTACGCCAATTGGCGCGAAATTCCCACAGCCGTTTCACACAATGTACTCCGCTCCAGTGGACGCAGTGTACGGAATCCTCTAGAATTTCCACTCGTCGCCGCTGAACGGTACACAACAATTAATATCCGTTTTTAGGGTTCCGTTTTAGTGATTTAATTCCCCAATCGACTTCCGGTTCACAGTTGGTTACGTTGACGCCGCGATCGATGGTCAGGAACGACGCTTCTATTGTTTATGGTAACTCCAAACAGTGCTTCAATTAAACCCATAGAAATACATGACTTAGGTCTTGCAGTGTGTATTTTTTGTTCACACACTAATAACACTCAATATATAGTGACCTTTAACACTTGACATTATTTATCTTGTTACCTCGGTAACATCTCGAGCTACAACGCCTTTAACAAAGTATTCTAATCAAAAAATAACTTTTGTTACGTGACGAGATGAGCGGCGCGATCACCTGATATTAAGTGATACGCCTGCTCATAACAACGTGGTGCTAGTTACGGTGGCATGCACGGAAGTTGTTAGCGCTCGTCGCCTGAGACATAATATATTTAGTCTCGTTACCCTAGCTACAGCGCCCTTCAAACCAGATAACACTAATGTTTGCACACTACTCTTTGACTGCATAAATAGACGCTGTGGTGGTACCTACCTCGACTGTCTCCGTCAACAGAGACCTACCAACAGTAATAGTTACAGCGCCCTTCAAACCGGATCACAGTAATGTTCGCACAGTACTGTCTGTCTGTGTGCGGTGGTACCTACCTAGACGGACTGTAGCAACAGAGACACTACCAGAAGTATTATCTATAGGTCCTTCAAACCTGATCACAGTAATTTTTGTACAGTACTGTATGTTGGTGGTACCTGGACGGTCACTTGAACATCCCACCACCAGTAGAACCGCCACAAACAACGCGGAGGTGGAGGAGGTGGTGTGGGTGGTGGTGGATGTGCACCGGCACACGTTACGGGTCTGATTACGCGGCGGCACGATCGCGCGGACACAGCGCCGGAAGCCGCCATCTTGCAAACGGAAGTGCGCCGTTATTATTTAATGGAAGCTTTTCTTCACAACGCATCGCAGTGTTCCGTCTGAAGATGGATCATGAATGAGTCCAACGGCTCCGTGTGGAGTGGAGTGGCGGCTGATTTTGTTTTCTGACGAAGCGACGACACTCGTACGGTCACCTGATGGTAAGTGATATGAACACCGTGGCGCTAGCTAGGATGGTATACACTGCATCACATTATACTCGTTGCTTTGAGACACAGGATGTTATGTCTTGTTAACCCTATGATTATACTAGCTGCAGCGCCCTTCAAACCGGATCACAGTAATGTTCGCACAGTGCTGTCTGTCCGCTGCAATAAGCACTGCGGTGGTATCTACCTAGACGATCTCCGACAACAGAGAGCTACCAGCAGTGATAGCTTTAGCGCCCTTCAAACCGGATCACAGTACTTCCTGTCAGCTGCAAGAGGCACTGGTCTGATACCTGCCTAGACTGTCTCGGAGGCCCACCACCGGTGACATTAGTTAACATGTTACGTTAGCGCGAGTAACTGTAGCGCGGTGCAGTGTACGTAACCCAACAAACACGCACCTGTATACTTTTCTGACGCCCTAAAAATAAGGCAAAGAGCGAATTGATTATTTTTTTTGCGTCAAGACATTCGGCAAAGGAATCGGCCGATACTGCCATCTTGTTCCCGCGGGGGCGACAACTGGATACGTTGCGAAGGAATTATTCATAAAGCTCCCCCCTCACTCCTCCTTCCAAACCCCGAGGGGATGGGGCGATGTAGAGAGGGAGGGAGTGTTAAATTCGCCCATACTTCCCCCGGCACATAAAAGGGATGTTAGATGTTAAACTTTTATTAAGTTACTACTTCAAACTGATAACTTATGTTTTCTATTTTTATTATTATTCGTACCAAAAAACAACCCAAAGTGAGAAACTGAGCGGAAGAGGAAGTGCAGGCAGTCCAATTTCCGCCAAAGCTCCCTAAAGTACCTCATTAAGTAGCTTTCCCGCCGAAAGCTGTTTGTTTTTATTTCGTCGCGACAACGGAATGCACTTCGTCGGCTTGTGTAAGGTTTAAGTTACAGTTTTTCCCCCTGCTTAGCCGCAACCGTACAAAACACTTAGTTTAGCGTGTTCGGAGACATATATCCTCTTTAAACCAAGCCATTTAAACCTCTTTGCGGAGTAAACAGATAATATATAAAATTGTAATAAAAATAGATAAACAAGATGGCGGATAACGACGCGTTCATTCTAAGAGAATTTTTTGGCGAACGTAACAAAACGTAATTAAAAAAATACAATCGATGCCAAAAAAAATAACAATAACATATTTGTATATATAGATATATGTATATTATGTAATAAGTACACAAATGTTTGTAAATATATACCAAAAAATATAATAGGAACAGATAAACATGGCGGACATGATGCTTGCCATTCTCTGTGAATCAGCTAGTCAAAAAAATAACAGTCGATTAGAACAATGAAAAATTTACAACAATACAAATATAAATATTGTATAATACGCACACGAGTACATGGCCTATGTCCAGCTGTGGACGTCCATCGGCTGATGATGATGATGTAGTGCATGTAAATGAATACTAAAGAAATACAATGTAAATAGTTAAACAACATGGCGGATACAACACCGCAGGGATTCTTTGAATTAATAATTAATAAACGTTGTGTAAAAAATAAAAATTGTGATGAAATATGAAAGAATAATAAAAAGATAAATATACACATAAATATATATATATCATATAAAACTTACTCAAATACATGAAAAAAAAAATACAACAATAATACATAAACAATATGGCGGACATAATGCCTGCTATTCTGTGAATCAACTAGTGTAGCGTTATGCAAGTACATTGGGATGCAGAATAAAGAACGGGAAAAATATTATAACAGCAGAAAGCAGGAATACACGTGTAAAAAGTACATAAAAAATTGTAAATATATGTAAAATATACAATAGAAATATCCAAACAATATGGCGCACACAATTGCAAAGGGGTTTCCATTTCAATAAACACTAATTACCACTCGCGTTGTTAATGTAACAAGTGTGTTGATTTGATGGACAACATACGTACTATGTGTTTATGTATATGTATGTATATATAGATGTTAAAACAAATGGTAGTTTTGTTGGACATTAAATAGTACTTCAAACCGCGCTGGCAATGTTGCCAGTGGTACATGTGTACCACTCACCAAAAAGTAAGGAATATTAGCTGTTTGTAAATGTACTATCAATGCTGGTAGTGTCTCTGTTGCTGCAGACCGTCTATGTAGGTACCATCGCAGCGCCTGTTGCAGCCGAGAGACGGTACTGTGCAAACATTACTGTGATCCGGTTTGAAGGACCGATAGCTATCACTGGTGGTAGTGTCTCTGTTGCTGCAGACCGTCTATGTAGGTACCATCGCAGCGCCTGTTGCAGCCGAGAGACGGTACTGTGCAAACATTACAGTGATCCGGTTTGAAGGGCGGTGTAAATAGTGAAATTACTAGAGTAGCGAGACAACATCTTACGTCTTAGGCGACGAGCGCCATACGGTGTAGTGTGTGCCATCTTAACAAGTGTTACGTTGTTTTAGGCGGGCGTGTCACTTCCGTCTGTTGAACGTCCCGCACGTCTCGTCGCTTAATCGTCGTCAATAAAAAGATAAATAAAAGCCAAATGACTTACTGACTAAAAACGTTGCTTAACGTGTGCTTAAGTTAAAGTTATGTTACATATTTTTTACTACATGTATTTATTGTGAAATAAATTCAGTCAAAGTAAAAACAACTTTCTCAAAAAGTAATTGAGATCCGCCGAGAGTTCCTCCATCTTTTGATTTCGCGGCGAAACAATAATTCGAGTCCGCCGTAAAGCTCATTATCCGCGCCGGCTTCCGGCTGAAGATGGCGTCGGTTCCGGCGGCGCGCACTCGACGTCTGCCCGCCATCCGGAGCGGACGTGTCGAGCGTGTCTCCCGCTTAACAAGGCGCTTTGATAACAAATTGCTCGGGCGCTTCGCTCGAGAATGAAAAGTTAATTTTTACAACGATGTGATTATTTTTATATTCACCTAAAAGTAAGTGATAGGATGTTTACACTGCACGATGTTGCGTTTGACTGAGAAATATGTTGTCTCCTTACCACAGTAATTTTATTAGCTACAACGGCCTTCAATATTGGAGTAAGTGCTTCGGTAACGGGACGCTAATTAGGATATTTACACTGCACCATATTATAGTTATCGCTGTGGGGCACTGGTAGTCGGTCTCCGTTGGTGGAGACCGTCCAGGTAGGTACCACCGTAGCGCCGTTTTCTGCCGCCAAACAGTAGTGTGTAAACATTACCGTGTTCCGGTTTGAAGGTCGCTGCATCTAGTGCAATTACTGGGGTAACAAGACTAGACATCTTATGTCTCAGGGCGGTGAGCGCAATGGGGTGCTGTGTAACATCCTAACTAGAACCACGTTGTTATACGCGGGCGTATCACTTACCATCAGGTGTTGTAGTTTTATGAAATTAAAAAAAAAAACAAGATTTCAAGTCTCGTTATCCCAGTAACTTTATTGAGTAGAATGCCCTTTAATACATGCAGTAATGAGACAGTAGTGAGGATGTTTACACTGCGTAACGTAACGCCGGAGACCTCTTAAGTCTCTTTACCGCAGCAATTTCACTAGCTACAGCGCCCTTCAAACCAAAACACGGTAATTCGTCGCTAGTTAAGATGTTAAGTCCCGTTACCTTAATATCACTAGCTACTGGTCCTTCCAGCTGGAACGCGATGGTTCCAGCTTCCGGCGGATGTTACGGTGGTAACTACCTAGACAGTGACAGACTTACCATCAGTAAAAATATCTAAATCAACGATTTTTGTTATAACTCGATCGCAATAATGTTACTTTAAGCTGGATTTCTACCATCAGTAGGATGACTATATCATCATCAGCTGGACCGCCTCCGCCAAAGATCTCCACATCATTCACCAGACCGTCGGCATTACGTGTTGTAGTGTGTACATCTTATTGCCAACAACTTGATGACGGACGGCCATTTTCATATTTTATTAAATGTTAATTATGAAGCGACATACCACCCGGCTAATATTACATGGTAATAATTAATTAAATTAATCAGCTGAGAGTGTCGGCGGCGGTGTCTGGCGCCGGAGCGGAAGCGGCGCCATTTTGTGGAGCGCCGCGTAATGGCGGCCGAACTAATTAACGAACTTTATTGATATTAATTGCTTTCGAATTGGAATATTTCGGGTCTTGTCATCTATGAAAGGAAAATGTATGGGGGTGTAAAAGGGTTCCCCCTCCAGCTGCCCACCAGGTCCTGGTGCAACCTGTTAATCACCAAACGAGGATCTGGCTTTCACCAACACCGCGTTGAGTCCGCGTGCTGGGAATTGGCCCAAACCTTTACCCAATCAGTGTGGGAATCTATGGGGCAGGTCTATGTCCAGCTGTGGACGTCTATCGGCTGATAATAATGAAAAAAAATATATACTAATATATACAGATAAAAAAACTTTTTAGGCAAAGGTTATCATAAAGTCCGGCTCCAACAAAAAAAAACGGAGAAACAGTTTATAAAGTCGTGAAAAGCCGAAAGCTCCTCGCGGCGCCCGCAGTGTAAAACCTCTCATTGTTCCGAGCTCGTGGAGTGGCATCGATGGCTCCATTAGCCGGCATTGTGGCCCCGGCGGCGGCCATCTTGTCGGCGGTGCGCGGGAACGCGCTGCAAATGGACGCCATCGCAACCGCCACACACTTCTACTTCTAAATAGTTCAAGATTCGTTCTTTTTTTTGTACTCAAGTAATATAGAAGAAGGTTGTGTATTTAACATATTCTTGTGTTTGTTTGTGTCTAGTATTCTAGGTTTAAAACGTATGAAATATCTAGATCGGATTTAAACAGACCTAAATTAGATCAAATCTGTTTAGTGGCTCATTTGAACATTTATTAGCCCATTATTTAATAACTGTATTATAAATGCTATTAAAAGTGCGGATATTAGTAGCAGTAGTTAGGATGATATACACTGCAGCGTATTATCCATATTAGCATATGTTTAGGAATAATAAAGAAGTCGAACAACTTACAGCTGGTAGGTCTCTGTTGCCGGGGTCTTCTAGGTAGGTACCGTAGCAGCGGCTGTTGCGTAGTACTGCATACATTACTGTGATCCGATTTGAAGGATGCTGAAGCCATTTCTGGTGGTAGATCTCTGTTGCTGGAAACCGTCTAGGTAAATACTACCGCAGCGCCTATTACAGCCGACAAAGAGTAGTGTGAACACATTACTGTAATCCGGATTGGAGGGTGCTACAGCTAGAATAATTACTGGGGGGTAACAAGTGTTAACATCTTATGTATCAAAATGACGAGCGCAATGCGATGCAGTGTATATCATCCTAACGCCGCGTTGTTATGTGCATACGTGTCACTTACCATCAGGTGAAGGTCTCGCTGGTATTGCAGCATCGTTAAATAAAAAAAAACTCACCACCATTGTCACCCCCGTACAAACACAAGGGTCTCTTCAAGAGAATACTGAATGAGCTGTGAGTGGGCTGCTGCTGGTCCACCGCCGGCCCCATCACTGACCATCAAGTGGGATCGTGGTCATGCATTGACCTTCTCGATTAATGATGAAATGATGAAAATGGCAGTAACATTACTGTTTAGCAGTAAATATAATCGCAGCGCTGTCAGCCACACCACCAGCTGTACCACCACCAGCAGGATGTACTCACTGCGCGCGCGGACAGATGGTGTATATTGATTAACAATTAATCACGTGGGAATGTGCCCACTCGGATACCCCCCCACCCCCATTAATATCTATGTCAAGGAGACCAAACTCGGAGACCGTCTAAGCAGGTACCATCAGCGCCTATTGCAGCCGACACACAGTACTGTGCGGACATTACTGTGATCCGGTTTGAAGGACGCGGTAGCTAGTATAATTACTAATGTAAAGAGACTTCACATACGCTACGAGCGCAATGTGGTGCAGTGTATACCATCCTAACTAGAGCCGCGTTGTTATGGGCGTATCACTTACCATCAGGTGAATATCCTGCTTGTCTGGATATCCTATATTTATACCGAAGGCTCATGTTTATTGGTTATCTACCAGCTTTCAGATTATATCACATCAACTTCATCATCATCATCATCAGCCGGTAGACGTCCACTGCTGGACATGGGTTTCCTTCATAGATTTCCACTTATAGGGGTCTATTTGGAGTGTCTTAGGCCATTTCTCACCACGCTAGCCCAATGCGGGTCGGTGGAAGCCAGAGCCTCGTTTGCTCATCAGCAGGCTGCACCACGAGCTGGTGAGCTTGGTTTGGGTTCCGCGTATTGTTGTGCGGAACCCTTACACTCTCATACTTCTTCTTTGTATATACGACAAAACTAGAAAAATGTTAAATATTAATAAAGGTCGTTAACTAGTTCGACCCTCCACTCCCACTTCTACATACACCCCCCACACACACATTAACTTACAATTAAGTTTCAACGACACCTTGGAAAGGCACAAGTACACGTGATACCAACAACACCCCACTTTACATCCGGTCGGTTGAAATCGATTCCGATAAAGTTGCAAAGGTAATAACGAACCGGTTCCGTAGCGCGGTCTACGTGTGGCGTAGCGCTGCGTAGCCGCCGCCGTGTCTACGCAGAGCGCCGTAGCGGCCGGCGCTACGGAATCGATCGCCGCCGCTACGGGCCCGCACCGAGCAACTACAACAGTGTGTTCGTGTAACTGATGCACATTCATCATCGGCATCGCAGCGGGTAGTGCGAAAATATTATAGGAAGAGGTTATATGTTAATACCCTCATAAGTAGAGGTGGGCAAAGGCTGTGTGTGGCCAGGATTAAAGTGGGAACATCTATGTAGTTTAGATGGTGACAGGTGTGTGTAGTTCAGTAAAGTGATGTTCTAAGTGGAATAGTATTCAAATGTGTGGTAATTGCGGTAGACCAGGCGAGAATAATGTCTAGAAGTAAAGAGGGGAGTATAGGCTCTCCTTCTATACAGCAATCGTCACCTCCACCACCGCTCAGGAGGGTAATTAGGCTACTAATTGGCGAGAACGGAAGACGGGGTTCGATTATCGTTTGATCCCGTCGGGGAGAGAGGATGCGTCGGCGCAAGATGAATGCGCTTTATGCACGAGACGATCGGGTTGTGCAGACGGAAGCTTGCAGCGCAGGATGTGCTGGTGCAAACGTGGAAGACGAGGAAGGGGAGTACATGGCGCGGAGCAGGGAATAGTACTGAAACAACACTATTATAATAAAGAAAATGGAGGCGCGCTGATGATGAACTGATTGAAGTCACAGTGTTCGTGATAAGTGTCCGACACTGGAAAGCAAGTGTTGCCGTTGCAACAGACTTGGACACTTCGGAAGGTGTGGCGTTGAGTTCACGCGGGAGTAGCTAGGGGCCGAGGAGAGGAATGATTTAACGATGACTAGGATGAGGGCGGTGCGGACGTTGCAGTGGGGGGTGAGTTTGTAACGAACACTGTTTATATAGAGACACTAGGTTATTCCTGTCACCCTCGCCGCCCTCATGTTTAACTGAATTACGTGTTTATATTATTATTATTAATAATTAACATCATCATCATCATCATCATCGTTATCACCATCCTTGGCATCCTTAAAACCATCATAATCTTCTCTGTCGAATTTGCTGTCGTTGTCACAGTTATCACAAGTAACATCGTCATTATCACGGTTATCATCATCATCCTCGTGATCATAATTATTATAGTCGCCGTCATCATTATCAAAACCAAAATTATTATATATGACACGTGAAAGGCAGTGGGTCCTCGCTGGCAGACGGCAGTGTGCAAACATTACTGTGATCCGGCTCCAAGGATCAGCAGTCAGTGAAACTGTTCCAGTAACTGAACTAAAAATCTTACATATTAAGAGGAGTCAATTAGGTGCTCCAGCTAACAGTACTGTGCAAACGTGTTCCGGTTCAGAGGATCAGTAGGATTTGTATACACTACACCATATTGCGCTCATCGCTTTACACACAATTGGTTGAGTCTCGTTACCCCAGTAATTACACTAGCTACAACGCCCTTCAAACCAGAACACAGTAACGTTCCCACACTACTCTTTATGCTCTACTGCAGTGGTAGTTAGACGGTCTCCGGCAAGAGACATACCGCCAGTAAACAATGTGGTGCAGTGTATATATTCTAATACCACATTATTATCAGTTGATATACATTGCCGCATCCGATCGAGCAGCGCTGCATTACCACATCCGCGGCCGGCCGCCCAATATTTGAAGCAGCATTAATTATTCAGTTGTAAGGAAGCTCGTCACTTGAAAGCGTTGTGTGGACATACTTTCAATTTTAATTATTAAGTTATATATATAATAGTAGTAAGTTATATATATAATAGGGCTATATCAAACACCATCAGGTTCACCTGATATGTGACACTAATTATGATAATATACACTGCAACAGTACTGTGCAGATATTACTGTGTATTGAAGGACGTTGCAGCTTGAAAGACTTGACATTTTGTATCTCAAAGCAACGAGCGAAAATTGATGCAGTGTGTATGATCCTAATTATTGTCGTACCTCTTACCATCAGCTGAATGTCTCGCAGTTCCTGTTGCTTCGTTAAAAAAAGACATTATATTCGCATTGAGAAATATTAAATCACGTTACCGCAAATTTTACTATCTACTGATCCTTCGAGCCGGAGCAAAGTAATATTTGCACAGTACTATTTGATGGTTGACACATGAGTTGCTGCGTTACCTAGACGGTCTTCGACACCAGAAACATTCTACCACGTATAAACACCTATGCGCCCATATTTACTGCTAATCAATAGTGAGGAAACATTACTGCGTTGTAGTTAGATTACAACCAGTAAGTTTTCCATTCGAGTTTAGCCATAATATTCTATTAGCATTAACTAGCCTATCAATATTCAGTTGCAATTATTTGATCGCCATTAATAAATTGATTATTAAATAGGATCGTATCCATACTATACTTTCTGTAAGGACTGCCATTCATGCAGCTCCAAGTACGATCGCGTGCGAAACACGAGCAGATGGAGGCGGCACTTCCGGCACTTCCGGCATCGCATCAGTGTCATAAAGCGTATAGGTCGATTAACTAAAGCGGTTCAGTGCTGGCATTAATTCCCTAATATACAGGATGTTTGTTTTTAATAACTTTTTTTTTTACAACGAAGCGACAACGCGGGCGGGACGTTCACCTGATAATAAGTGACACGCTCGCTCACAACGTGGCGCTTGTTAGGATGTTATACACTGAACCACATTGCGTCGCCTTGAGAATATAAGATATTAAGTCTCGCTACGACAGTAATTATACTAGCTACAGCGTCCTTCAAATCGGATCACAGCAATGTCCGCACAGTACTGTCTGTCGGCTGCAACAGGCGCTGCGGCGGTACGTAGATGGTCTCCGGCGACAGAGACATCACCACCAGTAAACAATACGTAGTATCGGTTTTTTCGTCACTGTACATGGTGTTTAATAATAAATACATTAAATGTATATTTTTAATAAATAAATAAATAAATAAATATAGTAAGCGCTCGCATTAGATGTTGGCGTTGAACTGTAGCTGTCTTGTTCGCACGCATGCGGCAGCACCGCGTGCGAGTGAGACGGGTATAGTAATGGCGGCGCGCACGCGCAGTGCGACATGAACTCGCGCGCGAACGCGTCGAACGCGCCAATGTGATTTGCTGCAACTGCCCCCAGCGGCACAGCGGGTAGCCGCGCGCATTGCAACGCAGCCCCTAGTTCATTTCCGGCTTTGTCTAGCTATCACACTATAGAACGTTCTGGAAGCTTCATCATCATGTAACTTAACTCCAAGTGAAGTTATGATCAAGTGGCCCTCACACTGCTGCTTCACAAAAATGCTGTTTGCTGCCCTCCAGGGACCTCAGCAGGAACGAGCTGACGGCGATCAGCCGGCGCACGTTCCGAGGGCTGACCGCTCTGAAGAGTCTCCATCTCGACGGCAACCATCTCAAGTGCATCGACGACAAGGCGCTGGAGAACCTGAAGAGCCTGGAGGTTCTGTGAGTGGTTTCAATTTAATTAGTAGTCCATGGAGCTGGTGACCAGGAGTCGAAGGTTGAGCTTCTAAGCCAAAGGATTTACCGTTTTTTTTTATACGAAGCGACCAGACTAGCCGGACATTCACCTGATGGTAAATGCCTGCTCATAGCAACATGAGCCTAGTTAAGACGGTATACACTGCACCATATTGTGCTGAACGTCTTGAGACACTTCTGGTCCTTTGAACCGGATCACTGTACTGATTTCATAATACTGCTGCGGTGAAACCTAGATGCAGTTGTGTACAACCATGGTGTAGGACCAGGACCCTGTGATACGAATGAGATAATTTTTGGAGGCCGCCCAGGTAGAATAATTGGGCAAGCTGAAGCATCAGCAGAGTAACCAGTTGACCATCAGGTGGGTGACTAGTGAGCGTCTGTTCCAGCACGCTGAACAACAACAACCTGACGTACCTGTCGCTGGAGCCGGCGTCCGTCAGCCGCCTGCACACGCTGCGGCTCAGCGAGAACCCGGTGGTGTGCGACTGTCGCGTGGCCCGTCTGCTGACTGCCTTGCGGACCACTTCGATCGTCGGCGTTGGCGCCAGGTACATCATCGTCATCATCAGCCGATGGACGTCCACTGCTGGAAACAAACCTCCCACTAAGATTCCCACGTCGATTGGGTAGGGATTTATATGGAGAGATTTGGGCCATTTCCCACCACGCTGGCGCAATGCGGGTTGGCGGGAGCCAGAGCCTCGTCTGTTGATCAGCAGTGCTGTACCACGAGCTGGTGAGGTTGGCTTGAATCCCGTGAGGAGGAGGAGTGGGAACCCTTGCACCCCTGCCAGGTAGGACCAAGCCAGGATTAAAAAGAGTATGAGTATCACACGCGGTAGAAATCGACATTTTATTCTGGTTATTCTGTGCGATATTGAAGCTTTATAGAATACCTTCCGTCTCACTCTCGCACACTATAAATATTTATATAGTTGTCTCTTTTCAATACAATCCAGTTCGCACCGTCCCAAAAGGAGTTTCAATTTAATGAACAATTGGATGATTCTTCTTTGTTTTATCCTCTAGATGCCAAGCGCCGGCAACGCTCAGGGGCGCCATGCTCACGGAACTGGAAGTACATGAGCTGGTTTGCAATGGTGAGTCTTTTTTTATTAAATTAAAGGAATAGACGAGCGGGACGTTCACCTGATGGTAAGTGATACCGTCCGCCCATAACAACGTGATGTTAGTGAGGATGATATATCCAACACCACATTGCGCTTGGCAGCTTGAGACATGAGATGTTGAGACTCGTTACCCCAGTAATTATACTAACAACGGCAGAAAAAACTTTAAAATATTTTACTCTACTCATAGCATCGAGACTGTGCCTTTTTTACATCAAGGATCCAGGTTCAATTGGTGAACCACACAATTGGTGGTTGCATGATAACACAACCATCCTAAATAAGTCTGTTCTCAACTTAATATGCTTCATCCAGGCCCAACGACAGTGACCCAGGGCGAGTGCTCGGCGGAACCCCGTTGTCCGCCGCCGTGCCGCTGCACTGCGGAAGGAACCCTGGACTGCCGCGAGAAGCTGCTCTCCGAACTGCCGTCCACCATACCGCATCGAACCGTGGAAATGTATGTTATTTATGTATTACACAAATGTGGTCCAAGTGAAGATCCTTGAGCGACACCTTCTGAAGTTTTAAAGCGAATTTTAAAACGGACATCGAACAGCGAGGGGTTTTATCTTACTTTTTGACGCTTAGACGGCTAAGTTAAAAACTAAGTCATTTGTTAGAATAAGTAGTACTGGCGATAAAGCTTTGTAAAACAAAGCAGTAGTGCTAGACCGGGAGTCACTGACCGACAACAAAATCTGTAAATATACGACGATGTCACTTCACAGTTCCTTACTACTACTTGATAATGATAACTCTTTTAAACTATAATTACTGCTGATTATAAGCCTCCTGCAAACCTTCCTCCTACCAATCCCTTACATGCCACGGTTGGTCAACTCATCAAATTGTACAATAATAAGGAGTATAGGTCCTAACACAGTTCCTTGTGACACTCCCGATACAAACAAATTTTCTTCATCACCAATTTCACATTTCAGTCGCTTAGAACAGAACGAGATAACCGAGGTCGGCGCAGGCGCATTCGTGCCGGTGAAAATCGTCGCCAGGATCGACCTCTCCAACAACAAGATCGTGAAACTAGCTGCCGATGCCTTCAATGGACTGACGCATCTCACCTCACTGTAAGTGGCATTTCAATATTTAAAAAAAAAACCAATGAAATCGAAGAAGGTTAAAATCAGAATTCAGAGAACTGAAAGAAAATAATTTGTATTCTGTTCATCATCATCAGTCATTGCTGGTCCACTCTTGACATAACTCTTCTTAATACCTTCCAACAATTCTGGTCCTCAACTTTTACTTAATTATTAAATAAGTTCTGAACTGGACGTTACAGATACTGGAAGACTTTCTCAGCATCATTTTTTGATGATGTGGTCTATCACCAATTTCAAGATAATAAGCTTCTGCTTCATGGAAATTGTCTTAACATTTCACAGAGTCCTCTACGGCAATAAGATAAAGGATCTACCGGCTGGAATATTTCACGGGCTCGCTTCGTTACAGCTTCTGTGAGTATTGAGGATCATCAGCTATCATCTTGTGTTGTGTTATCAGATAAACGTCCTGCCAGTCATGTCACTACATTAAATAAGAGAAATGATAGAATATATAAAATAGAGTAAAGGTTAGATAAATGAGAAGACGAAGGCAGCATGGACTTGTGGGAGAAAGATCACGTGAAGTGGAAAGATACAAAAGTAGAGGAAAACGGAAATAGTGGAACTGTGTGCAATGAGGGAGAAAGGTTGTGACTACTGAGGTGACGCATGAACGAGATCGGATAAGGAAATACCACTCCAACTCACCTGGTAGAATGAGGATGGGAAGAAGAGACTTAACCAATCAGATTTAACTTATTAAAATTGCAGGTTACTGAATTCCAACGAGATCTCGTGCATCCGGAAGGACACGTTCAGAGATTTGCAGAATTTGAAATTGCTGTGAGTATTAAACGACTATGACGCTTATATTTGTAAGGAATGTGGCATTGATTGTGTTTTTTTTTTAATTCCCAGGTCGCTCTACGACAACAACATCCGGTCCATACCGAACGGCACCTTCGACTCTTTAACCGGTATTCAGACGCTGTGAGTAAGAATTCTAAAATAATATGTGTTTGTATATATTAGATTGCTTTATACATTCCACGGAATAGGCCCATGCCCAGCTGTGGGCTGATGGCATAAAGCTGATGTATCAGATGGCCGAAATCCAAAAAGACTTTTATAGTAAAAATCCATGTTCTCCCCAACCTGGTACAGGCACTTAGGTCGGAACCCGTTCACGTGCGACTGCTCGCTGCGCTGGCTGGCCGCGTACCTGCGCAAGAACCCCATCGAGACATCCGGAGCCAAGTGCGAGGCGCCCAAGCGGCTGAACCGCAAGAGGATCGACGCGCTGAGGGACGAGAACTTCAAATGCAAGCGTACGAGTAACTTTATATAGTTCATATGTGAGGAGTGCTTTGTTTGTGGGAGAAGCGGTCAGAGCGCGTTTCTAGAAGCAGTCGCAGGGCTGCACCCCATCTTATTTTTATTCAATTAAGGGTTGTGGTTGGTACCTGGTGGATATCCTTGTTGTAACATATAAATCGTGTATTTTACCAATCGTTCGTAACGGTTTGCAGCGGGTGAGGAGGCGGGCAGCGCGGACCGGGGCTCGTGCGGCGCGACCGGCAGCTGCCCGGCGGCGTGCGCGTGCGAGTGGGACGCAAGAGGCGTGCGCGTCGCCTGCGCGAGAGCGGGACAGCAGGACGTGCCGCGCGACCTGCCCATGGCCACGCATGCGCTGTGAGTCACTGTTCCACTGCTGGTAGCACTCTGTCACCGGAGACCGTCTACGTAGATAACAATTGAAATGTAATAGAAAAGGTAGATGGACACGACCGCGCATCGGTGTGTTCTGTATGAGATTCTTCCCTACCGCACTGGGGGAGACCATCTAGGGGGGGGGGTAGTGAGTAGAATCCTCTCCCGCCCCAGAAGCAAGATATCTTTTAAGAAGATTTCCCCAGCGAGAAAATATAAGGTAGATAGATACCACCGCAGCGCCTATGGTAGCCGACAAACAGTTATGTGCGAACATTACTGCGATCCGGTTTGAAGGACCACTAGATATTACTGATGGTAGACTCTGTTGCTACAGACCAACTAAGTAAATACCACTGCAACGCCTTTTGCAGCCACCAGACAGCAGTGTGCAAACATTACTGTGTTCCGGTTTGAAGGGCGTTGCGGCTAGTGTAATTATTAAGATAATGAGACTCGACATCTTATATCTCAAGCGAGCGCAGTATGGTACAATATATACCATCCTAATTGACACCATATTATGGGCGGGCGTATCACTCACTATCAGGTGAACGTCCTGTACGTCTCATCGCGTTATAGGATGATGTTACACTACACCATACTGTTCTGGTCTCAACACACTGAGATGGTGATTTTACAAGATGTGGCACTCATCTAACTGGAACACAGTAATGTTACCAACCACCCTGTTGTTCACCATCAGGAATATGGAGCTGTGATGATGATGACATTACTTATCGATAAAGACCTGGGTGAGAGTTAAGTGTATTCCTTACAGCTATATGTATCTTTAATATATCTAACGAGATCTACGTCCAGCAGTGGACTGGATGGACTGGATGGGTGGACTGGACTGGATGATGATCATCATCATCTGATGTCATCTCATTCGATTTCAGTATGATGCCGGATAATAACCTGCGGCAGATCAAATCTGACGGCCTGTTCGGCCGGCTGCCGGACCTCACCAAGCTCGACTTCCGGAACAATGGTTAGTTAAACGCACGCAAACACACATCACCGAATATCGAGTGTTCTATCACACCAGCATAACATCATCTGATGGTTTTCGGAAGACATCTTCTCTGAAACAGGACCGTACATACCTATTGCGGTTTTAGAGTATGAAGATTTTCAACATCATGCGATGGTAAAATAACCACGAGGCCTGACAAGAAGGTTTTCGCCATATTGGAAGTTAGAACCATCTTCAGAGTGCCTGGTCAAAGGACGTACAACCAGTTCATCCATTCGCCAACTATAGTGAAGAGGCTTTTAAATGCCTCTACTCCTTTTTCGACAAAACGAGTGGGACTGATGGTAAATGATACGCCCGCCCGTAACAACGTGGAGCTAGTTAAGGAGAGGAACTTTTTTCCTAATCTTCCCTCCACTTAAAAAAAACTCCTCATTTACGAGCGTGACTTTCACCTGATGGTAAGTTCAATGCGGCGCTAGTTAGGATACTGTACACTGCACTACATTGCGCTCGTTGCCTTGAAGCATAAGATATTAAGTCTCACTACCCCTGTAGTACTAGTTACAGCGCCCTTCAAGCCGGAACACAGCTTCTCGGCTGCAGGTGCAGCTGCAGTGGTACCGAGGCAGTACCTGACAGCAGGAAGCTGCCACCAGGGGAACACATCATTCAAAAACTCATCTTGCAGGTATAACCGAGATAGAGGACAACGCTTTCGACGGCGCCGCCAACATGCAGGAGCTGCTGCTGGACGGCAACCTGCTCGCGACGGTCACCGACAAGATGTTCTTCGGCCTGCACAGCCTGAACACGCTGTAAGCTCACCATCAGCAGCAGCAGTTCAATTCCAAACGTTTATCACCAGTCTTCTCACCAATGGTATTCTTTGCTCCAACATTCCAGCTCGCTCGCTGACAACAAGATCAAGTGCATCACGCCGGGTGCCTTCGACCATCTGAACGCATTATCCACACTGTGAGTACCATCACATAAGCAACCTTACGAAGCTACCACCAGGTCACAGTCCAGCTCCCTGCATCGCTTTGCCATTACTTTGGAACTGCTAAAGAGACTTGTCATCTCTTATCGCCAGTATTGCGGTGTGAAGGATGAACAGGTGTATCATTTACCATCAAATGAACCACCTCATCTCGTTGCATCTTGAAACTCTGACAGTGATGGTAATGGTAAGTATACATGGTGAAAGGTAACAGGTGTAAAAGATGTGTAGTGGCTAAAGTATAGCTCGGAACTAGTTACGTTTTAACTGTACGTACTCACTTATTACCTAAAAAGTGTTTTTTTTTCTAAATTTTATAACCTTTATGTACTTACCTGTACCTTGTCGGACAGGTATTGAAGTCGGCTACTTATTTACGTGCTGTATGCGTGTTGTTTATTAATAAAAGTTTAATTTAAGTTTAAATAAATATGTAAGTGTGACGCCTTACTTGTTACTGTCACCGCTTTCAATGAACATAATTGAAATGTTTCAGTCCTCTAAGTGATTATTAATTTAATTTAATAAAACAATTATTAAACAATAATTATTACATTGAAATATGTAGTAGAAATAAATAAGAAATAAAATCATCGAATTTTCCCTAGAAAATTGGGATTTTTTGCAAAATATTTAAATAATGAATAACTCCGACAGCATTGTGTCTGTATGCTGTACTCCATACACAGAAAGATAGGACACGAGCTAGACTTTAGCACTTACACAGCTTTTACACCTGTTACCTTACACCCTGTATATAGGGTAATGATAATCTATGTCAGCTCTGCTGTCTCCATCTTCAAACATAAGCCTCCTCTCCATTTTTCCATGGAATATACATTGGAGTAGCAGACATGTCGTCTGATCTGATAGAATGTGGACGAGGAGACAGCAACTTGATACATGTAACTTAAGACCAGGGTTATTGGGTTTTTTAATGGAAGTTCATGTGTAGGAGCTGTTTTTGTTACCTGATTGGGTTATTTACTTTGAATTGGTTAGTCATAAGATGGTGATAGTAGTGTTGGGAGGCCTCCCACAAGGTGGACCGACGATCTGGTGAAAGTCGCGGGAACCCACTGTATACGAGCGGCGCGGGACCGATCGACGTAGAGATCTTTGGGGAGGCCTATGTCCAGCAGTGGACGTCTTTCGGCTGATGATGGTGATTGTCCGCCAACCGCAGTACGCTGTCGGGGAACCCGCTGCACTGCAGCTGCCACGTGAGCTGGCTGGCGGGCTGGCTGCGCGCGCGGCGGCTCGCCCCCGATGCCGCGTGCGCCTCACCCGTCCAGCTCCGCGCCGCCAACCTGCACCACCTCGAGCAAGGCGACTTCAAATGCGGACGTCAGTACCACCACCAATTCATTAAGCATAGAACTCCATACCCTCAATGGAGTCAGGTCTTCTCAACTGGACATCAATATTGTCACTTCTCCAGCAATTTGGAAATACATATATCTTCCTTCGACTTCATATTAATGGATAGGTACTTTAAGAAGAAGAACATATATATGTTCTTTTGTTTTCTTTATACCACAAAGTGTGCTAACAAGCGTAAAACAAAGCTGATGGTAAGCAGTTACCACAGCTTATGGTCAGCTGTAAGATCGAAAGCATCACAGCCACCACACTGTTATTGGAACAAACTTATCACGCCATTTCTAAAGAACCTTATCCTAAAACTCTTCTCATGTTTACCCGAGACCGTTGATACCATCAGTATCCACCAGCTCCATCGTTTATGTGCTGTAGCTATTTACCGTGGTAACTATACCATATCATTTCTCGACCCAATGTTATGTTTACGTCCTAGTCTGCTGGTTGGTATAATTCAACATCAGCACCAAGTGAAATATCAATGACCTGATAAGAACAATTGACACATCCGTGAAGTCCTAAAGTCAGGTTGTGTAGTTGTGTATAAATCCTCATGATGCAGCAGGAGATGTAGTGGATGGAAGATTATCCAGAGACTAGGTATAAGTTGACAGCATGAAGGTCATAGATATGACAGTAGATAGGCAAAAATGATGATCTGAAATGATTACCATCAGGTCTTGTGTTAAGGAACCTATGTGTTGTGTTTTTACGTTTCAGCTGATGACAAGGGCTGCCTGTCGCCGGAGTACTGCCCCGCCGCGTGTAGTTGCGCGGGCACGGTAGTGCGGTGTGCGCGTGCGCAGCTCGCCGCGCTGCCCACCAACATACCGCGCCAGACCACCGAGCTGTGAGTCGCACTATATATACACTGTATACGCTGTGTATACATCCTAGCATCATGTATACGTTCAGCTGGATCTCTCGGAAGTAACATCTGGAGACATGTCTGATGACCATGGACATAATGTGGAGCAGTTACACGTCCTAACCAAAGTATCTGACCGTTGTATCGTATAAACACTTAATTCAGCCCCACCATCATCAGGTACCTCGAGTCCAACGAGATCACCGGCGTGGAGCCGGAACAGATCCGCCACCTGACGCTGCTGACCCGCCTCGACCTGTCTAACAACAGGATCGCGGTACTGTACAACAACACGTTCGAGGGCCTCACCAAGCTGTCCACGCTCATCGTCAGCTACAACCGGCTGAGATGCGTCCAGGTGACTGTTCCTTGACAATCAGCAAATACTGTGGTCCTCGTTTCCACCAATAGATGGAGCTTGTACCTTAATATTAAAAACATGAAAACAGTTTGGTGCACACATCTTAACCAGCGCTCGCTGGAAACATGTGAAAGTTGGAATACTGTGGACTGTTACTCCTCACCATCAAAGCCATTATCAACTTCTTCCAGCGCGATGCTCTCAAGGGTTTGACGCAGCTCCGAGTCCTGTCGCTGCACGGGAACAACATCTCAATGTTGGCCGACGGCGTCTTCCGCGATCTGGAGTCCATCTCGCATGTGTGAGTATCCAGCAGACCTACGTTCACTTGGTGGTCTTCCCAAAGACCACACTACTCAATTGTTTTCACCACGACGACTACCACTGTGTGCCAGTCTGAACAGCGCTGACTTCTTGGTAATTAGTCACACCTTTTCTTTCAATACAATGATGATGGTGAAAAATATTTATGATGTGAACCTTGGAGTACGCTCATCTCCATTAAGACTGTAACATCACCATCACACCAAACTTGCAGTATAAAACCATCCACTGTCCTGAAACTGTTCCATGCTCCATTTTCCATTATTACAGCAACAGATCCATTAGTTCATGTTTTGGTTAAATGGTAAATTTCTGATCAGACCGTGTTCCTCAGAGCCCTGGGTTCAAACCCGCTGTACTGCGACTGCAACGCCCGCTGGCTCTCCGAGTGGGTGAAGAGCGCGGGGGAGTACGTGGAGGCAGGTATCGCCAAGTGCGCCGAGCCGCCGCGCATGAGGGACAAGCTGGTGCTGAGCACCATGTCCAGCGCCTTCGTCTGCACAGGTATGGACAGAAACTACAGATATACACATAAGCGCTTTCTCTCTCTGATCTTCATCAGCTCTATCTAGTCAACATCATAATTCCAACATGCAATGCCGATTGCAAGTCTTACCAATTTTGAGAAAATTGCCTTGGCCGCCATATTCGTAACCTTGGCAACGGCAAGAGTGGAAACCTGGTGGCCTATCATCTAATATTATTCCTTAATTAGTCGCCTTTTACCACACCTGGAAGATAAATTGCTTATCATTACCACAAAGAGTCTATAAAATTGGAAATCATTAACCGATTTTCTCATATTCCATTTCTTTGTAATATTTCTCTATCTCTTTTCTTTCTTATCTGCTCTGAGACGCCATTTTGCCGAAGGATCTTCTCTCATGTAAATGATCTTCTGATTGGACGTTCCTACTGTACTTTATAGAATTGGAAATCATCAACTGACTTCCTCATATTTGTTTGTATGATATGTTCCACCATCTCCTTTCCTATTGTGAGCCTTGTTCCGGTTGACGTGGTGCAGGCGATCCGCCAGAGGAGGTGCTGTCGAAGTGCGACCGCTGCCTGCGGCGGCCGTGCCAGAACGGCGGCACGTGCACGCCGACGCGCGGCGGGTTCAGCTGCGCTTGCGCGCGCGGTTACCATGGCGACGCGTGCCAGCACCGCATCGACGCCTGCTACGGCTCGCCCTGCCGGCACGGCACCTGCGAGCTGCTCGAGGAGGGCAGGTTCCAGTGAGTAGTGACCTTCGCCACCATCACTAACATCTGATTGTATGGTGACGTCACCGCTCGTTACACGATCCAACAGCTGCTCGTGCCTGGCGGGCTACACGGGCGTGCGCTGCGAGGTGGACATAGACGACTGCGTGGAGCACCGCTGCCAGAACAACGCCACCTGCCTCGACCACCTGGAGGGGTACACCTGCAAATGTTCCCCGGGCTACATGGGTCTGTACACTTCTTTTTTCAATGACGACCCAGAGGGTCTGCTTTCCTACTTCTTTAATCCCACTCTGCACAAGCGACGTCTGTTTGTTTCTCAATCATATTAGACAGTCGGTAGACGCCCACTGCTGAACATACGCCATGTCCAAAGATCTGGTCTTAAATTATTTCTTTACAATGAAAACGAGCGTATTAGTGGGTCTCAGCAGGTCTCTGTGGCTGCAGACCGTCTAGGTAGGTACCACCGCAGCGCCTGTTGCAGCCGACAGACTACATTACTGTGATCCGGTTCGAAAAGCGTTGTAACTAGTGTAATTGCCGGCGGAACGAGACATAACATTTCCGGCGACGAGCGCAATGTGGTGCTGTGTATATCATCCTAACTAGCGCCACGTTGTTATGGGCGTACATATCACTTACTATCAGGTGAACGTCCCACTCGTCTGGTTGCTTAATGAAGTAAAAAAGGTTTCATATTAAATTTTTACGGTATGACTAAGGGCTGAAAACGTCACAGCGCGTCCAGGTTCTTCTTTCTTCCTTTCAACTGCAGCGCCAGTTCTGTTCCAGTTCCAGTTTCTCTTAAACAGCCGACTAAGTTGCAAGACAATGGATGTGGACGCACTCGGTTATATACATTGTGAGGTGACGGTGTCCTGTGCAGGCGAGCTGTGCGAACTGAAGATCCCGTACTGCAGCGCCGAGTTCAACCCGTGCGAGAACGGCGCCACTTGCGCGGACCACGGCAGCCACTACACCTGCAGCTGCCCGCGCGGCTACTCCGGCCAGAACTGCACCATCAACGCGGACGACTGCATCAACCACATGTGCCAGGTCCGATCTGATCATACGAAGCAAGGACACCTCTAGAAAAACACCATGTCTTCCACCTTCGACACCAAATTACCACCAATGGAAACCTATACTGATATAAACCAAGAAATTTCATAATATCATTTTGGGTATTGCCCATGGAGTACCCTGGCCACAGTAACTACACTGGTGGTCACTGTTGCCGGAGACCGTTCAGTGAGAGAAACAGTAGTTTGCAAACATTACTGTGTTCCGGTTTGAAGGGCGCTGTAGCTACTGTGATTACTGGGGTAACGAGATGCGAGTTGCACAATGTGGTGCTGTGTATAATATCCTAATTAACTCAACTTTTTTATAGGCGGGCGTATCACTTACAATCAGGTGATCGTCTTCGTCGTCTCGTCGCTTCGTCGAAAAAAAATATTATAAGATTGAAGCGATGGCTAGACAAACAGTTTCGGATACCAGTAACCAATCTGAAAATGAATGGAAGAAGCTGTGGATATATTTCATCCTCATGGTCTTCATATATGTTAATGTGTTGTTGTCGCTGTTGTCAGAACGGCGCGACCTGCATCGACGGGCTGGACGAGTACCGGTGCGCGTGCGCAGCCGGATACGCGGGCCGCTACTGCGAGGCGGCGCCGCACGCCGCGCTCGGCACCTCGCCCTGCGCGCACCACGACTGCGTGCACGGCGTCTGCTACCTGCCTGCGCTCGCGCTGCAGGTCTGTCGCACGCACGCACGCACGCACGCAACACACCGGCGACCAGTCGACGTGTCTCCAAACGAAACTATACCGTCCGTCGACCGGTCGCTCAACCAGACCACTCCGTCAGCTGATTGGCGTGTGCATTACCAGCGAGGCGCGGACAGCGCGGCCATTGCAAAGCCAGCTCTATCACATGCGCGAGAAACGTCAAACTAACGCAAGTTGATCCGGCTCACCCGCCCGCTGCGACACACTTATTTAAATGTACCCTACGGTACAGAGAATACAGTTCCGGTTTGATTAAACAAATGCACCGCATTAACCGGCCAAGTGCACGCGTCGCCGCCGCGCCGCCGCGCCGCCAGTAGATACGAACGTCGCGACCGTTTAGTTTGGCCGCGCAATAGTTCCCGCGTCGCGGCGCTATACACTCGTCTATCTGATACGCGCTTATTTAAATGTACCCTACGGCACAGAGAATACAGTTCCGGTTTGATTAAACAAATGCACCGCATTAACCGGCCAAGTGCACGCGTCGCCGCCGCGCCGCCGCGCCGCCAGTAGATACGAACGTCGCGACCGTTTAGTTTGGCCGCGCAATAGTTCCCGCGTCGCGGCGCTATACACTCGTCTATCTGATACGCGCTTATTTAAATGTACCCTACGGCACAGAGAATACAGTTCCGGTTTGATTAAACAAATGCACCGCATTAACCGGCCAAGTGCACGCGTCGCCGCCGCGCCGCCGCGCCGCCAGTAGATACGAACGTCGCGACCGTTTAGTTTGGCCGCGCAATAGTTCCCGCGTCGCGGCGCTATACACTCGTCTATCTGATACGCGCTTATTTAAATGTACCCTACGGCACAGAGAATACAGTTCCGGTTTGATTAAACAAATGCACCGCATTAACCGGCCAAGTGCACGCGTCGCCGCCGCGCCGCCGCGCCGCCAGTAGATACGAACGTCGCGACCGTTTAGTTTGGCCGCGCAATAGTTCCCGCGTCGCGGCGCTATACACTCGTCTATCTGATACGCGCTTATTTAAATGTACCCTACGGCACAGAGAATACAGTTCCGGTTTGATTAAACAAATGCACCGCATTAACCGGCCAAGTGCACGCGTCGCCGCCGCGCCGCCGCGCCGCCAGTAGATACGAACGTCGCGACCGTTTAGTTTGGCCGCGCAATAGTTCCCGCGTCGCGGCGCTATACACTCGTCTATCTGATACGCGCTTATTTAAATGTACCCTACGGCACAGAGAATACAGTTCCGGTTTGATTAAACAAATGCACCGCATTAACCGGCCAAGTGCACGCGTCGCCGCCGCGCCGCCGCGCCGCCAGTAGATACGAACGTCGCGACCGTTTAGTTTGGCCGCGCAATAGTTCCCGCGTCGCGGCGCTATACACTCGTCTATCTGATACGCGCTTATTTAAATGTACCCTACGGCACAGAGAATACAGTTCCGGTTTGATTAAACAAATGCACCGCATTAACCGGCCAAGTGCACGCGTCGCCGCCGCGCCGCCGCGCCGCCAGTAGATACGAACGTCGCGACCGTTTAGTTTGGCCGCGCAATAGTTCCCGCGTCGCGGCGCTATACACTCGTCTATCTGATACGCGCTTATTTAAATGTACCCTACGGCACAGAGAATACAGTTCCGGTTTGATTAAACAAATGCACCGCATTAACCGGCCAAGTGCACGCGTCGCCGCCGCGCCGCCGCGCCGCCAGTAGATACGAACGTCGCGACCGTTTAGTTTGGCCGCGCAATAGTTCCTTGCACGTTAACCGTTAATACAACTGGTCCTTTCATTAGACGTCAGTCGTTACAACACACACACACACACACACACACACACACACACAACAATATCCACCTCATCCCTCAATATTGTAGACTCTTTCCCAATAGTGGGTTACCAGATATCAGTTTTATTGTTCCGCGTGGTGTTGCCGCGTCGTGCCGGTGCACAGCTGCGTAATTAAAACTCAGTTGCTTGTTGCCAGGACGACATTATGATGGAGAGGCCGATGCTGGGCGCCGCCAACGACTACCTCTGCAAGTGCGCGCCAGGGTACTCTGGTCTGTTAAAACCTTTATGATTTCATATTACTACGTAGCGACGAGACGAGCCAAGCGTTCAACTGATGGTAAACAATACGACTGTCACACTAACAACTTGGTGTCAGAATGATATACACTGCAACACATTGTGCTCGTCGCCATGAGAAAGAAAGGTAAATCACGTTATACCATTAGCCACTGGTCTTTCGAGGAATCAGAAATAGAATTCTATAAGTTCCCTGGCAACAGAGACCTACCACCAGTAAGATGTTAGGATATCTACGCTGCAACACTTTATGATCGTCGATACAACAGGCTCTGTCTCCGACCAGTGCCCCTGACCATTTGCCAGGGAGTGCTGGTCTGTGTTTATGGTTCTCCCAACCATCGTCATCTGATCATCTTGTCCGTGACGCAGGTCGCCTCTGCGAGTACCTCACCTCTCTCACGTTCAACTACAACGACTCTCTGGTGGAGCTGGAGCCGCTGCGCACCTCGCCTCAAGCAAACGTCACCCTCGGTGAGTCCGGAGTCAGGGGCAGTCACCTCGTGGGTACCTGTAGATAGCACCGAAGGTTGAAGGTCATTTGTAGTGTGAACCCCAAATCCCGCAGTGTTCAGCACTACGCAGCACCACGGCGTGCTGATGTACTTCGGCGACAACGAGCACCTCGCTGTGGAGCTGTTCAACGGCAGGATCCGCATCAGCTACGACGTCGGCAACCATCCCACCTCCACCATGTACAGGTCGGCTACGGCAACTCCTCAAAACTAGAGCTTTAAATGCTGCTGTGTAAACTTCTTAACATCATCGTCCAAACTTGTTGCAGTTTCGAGATGGTATCGGACGGATCCTACCACAAGGCTGAGCTGCTGGCCGTCAAGAAGAACTTCACGCTACGGGTGGACGACGGACCAGCTCGCTCCATCATCAACGAAGGTAGACACTTATGGTACAGATCAGTGCTTTGATGCTCTGTCTTCCGGAAGAGGTCAGCGTTTTATTCATCATTCTTCTGGAATACATGAGGGTTGTGCTCCTCTTTGTTCTGGATGAAATCAGGGTTATGTTGTGTTTCCACTCACTATCTCATTCGGTGACCATCCATGACATATCGTGAAATTCTCCAGGATCTTCCAGAGTACACATCAGTCTGTTAACCATCTCCTCCCTTCCTGCACTACGCCTAAATACGTTTCCAGGTGGGACATAGCTTCTATACCAGGCGATGAGGGTCACCACCTCCAAAGCCCGAAGATAATCTTCCTCGTCTTCTACAGTGACCATAGTTCTGAAGAACTGACTGAGCTGAACACCAAGTTTGTGATATCACTAAACGATGGTTTGATTCCAGGCAGCAAAGAATACCTGAGGCTGGAGAGACCGATGTTCCTGGGCGGCGTGCCGGAGGACGTCGCCAGGGACGCCTTCAGCAAGTGGCACCTGCGCAACATCACCAGCTTCAAAGGTAACCTGTTCCACCAGCGAGCACATATCCGAACGTTTGGCCAATGATGTTGCAGTGTATGTCACCGATGTTACTGATGTGGTATTTATGGAGAGATTCAGTTTCCAAGCTGGTCTCGAAGTAGCCAAGAGTCGATCACCACAAAGCTATCATCTGATGGTGAATGAGACTATAACAACATGGTGCTGGTTAGTATGTTTACACTGCAGCCACATTGTGCTCTTCGCTCTGGGATATAAAATGTCACATCTCATTATCCGTGTAATTTCACTGGCTACAGCGCCCTTCAAACCTTCTCACGATGACTTTCTAATCGTGATAAAAAGGTCCGAGGCCCCAACAGTGGGAATGTAAAGTGGACTGTGAGTTTTTTTAATGTTTGTATATAATTACCCACTTAATGTAGTTTGGTTCATTGGCTTCTTTATCGTGATAGGATAGTCCGAGTCCCAACAGTGGGAACATTAAGTGGGCTAAATTCTATAAATATACGTACTACTTACTTTATGTAGATAGTCATTGGTAGAGGATATTTAATGTCGCCCGGAAACATTGGACGCTGGAAATAGGAGAGGTTGTCCAGCGGTGGGCAATCATTATGTATATTTCGTCATCAGGCTGCCTGAAGGAAGCGTGGATCAACCACAAACGCGTGGACTTCGTGAACGCGGCGCGGGCGGTACGCACGACGGCGGGCTGCGGGGGTGACGAGCCGCCACCAGCGCCGCCCGGGCACGCCCTGCAGGAGGACGGCGCCCACCGCCAGGTCAGGCTCCATAATGATGCAGAGGAAATAGTACCAGCTGTGTATTTTACTGATGCTAGGTCTCCGTTATCGGAGATCGTCCAGGTAACACCGCGGCGCCATTTCTGCGCCCAAACAGCAGTGTGCAAACATTACTGTGATCCGGTTTGAAGGGCGCTATAGTTAGAGTAATTACTAGTGTAATGAAACTCAACTCATATGTCTCAGGCGACAAGCGCAATGTGCTGCAGTGTATGACATCCTAACTAGCGCCACATTGTTATGTACGAACCTACAATCAGCTGAAGGTCCCGCTCGTTGATAATTAATTGGTATTGCGTCATAGAAGGGAGTTCTATGGATTGTTCTAGAATATTCAGAGGGCGACCATGTATATATATATATATATATATATATATATAGATATATATAGGTTTCGTTTGTTCGTCAATCACGTGAAATTAAGTGAGCGTAGCGACACGGGAGTGATCTGTAGATATTTTTTTATTTACGTGGGGAAAATACCTGCGCATAACTACCCTCGCGGGGACAAGGACAGGTTATGTTGGACATGCACCAACTAAAACCCCCACGGTGTTCCACCTCGTCGCTTCATGGCATGGTCACGAGAACGCTTTCGCTCACCAGCGCGACCCCGCCAGCGCCGGTTGCACTATGCAGCTCCACCTTGAGAGGGAGGGAAGGACCCCCTTTTTCCACCTTCGTAAGGGCACGCCGGAACACAGCGCGCCTCCATCTCGGCCTCTTACAGTCACCCGGGCAACGGATCCCTCCTAATCCGTCACCCAGAAGCTATGGGAGCCAAAAGAGAGAGAACTCTCCGAACTCCCTGCGGCGAATCAGGTCTTGGGTTTCGCCGCCAACCATTATACGGCCACGGCGGATAGGGAGAGCGGCGGAACGCAATACCGACACTCCTCTTCCTCCGCGACTCCACCTCGGCTGCAAAGGGCACCACAAACCCGCCCCTGCAGCATACCATTCGGGAACCAGTCCGGGGGGATGGTCTGTAGATGGTTAGGTTAGGTTAGTTTTTGAATTTATTGTTTCATCGTTTTATTTCTAATTAACATTTATGAACATCCTCAATGCGTATTATTTACGCGGTTGCTATGGTAACGGTTGCGGTTGCTCTCAAGGAGTCTTTCATACAAACTTTAAATCGAATTTTATACTACGGCCAGCACAGCGGGTGGGGAACAGCTCATTTTATTTGGAGCTCCCCGTTGTCGTCGGTAGTGGACGTCTTCACTTTGGCATACCGATGAATTCCGACCAAATCCCAAGCAGTGGGTAACAGCAGTAAGTCAGGCACAGGTAAGTCGAAGGGTGGGTTGCGTAGCTGAGTCCAGGTCCTTGTGCGCAGGACCCGTGCGTGCCGAACCCGTGCGCGCGCGGCGGGCGCTGCGTGCGCGAGGAGGGCTCCTCCTCCGACTACACGTGCCGCTGCCGCGCCGGCACCGCGGGCGCGCAGTGCGAGCTGCGCACCGGCATCGGTACGTACCCGCGCACGCGCACCTCACACCCACCAGCTAACTGACAGGTAACTATCAGCTACTGCTCCTGCTGAAATGTTAACATTTCTATGATCCGGCTCGAAGGACCAGCAGCTGAAGAAATTATTGGAGTAACGTCACACATCTTTTGGGTTAAGGAGAGGAGTATAAAGTAATGTAGTGTTAATATCAGTTAAACGTAATATCGTTACTGTGATCCGGCTCGAAGGACGTAGGTTAGCTAGTGAAAAATATATTGAGACTTGAAAATTTAACACCCACCTGTTGCGTGACAGGTGGCGCGCCCGTCATCGGCCTGAACAAGCCGACCGGCCGGAAGCAGCCCATCAGCAACGTGCAGGCGTCGCCAGGTAAACCAGGAACTGGTGCTTCGAATGATTCTATCGATATTTGGGCAGAAGCTGCCAAAACTCATCTAGCGGCACTGGACTCGGTGCAGAGGCGGGCCAAGAGCTTGATTCCATTCTATCCCTTTTTCACCACCGGACCGGCGTTTCCCCATCCTTAGGCTGTGAACATCCTCAGTTTGTGAACAAAGGCGTTCAGCTCCTCGTTCTTCACGAGAACAGCAAAGGAGTGGAACTCACTAGCGTCGGGGTACCCCCCGTACAAATACAACGTGGGTGGTCTTCAAGGAAAGAGTGAATAGGCTGCTATTGGGTCAGTGCCACCATCACCGCGGACCGCATCACCACTTACCATCAGGTGGGATCGTGGTCAAGTTAACCTTGAATATTTAAAATGAATCAATACTTCTCTATACAACTGTGTGAAAGAGATACCAACACTCTGTAATGAAGTGAGGGAGAGAGAGAGAGAGTGAGAGAGAGAGACAACATTATGTTTGTCCTTGTTTCATGTCATTTCCTACTACATCCATGCAATATTTTATGACTATCCTGCGACTTTGGTCTTCGCTCATCAGAGAGGCGATACTACCTTCATTTATTCCCCCTCCCCCGAGTTCCATCTCACACTCTCACTTATGCCGTTCATAAAGAGATCAGGAATCGACTATATGAACCACATTCTGGTCCACCGCCGAGTCGCAAGGGCACGAAGGACTCTCCTTGACTTTACACCTGTGAAAGTAGGTGGGTCTATTGGAGCCGACAAACAGTAGTGTGATCCGGTTTGAAAGGCCTTGTAGTCAGAGAAATTACTGGGGTAACGAGATCTAGCTTGTAACGGTGTATACCATTCTAACTAGCGCTACATTATGAGCAAGCGTATCACTTACCATCAGGTAAACTTGAATTAATAAAAGAAATATTAATATATATAAACTCCATTAATCTATTTGTATGTAAAATATTGAAATGTTTACACTGCTTCATGCTTTCCGTTTGACAATGAGGGCCCTCCGAACGGAGGAGCAACGGCGAGAGGAAGTCGGCAGGTAACGTACTTTAGTCCGGATTGGTTTACAAAAAAAAAAAAATTATTAAGTTACAGTTAACTTAATAACTTGAAGTACATTAGTAATATTACTGTACTTAAAAAGAATTATCTTCCGTATACAAACTTCGTCTTATCAGTTTTTATTGAACAAGATGGCGGACCTTGGCCGCCATCTTGTAAAACTGTTCACAATAGAGTTGAAATAAATTTAAGTCACTAGATAGGTATTACCGCAGCGTCTATTGCAGCCGGTAGACAGTACTGTGCGAACATTACTGTGCTCCGGTTTGAAGGGCGCTATAAATAGTATGTTAAGTCTCAGGCGACGAGCGCAATGTGCTGCTGTGTTATAGGCGGACGTAATCAGGTGAACATCCGGCATGTCTTGTTTAGATAAATAAAAAATATTATAATAGAAGAAAAATTAGAAGATATCTTTTTATACACGTATACTTCTCATTTCTATATTTGGCGTTTCTTTCTCTTTTCAACTCATACAGAAAGAGTAATTTATGTTTTTTTTAAATTAAACGTTTTACATTTCAGCGGCGCCGGTGAACAAGCAGCAGCCGTCGGAGCACACGCCCGCGCAGCCGCCACTGTCCACGCCCACTACTGGATGTAGAAAAGTACATACTACTTTAAACAACATTCCTTAATCTCTCTTTGTTATATTAATATTATATTTATTTATTGATGTTAGTGTTTAATCGAAATTACTAGAATATTCTAGAATATTTAATGAAGCGCCGCGCCGACAGACGAAACGATGACTCATCGCTGATAATTCGTATTGAGTCATAGAATGGAGCTCTCTGGATTTTTCTAGAATGTTCGGAGAGCGGCTATATATATATATATATATAATGAAAATGGGTTTCTATTATTCGCCAATCACGTAAAAACGAGTGAACTTATCGCGTCACGGGAGCATGATCATTCGACGCGGAATGGTCTGTAGATCGTTATCGGCTGTTTATTGTTTGAATTTCACACGTTTCAACATTTGGTGTTATTTACGCGGTTGCTATGGTAACGGTTGGCTATAGAGAGTCATTCGCGGCCGCGGTTGCTCTCAAGTAATATTTCAGACAATTCAAATCTAATTGTACACTACGGCCAGCAAAGCGCGCGGGGAACAGCTGTTATATATAAATAGGCGTTCAGCGATGACTCTTCACATTTTGAATGTGGAAGCGATGCTGCGCGTTGGTTGGTGATGGTGAACCTGTTAGGGAAGAGGTCATTTTATTTGGACTTTTCATAACAGCGTTATTGGTGATGGGTCTCTGTTGCTAGAGATCCTCTGGGTGGGTACCACCGCTGCGCCTTTTGCAGCTGCTAAGCAGTAGCGTGCAAACGTTACTGTGTTCCGGTTTGAAGGACGCTATGGCTAGTGTAATTACTGGGTTATCGAGACTTAGTATCAGTGTATATCATCCTCACTAGCGCCACGTTATGCACAGGCGTATCACTTACTATCAAGTGAATGTTCCGCTCGTCTCTTCGCTTAATGAAATTTCTTTCGACCAGTTGGTAACGAGTGCGTACTGAGTGTGGGTGTTGGTGTGTGTGTGTGCGCAGGAGGCGACGCGCGACACGGTGACGGAGGGGGGCTGCCGCAGCCGGCGCGCGGTGCGGGGAGCGCGGTGCGCGGCGCGGCCGGACACGCGCGCCTGCGGCAGCGGCCTCTGCTGCATGCCCAAGCGCACCAAGAAGAGGAAGGTCAGTACTGTCATCGCCAACTCCGTCGAAGCCTCCACTTTAGAACCTTATTTTGTCATTTGAAACCTGAAGTAGTTATGTAAGCTGCGCTAGTCCAGCAATTTGCGCGCGAAAAGTGCATAGCTACATAGACCATACCAGCTCTCATATGTTGACAACTGGATGAAATCCATGAATACTGCATACATTACTGTGTATAAAGGGCGCTCCGGTTAGGTTACTTAAAATTAATGGAGTGAACGTTTGACATAACGTCTTATGTACAAACGACACTTTTGCAAGCGTATCACTTACCATCAAGTGAACGTAACTTTATTATAGTCGAATAAAAAAATCCAAAAACAAAGTAGTGTTGTACTGTTTATACTGGTATGGCGGCCGATTTGAATAATATGAAGGTGTGTCATATCAGATAAAACCTTACCACGATCCATACACACAACCTGCAGCTCTAGAATCAGACATGTTACAAGACAAACGCTTAACCACTTCAGCAAGCAGTCAAGATGTATTTTGCCGTGTTCCCAGATCCGCCTGATCTGCGACGACGGCACGCGATACACCAAAGAAATAGAGATCGTGCGCAAGTGCGCCTGCGTCAAGAAGTGCCCCCGGACCCCGCCGTTCCTCATGTAACCAGCTAACCCTCACACCGCACCGAAGCCGTGGACCGTAACCCGGAGAAGTATTCACCAGGAACAGACGCCGTCGGACTCTCGCAGTCATCTATTAATATATTCAACGAAAACACCAACAGACAATAACTTCGGTTTTATATAACCCTACCTGCATATCACATTTGACAGATGTCATAGACAACAAAATGGCGGCTGCACGACACATCAACATACAAATGTCCATATTTTCACGCCATTATTCGACTAACCCTTAGTATTAGGAAACGTTTAAGAATAACTTAATAATTAAATATATACTCCAAATATAACTAAAGTAGGTTCGGCCTAAACTCATAGAAACCCTAGAATGTAACTTTTTTAATTTAATAAACTTAATTAAACCGAATTAATGTAATTGCCATGAGATCATCTCGCTGCCTGATCATTAGGAAGTAATAAATCACCTAGTCTTTATATTCATTATTATTATAGAAAAGACTATTCCACTTGATTTTATGTGATAGATCTGCCTTCAATAATGTGGCAGTAGGATGGTATACATCGCTACCACAGTGTGCTGGAACATTGTTAATTCGTTACTCCGATAAAACAACAGGTGAACTTTTTGCCAGTGCTCATTAATTTCTTAGTTATTTACATATCGTAACATGAAACTAAATTACTGGTTTTTATAACTAAACAAAACAAAAAAATTAAAAAATAGTACAATTACACATCCCCCCAAACAAAACATTTTTTTTTATTAATAGTGTAAGACTGAGGTATAAACTTGAACTGATAAAGTTTTAACTATTACTCTTATTTCCAGGTTAAAAAAAATATCATATTATTTTATATTAATTTCGGTCCAGAATTTTTTTTATGTTCATAATTAAAAAAAAACAGATTAAATATTTATAACTGTGTTGAATATTCAAAACTATTCCAGTGCCGTTGACTGTTTAAATGGCAGCTGAACACATTAAACCGCTCACATTGCGTTCCTCTACACGCGACCTAACAATTATCAACAATTGAGATTACTTTAAAAATATTATTAAACAAACGAAAATAATTAATTGCGCATATATTTAAACATTTCAAATGTTTATCATGATTCATAATCGATTGTTGGTACGCCGTCGGCCATTTTGCGAATAAAAAAAATATGTGTTCATTTAATATAAACATATTTATTGTCTAGTTAACTATGTTAGTGCTTATTTTAGTCTAGATATTTGTTGGAAAACTTAAGTTATATTTAACGAATTAATTTTGAGATTTTTTTTAAATTTAATCTGCATCTTGCCACCATTAGAGTATAAGCGGCTAATGGCGGAGTTATTTTTAGGTTATATTTTTTGATTTTTTTTTTAAATTTTGGTTGAACCGACTGAATACCGTTTGTATGAAGCCACATGGGACTGAATATTTACCGCCGTCTCGTCGCCGCGCTCCAGGCTTTGCGCTTGTGTATTGTAAATGAATAGACATTAAGTGTATAGGTTATAGTAGTAGTTTCACCGGATGTATTTTACAACTTTTTATATGCATTCCGTTTCTTTTTAATATTTATTACCATCCGCTTGTAGTGTAATAATATGAACAACGCATTTAATGACCTAATTATATATATATATATATATTTATATTGACAGTATTAAAAAGTTTAAATGGACAAAGGAACCTGTCGGATATTAATGCGGTTCAGTTTCAGGCGAACTCGCCGTTGATTAGCCGGAAGTCCGACGGGTTCCGTTCTTTGATTTTAAGTGAATGTTATGTATAAGCTTTAAGTTACTTAGGCAGCTCGATGGAGGCTCGTGAGGCGGCGTGTCGAGCGGCCCCCGGGCACTGCATGCGCTTCGTCAGATAAATAAAAAGAATAATAATTATTGTCTATGAACTTTATTTATTTGATGTAATAAAAGATGATGTTAGATACTCTGTTGTTTTCATTTCTCATCCGTCTCCTCCGACTGCATTCGCACTGCTGCAGCCTTTGCGTTCTCAATAAAGATCCCGTGACGACAGCCACCAAGGAGTTTTGGTGGGCATATAAATGATTCCAACATCTTAGAGAGCAGTGTTTATCTCCGAAGATTTCCTCTTGACACTTATGTCCGCCACTCTAACCTGTCGTGCATCAAGAAACAACTCCACGATCTTTATCCGGGCTGCAGTATTCCCGCGACCTTTACTAACACACGCTTACTACAACCACTAAAATTGGAAAAGTGGTACGTCTGTGTTGCTGGTGGCCGTCTAGGTACAACCAAGATTACCGTGATCCGCCTCGAAGGGCCATTAGGTAGTGAAAATGTAGTAGTAACGAGACTTAACGTTTCATATCTTAACGATAAGCACAATGTGTTGCAGTGTATATATATCCTAACGTTTTTTTTAACCCGGGGGAAATCTTAAAATATACCTTGCTTCTGGTGGGAAGACGAGGTTTTGTGGCTACTACCCACCCAAACCCCCTTCGGTGTTCCCCGTCAGTGCATTAGAAGAGGCTCAGGAATTTACTACGGAACGCACCGGCGCCCCCCTGTACTCTGGCTGAAACATCCCACGGAAGGGCAAAGCCCTCATTACCCACGCTGTGCTGCGGCATATACAAGACCACCATGCATTTACCATCCTCCTAAGACTCGCTTATCGGACTCCAAGGTCGCTTTATATGACAGGCAGGGTACACCTCAGTCCTATTCTTAATCTTATCCAAGTCTACAGGGCCGTGTATATATCCTAACTGGCATCACATTGTTATCATTAGTCTCGCAATTTCGTTGAAAAAAAACATCGGCCACTTAGTGCTTCAGTGTTAGATACGCTAGATTCGTCTCGATGGTCCTAAAGGCAGCACCGTGTCTTACTGCGCCTGCGTGTGACGCGGTAGTGGCGGGTACATGCCGTACGCGCGGCCGGCTACACGGCGCCGTGTAACCTATAGACCGTATAAAACCTGTGCTTATCTATACTTAAAAATCACCTTGACAGTTAAATTTCAACTTACCTGCGTACCTTTTCAGTTTACGAGGTTATCGCTGCTGGTAGGTCTCTGTTGTCGGGGACCGTCTAGATAAGTACCACCGCACCTCGTATTGCATAGTACAAACATTAGTGATCTGGTTTGAAGGGCGCTGTAGTTAGTGAAAATAAGCGGTAACGACATTCGACTTATATCTCAAAGCGATGAGCGCTATAAGGTGCAGTGTGCATCTTCCTAACTAGCGCCACGTTGTTATGGACAAGCGTATCACTTACCATCAGGTGAATCGTGATCATCTCCTCGCTTCGTCTCATAAAAAATATATATTACGTAGACAGCTTTAGGGGTGTAAGGAGTCTCGCACAAAAACTCACGGGAACCAAGCTTACCTCACCAGCTCGTTGTACAGCCTGCTAATCAACAAACGAGGCTCTGGCTGCCGCCAAACTGCATTAGGCTAGCGCGGTGGGAAACGGCCCAAATCTCCCCCAAATGAGTACCTAAACGATTGATGTGGGAATTTTTGAAAGAGGCCAATGCCCGGCAGTAGACGTCTAACGGCTGATGATGTATGTAGACAGCTTTAAGTAGCAATGTCACTGCATACCCCAGCTCCGTAGGAGTCTGGGATAAACTTTGTATAAAAAAAAAAACAAGCGTCTCCGAGTAGACACCGGAGACCGACCACGCCCATACTAAATATAGAAATGACGGTACTTTGAAATAATTTAAAATATATTTATTCATATCGATAATGTAGACTTCGAACGGTTCATATTTCGATACGGAACCCTCCGGCGGACACGCGGACACGCGGACAGACAACAAACCCACAGAGGCTACTCATACGTTAGCCAGTGCAGATATATACACGAAGGCATTTCATATATTGCGACGATTTTATGGTGCTCGTCTACCTGGTCTGTCTGGAGACGGATTACTGGCGACATTGCTGTGTGTTCGGTTTGAAGGGCGCCATAACTAGGGCAATCACTGGGGCATCGGGACTAAACATCTCATGTATTAGCAACGAATACAATGTAGCAAAACCCTCATCATCATCAGCCGATAGACGTCCACTACTGGACACAGGCCTCCCCAAAGATCTCCACATCGATCGGTCCCGCGCTGTTCGCATCCAGTGGGTTCCCACGATCTCTCACCAGATCGTCGGTCCATCTTGTGGGCGGCCTCAACCAGCAACTTACCGACGGTCGTATCTATTTGGGAGCTGAACAATATCTTGATGATAACTAGTCGTAGTCGAGGTAGGGGTTCCACACAACTCACAGGACCCAAGCCAAGGTCACCCCATATGAATCCCCACCCGATCCACATGGTAATCTTTGGGGGAAGCCTATGTTCAGCAGTTCATGTTGCAGTGTATATAAATAAATAAATAAAAGGAACGACTGCTGTTAGGTACCTGTTGGTGAAGACCATGTAGGTACAGCTGCAACGGCTTACAGTAGTGAACGAACATCACTATGATCCGGCTTGAAGGACTAGTTAACTTTGGAGCTCAATATAGACATTCTAAGTGAGGCTATATTTGTACTTTAAGGCAGACGGGGTTCAGCAAAATGTTAGTTCCCCTCTATTTTAATCAACAAGACGCTCTCGAAGCTCTACATGATCTGATGGTATACAGCTCCAGGATAGTATACACTGCAGCACATTGCAGCTATCGATAAGAGACATGTTATATCTCATCACCACAGTAGCTACATCACTCTTCAAATAGTGTACTCAAAATTTGCACACTACTATTTCACCTAGGAAACTTGCTGGATGCAGTATCCATTGGGGAGTACCACCCTCACTTACGGCGCTGAAGCATGGCGCCTGACCATCGGGCTGCTCCACCGATTCAAAGTAGCGCAGCGAGCGATGGAGAGCTACGCTTGGCATCTTTCTAAGGGACACAATCCGGAACGAAGGCATTCGACGGAGAACTGAAGTAGTCGATGTGGCTTCCAAAATCTACAAGCTGAAGTGGAATACTGGGTCCGGCCAGGTCTGTCGAATCAATGGCGGCCGATGGGGAAGGAAAGTCTTGGAGTGGAGGCCGCGTACAGGTAGTAGAAGTATAGGACGCCCAGCCTCCAGATGGATTGATGACATCATCAAAACAGTCCGAAATGGGTGGATGCTAGAAGCTGAGGATTGCATTTGGTGGAAGACATTGGGGAGGGTATATCCAGCAGTGGACAAATAAAGGCTGATAATGATGATGATGGTACTAGTCTACCTATGAGTTCATCTATGAGATGTTTACAGTACTGAGAAAGTGCTGGGAACCTACCTATATGGTGGAAATGGATAGTTGACTAATTTCCTTTAAATACTTCCGTCTATCAACCAGTCCAGTACATGCTCTCCAGCAGCAGACCAATGCACCGGTAACAGTTCTTTAGAAAAAATACATTTGTCTGTTTGTCCGTTCCGCTGGGACAATTATAATACTGGAGCACATTATTGCATTAGGAGACTTACACTACTGCTTAACGATAAATATTTCATTTACTTAATAAATAACATATTTTTACAGATCGCTTAATTAAATTAGATCTTAACGAGCTCTCTGGATGTACAGCAGCATCATGAGACTTGTGATTTATATATTATATATATTTTCATGAAGCGGAGACAACAGAGAGCTCATAAAGGTATATAACATAAAGCCAACTTAATGTTCCCACTATTGGGACCCAGTTGGTCCCTCAAGGAGATAGTTGAGGCAATTGATTCACCAGATTAACATAACGCAGGTTGGTGGTTGTACATTGAAGTAAAGTTGTTCTTCACGCAGGGGACCACACTGGAAGTCCAAGCTAAATTGGATTTGAATCTGTGCCTCCTCATTAACTTGGAGCCTGGTCGAGGGTCAAGTAATTACACAAGAACATAAAACAGTTGTATTGTGTAGGCGGATCTATAGACATCTATTATATAAACATGCTCCCTAAGTCTTTGGATGTATACACTCGCGTGCAACTGAATCGACTCAAGCCGGATATTGGTATAAAAGTTAGATTTTTCGGGAAACCGTTTTTCCGATTTTTGTAAAAGTTTTTTTATTCTATACAATAATAATTTCTTTAATAATACAGCAATTTTCAAATAAACAATGACAAAACTTTTTATATAAATACGTTCAAACATGAGCGTTACAGGAATCGCTCGTTGCGGTACCCACGAGTTGCGGGACTCCATCACGTATAAAAGCTCACGTCACCCATATTCCTTATCAGTTACTCGTCAGACGTTGACAGGTGCACATCTCCTTAAACTCCCAGTATTTGAATCGCAATGCAATGTACACTACCTCAGACGCGGCGGCCCAAGTTGTGGCATTGTTGCAATTGGGCCATAGTCAACGACAAGTCGCTCGTGATCTTAACACGAGCCAATCAGCTGTTTCACAAGTATACAGGAGGTTTCAACAGACTGATGGCTGCAATTGGAGACCACAAACACATATATAAATAATCGCACGCAAGCCGTTACAAAAGCGAAGGGAGACGATACAAAGTATTGATGATTTTAACTTTCTTTACTTTTATGAAAAATAATTTTTTATTGCATTTCTGTTCAAATTAAATTTCATCAATAAACACTCGACCGATATTTTTCCTTACGAAGGCATTTTTTTGATAAAAGATTAGTCTCATAAACAAAAAAAAAAAAACAAGAAAATTGGATAAACTAATTTCCGAAAAATCAACGTTTTATGCCAATATACGGCTTGAGTCGATTCTGTTGCACGCGAGTGTATATTCAACCCATCCAGATTGATATATATATATATACACACAATGTGATGGTACTTGGGATGTTTACACAGCACCACATTGTAACATGTATATAAAAAATTGTAAATTATAGGATAGTGATGATGATCTGAACCAATTACAATGTGTCGCGGCGTGGAACAGTGTAAACTTAGTATATGTACACCGCACCATGTTGTAAAATGTTTTGTTATTCATCTTCATTAGCCAATAGTCCATTGCTGGACATTGGCCTTCTTCAAAGGGCATACATCCTTGATATTGTGACTTTAAATAAATAGCATTGTAATCATCTCAATTTTCATCACATTGCGGAGACATCAGTGAACGGTGTACCTAACCAATTGTTTCAACTTAACTATAATGTGATGCGGTAGACAGGTTCTGAACTACTCTAAATATGACTAACCTGACAGACATCTTTAAAGCTGAACAAATTGTGATCATTATGTAGATTACCAAAAAATTGGGAAATAAAGTAGCGAGGAAACTAATTTATACCAAATGCCAAAACTCCAGGCAATAACAATTTTTATCTTCTTATCTCAAGACTTTGACCATGTTAATGGAACCGGTCCAACTATTCCCCAAGTATACCATCATAACAATAAAGTTACATACAGGATCTGGATAAACAGTCGAAAAGACTATTAACCATTCACAAACGTACTCTAGTGTTTCAGCGATGCATGGCTGAGAAAAGGCTGTACTTACTGCCAAGATGCAGTTGGTTGAACTTCGAGGCATGCTACAGTTCTATAGTTAAAAGCTATAGGAAGCCACCTGAGACGGCTATAAGGCACAAAGGAAAAGCCTCTCCATCCAGCAGAGCAGTGCCATTAGTTTACTCAGTATTTCAAGTATTACCTTTTTTATGTACTTCCGCTTTGTCTTTCTAATTCTTGTTTAAGTTTACCGTTTGGTACTCCAGAACTGGCTCTAGATAAAGTGAAAGACCAACAGGATAATGAAAAGGTGAATTTAGGATACCCGGGCTCCATGCTGATTGAGAGCAACCGGTGACTGTATACATTGACTCCAGTTAGAAGAGTCATAGTAGTCATAGTACATTTCTTTGTTGCAGTGATCACGTCATACTGTACCTTAAAATGGTACAATATTATGCGACTCATGTATACCAGACGAGTCTTAGAACAAAGACCAACCGACTGAGAATAGTTGGACCATAGGTTCAAGAATGACCTAACGCTGCATGCAGATCCCAAATACATTCAGAACTTTACTAACGGAATCTGGTGTCTGCAGCTTAATTGAATCTTAGACAGCATTTATACCATACAATGCAAACAGACTCCATCTGCAACAAAGATGCTGTCTACTATCCTTTTCGCAGCCATACAAAGCAGTTCGCATTGGAGGTCAAAATGAAGCCGGTTCTGCTCACAAAACGCAATTACATAACAATACTCTTAATAAATAAGAAAATTAAATTATCAATAAAAATTGACCTAGACAAATATTCCATTAGTCCCAGTATTGGGCAAACGTCCCACTTACGCGTTTTCCTTATTATTTAGCACTTTGATACACTTCACTTTCTGTACACAAATCTGCTGCTGGTAATTCTGTTTGTTACTTGTAAGGGCTCATATTGACACAGATCACCGTTTCTCTTTTTAATAATAAGAAATGGAAAGGGAGTTTGGCTTCAAAATGTGATGTAGAGAGTGAGAAGATATAGTAGCAATAATTAAGAGGCGGATAGGAGGTATTTGAAGTAGTAGTGAAAGTACGAGGTTCGGAGTAGTGTGGGACAGGTGTGGAAGTGCAATGGGTTTGATTGTTCAGTAGCGGGCGCAGTCGCCGGCGGCCGGCACCGGAGCCCGCCGGTAGCACTGCTAGCAGTGGTGCGGCGCGTACAGCTCGGGCTCGAGGCGGCGCACGCGCACCCGCTGCCGGTAGTGGTATTCCTTGAGGAACGCGCGCAGCCGAGCGGGCAACGGCAGCTGTTCTACGCCTGCAACAAACATTCACCATACAACAACTATACCAGCCAAGGGTGTATGCTTTCCAATGCTGATTAGGTGAATCTGATGCTGTATAAACATTTTAAAGCACATTGATGACAAGCAATGAATATCATTTACCACCACATTACCGACTACTTGTACTTTCACCTGTCATGAATCAACCAGTAAGGATGTAAACAGGTAACCATCACAGCTCCTATTGCAATTGTGTTCCAGTTGAAGGACGATGTAGGTAGTGAAAATATTTTGGTAACAGAACTTGAAAAAGAAATTTTGTGTTTAAAATCCAGTGAGTATATGTTGCAGTGCATGTAAACCTTACCATCGTAGCTGGTGTGAGAGACGATGACAGCACGAGCGAGCTGCTGCAGCGAGAAAGGCTCCGTGCGCGGCAGCGGCGCAGTCAGCATTGGCTCAAAGAACATCACACATGCGGGGTCCTGAATAATAAGTAAGTAGAGTTCTGGTAAGGAACCATCTTCTTGCACAAAGGTTTATAGATAGCATGTAGTTGGTCAAGTGATCATCTCAATTAGACCTTGGATTTATTAGGAGACTTCCCCCACAAACCCGATATGATAACATTCTCTCATGGTAGATTTTTTGAAGCATAGGCAACCCTACTCATAGTATGGAATGGTTGACTATAAGTACTTTCATAGTAGTAAATAGCAGTGTCCAGATTTAAAGGATCATGTAGCGGAGTGGTGTCACCACTGGGGGAATGAGAAAACAACCTTCTATAGCTTTAACAGTTGAGCAGAATGTGGTACTCGTAACCTCTTATGATCATATTTTTTATATCAACCATAAAGAGGTCTTCCTATTGAAAAAGTGGGTTTATTTAAAGTCTGCTACATATCTGGGCTAGAAGTCCATGTCCAACAGTGGACATCAATCGGCTGATGATGACGATGACACGTCTGCGTTTATGAGCAATTAGAGTAGAAGTCATGTATGAGCGTTTATGATGCATGAGTATCATCATCATTAAAATAACACCACGGAAGTTAAGGCTGGACTCAGTATCCACCTGTTGTGTTAGTACTCGCGGGTATGCTGATGACTACATAAACAGTTCCTAAGAAGGGCTATGGTTCTGTTCTGAGCGAGGATCCCTCGACCTCTCCAAGCGCTAAGGAAAGCTTCATGTGTCACCTTGTAATGCTCTATGAGGCCTGTGACGGTAGGCGCAGCGAAGACAGCTGGATCGTGCGAGTCGAAGCTGAACCTGTGCTGGTAGTGCTCGATGCGCGCGTGCAGTGACCGACCGTACTTACGGAACGACACTGAGAACAGGTGTTCCTCCTGAGCCGAGTCACGGAGAAGGAATGTACCTGAAAATGTAAAGTTATTGCTATAGGCCAGAGATGGACAATCTTTCGAATAAGGAGAGTCAAAATTACAATTTGCAATATTTTGAAATATTTTATGAGTCACAAAAATTCTTCTTGCCAACAATAAATAGTATTTCATCATCAGCTGATAGACATCCACTGCTGGACATGGGCCTCCCTCAAAAATGTCCACAGCGATGGGTCCCATGCTGCTCGCAAAACCGCCAGCATGGCCTCCGGCATCGTCGTGTATTAGGGCTTGTCGTCTGTAGGGGCTTATATGGAGGGATTTGCCCCACCACCACGCTGTCCCTTAAGCGGGTCAGTGGAAGCCAGAGTCTCGTTCGTTGATTATCAGGGTGCACCACAAGCTGGTGAGGTTGGCTTAGGTTCCGCGAGTTGTTGTGCGGGACCCCTTACCCCGTTACTTCCCCATACCATAAATGAAATTTTTTTAAGAAAAAAAAAACAAATCTTTTTATTCATTAGAAAAATATCTATTTCTACATATATGTGTTATTTCACAACAAATTAGAATATATATATATATTTATATATGGTATTATTGTGAGTCATGGAAGTGGGGGCGGTGAGAAACAAATGCTGAGAGGTAAAAATTGTGTCCAGCCCTTGTTAATCCATTCGCAATGTATGTATGAATATGCGTATGAAACAAAAGAGCCTCATCTTCACACCCAGAGCCGCATAAGACTAGTGAGCCACAGGTTGCCGACCCCTGCTATAGGCAAAACGTAAAGCTTAAGTAAAGAACGCCTAGAAAACTTCAGCCGTCATTTGGTGACCAGATATAGTGATTGGTAGCTAACCTAGCAGCTAAATACCTTCCTACCCTTCAAGCTCCAGCTCATATCGCCCAGGGGATCGAACTAGGAATCTTTGTATTAAAAGGATTGCATAAAAAAATTGTATACTGGTTGGAAAGTTTGATTAACCAATATGGACTAAATAAAGCTGTTGGAGTTGTCCAATTATAAAAGTGTCTACTGTTAAAAGCAAATTACCCTCTGGCTTGTTGTCCAGCAAACGTTCGGCCTCATAGCGGTCCATCTTGCCCCAGTAGAAGGAACAAGCTGTTATCTCCTGCAGGTCTGGTACTAGACAGTGGATGTAATCCACCTGGAATGAGCAGCATCACGAACATATTCACCAATAAATTTAACAAACATCATCAGCCGATAGACGTCCACAGCTGGACATAGCTCTCACCCAAAGATTTCCACATTGATCGGTTCTGCACTGCCCGCATGCAGCGGCTACTCATGACCTTCGTTTGTAAGTCATATGGAGAGGATTTGGGCCATCCCACCACAGTGACACATTGCGGGTTGGTGGGAGCCAGAGCTTGATTTGTTGATTAGCAGGGTGCACCACGAGCTGGTCAGGTTGGCTTGGATTCCGTGAGTTCTTGTGCGGGATCCCTTACGTTAACATTAACCCTTTATATGTAACATAGTCAACATCAATTGGAAGCAATGATGCTTCAAGCTAATTGGGTATCAGCTTGGAGTGTTTGTGCCAAGAGTATGTCATTTCAGAACCAGTTTCCTTTCATAACAGTAATCACAATAGTTAGTTACCAACTTCAGACGTGGTGCGGCCTCCTAATCAACAAACGAGGCTCTGGTTCCCACTAACCCGCATTAAGCCAGCATGGTGGGAAATGGCCCCAATACCCCATATGAATCCCTATATACCACAGCCCCTAGTGCCCAGTGGTACAGGAGGCCATGCTGACCGTATGTAGAAATCTTTGAGAGAGGCCTGATATTTTATTAAGTATATTATGACAGCTTACAACTTTATATCATATAAATCAGAAAGTAAATGACCACATTCACCATCATAACAAGCGCCGTGTTATGTGCAGGCGTATCACTTATCATCAGGTGAAGGTTATGCTCGTCTCGTCGTTTAATTACATTAAAAGAAAAATAGGGTCTGTACCTGCGTGTGCACTTTGGCCGGGGGCGTGGTCGGCGCGGTCTGCGCGTGCGGCAGTGCGGGCGCGCGGAGCAGTAGCGCGCGCAGCTCACCGCCGCACACCACCTGCAAACACCAACAAAACGTTGAACAGCAACTCGCACCCACATAACACTACAACACTCTTTCTTATACTTACGCAGTTTTCTGTTCACGTCACCACTTAAGTAATAATAATAATAAGCCATTTATTAAGTATCTACTATATACTGCAATCGTATGGCGGATGTACCTGGAAGTGTGGGTGCAGGCGTAGGGATCCATCGTTGGTTTGCGTCAACTCATTCCTCCGACCCTCTTGCGGCGTTTCACCCTCTCTGTTAATAAATTACTATTTATATTTCTTGTTTTAACCTTTTAATACATCATTATCATTATCAGCCGACAGACGTGCACTGGTGGACATGGGTTTCCCCCAAAGATCTCCACATCGATCGATGCTTCGCTGTCCGCATCCAGCTGCTTTCCGCCGCCTTCACCAGTTCGTCGAACCACCTGGTGGGAGGGGCCCTGCCAACACTACGTCTTCCGTTTTAATACATAGTAATACCATTGATCACAGTCAGTGATCCATTAGATAAGGTCAAATGACCAGCTCAAGGGTCAAAAACTAAGTATGTAAATTACAATAAACAAATCATGGTGAAGAGAAACATGGTGATGAAACCAACATATTCCAAATCTATTGATGGATACTCACGTTCTAGGAGCGACGGAGAGGACGTACACTTCAGCGGTTGGCTCACCATTATCTCTGCTTGTATCACTATCTGTTGAAGAGTTGGATCCATTTATCATCTGTGTGCCAACTTTATAACTAATGAGTCCTTTTGTTTCTGGATACGGTACATAATGGGTACACCACTCATATGCCCGGAGGAAACGGAAAAGGGGTTTTGATTTTAATACAGTCCAAATTAAAAGATACCCTAGTATCGTTATGAATTAAGATTCTTAATATGTAATTTTGGAATCACTTCAAAAAGAGTAAGAGACTGTATTTTCCTTTTATGTGACATATTCCGAATGTTTGAAGTTGGGAAGAAAAGAGCCTCTGACTGAAACCACTCCGAGGTCTGGAGATATACAATTGATATGTGCATATTGGTAAGACAACCAGTAACAGATGTTATGAGATCAATACAATAGATGTATTACGGGGACATACCTGGCTTAAGTGTTTATGCTGTACCATGGCTGTCAATGTCTTTAGCCACTGGTCACATCACCTACAAGATTCTTCTCCATAGAACTAGATTAAAAGGAAACGTTGTGGAATATTTTACCTGTATTTATGACAATGGCGTCCAACTCCCTCCTCAGGTCCCTCGCTCCCAAAGTCAGGACTGCAGCGAGCCTGAACGCAGAGTATCAATATGTCAGTGCCATTTAGTACAATGACGATATTGCATTTATTTTTTGACTACCGCTTGACTACGATCACATCAGATACTAAGTCCAGAAGTAGCCTCAATCACTCTTCTCTTAAAAATTCCCAAGTGATAGCTGGCCGAGAACACTGACGCTAGCAGACTTCCAATCCTTCACTGTTCACACTGTAAAGGTGGAAGAAGCTTTGTCCTAACGCCTGCGAGGTGTCGATACGTCCAGTGGTAAAAAGATCCTCAAGCTTGGTTATTAATGATGCTCACCTGTCATCGCTGACACGCCGGTAAGCTGTGCAAACGCACGCCGGCCGCCGCCAACGGCGACGTCTACAAGCGCACTCCCTGCTGCTCCACCTGACCACATAATTCACTGTACTTCTGCCACACATCCCTCCGATGATCATACATCTTTTAAGAAGAATATGAAGAATGTATTAGTGGTGTATATACACGATACTGGCACGATCGTACAAACTTGGTCCTTCCGGTGTATTATTACTGTCACATCCGTATATATATGAAGGTCAGTCCATACCAGTCAGGCCAGTCGTTCATGAGTGGCTCTCTCGTTAATTGGGACCTCGACTACCTGCGGTCGGCCAGCGGAACTCCGAGCCTTAGATCCCGCTACCCTTCGCTACCAAGCACCCGATGCAAAATCACCAATAGATCGCAGCCGGTGATGCCTCTCATCGAAACGGAAACATGTCGGGACGGGCGCACCTGTCGGTGACGGCGCTGACGTAGCGGTGCACGCTGCTCGGCGACTCCGTGTACCGCCGCCGCTCCCACGCTCCGCATCCGCAAGTGCACTCTCCACCTTCAAACCAAACGAATGCTCAATGATGACACAGCCTACTAATAGCTCTCTGTTGCCGCAGACGATCTATACTAACAGAGACCTACCAGCAGTAATAGCTATAGCGTCCTTCAAACCGGAACATGGTAATGTTTGCACAGTAATTTGTCGGTTGGTACCACCGCATCGCCTACTACATCCGACAAGATGGCAGCGTGCAAACAATGTTGTGTTCCGGTTTGAAGGACACTGTAGCTATTAAAATTAGTGAGGTAATGCAACATAACATCTTATGTCTCAAGGCAACGAGGCCGATATGCTGCAGTGTATACTATCCTAACTAGGACCACGTTGTTATGAGTAAGAGTATCACTTACCATCAGGCGAATGTCTCGCTTCATCAAATAATTAAAACCTTTTCAATTATATATTTATAATCACTAGCATCGTGATGTCAATAGTCTACTCTGTTGGAAGTCTGCTGTTTTATCCATTCAGTGTTGTCTTTTTTCTATCATCACATACACAGCACCATGTCATCCTCCCTTCTTTACACATAAGGTATTCAAGTCTCATTACCACAGTAATTATACTGTGTACAGATTTTCAAAGTAGAACACAGTAATGTGGCACAGGTTTGGATGATGTACAGAGCACCATGCCACTTCCCGCCTTGAGACTTATTAATGTTGTCTCATTACCTTAGTAACTTCACTAGTAGCTTCTGTTGTTCAAACTAGATCAGAATAAAGTTTGTTCACTACAATTTGGCGGCAGAAATAGAAGCTCATATGGTACCTACTGTTTATACCCTTTGCGATAACAGTCAAGGCCAGTGAAAGAGTGGAATAGAAATCTATCATCTAATTGTGACTCACACCACACTTTCTATCACTTTACCATGCAGTAGAGTCTATAACCTCCAAAGTATCCGAACTCACTCTTTCTAGAAGTTTGCTGTCCCATATTGCTAGTATTTGAACTATGAGAGGTTCGTCCAGCGAACTACCATCTGCAACAATACAAAATCAATGTTTAATGTTTATGTTTATAACAGAATTCAAGTTTTTTATTTCCACATAAACATAACACTTTGACAATAAAGACTTGAGTATAAAAGACTGCCATACATACAAATAGAGGAAGACAACATAGACTGACTGCATCAGTCTGTTCATTCATCATTTTGTTCTCCCCGGCAATGTGGGACATAGATCTTTCTCTCATTGTATTCTCCTATTATACTCTTTATCATCTCCAGCCTCCACACTTGACTTTACAACTTCATTTCAATCCTTCCCCTATGCATTTGCCTCTTAAACATCATACACCAGCTATACATAATCATTTCATTACATAATTTATCATCATCCATCTCTTAACAATGATTACAATAATAACATGCTCATTGGGGTAATAAGGGGGTGATGACATCCTTAGTAAATCTACATTGTTATTTGCAAGAGAATATCCTACCCATTCAATTGCATCATCAATATAACAAATATAAAACTTAAAAATAAATGCTTTAATAACAGCGAAGAGGGCCATTGATGGCACTCTTTGTTTACAGATTTTATTGGACTCAAATGATACCAAAAGGTACAAATTACAATGGATATAAAACATGACCAAAATAGATTTACTTCCTTAAATACACACACAAGATTACCAGACTGTTTAAACAAAACAAAACTGACATGCATTTCAACAAAGCAAATGTAAAGCTGAAAAGTAATTGAAAGGGAAGTCTATGCTATTATGACATCATTACATTAACAGGACGATGGAAAACTACATATTATAAGTTATTTAACTAAACAAGAAAAGCAACTTCTCTCAAATTACGAACAACCTTTAGTCTTTTTTTTTTCAACAGCCAATTTAGCCCTCCACTGCTGGAGCACAGGCCTGCCCTCAACATGATGGTGATATGCCATGCCACCGCGCGGGCCCAATGCAGATTCGTGACTTCACACACCTTAGAATAAATTCCAATTCCTGTGCAGGTTTCCCTGCAATGTTTTCCTTCGCCGTTTGTATTTCGCTGTTGTAACTAAAGTTCACAAATGTACATAACTTAAATATTAAAGTCATTGGTACATGCCAACATTCGAACCTGCTATGATCTTTAGCTAAATAACATACCAGTAACTATGTTTACACTGGTCTACTATCATATTGGAGTCAGTCTGTACCCCAGTAATTTCATCACCTACAGTACTGTTTAAACCTCAAATTGTTTGTTTACTAATGACCTTAGTTTCTATAATTGTATAAAAGTTCCAACAAGTTATTATATTGGTTAAATGTGGTGGCGGTAGATCTCTATTACCTGTCTAGGCAGGCACCAAAGTAGCTCCTATTTTTGCCTTTGAACAATGTTGGGTAAACATCACTGTGTTTCAGTTTGAAGAATGGTGTAGCTAGTGTAATTACTGGGGTAATAAGACTTTGCATCTTATCTCAAGGAAAAGAGCACAATGTAACAGCAATCATATCACTTACCATCAGTTGAATGTAACTCATTACATTATTAATATAAAAAAAAATTATATCTAGAGGTAAAGTAATCTTCTATCATACCAAAAGTTAAAACAAGTCTACATCACTGTGTCTGCTGCAATTATTACTCCGCTACTATTAATTATTCTGTGACATAACAATTGTTTTAATGAAGTCAATTGAGGTGTTACAGTAATTATCTCCAGTTAATGCGCAATGAAATGTTGACTCAACAACTGTGGACACAATAGGATTGGTAAATTACAAACAATTTGAATCCCGTTCACATTGCCAATTGCTAAGTTATAGCATTGTGTATGTTAGCAATTTATTTGACAGAAACTATATAAGTAATGTTTCATTTCTCACTTGTAAGATTATATATATATAATGTAAGAATCACTCAAATAATTTTGCTGGTGCTAAACACTCCACAATAACAATAAAATGAGAAATATGAAGTTATAACTCTATATTTACTAAACCTATCATTTGTTTGCTATCTTAGAAACTACAAACTTTGAATTTACTAAAACACTAGTTCTATTATTTTACGAATTGTAGTCAAATCTCTATATAATAGTAGCTTTAGGATTAAAGGTACCAGAACTTGTTAAATCTAAATATGTCTTATTAATCTAATATTAAGCCAAGCTAACCCACCCCTACTGATTAAACAAAATATTTACGTAAAAGTGTTTCGCAGTAAAAACAGGAGCTGCGATGCAACAGGCTTATCAACCTCCTGAATGTGTAAAAATCCCTTCTATTGTTGTTTCCTGTTACAGTGTCCACTTAAATCAGATACGGTGATAAACAACCGGCTACCATGACGCAAATAATAGCTTATTCATGTAAAAATATAAAGCAGGCAAGAATGAACAAAAAATCTCATAAATAATACATACTCTTGGTACAGTTTTGTTTTCGGTATAAAATTAAAAAGGGAACAGGTAAAAACAAGTTTATTAACCTCCCAAAAATTGCAAACAATAAAATTTGACATATTATATATTTTTGGAGTTATATTATTTCACCAAAAAATAATCTAACTAGACAAATCTACTAAGTGCTTTATGTAGACAAATGACACAGAAATAAACAAATGTGTTATAGAAGTCCGCCATCTTGAAACGAATAATGCAAAACACTGTGCACGAAACATATTCCGTATATAAATGTAAACTTTACTTACGTCTGCTTCATGTTCTCTTATTAATAATAAAATTAGATCACATTAAATTAATATATTTTTCTCGCTTTCGTCAATTTGTAATACATAGTTAAGTAGATACTTAAAGCTTCACATTTAAGTTAACTTTTCACTAAAATTCGTTTCGATATTTACACGGAACAACTACACATGCGTATTTACACATTTACATAATAAATACTATATAATTATTTGAACTATTAGCACGCAGCTAAAATACGCAGTTCCTACGTCGGTGTGACATTTTGTAGCACATCGTTCCGTTACTACTCAATGTATCTCATCTTTGTGTTTTTAAATTTATTTAACAATGGTTTTAATGAGTTTTATTTATAATTTTTGTGGTATATCTTTTCTTCGAGCTAATATTTATCAAGATTTTGTTGTTTAATAATTACATGCACAAATTGGATTGTAAATAAAGGTGCTTTTTCAGGATATAATAAAATACTTTCCAATTAATTGTAAAAGATTAGATATTACCAAAAGACGGAATTGAAAATAAAATTGAAATTGGAATTATTACTAAAAACTCAATCCCAGATATTTAAATTTGTTTTAGTGAAATGATTCTATGTTGTAGTTGCGTGTATTGAAACTGATTAAAACATTATTGTGTCGGCGGACTGATTGGTCGCCATTTTGTTGGCTATTTCGTTTTTGTTCTGAAATTCATAGAATTTCACGTGTTTTATTTTATTTAAGTGTTATATGTGTTCACAAAATAATGTCTAAAAGAAGAATTGAAGTAATGGATCCATTCATTAAGAGAAAGAGGTCTGTATCTACATGATCATGGCGTGTTCATCGGGCCATGCTTTTTGTTATTTTACAATTATTTCTTTTGTTTTTCTGTATACATTTCTACACCGTGGGTTATATTAAAGCAATAATAATAATATTAATATTGCCTTTGTAAAAGCGCAGTTTGTTATTATGCAGCTTAGTTTGTAATTTGTTATTAAAAATTGAGTGTTTCATTCATTACTCTTTTAAAATAATTTTAATTAACAAGATTAATCCCTACAAATAAAAGGTAAAGTAAGAAAAAACAATTTATTATAACATTACAATTTTAAATTAAAATATATTTTATTGTTGTAACTTTAGAACCTAATTTCTCACTCCCCATGATTTCAACACGGGCTGAAGTTAATTAGAATTTTTGTAATTTAACTTGTATTTTAGTAATTTTTCTTGTTTCGGACCGATTCATTACATTATACACCAATGGCATATTTTAGAAATAAATTCCCATAATGTTTAGATTAAAAATTATCTTAACAGTATTACATACAGTACATCATACAAAAGAAACTTAATAGAAAAAAATATGGTAGAGGGCATTCTTATCTTAATTTTTGAGATATGGTGCTTGTGCAGTTTCCTTCCACAGGATGTTTTGCAATGTCAAAAGACTGCAGTGTTCACTTTAAGTGTACTATTAGCTGATTTCGTACCATTTATCTAATAACTAAAGTTGTCATGTTTTTACTGCTGTATTGGACACAGGACAATGCTTCAAGATCTCTCCAAGGTAAGAATTCTAAAGTTTAGAACTTATGGGTATTTTTCTTTCTAAATATGCTATTGGTGGGCATTAAATACTTCTTAGTATCATACCATCATCTCACTTGTATTAACAGCTGATAAATAAATTAAGTAAGTTAATTTTAGAATGAGTGGATACCTAAGGTGAAAGTAAATAGACTTGAGAATCTGGTGTATTCAAAGAACAACTTTCAATGATAAAAATATCTGTTAACCTGTACTTAGTTAACATGGTGCATGTCTGACCTTCCCCCACGAAAAAAAACATAAAAGAATATTGGAATGCTTGTAATGTTAATTAGTTAACTTTATATAAAAAACAAAGGTTTTTTTGTTTTAATAATATAACTTTATAGAAAACTTTAAAATATGTTCATAAAATGTCTTAATTTTTTAGCTTCTTATCTATAGTATAAGAATTTAAATTTAGAATGTTTGTAATGTTGCATTGTACTGTCACTAGGGAAGAAAAGGCCGCAGCAGCTGCTAAAGCGGGTACCACTAGTGAATCAGCGTCTGATACCACAGCTACTTTGGGAACAACCATGCCACCGGCAACAACAAGCACTCCGGGTGTAAACACCTATACAGGCAAGTACTAAGGAAAATATATACTATTGGTCAAATATTTATCATATTTATTAAAACTGATTTTAAAGTGATATTCTGGTAAAGATTGCAGGGAACCCTTCAAAATCTTTCAAATTGATGAAACCATTGTCAGAGGAGAGATATTCAGCAGTTAACATCAAGTGGTCCAAAAGATGATTGTTGATCAACTTGAATTTAATACAATTGCAACTTAAAATAAAAATAATTGGTAGTTTTGTTTTAATAGTTCTTAGTTTGTATTATTATAGAATAGCATCATTGAAGTTTATATACATAATGTCTGAGGTGATGTCTATAAGTGAAGTACATTAAACTCTTCCCCACCAAATTTAATTGTTGTTATTAGCAACTTTGGAAGAAGAATTTTGTTCTGAGCGCAAACACTATCACTGAAGTCATTATTATCAGCCTTTGTTTATCCACTGCTGGATATAGGCCTTCCCCAATGTATTCCACCAAATGTGAAATTCAGCTTCGATGGGAGAAGCTTAGAAAGCGCGTGGATCATTGAAGTACTTTTATTTAAATGTTTAGTAAGTATTTAAATTACAGTAATGCAGTTATAAATATTTCATTATTTTTGTCTGTAGGTCTGCCACACTCCCAGCGATATCACGAGCTATTACGACGGCGCCTCGGCCTCCCGGTGTGGGAGTACAAAAATGACTTTATGAGACTACTTAACACACATCAGTGCGTAGTGTTGGTAGGCGAGACTGGTTCCGGAAAGACCACGCAAATACCGCAATGGTCGGTTGAATTTGCAGCAGTCACTGCAGGAAAGTCTACAGGTGTTGCTTGCACACAGCCAAGGAGAGTGGCTGCCATGTCAGTAGCACAGAGAGTTGCAGAAGAAATGGATGTGGCTCTGGGTCAGCAAGTGGGTTACAGCATCCGTTTCGAAGATTGTTCTGGGCCACAAACTGTGTTGAAATACATGACAGACGGTATGTTGCTACGAGAAGCCATGTCTGATCCAATGTTAGAACAGTATAGAGTTATACTCCTTGATGAGGCCCATGAAAGGACTTTAGCCACAGACATACTTATGGGAGTTTTAAAGGAAGTGATAAAACAACGAGCTGACTTGAAGCTGGTTATCATGTCGGCCACATTAGATGCAGGAAAGTTCCAACAGTACTTTGATAATGCACCTTTAATGAATGTACCGGGTCGTACGCATCCTGTAGAAATCTTCTACACTCCACAACCAGAACGAGACTATTTAGAAGCAGCAATACGAACGGTTATTCAGATACATCTGTGTGAAGAAATAGCAGGAGACATACTTCTGTTTTTAACTGGTCAGGAAGAGATCGAAGATGCTTGTAAGCGAATTAAGAGAGAGATAGATAACCTCGGTCCTGAAGCTGGGGAATTAAAATGCATTCCACTGTATTCTACTTTACCACCAAATTTACAACAAAGGATCTTCGAGCCAGCGCCTCCCAACCGTCCCAATGGTGCTATAGGTAGAAAGGTGGTCGTTTCGACCAATATTGCTGAGACATCGCTGACAATTGACGGTGTGGTGTTTGTGATAGACCCTGGTTTCGCGAAGCAGAAGGTGTATAACCCTCGTATAAGAGTGGAGTCTTTGCTGGTGTCCCCGATAAGTAAGGCGTCGGCTCAGCAGAGAGCAGGGCGCGCCGGACGAACGCGGCCCGGGAAGTGTTTCCGGTTGTATACGGAGAAGGCGTACAAGAATGAAATGCAAGATAACACATATCCTGAGATTCTGAGGTGACTGGATGGATCGGTTTTGTATAATTTTTACTTCTTTACATTATATTCTAGTTTCTCTTAACAGAGGTTATCTATTAAGCAACAGTTGATTATGTATTATTATAATAGGTGCAATGATTCGTGATGATGCTGGCAAATATATGATGATGAAATGTGATAACTACTGCTGGTTGGGTCTGCTTCTGGAGACCATCTATATAGGTGCAGCAGTGCAGATTATTATGTGTATTGGTGAAATTACGACGATAGTGAGACAGTATCTTGTCTCAAGGTGACATGCAGAATGTGGTGCTGTGGACATCCTAACTAGCTCCATGTTAGTTAATATAACTATAGGTTTAGTCGCTGCGATAAATAAAAAAACTAGTGTTTAAAAGAAGTATCCTCCAGTTCCATCAATGTTAAGTGATTTTTATATCTAATGGACATTATCTGCAACCCTCGAGGGCTAGTCTGTTACTCTACTATCAGTAATACTAGTAGACCTACCACCAGTAACAGTACTGTTGGTTGGTCTCTGTTGCTGGACACTATCTAGGAAGGTATAACCGCAGCTTCGGCACAGTAGTTTGCAAATATTACGGAGTTCCAGTTTGAAGGGTTCTGTAGCTAGTATATCTACTGGGGTAATGAGACTTAACATCTTTTTTCCGAAAGCAACGTGCACAACGTGGTGCAGTGTATACCATCCTAACTAGCATCACGTTAAGCGCAGACACATCACTTACCATCAGGCGAACATCCTGTTCATCTTGACTCAGCCCAAAAAGAAGGCACCAGTCAGCTTTACACAACTACTTTGATTATTTTGTCTGGCATAAAGTAGTATTATATATTACTACTACAACACTTTAAACTGAAGTATAGTAACATTTGTACACTGTTAACCAGTAAGACTTACCACCATCTCTAGGTTTATAAGGAATTATTATTATTTTCTTTACAACCTGTCTATCTGTTCCTCTATCTTGATCTGTTCACACCAATACCTAGGTACCTGTCACAGGCCATTAACACTAACAGACTCGTTGAAGAGATAACCTTTGTAATTCCACACGACCTAGCTGCACACTCTAATGCCCTGCCCGCATTGCGTTGCAGATCAAACTTAGGATCTGTAGTTTTGCAGTTGAAAAAGCTGGGTATCGACGATCTCGTCCACTTTGACTTCATGGACCCGCCCGCGCCGGAGACACTGATGAGGGCACTTGAGTTGTTGAACTACCTCGCAGCACTGGGTAAGTGGAACTTTATACATACTAACACCCTGCCGTCAGCCTGCCAGGTTTTGAACTTGAGCATTTATGTCTGATGATGAATCGGAATAGAAATAAGTGATAGCTTAGATTGCACTGGTGGTAGATCTCTGTTGCTACAGACCGTCTAGGTAGGTACTGCCGCAGTGACTATTGCAGCCGACAGACAGTACTGTGCAGGCATCACTGTGATCCGGTTTGAAGGATGCTGTAGTTGTAGTTAGTGTAATTATTGAGGTAACTCTTCTTAATTTCTCGTATCTAGAGGCGAGAACAATGTGTTGCTGTGTATACCATCCTAACTAGTGCCACGATGTCGTGGGTGGTTTTATCACTTACGATCAGGTGAACGTACGTTCCTGTATCGTACAATAAAAAAAAAGTTTAATGCCTTTGTCCATAGAAGTAAATTTAAATTAGTATAGCACCCTTAAGTATTAAAATAAACACCGCCTTTGTAACCAGATGACGACGGCAACCTGACCGACCTGGGCGCGGTGATGGCCGAGTTCCCGCTGGATCCGCAGCTCGCCAAGATGCTGATCGCCAGTTGCAACCACAACTGCTCCAACGAGATACTGTCCATCACTGCGATGCTGTCAGGTGAGCTGAACTGTTAACTAAATTGCTGTTGCTGGAGACTGTACTGTACGCCGATAGACAGTACTGTGATCCAGTTTGAAGGGCGCTATAGCTAGTGAAATTACAAGGGTAATGCAACATAAAATCTGTTTCAAGGAGACAAGAGCAATGAGAGGTAGTGGATATAACTTACTAACCAGCACCGCGTTATTATGGGCAAGTGTATCAGTTACCATCAGGTGAACATCTTGTTCATCTCATCACTTCGTTGAAATAAAAAAAATGATAAACTGCTTAGTTATATTCTAGAGATCCCAGGTTCGATTCCAAGGTCACATGTTATAGTTGGATTGGTGGTAAGTTCTTTTTAAACCGTCTGTCTAGCCACCACAGTCATATTGTAAACCTGCCATTAATACAGCGCCACTCTGTTTGGCTTTCGACATGAGAGCCGGAGTGTTCTGAACAAGCTTCACCATCAGCCTCATAGGCATTTCGCATTGTGTGAAAATGAAATCTTTGGGTTGGTTAAATAATTGCCATTGATGGTCACGCGATGGAAGCGATCTGTATATTTGATGGTAATGTTCACGTGGCAAACCCTCTGCCTCAGCATCATCAATGGTGATGATTTTTTGGAGTTTACATAGTAGCAGTTCATTATGCTAATGACATGGTTGTGTATGTGTGTGTGTGTGCAGTGCCGCAGTGCTTCGTGCGCCCGAACGAGGCGCGCAAGGCGGCCGACGAGGCGAAGATGCGCTTCGCTCACATCGACGGTGACCACCTTACCCTGCTGAACGTCTACCACGCGTTCAAACAGAGTGAGTATTATTTGCTTTGTAAACATATCAATATGTATATACAGCAATCCCCCCTATAACACGGTAGACGGGATCCGCGTTGAAGGATTCCCGTATAACGCGTTATGTATAAATTATTCATGGTTAACTTTTCTCCCCAGAAGGGGTTTAAAACGAATGTTAAGAAAACACTATATTATGAACGAAATATGTTTGTTTTATTAAAATCAACTAAATTAAGAACATTTTAAAAGAAAAAGCTTATGCGTACGAATCATTATAAATTTCACAATAGAGAAATCCAATGCGGGAAATCCCCGCGTTATATGGGGGAATGCCCGTATTATACGGGGGATGGATATTGAGTAATATGAATACGCGTTATAAGAGTACCGTGTTATAGGGGGGACCACTGTATTTTCTTCGTGGACTTCAACGATGAGATCAGATTTACCTGATGGTAAGCGATATGTATGCTAATAAGAACCGAGAAGAGGGGCGCGCTGTGTTCCGGCGTGCCCTTACAAAGGTAGAAAATGGAGGTTCTTCCCTCTCTCCCGATGTGGCTCTGCGTTGTGCGGCCGGCGCTGGTGGGCTCGCGGATGTGTGCGACGGCGTTCCCGTGCCCCTGCCATAAAGCGACGAGGCGGAACATCGTGGTGGTTATTGTCGGTGCAAATCCGACATAATCTGTCCTTGTCCCCGCGAGGGCGGGTATGCGCAAGCATTTAGCCCATGATAAACAAAAAAAACTTAGAAACGTACCACCTCTATTATAAAGAAAAAAATTCTAATAGTCACTTCATACATAACTGGTAATTATACCAATTTTGTCTGTGTTTATCAATCATTATTTTTTTATTAATAATCACAAATTAAAAATAATGGTTTCTCTCCCTCCTTTTTCATCTCTATTTGTAATTGTGTTATAATATAGCTGCAGCGCAGCATCTACTATTTAGATGTACTAACATTGAAATTAAACATTGTCTCCTCCACTTCCAGATATGGAGGACCCCCACTGGTGCTATGACAACTTCATCAACTACAGATCCCTCAAGTCCGGCGACAACGTGCGCCAGCAGCTCAGCAGGATCATGGACAGGTACCATACACCTACTAGTTGTACAACTGTAATATTATATTAAATTTTTGTTTATTTATTTTTTAATCAGTCAAGGTCATTTTTATAATTACTTGTTCGTTTTAAAAACATTTGTTAATAGCTCCTTTATATATATTTTTTTTCATATTAGCCTGTAAACTTATGTTGCAATGCACTAACTTTCAGATTTAACTTGAAGCGCACAAGTACGGAGTTCACCAGCAAAGATTACTACATCAACATACGGAAGGCGCTCGTTAACGGATTCTTCATGCAGGTAATTAATCGCATCAACAGAGTGGCTAACATACTGCATACTCTGTGGTGAACACTATAACTTGGACATTCCAGGAGTATCAGAAACACAGTCTTGTTAGAGTTCTCTCACTCTTCTTTATTCTTTCATGACGGTCTTTAAGAAACCTTGATATGCTATTTGTATAGCAGCTGATATTAGTAGCTCTTTCAGTTCCTTTTACTTGTTCTCTGTTGGCAGAGACCTTTGTCATCCCAGTTCCTATTGCAGCCTCATTTGTACCACATCTCATCCCATTCTATCTCCAACTAAAGTCTGTTTAATTAATTCAGGTTGCACACTTGGAGCGCACGGGCCACTACCTGACGGTGAAGGACAACCAGGTGGTTCAGCTCCACCCCTCCACCTGTCTCGATCACAAGCCGGACTGGGTCATCTATAACGAGTTTGTGCTCACAACGAAGAACTACATACGGACTGTGACTGATATCAAGCGTGAGTATTTCATTTACCGCGATTGAAATGTGAAGCAAGGAAGCGCGAAAGGAAAACTTTTATTCGGCGCATAACACAGCTATTAGCTGCAGCTAAATGCTACAGTGCTGGTCTTCAGCTGGTGCCAGTAACAATAAAAAAAAGTAAAAATATTTAAAAGGAAATAACGATGAATACTACATTTATATTAAACTATTTACTGAACACTAACAATGGACACAACCCAGGTGAAAACCGGAAATGAAAAAAAGAAACTATAAAGGTATACTACATTATAAAATTTAGAATCTATGACAAAAGTAGAGATGGCGTCATCTTGGGAATGTGGTGGTGGTATAGGCCGGTTCTTTTATATTAAACTTAAACGACGATACGAGCGAGACGTTCACCTGGTGTTAAGTAATATGACTACCCATAACAACATGGTTCTAGTTCGTATGTTCAACACTGCTCTACATTATGCTCGTCAATTTAAGTCATAAGATGTTCATTCTTATTCCCCCAGTAATTTCACTAGCTAGTGCGCCCTTCAAACCGGAACGCAGTAATGTTTTCACATAACTGCTTGTCGACTGCAATAGGAGCTGCATTGGTACTTACCTTTATGGTTGCAACCTTTGTGGTATGCAACAGAAACTTGTCGGAATGTTGCCGGAGACCATCTAGGTACCACCTCAGCTTTGAAAAAAACCACCTTATTGTGTATTGAAGAGTGCTGTTGTTAGTGAAATTACTGGGACAACGAGACTTAGTATCTTATGTCTCAAGATGTCTATTCCATCACTGGTGGTAGATCTTTCTTCCTGAATATCGTGAAACCTATTTCTGTCAAACAACTGTTCTGGTTCAAAGTAAAATTATTAGCTAACGAGGCACAACATTTATGTCTCATGATGAATATCATCATGACTATCACCACATTATTATGGACAGTCCTATCAGTTAACATCGGGTGATATGTGGAACCAACTAGAAATCTGCTCGGCTCATCTTCTCGTTGTATAAAAAAAATTGTTTACTATAAAGAAAATATATATTGTAATACTGTACAATAAGTCTGAAGAGGAAAAAAGCTGCTGACATAACATCACAAAAATCCGGATATATAAAGGGAATCATAATCCTTAGCATATAAGTGATACACCATAACATGGTATCATAGTGGCTTTATTTATTAGTCGACGAAGCGACGAAATGAACAAGGCTGACGGTGATACGCCCGCCCATTACAACGTGGCGCCAGTTAGGATGGTGTACACTGCACCACATTACGCTTGTCGCCTTTTGACTTGGGTAACAACTCTAAATATATTAGTCTTGTTACACAGTACGGTCTGACGGCTGCAATAGGCACTGCGGTGGTACCTACCTAGAAGGTCTCCGGCAACAGACCTACCAGCAGTAAAATTGTTATACAAGTGTAATCTATAAATGAGTTATACAATGTTCCACAGCGGAGTGGCTGCTGAAGATTGCGCCGCAGTACTACGAGCTGAACAACTTCCCGCAGTGCGAGGCGCGGCGGCAGCTGGAGCTGCTGCAAGCCAGGCTCGACTCGAAGGCATACCAGGAAGGCTTCTAAAAAATGAAGTATTGTAGTGTGGACACTTGTGATGTGATTACGGACTGTACTAGTGTGTGTATGTGTGTGTATGTGTGTGTATATCCTGCAGTTAAGTCAAGCAATGCTAAGGTTAGGGACATTGTGTAAGAGGTAAGCAATGCAGACTTTAATCATGATACAATCGGCGCTATGACGGAGCTGGTTGGAGAAGTGGAATACAGAACACAGCAATATTATAACTTGGGAATTAAGTAATAAAATATGGTAAATTTAAAAGGAATTAAGTAGTCACACTTGACATAAAATCTAGTATTCACACATTTTAGCGGTAGACAGTTTTATTTACACGGAGTCGCTAAAAAACAAACAATTTTGCGTTATGTATTTTATATTAATTTACTGTCCGTATAATTATATTATAGTAATGAATAACTGACTTAATGGTCTTTCTTTTTGGACTTGTGGTGGAAGCTGAACACTGTTCTCGCCTTCAATGGCTCACTATGACTTTCTCTTCTCGATTTCAAATGATCTGATGACTCCTTTGTATCTAAATTAATTTCCAAATCTTTTCTTCAACTGATAAATAAGATCGCCATTTAACTACTAATTAGTGTTAAGCACCTTATTACTGTCTTGGTCAGTAACTCTTCTACAATTTAGGCAGCGTGACTCTGGAGCTCCTTGTCTGATGATATTATAAGAACTCTAAACAAAGTAGTTTTTAGAGTCATGAAAAGATTATCTAGGCGCACTAGACTAGTTCCTCAATATATATATATATATATATATGTGTGTGTGTGATATATATATATATGTATAAATATTTTATGTCTAATATGAATTTTTCTATATGTTTATTTGCTGATCAACTACCAGCATCTTCTTATATCTTAATTTTTATGTTGTGATATCCTCATGCATGGTTGTGTGTGTCTCTGTGCATGGATATTTTGTCGTTGCAGAGGCCAATGAATAAGTTATGTCAGATTCTTTCTAGATAAAACTCCACAATTTCCTTGCTGCACCTTTTGCTGAAATTGCGGGCACACTTCCTCACACTAGTGCAGTATTGATAATGTTGGTTTATTAACGATGGATATAACCTGGACATAACATGAGGTTCCCAAGACATACGTATTGCATGGCAAGTATAACACGCGCCATCTTGAGGTCTAGTATACTGGGTGGTGGATTTTTCAGACTCCACTACTTAAGCTTCTGTTAAGAGAGTTTGAGGAGAGCTTGATCCATTCTCCGACACTCAGATCTCTAGCTACACATGATGCACTTTCTGTCACCATCTCCTCTCCACAGCTTTTTCGTAAAAGGCAATCCATGATATTTTTTTTCTGCCAATCATTTACCAACCTTTTTATACTTACTAGTTTTTAACTCATTCCAATCTTTCATTCCTTATCTTTCGATCTCTGCTCCTCTTGCACACTTCTTTTCTCGTGACATCGAGGATTCCTCTATGTCCAATGATATCAACATAACGATCTCCTTCTTCCTTCCACCGAGTTCGTGTGTGCTGGATCAAGTTATAAAGGGAGTGTTGGGTACTCCTTTGCGGCATAAAGCCGTATTGGCGGCTGCTGATACGCGGTGCCGTGTACCATCGAATCCTCGGGACCATCATCATCTTTTCGAGGACCTTGCCTATTACAGGCAAGAGTCCGATGGCTCATTGAAGGTCGACACGGACCATCGGAGCTCCTCCATCTTGAAGGGGGCAAGTTCACATGGGTCATCGTTGATTTCATTGGACTTCGGGGGATGTCCTCACGCTTCACCCCCGTGCGACACATCACACGATAGATGCCGTCTCACATAGCCTCCCGCTCCTGCGTCTCGCAGAACCGCTTTCAACTACCGGTCTGAGCACGCGTCACCTCGAAACGGTAAACTTCCTTCGCGTCGAAGTACTCGCGCAAGACCAACACCATTAGGGCGGGCCGCGAATTCGGAAACTCTTCTTTTTCGCATCTGCCTTGAGGAGAGAGAGCTGTGCGGTCCACCGGGGCAACTCCGTTTTCTACCTCTAGGAGACCTTCGGCAGGACCGAATCGCAGGCGTCCCCCACGGTGTCTACGTACCTGTCGACAATGCTGTCTAACGCCCTCTTTTCAGTGATCTCGGTCACCGCAGGGGCATCAGACGGCGGTCTGAGAGCAGCCGGGCGGAAGTTCGTTTGAACTCGCCCCAGTCTGCTCTATAGGTCGTGTACTTCCATGTGGAATCCTTGATGTCCGTGCCAACGCATATCACGAGGTTTACTTCGAACAGGATCGCCCTGTGGTCCTACGAAGAAACACCGTATGCGACCCGCCAGTCTTCTACTCTATTAAACAGAGTGGTCTAGCAAGAAGTAACATTGACGCAGCTGGAATAATGCTTTTCGCCTCGGTAGGTGTCAAACGTAGGCTTAAACCCCCGGTTCAGCACGTACAGCTCCAGTTCGTCGAGCGTGGCTGCAATATCAGCCCCCTTCTCATCTTCAGATTGACTACCCCATCAGGTGTTATGAGCGTTCGCGTTCCCACCCAGTAGTACGTTGGCAGTCCTTAATCCCTCCAGAACCGAAGTAATTCAATCCAGGTATGGTCCGACGGGCTTATCTGGCTCCAGGTAGACGGTTACCACCTCTATCTCCCTAGCTCCTGTCCTCAGTCTGGCGACTGCAATGTTACCAGACTTGAGGTCGGGGCACTGGGTGATGTTGATGGTATCGTCGAACAGTACAATGGCGGCCTTGACCACATCCCCAGCGCCTCGACCGACGCATTGTACCACCCTTGTCCCCGGATAGTGCCGCATCTCGCCAATTGCGCCGATGTACGGCTCCTGGACTATCGCGAACGCCCACCCTCTCTTCGGCGCTTCACATATCAACTCGGCTGTGACTAGCTTGAACCTTTGCAGATTCAACTGCACAGGTACTAGCGACGCTCAGTCTGGATAGTGCGGCCGGCTCCGGGGGGGCGCCGTTAGCAGTACGCTACGGACGCCCGCAAGATTGCGTCCCACCTTCTCCGGACAGGGCACTCTTCATCGAACGCCTCGTGGTCCCACCGGTCTGCCTTCGCTTTGCGGCATTTCCGGCAGACGGGAGCATTCCTGACTTGCCAATTTGAGCACTCACGTCGGAGGTCGGTCCGCCGCAATAGGTATACCGATCCTCACGTTCAGAGCACAACCGATTGCTGTGGCTGTACCCCAAACAGCGCGTGCCTTGAACCAGTGGGGACTGGTCCTGCACCCGGACCCGCTGGAAGTCCACGTGCATCACGCCCGCGTCAATTAACCGCGTGGGTTAACAGTGAGTTGCGCGTCTTCTTCCTGAAGCGGACTTCGGCCCGCAGGTCACGCTCAGGGATGTCATCCAGTAGGTGTTGGTTCTGTGTCCTGAGTGCTTTCAGGATGTCCTTATTTTTGTTATAGGTCATGACATCCCTGATCATGACCAATGGGTCTCGGCTCTTCACCTCCTCCACATTCAGGTTTCCTACCTGCCTTGGCTAGCCTATCTCTTACCTTTGCCAGCTCCGCTTCTATGCTGCAAAATCCAATCCATGACCTTTCGCTTCTCACCATTACGTTCAAGTAGACAGAGAGAGAAAGAATGATCCCCGTGATAACTCTCCATGTTGCTGAACTTGTAGCCAATGCCTATAGACACTAAGTTGCTTAATATAACCTAATTTTAAATTTCATAAAGATTTTAAATAAATTTACACCAATTGAAGATCTTATGGCATCTTTATTCATCTGGTCACTGGACCCTGGCTACTGCCAATCTGATCAGTAGCACAGACACATTCCTGTCATCTATCTTTGTGGAGGATATGTAGTTTTATAGAATTGTGTAGTAATATCATTACCATATCCTAACATGGTGAATGTGGTGTTATACTATGTAGCTGAATTTATATAATAAAAATATATACAGAAGTAGTCTGCCTCTTAGAGCAGAATAAGGCAGATGTTGTGTGAGGAGTTATCGTGTTCCACTTTGTAAAGCATTGTAGCTAAGTGTAATTACTTCCTTTTTTATTTTGCAAATCGCTGAGATGAACATAATTTTCATCTGATGGTGATACTGCTTGCACATTTGAGACGCTAGTTAGGATCATATACACTACACTGCCTTCATCACTTTGAGACACATTAAGTCTTATGATCTCAAAAATTTTTTTATTGATGTGTTGGTTTGGACTCTGTCAATTTCATCCTTATCATCTGTCCGAGGCAGGACGTAGGCCTCTTCCAAGTAATGCCACTTAGCCTGGTGTGTATGCCAATTTACCATCCGTTAACCAAAGCACAATTACACATGACATTGAGCATGCTGTCCTTTCGTGAGCATCGAGCAAGAGGACTGCAATGCTCTTGTTATGTTTCAACAAGCATTGCATTTCAATAAAGTTCATTTCCAGTGTTGTTCAAGAGTTCTCATTTCTCTACCTGAAGCCTCTCTACCGGTCCTTCAAGCAGGATCACAGTAATGTGTACAAACTACTGTTAATCCTGCATTGGTACCTAATGTATCTGTAGCAAGACAACTCTCATTCAAACTGATGCTTGGAAATCGGATACATGAATAAAACACTATAAATATCAACAAAACTTATTTATCATCTAAACAACTAGTTTTCCACATTTACACGCATTGTTCACACATACGTATACATACATATACATATATATATATATATATTGGAATAGTAAATTTGCTCTACACCTTGGACTTTACATGAAGTGATCTTCACAATTTACTTTAACTACAGAACGAAACGTAATCAAGTTTCCCAAATTAAAAAAAAATACATAATCGCATGCGTCGGTGATCTATAAACGATATAATTCCCGCCCTACATTTGACAGTTTACCATAGACAAGATTTTCATTTTGTGCTCTCTGATTAATGGATATTCAGAGAAATATTAGACTGCACCAGTCCTACCGACGACGATAAAAAAAAATTATAGAAGTAGCTACCACAACGAGTCGGCGAGCAGCGAACAGACCGAGCTCCGACGGTTTTGTCGCTGGACTATAAAAGAATGGCGACGGAAGATCATTCGCCCATGGCAGCTGCGACGGTACTTTGCAAATCTGCAAAAGGAAAAACGCTGCTCGCCCGGCGAGTTCTCTGACGGTAAAGCGAGCGTCGCTCAGGTTTGACGGCTCTTGCGGCAGCACTAGTAGAGCGAGAGATAGCCATCGACTATTTATATATATATATTACGTTCGCACGCTACCTGTAGAAAATAGTCGATGGTCGCCGTTTTCCGCTTCTGGTGGGAACCGGTGCCCAACTTTGATATTCTCTATGATTACCAAAAATAAATCGAGCGTTGCTCAAGAAAATTGGGGTTTTAATTCAATGCAAAAATTTAATAGTAGCTAAACCGAATTATGAACATAACCGAACATGTTTATCCGTTGACACGACGCACTGCGCGGTGTCTGCACCCCCACTCCCACTCCGACTCCCACTGCCCCCCAACCCCACCGCGAGCGCTACCCCTTGGCGACGCCGACGAGCGCGGGCCGCACGCAGCGCTCGTGCAGCTTGTAGCCCACCTTGCTCACCGTCACCACTGTGCCCGGCTCGTAGCCCTCCACCTCCTGTTGGAACGATGTAAAACGTTAGTGTGCGATCACTGTGGAAATTACTGCGGTAACGAGTGTTGAGATATATCGTCTCAGGATGACCAGTACTAACATGTGCTTCAAATTGAAAAACAACACGACCCCTTCATATCTGGTTAACATTTCAAATGGAGGGTAGTTTTAAATAATCCCTTTGAGCGTTGAAATAAATAAACTTTTATTGTATGTAATACAATATTTTTGCTATAATCCTCTTCTGAATACATGTTTTACGAAAAAAGCATCGTGACCATCAGCATATAGACGTCCCACTGCTGGACTTCTCACAAAACATCATTTCACGTAAGAATTGAATGATGTCTAAGTAATCCTACCAAAATTTACCTAACATACTGTTATATACATAATATTATATATATATCAGCACGATGAAATGTTTCTAGTTCTTCTAGGAGATTCCTGATGATAAGTGATGTGCCTGACCATAACGTGGTGCTAGTTAGGATGATATATACTGCACCATATTATATTGCGCTCGACACTTAAAACGTAAGATGTTGAGTCTTACCATAGTAATTACACTAGATGTAAAGCCCTTCAAACCGGAACAGAGTTATGTTTCCATACTGCTGTTTAGCGGTAGAAATGGCCGCTGTGGTGATAATCTACCTGTATGGTGTCCAGTAACAGAAGGAGGACCTACCACCATTAAATTGTAAACCAGTTGTCATAATCGGCGTGTAATAATATTTACAGTATGTAAACAATCCTCACCTGCTGGAACAGAGCCTCATGCAGGTTGGGGTCGAACTTCTCCCTCAGAGGAGACACAGCAACCAGACCGTGTCTGCTGAACACCTGTGGAGTTATACAGTAATATATATATATATATATATATATATATATACGCAACGAGACGAACGGAACTATCACCTGATGGTAAGTGATACGCCTGTCCATTACAACGCGGCGCTAGTTAGGATGGTGTACATGGCACCACAATCCGCTCATCTCCTTGAGACGTAAGATGTCTCATTACCGCGGTATTTTAATTAGGTATAGCGCCCTTCAAACCTTATGTTTGTACAGTAGCGTCTTTCGGCTGCAATAGACGCTGTGGTGGTCCCCCGAATCTTCCCGCCTTCGTGGTAGGGAGCTCAGTAGCCATGGCCTGATCACTCACGGTGAACCTAAGAGAAACCAACCCGGCCGGCCCGAGGTGGCCGCTCCAGGAGTTCACCTTGGATGTGTGTCGGTGGACTGCGGTGGCAATGTGCTCTACCCTTCGCACCCGTGGGTCATGATCGTTGGTGGCGCAGCCCAAGCCCAAATCCGCCGCGAGGAGTCTAGAGTTTTCTCTTTGGCTACCATGACCTCCGGTAACGGATTCAGGCTGATCCGTTGCCCAGGTCACAATTAAGAGCCGAGAGGAGGACGCACTGTAAGTTTCGGCGAGTCATTACAGAGATTGAAAGGGGGCGAGTCTCTCGTCCCGAGAAGGTGCAGCTGGCGCTGGCAGAGTCGCAGTGGTGTCCAAGCGTTCCCGTGGCCCCGCCGTAAAGCAACGAAGGTGAAACATCGTGGGGGTTTCAGTCGGTATAAGTCCGACATAACCTATCTTTGCCTCCGCGAAGACGTTTCCCCCACGTAAAGTAGAAAAAAAGGCGTATCTTGAAGTGTGTGTGTGTGGGTGCGTACCTGCTCCAGCTGCGCGCGCGTCAGCCGCAGCCCGTCGTGCAGCGAGCGCAGCGCGGCGGTCGCGCTCTCCGCGCACGCGTCCGCGCGCTCCGGCACGCTGTCCGCGGCCGCGCTCAGCGTGTCCGCGACCTAACAACGGATACATTAGACTAGTCTAGACCATGCGCATAGCAATGAACATTGAATGAAAACAACATTATCAGCCTTATTCATCCACTGCTAGATATAGACCTTCCCCCATGTCCTCCAACAAATGCGATCCTTGGCTTCTCGCATCCACCCACTTCGGACCGCTCTGATGATGTCATCAGTCGATCTCGAGGGAGCGCGTCGTACACCTCTGCGACCTGTGCGCGGCCTCCACTCCAAGACTTTACTCCTCTATCGGCCGTCACTGATACAACAGACATGGCAGGACCTAGTGGTCCATTTCAGCTTGCAAATATTGAGAGCTAGCGTCGACAACTTCAGTTCTCCATCGAACTTCTTCATTCAGGATTGTGTCCCTTAGAGAAATGCCAAGCACAGCTCTCTCCATCGCTCGCTGTGTTACTTTTAAATGAAAACAAAATGAAAGAAATACTAACTATTGCACTTATGAACATAACCAAGTAATTCTTCCCTCTCTATCCTCATTTGTCTTTATCCCTCACTCTATCTTTCTCCCTCCACCTATCTCCATCTACCCCTCCTTCATTACCACTCTTCCTGTTTACACGTATCTCACTTCCCTATGTATCACTCTCTGCCTCCATTTCTCCTACACCAGAACACAATATCAGTTCTACAAGTGAACTCTCATTTATTTTCCATTCTTACCACCAGTAAAGTTGCACAAATAAGATTAAGTGTGGGGAGGGGGTAAGGAAAGCGGAAAATAACATTTATCCGGCCTAATAGTCATCCTCACCTGCCCGCGGTGCCTCTTGCCAACCTTCACTAGTTGGAGAGGCACTTTAAAAAGAAAATATAAGGGAACTCATTGGATGCTCTCTGTTGTGAAGTGTTCCTCATCATATCGATCGACGTATGTCCCACTGTTGGACATATGGCATTGGCTTCGTTGCAAACTACAAAATAATCCGTCAACGTTTGGTTGGGCGCAGTTCAGTGAAACGAGCGCTACTCACGTCCAGCAGATCCTTGCAGAAGCTCTGAATGGCGAACGACTTGGCGTCGTCCACCTGCTTCATCATGCGCCGGCGCACGTTCTCGCCGTCCGCCAGCGCACGCTTGTATTTGTCCTGGAACCACACGCCGGAAATAAGCATTCGTTTTTAGAGCGACTAACCAACAGCTATTGTATTCTCCTGGTCAGAACCAGGATTAAATGATTAAGCTATAACCTTTTACGCTGAACCGATTGATGTGGAGATCTTTAGGGAAGACTTATGTCCACCAGTGGATTTCTATCGGCTGATGATGATGATGCAACCTTCTACCGCCCTTCAAATCGGAACACAGTAATGTCTACAAATTACTGTTTGTAGGCTGCAATCTTATGTCTTTAGGCGATGAGCACAAAGTGGTGCAGTGGATGTCATCCTACCTAGAGTGGCACTGTCATGAGATGAATCACTTACCATTAGGTGAAGGTTCTGCTTGCCACATTACTTTGTAAAATAAAAAACATACATATCCATTGCTGCCACCTATCTTATATACATTGTATCCATCTGCTCAGTGGCCATCTCATGCTACAATTGCCTATGGTTGTCACTTTAGCACCAATTATCTGTTTCAGGATGTTGCTAATGAACACAGGTGTATACTTACCATTCTGCTTATCTCATTACTTGATTAAATAATAAAAAAAAAACAATGTAAAAGTTATAAAGGCAAGTATTGAAATTTAGTACATCTAAGGATGAACGGACAATCTGTTGATCATGGCATGGTGCTGGATACAGACAATGACAGTAGAACTAATGTTGAGATCCTTCAGAGGCTTATATATAAATAGCACAACATTGAAACTTACTTCATAGTCCTTTACTTGCTGTTTAAGGGTAGCCACCTCAGTACTCAGGCTCTCAATCTGTTTCTGACAGTCCTCTAGAGTTGTGGGAATTTGCTTTTCACCTGACAATTCTACTGCAGGCTTTTCTTCAGTGCTGTAACCTTGTACTGAAGATCTGCTGAAAGAACATGTACAGTCCTTCAATAGAAGAGCAATATGATGGTAGTAAAACTTTAATAATGCAATAATAAACTTCTAGTCAGTAGTTTTATTTAATAATAACACAGCTATCAAGTTAGGCAATGAGGTCATAGAATTACAAAACTGACAAATAACAATTACCATAATAATACTAATAAATTAATATATAAAAGATAGATAAATGTCTCGGCTGGAAGTTCATATGAAGGTAAAAGATGCTGCGGCATTTAATGTGGTGCTGGGTACTACATTTACAGTATAACTAACCGTCAAAGCACTATCAATTACTTTATAATGCATACAATCTCCAGTAAATGATAAGCACCTTGAACTTTATGATAGTCGTCAGAAAATAGTCAAATGGTAACTAATTAAATATCATCAATTGATTCTACAAATGCAAATGCACAAAAAAAATATCTGGTTTTACTACTACAAAGTCCTGTTTTATACCAAGATGTAGCCATTATTGTAGTCAGTCTATAAACTAAACAATAATTCTCTAAATGTATTAACATAAAAGTTAGTGATAGTTAAATTTTTTTAATCCATTTATCAAAAACTTGACAAAAGTCAATGATGAAATATACTATACACATTAAATAAGAACAAAACACTAGCATTTGTGTACTATGTGCACCTATATTCATAAATCGAAATAAGTTTAAATGTCCACCACAAACTTATTGATGGTTATCCCTATTATAAAATGACTATTAAACAAAAGTCTATGTAGATTTTTTAGGTTGTATAAGTTGGGTTGCGCAACGGTTTACCTGTAGATGTTGCCGCGAAACGTCCTCAGACTCGAATCTGTTAGGTATTTCACCAGCCTTCCCACTGAATACACTTTGAGTGATGTCATTTTCTTTGTTGTGACGAAATTTTTAAAGAATTTTTAAAAAGCGTCCTGGAGGTTATGTATCTTCTTATCTTTATCCAATGTATCTGTCAAATGTTTTTTTTTTTAATTTCTGTCGCTGCGACTGGCTGCGACGTTCTATGCGAAAATACTTTTTATTATTCGATCATCTTTCTTTAATTAAAATTTCCAACATCTGACCTGAAAAATCTCTTATAATATTTTTTTATTGGTTTTCAATTAGTTCACAAGTTAATTTTCATATTGTTCCTATATTAGTTTCAATGATTTAATTTTCTCGCTCTTTATTGTTTTTCCTTCATATTTTTAACAACTTTCATAGATATGAATAATAATTATGTTTTTCAGGGAAATCGTCCTTAACCTCTAACCTCTAACCCTTACCCCCAAATAAGCTGGGATCTTTGGGTGAGGACTATGTGCAACCGTGGACGTCTATCGGTCGATGATGATTAATGCTTTTTACTTTATATACATTCAAATAAGTAAATGAGTATACATATTTAATAATATAAGTATATTTAAGCAATATGCACTATTTACGTGCATTTATCTATTTGTTCTAGTACGAATGTTGTATTATTATTCGTAGTCTATTTGTTTTTTTTATTTTTTCTTTATTGATATCCTATTACTTTCTAATCTTTTAACTTTACAAACAAACATGTTAATTTATAATAGAAAAAATATTAAATAATGATTAGGAATAAAAAATTCTCAATGTAATGTTTCTTAACGAAAAATCGAATGTCAATGTGTATACTTTTTAACAAATCGATGAAGAAAACGTGAATAATATATTCGCACGGCATTATCACGCGGCGGCCGTGTGAATCACGAGAACGCCTGAAACATTTCCCCAATGGTTAACATTGTCTCATGGCGCGCGTCATGTTGTCTTAAATGACGTAATCATTTGGTGTTAGTCCCAGTTGGTGCCAGTGTCGCGACGGCGGCGAGGAGCGCGCGCGTTTCGAAAGCATGGCGTCGCTGGCGGTGTTCGACTTCGACCGCACCATAGTCGACGGGGACTCCGACGCGACGATCATCAACAGACTCCGCGAGAAGAAACCGCCGCCCGAATGGGAGGCGAGCAACCACGATTGGACACCTTACATGAGCAATGTGAGTGCACAGCCATTCTAATCATTTCTATATTTTACGTAGCGATCGGACAAGCGGGACGTCCACCTGATGGTCACCGTGGCGCCAGTTGGGATGGTATACACAGCACCGCATTGTGCTCGACGTTAGATATAAGATGTTGAGACTCATCGCCGCAGTGATTACACCAGCTACAGCGCCCTTCAAACCTTAATGTTTACATATTGCCTGAACGGCCTCTCCCACCAGTAAAATTCGTCATAATATTAAATATAATAATAACGCATGGTAGTGGTAGAATTGTAAAATGGAGCGATCTATTAATAACGAGACATTAGTTTGGATGAGATATATATATATATATATATATATATATATATATCATCCAAACTAATATATAACATATACACTAATAATAATGCCTTTTGTTATGGATGTGCCATCATCATCATTATCAGCCTTTGTTTATCCACTGCTGGATATAGGCCTTTCCTAATATCCTCCACCAAATGCGATCCTCATTTTCTCGCATCCACCCACTTCTGACCGCCCTGATGATGTCGTCGGTGCATCTGGAGGGAGCGCGTCCTACACTTCTGCGACCTGTACCCGGCCTCCACTCCAAGATATGCATCTTAATATGTTTTTTTAAAAAAAATTAGTAAATTATTCTATTTGAGTAATATTTTTACACATTAGAAGTTCATGCTTGCAGGAAATCATCTAGACCAGTGGCTTTCAACCTTTTAGACCTTTAATGAAACCTGGTAAATCCACACCTACTCCTTACTGGAAAGCGTTTACGTACCAGGGCAGCGTCCATTGCAGCCGGCAGACAGTACTGTGCAAACATTACTGTGTTCCGGTTTGAAGGGCGCTGTAGCTAGTGTAATTATTGCGGTAACGACACTACATTTTGAATCTAGAGGCGAGCTCAATGTGATGCTGTATATCACCGAACATCAGGTGAACGTAACGCTCGTCTCGTCGCTTCGTAGAATAAAGAAAATATATAATGTTCATGCGCCATAGTTCTGGCACCTGGATGTGTGGCTGGCCGTGATGGTAAGACCTGTAGCTCGCATTCCTACTGTCAAGCAGTAAGCAAGTGTTACTATACCCCAACGAGCATTTAATCATTCCTGGTTGATGTGTTTACTTATCATAAGGCAGACGGTACTCTGTCACTCCTCCTTTTTCCTCTCGCTGTTCATATCTCCCACGCCCCTCTTTTCCTTTCCCTATTTCTCTAATCAACACCTTTGCCAACTTAGCTATATCCTATAATTCCCACAATTCAGCCAAACCAAAATTACCGTCAACGTTCATTATATTATACTGATGTCCAGCGTTGGACATGGGTTTCCCACAATTGTTAACATTGATGTATTTGTTGTTAGGAAAAGCTGATGGCTTTCTTTATTTAATCCGTCGGTCCTCCCCATCCTTACGGGGCGGAGACAAGTCTTGGAGTGGAGGCTGGGTACAGGTCGCAGAAGTGTAGGACGCGCTCGCTCCAGGTGGACCGACGACATCATCAGAGCGGTCGGAAGTGGGTTGATGCGAGGGGCTGAGGATCGCAATTGGTGGAGGACATTGCGGAAGGCCTATATCCAGCAGTGGATAAACAAAGGCTGATGATGATGATGATGGCTCTCTGTAGTTATCGCTTGTTTGGAGACATGCTTGCCTACGTGACTGCCGGCAGTTCCGCAGTATCCCTTCGATGACGTCACGTCGCAAGTAATTGACATATAAAGCGACGAGACGAGCGAGTCGTTCACCTGATGGTAAGTAGTACAGCTCAATACCACGTGGCGCTGTTATGGTGATACACACTGCAACACATTACTATCGCTTTGTAACTTTACTGAAACTCTCGTTACCCCAGTAATATTACTACAGCGCCATTAGATACACAGTAATGTTTGCTCACTGCAACACATTGTGCTCGTTTCTAATGCATGTGATGATAATTCCTGTTACCGCGGTAACTTCACTAGCTACAGCACTCTTCAACACCTGGTACTGTTTGTCAGAAATGGTAGGTTGGGTGGTACCTAGACGGTAGAACTACCACAGGCGGTACCGATGGTTGAATCGGATCCTGTACCTTCGTGCTGCAAAGCCAGCGGTCCCACACTGCACGTCCTACGGTGTTCATTAAATAAATATAAAAATTCCAGGTGGTACCTAGGTGGTCTCCGTTGGTGGTGATCGTCTAAGTACCACCGCAGCGCCATTGGTATTTTTTTGCTTTGTGTGGGGGGAATGCCTTTGCGAACCTACCCTCGCGGGGGCAAGGACAGGTTATGTCAGACTTGCACAGACTAAAACCCCCACGATGTTCCAACTCGTCGCTTTAAGCTGGAATCACGGGAACGCTTTAGCACACCTCCGCAACCCCACCAGCATCAGCTGCACCGCGCAACCTCATCTCGGGAGGAGAAAACCTCTCCCTTTCACCTCTGTAAGGGCACGCCGTAACATATAGCGCGCCCTCCTCTCGGCGTCTTATGGTCACCGGTGCAACGGATCCCCCCGAGTCTGTCATTCAGTAGCGATGTAAGCCAAGACAAAATTCTTCGGACTCTATGGCGGATCTGGCTACCAACCGATATACGGGGAGCGGTGAAACGCGATACCCCTCCGCGACTCCAGCACGGCTGCGAAGATCAGTACAAACCTGTTTCCGCATCCCCCGGCACACACCCGACCCTATGGAGCGGCCACGTCACGCCGGCCGGGTAGGTTCCTCTTACCTTCACCGCGAGTGACCAGGCCACGGCTACTGACCCCACCGCCACCACAAAGCGGGAAGCTGTCGGGAAGACCACCGCAGCACCTATTGCAGCCGACAGACAGCAGTGTGCAAACATTACTGCATTTCGGTTTGAAGGGCGCTGGAGCTACTGCAATCACTGCAGTAACGATACTGAACACTAAGTTTGTGTATACCATCCTAACTAGCGCCGCGTTGTTACGGGCGGGCGTGTCACTCACCATCAGGTGAACATCCCTCTCGTCTTGTAGAATAATGAAGAAAAATGTTTCCGAAGCGACGTCGACCTTCAGACGACCTCCGCCGCTATCACAGCCTCGATCAGCTTTATCGGCTGCGGCAACCGATAAGTGAGATCGATGGCGCAGCCTCCGCTGAACCAACTACCGGTCGGCGGCGAGCGGTCTGCGCGCGAAGTACCAACTCGCGCGCTGCCACAAGTATCTGTCGGAGCTGGTGCAGGTTTAACAGGATCTAGGATTTTAGGAGACACAGGAACTGGGTCGGTAATACTCGTCGGTGACTCGGCGAGTACACGGCCTGGTTTGAGCCGGACTGTCGAAACCGTCGCTACTTTCCCTTTGGTCAAAATCTCCTCTCTCAATGACCTGGTAAGGACCAGAGTGTGGAGACTGTACAGCATCACGAACTGAATCGTCTCTTAAAACTACGTGAGTTGAGATGATCAAGTCGCGATGCACAAATATTTTATTGTTATTGGCGTGCAGCAGGTCTCGGCTGCAGCTCAGCTGTGAGCTGACGCAACCGAGTGAGAGTCTGTTAGGTCAACTGTCTCTGATGAGGTCGCTTGGAAGAAGTCTCCCGGTGAACGTCAGGTCTCGCCGTATACTCAGTCCGCAGAGGAACTCTGCAACTCTTCATTAATAGAACTTCTTATCCCTAACAGTACAAAAGGCAATACGTCCACCCAATTACCATCAGCGTGGCGCACGATCGCGGCCTGGAGCTGTCGGTGGATCCTTTCCACCAGGCCGCTGCATGCTGGATGGTACACGGCTGTGCGGCTATGGTGGTAACCTATCATTTCTCCAAGATATTGGAAAAGTGAGTGTCAGTCACGACATCAGTAGGACATCCAACATTGGTGTGACTTCCGGCCACCGCGTGCAACGATCCCCGACAGGGAGACAGTACTTGCACCCATGCGATGGTGGTGAGGGGCTCATTATGTCCACGTGAATAAATGCAAGTCTGGCACGGGGCAAGCTGAATGTGAGCATGTGGAAATGCGAGCGGTCTGCGCGCCCTGCTATAGGAGGGGATTGGGACTTACCCCACCACGCTGGCCCAGTTGCAGTTGGTGACTCGTCAGAGCCTCGTCTGTTGTTCAGCAGTGCGCACCGCGTGCTGGTGAGGTTTACCTTTGACTTTAATCATCCTAAGATAGAAGGTCCACGATGACGAGCCTCCTATTGCACCACATCCGTAGCCCGCTCCAATATCAATGATCCCATTCGGGCATATCAGGTACTGCAGTCAAGTGGTGAACTGCAGCTGAACCTTCCTACTCCTGAGCCTTCAAGGAGAGAGATTTTTGATGATACTCTCCAATAGAGGTTTTCCCGTTTTGTGACCTTTGGGCTGTTACCAGGGGTGGGAGATGGTGGTGGGGGAAGGTGAGTGAGGGTTGGTTTCGCTGTCACGCTTCCTCTTGACGACACGCTGTTTACAGTTTGAGGAGTGTTCCAATGCCTTAACATTGTTCACGTGATTAATTACCATATGTTAATGTAACACGTTAGTTACCGCTGAACTAATTACAAGTAATCAATGGTAATTACCGGGTGACGTGGCGAGCCTGGTGGATGAACCATCGGCTTCCTCAGCCAACTGGTTTCGTACGTGTATAATTTAACTCAACGGTTTAACCGATACGGTGTTCTCTGACTTGTGTTACTGGTAATACGATGAATTTATTTTATGGAATGAAGCGATGACACGAGCGGAACGTTCACTTGATAGTGAGTGATACGCCCGCCCATGCGGTGGCGGTAGTTAAGTTGGTGTATACCGCACCACATTGCGCTCGTCGCTCTGAGAGAGTAGATAGACAGCCCCGAGAGAGCTACCTACCATAGGTGACAGCTACAGCGCCCTTCAAACCGGATCACAGTAATGTCCGCACAGTACTGTGTGTCGGCTGCAATAGGCGCCGTGGTGGTATCTACCTAGACGGTCTATACCAGCAGACTCACTACTACATATATATACACACACACACACACACGTGTGTATATATGTATATATATATATATATATATATATATTCCCAAGAGATCGCAGAAAGGCCACGGCCGCACGCGTTTTTGGCTTCGAATCAATACTCCGCTGCCGGCCTTGACTCGTGCCGCCGGTGACGGCCGTCGCGCGCCACCCCGCCCCATGTCGCGAGCGGAAGCGTTTATTGAATTGTTATTTTGTTGCCAACTACACTTTAACCATATGGATAAGTTTAATTTTTTCCAATCAGTGAAGCGGTGAAACGAGCGGGACGTTCACCTGATGGTGAGTGATACGCCCGCCCACGTTCAGCAGTGGACATATATCGGCTGATAATAGTTACCACCAACATCGGGTAGCTATTTTTCTCCTGGTCAGACTCTGCTGGTACAGACCGTCTAGGTAGGTACCACCGCAGCGCTTATTGCAGCCGATAGATAGTAACGTGTTCCGGTTTGAAGGGCGCTGTTGCTAGTGTAATCACTGGGGTAATGAGATTCAACATCTAGCATCTCAAGACGACGAGCGTAGTATGTTGCAGTATATCCATCCTAACCAACGCTGCATTATCACTTACTATCAGGTGAATGTTCCACTAGTCTCATCGCTCAATTGTATAAAAAAAATTGTGTTATATTTGCCATCACCACCAGCGGGATGTGTGGGTTGATGGCGGTGGTCGCCGCCCCGCCGCCGCTCGTGACGCGGGCCGCCGCCGGCACCCTACATAACCTTCAGCAGTATTAATAGGCGGTGCGCCAGGAGCGGCGCGTTTCCACGAGCAGTAACCGCAACGCGACCTGAAAACTACTGCCCAGTAAATAATTACTGCACCATCATATTAAAAAAAAAAAACAAAAACTATCAACTCCTCATGGGGATTACCGTCGCTTAACATCCTCATAATATAAATGTGTAGAGGCATAAGTTAGGATGTTTACACTGCAACACGTTAGATGCTACATCTCCTTACTTTATTGTTCCGGTTTGAAGGGCACTGTAGCTTGTGAATTACTGGGGTAATAAAGTCTAATATTTTAGATTCACATCATCAGCACAATTTGCTGCAGTGTGAACATTCTAACTAGTGCCACAGTATTGTTTCCGGTTTGAAAGGCGCTGGAGTACATTTTGCGTAACAAAGTAACCATAGCAATGTGTTGCATTGTAAATATCTTAAGTAGCTGTATGATGTCATGGGCCGTACCGGTCACCACCACCAGCTGTCCTCGCTTCTTCACATAGTCGACTCAATACACTCCTCGCCAGGTGTTCGAGCACGCTTACTCGGCGGGCATGCACCCGGACGACATCCTGGACAGCATCGCGTCCATGCGTCCCACCCCGGGGGTCGAGGAGCTGATCACCGCGCTGGCCGCCAACCGCTGGGACGTGCTGGTGCTGACCGACGCTAACACGGTCTTCGTCAACCACTGGCTGAAGACGCACGGCCTCCAGGTAACTGCAGCCGCTGGTTGAAAGGCTACCACGTGAACAGCCGTCATCGCCGCCGTCCGGGCGACCACTGCTGAACAGCCTTGGGGTTCTCTAGGTGTACCTGCAACGTTTCCACACTCCTACCGATGGATGTGAGAGAACAGGAAATGCTGTGTCATGTTTCATTCCGCCTTCACGCCGGAAGCTGATGACGCTGCTGATCCCTGATGATGATTTAGGATGAGAGTGACACGAACACGTCTCGACATGTCCTTGTCTCTCGTCCCCTATCTCTGCCCCTCTCCGCTCTCTCATCAGCTTTCCTCTCTCTCTGCCGGTCTTCCCATCTCCCTCTATCTTTCTACATCTGACTATATCTTCTACTTCTCCTTCATCATCAGTATCACTCTTGAGTGATCGTGGTCATCACTTCAGGTGTCCGCCGCAAGCTTAACGCGTCGCCACTCCTCCCTGATGGCCGCCTTCCTACTACATTCATGTTGTGATAGCCTTTATCTGATCACTCCATCTCATAGGAGTTCTTCCTCGTGGCCTGATATACCCTCAACCTTTCCCTGGACCTCGAACCGCTAAATAGCTACCCCCCTCAGCAGCATATGTGGAGGTAAGATGAGGATACAAGACTGTACCAGAGATGTAAACGCTGTTTGATGCCTTTGGGTCCTTGGTTTAAGGGGGGTACCTTCGAAAGACCCTTGTGGAGGGGAGTCAGGGTTATGTGGGATTCTTACTCACTAAATCCCTCATCGGTGGTCTGCGTCAGTGCATTCGGAGAGACGACCGGATCTGTTACAGAACGCACCGGTGCCAATATCCTAGTCTGTCATTAATAATGGTGTTCCTTTGCCCACGTCCAGCAGTGGACTGCATTCGCAATCTCATATCAGTGTGTGGTTACCCTGAGGAGCTGGTCACGGAAGTGGGTACGGCACGACTGTACCAAGGGCGGTGGCGTACCAATTATCGTACCGTCACTAACGCGGCGGCGTTAGCGTGACGTCACGGCGTGACACGAGGCCGACGCCTGTTGTAGTCGTAATGATTACCAGGGTAACGGAGGCAGTAGACGGAAGCTAAGATCTATGATGAACCATGAGAAGCTAGTGAGGATGTCCACACAACCACTTGTACTACTCATCACTGCAGATTTTTTTTTTCCTCCAAACCGATGAGATTAGCGAAACGTTTCCATCACGGTAAGAGATACAACTTAGTCTCGTTACCGCAGTAATTTCGCTAGTTTCAGCGCCTTCCAATCGGTAACACAGCGATTTGACGCTAGTTATCATACACTGCATCACTGTGCTCGTCGCTGATATAAGATGTTACGTCTTGTTACCACAGTAATTTCGCTAACAACAACGCCGTTTAATACACAGTAATGTTTGCGCGCTACTTGCACCGTCTTCAACTGAACAGAATCACTGCTCTCACTACATGGTCCTTCAAGCCGGATATAGTAATATGTACCTTGTTGCATGACAGATATGAGATGGAATGAGGCTTCTAGATATAAATGTACCGTCCCGGGTTAGATGTACGCTATCCCGCACTTGCCCAGAGTTGTGGGCACAACGTCCCACTTGTGGGATAATTAGATGAGCTGTTCATAATCATTTATTGAATGGTTGTATTGGCGAGAGTATTGGTTAGATAAAGGAGTGGTGTCGGTGTTCAGGCGGCGGTGACGGCGGTGGTGACCAACAGGGCGTTCTGGAAGAACGAGCGGCTGTACATAGAGCCGTGCATGCAGCAGAGCAGCTGCCAGCGCTGCCCCGCCAACCTGTGCAAGTCGCTGGCGCTGGCGCAGTGGTGCGCCCAGCGGGGCTACGCGCACCTCGTGTACTGCGGCGACGGCAGGAACGACTACTGCCCCGCCACCAGCCTGCCGCCGCACGTGAGTCACCCCGTCCGCCCCCACCGCGCACCACACCCACACCCACACACCGCACACCGCGCACATACACGATAACTCTATAGAGGCAGACAGAACAACAATTTTTTTGCCCACTATATAATCCCACTGCTGGGACTGGACATAAAAAATCTAATATTTATTGACGAAGCGACTAGAGTAACTAGGTGTGTTCACCTGATCGTGATACACTTGCCCTTAACGCGGTGCTAGTTAGGATGATATACACTGCAGCACATATCATCCTAACTAGTACCGCGTATATCTTTAGTTACCGCAGTAATAGCTATAGCGCCCTTCGAGCAGGAATATTCTGTCGTTAATTAGGACGATGTACACTGCATCACATTATGATCGTCACACCAAAATATCCAGTTTTTTTATTATTCAACGAAGCGACAAGACGAGTGGGACTATCACCCGATTTTAAGTGATACGCCTGCCCACAGAAAAATGACGCTAGTTATACACTGGACTACATTGTGCTTGTCGCTGTGAGACATGTGATGTAAATTTTCGTTACCGCAGTAATTTCACTAGCTTCAGCGCCCTTCAAACCGGAGGAGTGCATTCGATTGCCACTGATATGAAAACAACAAAATCACATACCACATTTACTTGGCCATCGTGATGGGTTGCTTCTAATCTTCTGTTCGTTTACGAAATGCCCAGTTGTGGGAAAGTATAGTGGGCTTCTTATTTATGTCATCACTGTATTGTCCGCTCCAGGCAACAGTGTTCCCACGAAGAGGATACCCATTGGACGAGCTCATTAAGAAGACGCTCTCGTCGCCCAACCCACAGGTGAAGGCCAGGGTGGTGCCGTGGGACGACTGCTACAGGATACTCCAGGAGGTGTTCCCGGCGCGGGCGCAGACTATATCTAGTTAATTTAGTATAATAGTATACGCTTCGCGAACATAGTTCACCATCACCATCATCATCAGCCGACATCCACTTCTGGACGTCTCCAACACAGATCACCACACCCATCGATTCTGCGCTGCCCGCAGCCAGCGACAAGAGGAGCAGGACCTTCACTTGATAGTAAGTGATACACCCGCCCATATCAACGTGCCGCTGGTTAGCATGGTACTCACTGCACCACACTATGCTCGCCTAAGACATAACATGTCTCGGCACCCTAGTAATTTTCATAGCCACAGCGCCCTTCAAACCGGACCTGCGTTCCGCACGGATATCCAGATGCTCCAGCAGCAGAGACCTGCCATAGCTATTGGTCCTTCGAGCCGGATGACAGTAACGTTTGCACACCGCTGTCCGTCGGCTGCAGTGGTACCTGCGTAACAGCGACCTCTCACCAGCTTCCCGCCACTTTTACTCATTGAACACAATTCAATTAATATTTATATTACAAATATACATATAAATAAATTTATTTATTGCACAAAAAATATATATAATTATACAAGGCTCAATGGCCTCGTTACCGGGTCATAAAATTTTAAAAAAAAAATCGTTACGTATTGCAACACAGTGTATGCACAATAATGTTACCGCCTACAGAGCGAGGGTCCTTCGGCACTTGGGCGCCATTAGCAGTGCCGCGTCCCGCTCAAATTGACGTTTCCAAGATGGCGGCGTTAGTTCATTATTTTGGCAGGTGCCAAATGATCCTTGTCACTCTGTATTTGCTTTTTAAGAGTAATTAAAAAAAATATGCTCTTGATCTGACGTACTGTGTTTTGGCCGTCACAATGGTATATGATTTCAAATTTGTAATGTTTTTCTATTCTACCAAGCGACAAGTGCCAGATGTTGAGCTGATAGTGATAACCACAGCGTCGCATTACGCTCGTCGCTACGAACATGTTGATTCTCGTTACTCCAGTAATTACATTAATTAGAACGCCCTTCGAATCGGAGCACGGTAACGTCTGCACAGTATTATTTGTGGACTGCAACAGGAGCCGCGGTGGTACCTACCTAGACGGCGTTCTGCAACGGAGACCTACCAGCAGTAACAGTTGTAGGTCCTTCGAGCCGGATTATAGAATAGTTTGCACACTACTTGTTGTCGGCTGCAATAGACGCTGCGGTGGTACCTACGTAGACTGTCTCTGGCAACAGAAATATACTGTCGATATATTTTTTCTTCGAAAAATATTTTTTTTAGCAGTACAACGATATATATACTATGAAGATATTATTTACCTAGTATTTTCCTTACCGTATTATATACCGAAGTATTATTTACCGTTTGATACAAAGCTACAAGTAATTTATTAAATGGCCTACATAATTAATTGTTATAAATAATATTAAATGTCTAGTTACCAATAAATATTAATTTTGTTTTGCACAAATGTACAAAATGTAATTATTGTCGACGAGATAATAAAATATGACTCTGGCTGGATGACCTTGAGACCTTTGCCTTTCCTGTTACAAAAGTTGACGTGAGAATATTTTTTAATCTGTTAACAGGTCAGGCGTCTACGTATGGAGATATTTCTTATATTCTTGATGTATCATTGCAAACTTGTAATACCTATTATCAGCCAGATTATGCCCACAGCTGGGTATGGGCTTCTCTTAAGGATCTCCACGCCATTCGGTCCTGCGCTGTCCGCATCCAGCGGCTAGAACTATCGATGTTACGATTTATTGTTAATAAATTTTTAAAATTAATGTTTTTTATTATCTGCTTTAAGACGATGTGAGTATCATTTCACATTTTATAGGGAATTGGGGGTGTAAGGGGTCCCGTTTAACAACTCACGGGATCCAAGCCAACCTCACCTGCCCGCAGTGCACCCTGCTAATCAACAAACGAGGCTTGGAACCAACCCGCATGGCAACGAGCCAGCGTGTTGGGAATTGGCCTAAATCCCTCCACATAAACCTTTACAAACGACAGCCTTTCGCGAGCTGCGGTATCTAGGCCATGCTTACTCCAGGGCTGGACTGATCGATGTGGAGGAGACCTAAGTCCAGCAGTGGACGTCTATTGGCTGATGACGAAAGCAGACACAATCCTCAAAACATCAAAGTCGTGGTACATGAGAAGTAGAAGTACATCTTCAAGAGATTAAGGATTTGTGCGTTTTTCTACTTCCTAAGTCGACGACATTTTATTTATTTAGCATTAAACATTTTATTTTATTCTATAAATTGACGAGACGAGTGATACGTTCACATGATGTTAAGTGATTACCTGTAACAACGAGCCTCTACTCAGGATAATATAAACAGTGTTACCCTCTCCTCTCTTTAAATAAATTAAAATATAAATAAATCCTTAAAAACTATTTAGGATCTCATATAATCTTATTTGACGCGACCAGGATGCTGCACACTATTCTTGTTAGTATTATTGATGTTTATGTTTTGGCCATTAATTAATTATAATAATTAGTGATCGTCTTAATTAGGAGCTTGTTCTACGTGGTGTTTATAGTAATATTCAGTACTTTTAGGTTTATATAGAGGGATGAATATTTGTTAAGATAGCCTGATGTCTTTCGTGTGGTTTATTCTATTATTTATCATCCCTTCACGCCTGTAAAGAGTGAACACATCTTGTTACGGGTTTACAATATTTATTAATTCTTAACATCCCCGACACAAATGTTAAAGTTCGTCGTATTCCATCCCCACATTTAAAAAAAATGTGGGGATGGAATACGACTCCAGTAAACAGACCCCGCCGTATGCGGTGAGCGCCAACCAACCAAGAGTTTAATTGTCCTCGGAGCGCAGTCCACGGCAAGGTTTACTGGCGAACCAGTAGAGCAGCACTCGGCTCATTGTTAGTGCGTAAGCACAAACTGTAGTCAAACTGCGCATGGCAACGTGAGTAGACATCTCACGAGATACAACCGTAACCAGATATACAGTGCATGGTCAGCGCACGTTCCAGGACATGTAATAGATATAAAGGGTACTCTGACCCAGAGATTAGTCCCTGTACGAGCCACCACCTTCACCAGCCAGGTGCACTTGCAGACGCATTGTAAGTTGTTGGAATTGCCATCACCACCCACTACGTAGTCAGCACGGATCGCAATCCGCGGAGTGCATTGGAGAGCTCTGCTCACCTCATAGAATGGCAAAGCGATTACATCGCAGCCTTGAGAGATCGCACTCCCACCAGCCAATCACCATACATGAAGTAAATGCATATCTCCGCCAACCACTGCAGTGGATGTAGCCAACAAATATCAATTTCATTATGAGTCATCAAGCGTAGTCTTTGTTGTTTTGATCAAGTTTGTTTCTGCCCGCCGACAACTCGCGACATATCTTACAACATGGGGGGAGCTATTGAGGCCTTCATTTGCAAAATTTATAAAATAGGGAGGGCAGACAGCCTGCAGCCCCGTCATCATGGGACCCGACTTGGAAAAATCTAACAAGGGAGAGTGTCAAACCATAACGCGAGGCGCACCCTCCAAAGGCGACATTTAACCAAGTGATCGTTGAAGACGTCGTATCACTGAACTGCGACAGACATGCAACCGACTGTCATCGGTGCACATCGTCATGAAAGGCGCACAAGACATCACAGCAGACATCAATATCTTGCAAAAGTCCTCAACCAACCGAATAATCAGTTCAGTAACGGTGCAAACGTTACGCTACGATAACACGCAATATCAATATTTGATGAGCATCGAGGCAGCAGCTCACATCCGCTTCCGCCACCTCATAATGCATCGACACAGTTCAAGTCGACTTTGGAGTAAACAAATGTTATTAAACACGACGTGTCACAGCGGCAAGCCACTAAGACGCCGAGCACCCATGTGTCATAGAGCGGAAGTCCTAAGACATGGTTCTGAGTATTTCGATATCACGGAAGTGCTATCTAACACTCTACCCGAACCGGAGTATAATCAAGTAGTTACTTAAGTAACCACCAACTACACCTGGCTGGTATCCCACCTTCTTCACCAACTTGATGTTGTATGTTAAATTGCCATGCACCATTTCACACGGTTTCGAACCCGTATACTATATAAATTCCATTTTTAATGTCCTCCACACTATTACTCTATCGTATTGTACTGTAATACATTATTAATTGCATTTTCATATTTTTCCGGGATTCAAACCGATATATCCTTTATAACTTACCACTAGAGACTTCACACTCTTATACTTTCATAATTTTTCACCATACAATCAAAACATTTGTATTTTCATATTTTTTTAGGATTTCAATCGGTATACTATAGAGTACATCATCCTTATACATCCTTTCAGTATGTATTGGAGGTCAGTAATAACCTCCAATCAATATTTCAATCAATTTGCAAGAAGCAAATTTTTACATTGGTCACATACGCAGTACATGTCTGCAGTCCGCAGCCCGTGTGTACGTAGAAGCGCGAGTATGCTGCGCCGCCCGTACAGCCGGTCGATACACGAACAGTTCCTTATTACGTCCTTACGGCGTTGCGCGAACACCCAACTATTGGCCTTTACTTTTCCACTTTTTATAATAATTCTTTTTAAAATTTAACATCTTTATATATTTTCCTATTTTTGAAAATAATAATAACATATCATTTATTCCTACAAAAGAACGAAAAATAAATACACAGTAACATCAGGTATTAAAATAAAACAAAATATTAAGCTTTAATTTGATCATGTGAGAAAGACCGCAACACTGATTTTCGGTAGAGCCTAAAAACTAAAACTAAAAAACACTATAGCTCCAAAAGTATACCGATTAAATATCCCATAAACGATTTTCTACCAAAAATGCTGTTATAACTAAAATCACTATTGCTTACTTATAACAATAACAGTGAGAAAAAAGATAAATAAGAGATATAACAATGAAAAAAAATAAATAAAAAATTTTATTAATAAAAAGTTTAGATAAATGTACAATAAAAATTGAAAAATAAGAAAAGAAAACACACAACATATATGTATAGTAATAAAATGGGACAATGGCGCGGCGCATGCGCGGTGTTGTTGTCGCTGCGTGGAAAACAAAACTACAAGTTCATTGGTAAGCATTACGAATTAGGTAAAAGTAGCATTTTCTTTTTGTAAGTTTAACAGAAATTGTTTCAACTTAACTTTAAAATTATTACGCGTCTTTATATCTGTTATTTGCAAGTTGTTCCAGCATTTGGTGGCATCGTATCTGAAACTAGCCCTGAAAGTTGACGTCTTACAGCGAGGTAGCGCTAATCCGTGCCGTAGGATCGCGCAACTATTTCAGTTTGTTCTAGAGTTACAGAGATATGACGGTTGATGTTATTTAATTATCCCAAATAGAAACGTTTCTAAATGAAGTTCGCGTCTTGCATTCATTTTTAAGACGCTGGCATCATTTAAAAATGGGGTGACATGGGCGCGAGGGGGCACGGGGAAACAATCTCGCGCAAGCATTTTGTACGCGTTGAATAAGCTTTTTCATATTAGCTAACAGCCTAGCGCCATGAACAATGTCTCCATAGTTTAGTTTAGACAAAAACAAAGTTTCACATAGATTTTTTCTTATTTATACTTTCAGAAAATTACGCACGCGATATAAAACCAAGTCTATAAAAACAATTACGAACTATTTCAATAACGACTTTCAATGATAATTCCCAAATTTCGTGCCTCAACTACTCGCTCTATCCGTTTACCATGAATTAACCCTGGCGACTAAATCCATTCATTTCTAATACTTGTTTTTTGTAGCTATTTCTAAAAATTTTGATCTTTATAGGTTAAGAACCAGTGCATTTCCCTGAGCCCGTTCAGCAATACTGTTACAACAACAACACATTGTCCTTGTCGCCTGAAGACAAAATGTTGTCCCGTTACCGCGGTAATTACACTAGCTATAACGCCTTTTAAACCTGACCATAGTAATGCTTGTACACGAGTGTTGGCCGGCTATCCTCCGCCAACAGAGACATACCACTAGTATATGAATCTGAAAGACAAAATGCTCGAAAATCGTATAATCGACACGTCAAGTGATAACTATTGAAATTATTTTAAAATCGATTTTAATAAAGCTTCAATGACGTAGTAACCATATAAATAAAACAAATATTATACTGTACTTATTTCGTGTATGTTAAAACAAAACAAACATTCAGATATGAAGTAACAATTAGAAGAAAATATAATATTTAGTTTAATTAATTTAAAACTTAATAAAAAAAATATACGTACGTCTCTTAATCACACCAACAAGTAATAATGATATTGTGACAGAAATAATGTTTATAGTCGGAGTACAGATTATGTAATTGTTAGATAATTGATAAATATTTTTATCCAATGAATTACATTTGATTACAACTATAAGAGGTTTGGCGAAAAGTGTATGCAACATATAAAATCGATATTTTTACTAATCGATTAATCGAAGCGAATTTTTTCTTTGTTCTGTGGTAATTAATAAATCGAACCAAAAACAGTTAAAACAAGCAAACATGACTCTTGTTTGAAAAACACAATGAGACCCTAGTACAAGTATTTTTTTAAAAAAATATTAGGGCCAAAAACCGGGTTGCATACTTTAAAGTATTTACGTTGTCCAAATGAAACTTTTTCTGAACGGAAGAAAGAATAAAATCAATCGTCTAAATCAAAATTATTTTTTCCGATTTCCTCTGTTTTAAAACAAGTATTAGATAATTTTAAGTATAGCATACATTGAGTGCTATGTTAACAGCTAAGGATAAAAGCAAAAGTGACAAATATCCGTTTTTGAAACGTAATTATGTAAATACAACCCTATTGTGTGAGCAATGGAGTGCATTTTTGGTAGTGAGCGATACGAGGAAGTTTTATTGATATATTATGAATAGGTAGAATAAACCGCGAAAAAGTTATTCATTGTCTTATATATTAATTAAACAAAATAATTAGCAGTCTCAGAATGTGCGCAATCGGTTATTGTTTGAAGCAACAAATAAGTTTTGTGAACAGTGAATAGGTTATAAACTATATATTTACTTGTTTTTGTAAATAATCGTTTTTTTTTTATATATTATATATTTAAATAACTGATAAATTTAACTGTACTCACAGCAATGAAGTTGAAAAGTAAGTATTTATTTATATCATATCATTATTTTCTGCTAATTCATAATTAACAATGTTTTTTTTTTCATTATTTTTACCATTTAACGAAAATAGTTTAACGACTTGATGATGGCAGAATATAAGTACTATATGAGAAAAAATCTGTTTGTACTGTTCTTTAAAAGTTATGGCCGCTGCTTCGAATCCGTTTGCAGATTATTATTGCAACATTGGTTGAGTTTAGAATGAGAGCAGTGCGATATGGTGCAGTGTATATCATCCTAACGTCTCATCGGTTTCAGGATCAACGATAATTAAACTGTCGTGCGCTGCGTATGGAGTTGTTCTGGCGTGTCTCCTCGTCGGCGGCGTGCGCATGCTCAGTAACACGGATGAGGTAAACTGAACAAGTTCTTTTCTTTAAAAAAAATGGTGAAAAGGTCGTTACTATCACAATCTATGGTTCTGTTATGGCTGTACGATATATTACATGTTTAATGTCGTTAGATCCAAGTTGCTATGATAGAGAAGCGTACTCAACAACCTTACGTAAGTGTCTATTAAAGATCGACAAACCCTCTCTCATAAGTGGATGGAGAAGAACATCTACACCTCCTCGCAGACCTCAAACATAACATTAGAATTTCTCCAGTTTCCTCATGACATGGCCAGTTCAACAGTCACCTGTTACTGGTGGAAGGTCTCCGTTGTTATCACTTGGCTGGGTACCGCCGCAGCTCCTATACCTGCTGCCAGACTACCGTTCAAACATTACCAACCTGAATTGACCATAAAAAATGCTGTAGCTAATGAACCTCGCCTCAAGGTGATGAGCATAATGTGTCGCTGTGTATATCATTCTAACATTGGCTACATCGTTATTCCCTGTATCATATACCATCAGGTGAACATTCTCATCTGTGTTGGTCTCTCGTCGTTGTGACCTGGACGTTAATTCTCATCAGCAGCATCTTTCAAAATTAAACTTATTAATACTTGCAAAGTATAGGTTGCTTACAGCATTACATTCCTCGTGATGATATCACCATGGAAACCACATCAACTTGCAGTGTACGCTTTCAATCATTGTTCAAGTCTCCAAGGTGAACAGATTCTCAGGTTCCTCGATTCTCATTCCAGATATTGAGCAGTAAATATGTGGTCTACTATACTGACTGCATCAAATTCGACATGGAGGATGAGACCTGCTCAGAGTACTTGAGCCAGCCGGGCAACGCAGGTGCCACCTGTGACTGCAACTTGGAGTTCGAGCTGGTGGATGCACTGAGGGGCATCGTTACACTGTATTACCGTCTAGATGGATACAGAGAAAACTTTGCTGGACTATTTAAATCCAGGTAGTCATATTTTACTACCAACAAATAAGATTCTCGTCGGTTCCCTTCATCATGCTACTGTCATCATGAGATGTATACAAACTGAAGAAAAAATAGCTGGTGGTAGATAAAGTGGTCTCTGTTACCGAAGACTGCCTAGGCAGGTACCACCGCAGCTTCTTATTCAGCCGACAAACAGTATTACTGTGTTCCGGTTTGAAGGGCGCTGTAGCGCAGATAACGACACAACATTTTGTCTCAAGGCGACGAGCGTAGTCTGATTCTTTGTATACCATTCTACTTAGAGTCACGTTGTTATGGGGAGGCGTATCACTTACCATCAGGTGAACGTCCGGTCATAGTTTTGTAGAACAAAAAAAATTATTTGTGAACACCTTCACCCTACTATGAAGGAAGCTGATTATCAAGCGGGGACTGGTGGTAATTCCACTAGAGGCAACACTATATTTGGTATCATAGACTTTTTGATTTCATTGACGTTTTTGGTTCTGATCAGCCGTCGAAGGTCGGCCGGGAGGGACCCGAGGAGGTGATCCGATTCGGGAACCGTCCTCGACGATTCCTCGACGGCTGTGACGATGTGGTGGGACAACGAGTCGATCGCTCGGTTTTCAGTTTCGAGCGAGTCGATCGTGCTGGGGATTCCGTCTAGGTGCTGGGGTTCCGCGGCCTTAAGTTTGATCTCGAGGCTGCGCCAGTTGACGATGGTTTTGGTCAGAAGGACCTCGCCAGCGGGCCGGCCCAGCTTCATAAGAACCGGGCGATGGTCGGATCTGAGATCGTCGATGGTCTCGATCGAATGCAGTGGGATGGTGACGTTGTTGAACAACGCAATATCCAAAGTGGACGGGTTGCGAGATCCGTTAGGCGGAAATCTCGTCGGGGTTGGCGGGGCTACAATGTTGAAATTGAGCTTACCCGCAAGTTTATACAAGGTTAGACCGTTTGGGTTGGAGTTGTTCGCGTCCCAGGTGTTATGCCTGCTGTTTAGATCGCCAGCGAGGATAACAGACTGGCCTAGGTCGAGAAGGGTTCTTATGTCTGTTCCCCGCACCGCTTTGGAGGGGGACAGATAGACGGATGCGATGACGATCGGTGGATGACTGGTGAGGGAGATTTTGCACGCCGAGACTTCCATGTTGGCGAGGGGTGGACTATCCAGCGGTGTGCAGTGCAGGGACCGTTTGAAATAGATTAGGGTGCCGCCTTTTGGGCCGGTCAACCTATCGTGGCGGATGATGTGATAGTTAGCGATTTTCGGGTCGCGATTGAAGGGTTTGAGGAATGTTTCCTGAATGAGCATGACGTCGACGTCGTGGTTCCTGAGAAATAAGCATATTTCTTCCTTTTGAGAGTGGATGCCGTCCGCGTTGAAGTACGCGACAGTTAGGGAGCGGGGTTTGATTCTGCCCAGGATTATGGTACTCATTTTCGAGGTTAAAAAACGAGAACCAAGGGTCGCGGTCAGAGTCCTGGGAGAGTTATTGGAAGTCTTCCTCCAGCGCAGCGAGTTTCGCTGTGCTCGAGGAAGGCTTTAAGCCTGACCTGCGAGTTCTTCGCGACTCGCAGTTTTTCACCGAAGACGAGAATGTCCTTGATGTTCACCTTTTTGATATAGGCGATCAGTTGCTGGATCTCCTCAAACGGGGGCATTTGGCTAGGAGCAGCCTGGGGTTTTGACGGCCCCGACGAAGGGGCGGCTTTGGGAGCCTCGGTGGGTTTGGGTCGGGGGAGCGGTTTGCTCCACGCCGAGACCGCCGGCGAGGAGGCCGGCTGCGCGGGCAGAGACCCGGAGCGGGCTGGGGCGGAGGGCTGCGGTGCAGCTTTTGTGGGAGCGGTGGTTGGGCGCTGGGGAACCCCGGGGTGCTTGCGCGGGGCTTTGGAGCACCCGCGGTAGTTCGTGCGGTGCCCCTCGGCTTTGCACAAGACGCCGCTCGGGGGTTTCGTCACTTCCGCGGTGCAGGAGCACTCTTTGGTCCCGTGGTCCCTGGTGCATTTGACGCATCTCGGGCGGGCATAACAATTCCGGGCCGAATGGCCGTAGAGTTGGCATCGGTGGCATTGGCCAATGATGCCCTTTTTGTGAGGGACCTCAACCTTCACTCTGGTGAGGTTGCACAGTCTATGCCGAATATTTTTTTCCCTTCCGGGGAAAGGTCATGCGACGAGCTTCCACTACGGGGTAGTTTTGTGTTTTTGAGATCATTGATGTCAATCTCGAGGGGAATTTCGCAAATGACGACGCGGAGTTGCTTCTCCGAGCGCAATACTGTTGTCGCATAGTGTCGGGCGGCGGGGGGAGCGCAGTACTATTGTCGCATAGTGTCGGGCGGCGGGCCGAGCGCAGTACTGTTGTCGCATAGTGTCGGGCGGCGGGCCGAGCGCAGTACTGTTGTCGCATAGTGTCGGGCGGCGGGCCGAGCGCAGTACTGTTGTCGCATAGTGTCGGGCGGCGGGCCGAGCGCAGTACTGTTGTAGCATAGTGTCGGGCGGCTCGCCGAGCGCAGTACTGTTGTAGCATAGTGTCGGGCGGCGGGCCGAGCGCAGTACTGTTGTCGCATAGTGTCGGGCGGCGGGCCGAGCGCAGTACTGTTGTCGCATAGTGTCGGGCGGCGGGCCGAGCGCAGTACTGTTGTCGCATAGTGTCGGGCGGCGGGCCGAGCGCAGTACTGTTGTCGCATAGTGTCGGGCGGCGGGCCGAGCGCAGTACTGTTGTAGCATAGTGTCGGGCGGTGGGCCGAGCGCAGTACTGTTGTCGCATAGTGTCGGGCGGCGGGCCGAGCGCAGTACTGTTGTCGCATAGTGTCGGGCGGCGGGCCGAGCGCAGTACTGTTGTCGCATAGTGTCGGGCGGCGGGCCGAGCGCAGTACTGTTGTAGCATAGTGTCGGGCGGCGGGCCGAGCGCAGTACTGTTGTAGCATAGTGTCGGGCGGCGGGCCGAGCGCAGTACTGTTGTCGCATAGTGTCGGGCGGCGGGCCGAGCGCAGTACTGTTGTCGCATAGTGTCGGGCGGCGGGCCGAGCGCAGTACTGTTGTCGCATAGTGTCGGGCGGCGGGCCGAGCGCAGTACTGTTGTCGCATAGTGTCGGGCGGCGGGCCGAGCGCAGTACTGTTGTAGCATAGTGTCGGGCGGCTCGCCGAGCGCAGTACTGTTGTCGCATAGTGTCGGGCGGCGGGCCGAGCGCAGTACTGTTGTCGCAGTAGTGTCGGGCGGCGGGCCGAGCGCAGTACTGTTGTAGCATAGTGTCGGGCGGCTCGCCGAGCGCAGTACTGTTGTCGAGTAGTGTCGGGCGGCGGGCCGAGCGCGTGTTCAGTTCTATAACTCTAAGTACTCGTAAATCAATAACGTCGGTTGTATTGAATACTTGTTAATGTTCCAGGGATCCGTCTCAGTGGTCTGGTGTGCTGTCGCCAACACCATCGGAAGACTGCGAGCCGTATCGCTACGCCAACACCAGCGAGGGTCTAAAGCCGATAGTTCCATGCGGTGCCCTGGCCGACGCCATGTTTAATGGTAAATTATCACCATTCTTGATATGAACACGTCTGTTGGCATCTATTGAATGCCGATCCTCCGAGTGATGGAGGTATCTCCAAGTGTGTGGACTTCATCCTCTCGTTTACTTCCCACCAGCTACTGGATGGATCTAAAGGTATACCGTGTAAACAATACTATGATCCGACTCGGATGACCAGCTGTTGTCGGAGTAATCAGACTTGACATGCGTTTTTAAACTAAGAGCATAAAGCAGTGTATACTATCCTAACTAGTGTCACAACAGCAAACCGGTTTGAAGGGCGCTGTCGCTAATGGATGTCACTGGGGTAACGAGAAGCTTTACATGTCTCAGTGGTGATCACAATGTGCCGCTGTGTAAACATCCTAATGTCATATAATTAAAGGCTGCATCACAATCGAGTAGATGTCGCCCTGGTCTGGTAGCTTCATAGAATAAATTACCATATCCATTAACCTGATGGTAAGTAGTCCAGCCGACCATGCTATGACAATGTCACAGGATGATACTCTGCACCACGTTGTACTCAACGCTTCAGTACACATGTTGAGCCCGATCACCACAGCTCCTCCTCCGCCACTGTTGGTTGTGATGATGATGATGTGCCTCAGTTATATCACTAGTTCTACCTTCAAACCGGGAGACTCATGTAACCACTATGGACCAGTGGATAGTGACCGCCAACACACCAGCTTAGTCCTCTCTTAAAATCACATCACTGGCTATGGTAGAAACAGATGGTGTGGTGTTACCAGTAATGTATGGGCAGACCTCCTGCAGACACATTCTACCTGTACAACCCTCGCGAGCTGGTGCCAACAGTGGAGACAGGCCTGGTGATAGAAACGGAGAAGGCGAAGTTCAGGAACCCTGCAAATGCCAATGGTTAGTCTAACATGTAGTCCATCATGAAGAGAAGGAGACCATGCGGAGCACCTTACAACACTGATGCACCAGGTTCGATCCCAGGATTACTTCCTGAAGAGTATAAGTATAAGGGTGTAAAGTTCTGAACCTAGTAACTGGTTGACTGCTTGTATTGCTCTGTTGTTGGAGAGTGTCTGATGGACAGCAATGTGCAGACATTACTCTAATCCGGTTTGAAGGGCGCTGTAGCTAGTGCAATTACTTATCAGATTAGAATCCAACCTGTTACTTCTACGGTCAAGGTAAAAGCTGCTGAGCCATGAAGATGTTCATGCATCTGTAAGATACTAGTCTACCATCAGATGGACATCATATTGGTGCCATCAAAATGGTAGTGAACCTCATAATGTGCTTGAAATATCTACACAAGAACACATCACCCGCATCACTTGAGATATATAAGATGGCTGCTGTCATCGATCAGAAGAGCTGATGAAGGAATGGTCCTCCATTTTTTGGGGTCCTTCTTAACTTTCCCACAGTGGAGTTCATCATCTTTCATTTTCTGACACAGATGATGATCAATAATAATAATTACATTACATTTCAGCTACATTCAACTTCACCAAACCAGTCAACTGGGCTAAGTCCATTTGGGAGTTGGGCGGACCTGGCCCAGACGACATGGGATTCCGGGTGAGTCCCAACAGTGGGAAAGTAATGTGCAGTTGATGCGTCGGAGATTGATGTGCTTTAATTTTAAAGAGCGAGCGGTTCATCGCGTGGATGGAGCCGGAGCTGGTGGTGAAGCCGGCGGCACGAGTCCTCAACGCGACCGGGCTGCCGCCGGACCGCTACAAGCTGAAGGTGTACTACCGTGAGTTGGTGACCCATTGACACAAGGAAGGCTAAGTCCGGTTAGCATCAGCACTAGTTGTAGGTCCGTTTGTTGGTGGGACTCCTCGCCGGTGGTGGGTCTCTGCTGGTGAATCTCTTCACGGGCGGCTCAGTTCTCAGGCGACGAGCACAATGTGGTACAGTGTACAGCATCGTCACTCGTTATAATTACTAATCATCAGACGAACGTCCTCCAGGTCTCGTCGCTTCGTTGAATGTCAGATAATCTACATCCGATAGATTAATAATTTCATCATCATCAGACCATAGACGTCCACTGCTGGACACAAGCCACCCCAAAAGATCTCCACATCAATAGATCCCGCGCTGCAGTCAGCATAGCTTCCGGTACCGCCGGGTCATATGGGGGAATTTGAGCCATTTCCCACCATGCTGGCCCAATGCAGGTTGGTGAAAGCCAGTGCCTTGTTTAGTGATTAGAAGGCTGCACCAGGAGCTGGTGAGGTTGGTGTGGGTCCCGTGAGTTGTTGTGAAGGAACCCTCATACCAATATCGATAATTAATATAATAATATTTCTTTATTGAGTGGCGGTGATGGTGATGATCGATCGATGTGGAGATCTTTGGGGGGGGAGCATGTCCAGTAGTTGACGTCTGTCGGCTGATGATGATGGTGGGTGATGGTACCAAAATTCATCAATATGTAACTGTCACTGCCAGAGTACCCCCCCTCACGTTACAACGGCAGCAGGAGTGTGATCTTCGAGTCGGTGCTGGTGCAGCGCCGCGACACCACCTCCGGGGCGGTGCTGGTCGCGCTGGCCGCGCTGATGGTGACCGCTAGAGCAGCCTGCTACGCGCTTTGGAGGAAAGGTACATAATAGTTTTGTTGTGTATATACATCTTCAATCTTTTTTTGGATTCAATACACAGTACAATGTGGGCGCCAGTGAGGATGGACCCTGACCCTTGAGTAATCTCACTACAACGTCCTTCAAACCGGAACATTGTAATGTGTTGCTAATTAGCATGTATACACTACATTGTGCTCGCCATTTTGAGATATAAAATGTTGAATTCCGTTATCCCCACGTAATCTCACTACAGCGCCCTTCGAACCGGAACATACGACACAGTAAACGCTCTATATAAACATCATCATCACGTAAGGGGTGTAAGGGCTCCCGTACAACTCACGGGACCTGAGCCGACCTCACCAGCTCGTGGTGCAGCTTGCTAATCAACAAATGGGCCTCTGGCTCCCACCAACCCGCATTGGGCCAGCGTAGTGGAAAATAATATCCTTCCTCCCCCCTCATATGAATCCTTACTCGATCGTGTGGGAATCTTTGCGGAATACCTATGTCCAGCAGTGGACGTACGGCTGATGAAATTCAGCATCGGCTTGGTAAAGCTACACCGGCCTTCAGTTGCACCTGACCGCATTTAATTTGTCACAGGTGTTCTCTTTCCAATGAAGAGTGAGCCGGATCGCGTAAGCACGAGAGATGGAGAAGACAAGCCTCTGGACCTGGGCACAGCAGCCCAGTGAATATCAGTGTAGCTTACACCACCACCTACATTCAAACTTACAGGAGTTGTAAACATTTGCGACAAGCGGATCTAATTTTATTAATATATATATACTGCCACTAATTTGTTATTCTGGCAACGGACCAGACGAGCGAGACCTTCACCTGATGGTAAGCGATACGCCTGTCTACCACATGGCGCTAGTTAGGATGATATACACTGCACCGTGTGCTCCTCGCCGCGAGACTTAAGAAGCCGTGATCCCAGTAATTTCACTAGCTACAGCGCCCTTCAAACCGGAACATAGTAATGTTTGCACACTACTATTTGACGATTGTAATGGACGCTGCGGCGGTACTTACCTTTTTTCTCGTGAGGAAATCCTGCGTTGGATGCTCTCCTGCTGTAGGGGCAACAGAAGAGTTATGCTGGACTCTTACTGAATTAACTCCGCGGTTCCTCTCACTCCTCCTTGCACTTGGCCGGAACCACAGAAGCGCTTGCGCACAGCAAGAGGCCTTGATAAGACCACATTTCGGGGTGGAGCTACTGCTCTCCACCCCCTACACAGGTATTAGGCGGAAGTACCGCACGCACCACCTCGAGGCCTTTCACATGGCCCTTGTTAGAAGGGTGTTTGTGCAGTCATTTTAGGAAGCTCACTAAACTATATTACAATTAGTGGTGCAGTCATTTTGGGAAGCTCACTAAACTATATTACAATTAGTGGTGCAGTCATTTTGGGAAGCTCACTAAACTATATTACAATTAGTGGTGCAGTCATTTTGGGAAGCTCACTAAACTATATTACAATTAGTGGTGCAGTCATTTTGGGAAGCTCACTAAACTATATTACAATTAGTGGTGCAGTCATTTTGGGAAGCTCACTAAACTATATTACAATTAGTAGTGCAGTCATTTTGGGAAGCTCACTAAACTATATTACAATTAGTGGTGCAGTCATTTTGGGAAGCTCACTAAACTATATTACAATTAGTGGTGCAGTCATTTTGGGAAGCTCACTAAACTATATTACAATTAGTAGTGCAGTCATTTTGGGAAGCTCACTAAACTATATTACAATTAGTAGTGCAGTCATTTTGGGAAGCTCACTAAACTATATTACAATTAGTGGTGCAGTCATTTTGGGAAGCTCACTAAACTATATTACAATTAGTGGTGCAGTCATTTTGGGAAGCTCACTAAACTATATTACAATTAGTAGTGCAGTCATTTTGGGAAGCTCACTAAACTATATTACAATTAGTGGTGCAGTCATTTTGGGAAGCTCACTAAACTATATTACAATTAGTGGTGCAGTCATTTTGGGAAGCTCACTAAACTATATTACAATTAGTAGTGCAGTCATTTTGGGAAGCTCACTAAACTATATTACAATTAGTGGTGCAGTCATTTTGGGAAGCTCACTAAACTATATTACAATTAGTGGTGCAGTCATTTTGGGAAGCTCACTAAACTATATTACAATTAGTGGTGCAGTCATTTTGGGAAGCTCACTAAACTATATTACAATTAGTGGTGCAGTCATTTTGGGAAGCTCACTAAACTATATTACAATTAGTGGTGCAGTCATTTTGGGAAGCTCACTAAACTATATTACAATTAGTGGTGCAGTCATTTTGGGAAGCTCACTAAACTATATTACAATTAGTGGTGCAGTCATTTTGGGAAGCTCACTAAACTATATTACAATTAGTGGTGCAGTCATTTTGGGAAGCTCACTAAACTATATTACAATTAGTGGTGCAGTCATTTTGGGAAGCTCACTAAACTATATTACAATTAGTGGTGCAGTCATTTTGGGAAGCTCACTAAACTATATTACAATTAGTGGTGCAGTCATTTTGGGAAGCTCACTAAACTATATTACAATTAGTGGTGCAGTCATTTTGGGAAGCTCACTAAACTATATTACAATTAGTGGTGCAGTCATTTTGGGAAGCTCACTAAACTATATTACAATTAGTAGTGCAGTCATTTTGGGAAGCTCACTAAACTATATTACAATTAGTGGTGCAGTCATTTTGGGAAGCTCACTAAACTATATTACAATTAGTGGTGCAGTCATTTTGGGAAGCTCACTAAACTATATTACAATTAGTAGTGCAGTCATTTTGGGAAGCTCACTAAACTATATTACAATTAGTGGTGCAGTCATTTTGGGAAGCTCACTAAACTATATTACAATTAGTGGTGCAGTCATTTTGGGAAGCTCACTAAACTATATTACAATTAGTAGTGCAGTCATTTTGGGAAGCTCACTAAACTATATTACAATTAGTGGTGCAGTCATTTTGGGAAGCTCACTAAACTATATTACAATTAGTGGTGCAGTCATTTTGGGAAGCTCACTAAACTATATTACAATTAGTAGTGCAGTCATTTTGGGAAGCTCACTAAACTATATTACAATTAGTAGTGCAGTCATTTTGGGAAGCTCACTAAACTATATTACAATTAGTGGTGCAGTCATTTTGGGAAGCTCACTAAACTATATTACAATTAGTAGTGCAGTCATTTTGGGAAGCTCACTAAACTATATTACAATTAGTAGTGCAGTCATTTTGGGAAGCTCACTAAACTATATTACAATTAGTAGTGCAGTCATTTTGGGAAGCTCACTAAACTATATTACAATTAGTGGTGCAGTCAGATGTGTTTAGTTATTGCCGTACTTCTAGTGCTCCTGTTCCTGTTCCTGTTTCCGCAAATGATCACTAACTATTACCTAATATTTAGGTGTCGCTGTTACCTTAAGCCAGTTTGCAAATTCATTTCCGTATCCCCCTGTATAAAGTTATGTGATTGAGACACTAATAAAACACTTCATTCCGCCTAAAACATCTTTTTAACTCCTTTTAACATCCGCCACCTATCAAATCCTCATTCTTCCATCTTTTCCTTCTCTTGACACTCTCGCGACGTTCGTTGACTTTGTCTTGTTATACGTCATTACATCCGACATATATTTCGTAGCGAGCGTCGCGCCGCGAGGCTACAGATACTCAGTATAAATTATCTTCTGACAAATAATGATTATGAGGTAACTGAACCTTATCCGCTTTATTTCACTTTACTTTATACTTTACCCATTCGTACACCAAACGATACATAGTAATAATATTTTTTAGAAATTCCTAGGGCACCTAAAATGACCTGCTCAAGTTAGGGCTATACAATGCGGGATCTTTACATACTGGTCACGATGATTCCGTTGTTGCGATGGATAGCTTTACTCCAGTTATTGTCGCCGTCAACGAAACGTGGCAGGAGCCAGGACAGGACAAGCGTGCGCCGGCCGGTCCCAGTTACCGTTTACATAGCTCACCACGTCGAGGATCGAGATGGTGGATACGCCTTTTACATTAAATGTGGTATAAATATTCGGTATTTATTTTAAATAATCAAAGGCAAATATAGAGCAAATGTGGCTCTCCATAAGCGGAGGAGGAGCTTCGCATTGTTATCGGTACAGCATCATTCTCCAAATTTGACTATGTCATAGTGCTGGGTGATCTTAACGTAAATCTGGTTGACACTTCACATCAAAACTCCTTAAAAGTAATCAATTTTTTTTTAAATTTTTAAATATCAAAGAAGTTGTAACAGAGTCTACCCATGCAGCCATTTTACAGATGAAACTGGAACTTTGAATGATCTGGTCTCTACAAATGTAGTGGCTGGGAGAGTTACGATTCAAATATAATTACATCCGTTGATCGTGCTATAATTAATATAGAGTTTGGAATTATTATTTATAGAATACAGAAGTATAAAAGATATTGACATTGACAAATTATGGTGATCTAAACAAAATTGATCGGAAATCAGTGAAATGATTTAATAACGTTGAATTAATGGTAGAGAGATTTAATCATTTATTGTTCTCCTTATTTGACACATGCACCAATTGAATGAGTAAAAATAAAAGACCAAAGGGATCCATGGGTAACTGACCACTGTCGACTGATGATTAATTTAAACAATAACACCTTAAAAAGATACCGGAGAACAGCTTTAGAGAAACGTAAAAAATATTAATTACAGCTAAAAAAGTTTCATAGTCAAGTCCTAAATAGTATTTACAATGAAAAACGGGCTTACGTTAATAAACATAGATTTTCACGTAAATAGCAGTAAAATATTTTGGAAAAACCTCAAAGGAAAAATATCGGTTGACCCTAATAAAGTAGTTTCGATAATCTTAACAGCATCAATGATTATTTTGTAGATCTTCCCAATACAAACATTATTTCCCCCCCACTTCCTTCACCCTATGAATCCGATCGGTTTTGTAACGACACCCTACAGCTTCAACGTGTCTCAGAATATGATATCGCTGCTTACATTGAGAATATTAAATCTAATTCCCTAGGAAAAGACGGTCTAAGCAGGACATGATCTTCATGACTCTTCCTCCTACTTTAGGTGTTAGCACGAACATCATTAATCGCTCCTGAACTAGTACCACAGTCCCTCAGCAGAGGAAGGAGACTTAAGTTACACCAATACCTAAAGTCGAAATACAAATGATTTTAAAGATCTGCGTCCTATCAGCATAATACCATTTTTGTCCAAACTTTTGGAATAAGCGGTTTTTATACAACTTAGCAGATTTATAGAAAAAAATGTTTTTTGCCAATGTATCAGTCAGGTTTTGGGAAGGGTCGCGGTGCCATAACAGCAGCGTTGGACGTAACTGACAATATTCTCGCTGACCAAGATCTTGGTAGGAGCGCTCTATTAACATTATTAGATTTTTCGCGTGCTTTTGACAGTTTCAATATACCACTACTCCTTACTGAATTAGTTTGTTACGGACTTGACTAAAAGTCAGTAGGATCGTTCAAAAGTTATTTGTCTGGACGTTCACAAACTGTGAAATTAACAAAGAACTGCGGTAATAACACTATCCGATCCTGAAATTGTGTAACGGGGAGTTCCTCAGGGTTCCATTCTATGTCCTTTACTATTTATTACATATTCCGCTGATCTTGTGCAGGCAATCAAAAACTGCAAGTATACATTTCAGGGGCCCCAGCAGATTTTAAGACGGATGTTACAAACATGAATGAGGACCTCGATCGGGTTTCCGAATGGTTGTATAAAAATTCTCTTATTCTAAATCCTTCAAAATCAAAATGTATGGTACTTGGTACTAATTTTCAACGAGCCCAAATTATAAAGAACCACTGCAGTGTTCAAATTGTGAACCAAGAAGTAGACAGCACTGACGGAGCTAAAATCTTGGGAATTACTGTAGATTATGATTTACGATTTGATAAGCGCGTATTTGATATAGTTGAAAACTGTTTTTAAAGTACTATATAAAGTCCGCTATCTTCTTTCCACCAAGGTCCGTGTAAGGTTGTGCGCATCTTTAGTTCTTTCGAAAATAAATTGCGGTGACGTCGTTTTCATTCTAAAACCCGTCGCGTGGTTCGGAGAGTGCGAAGACAACTGCATTAAGCTTGTCTTTAATTCGGAATACTGGAGTACAGGACACAGGAGTATTTATATGGTGAGATAAAATTTGCTTTTTATACTGTGCAATTTAAATTTATCGTGTCTTTTCTTTTTGAGGGATGGACATAGCGCTGTTAGTTGAGCCAAGTCCCCCGCTTCAATACTCCTGCGATAGTGGCGCGCGGTGCGGCTGGGAAGTGAAAATGGCTCGGCGGTCGATACAAGGGTTCACTTATCCAAAACACAGTTAATATACAGTTTCACGTTGTGGAAGAATGCGGACGTTACAAAGCACCTCAACGGCTCGATTGCCGCGAAAAACACTAAGTGTCAGTGTGACAGTTTGACAAGTACGACAGTGTCATTCAAACGGTGCGTTCCGTTTAACGCTGGCCACATTACTAGCGTTACATTAGGTAATGAAAACGTAAGAGGCAGCATATGCGAGTTCCATTGCCCACATCTTTATTCAGTTTAAATTGTTTCTAAGTACACACACACACGCACACATTTTTAAGTTTGTTTTATATTTGTGTGTGTTTTTTGTTGTCTCAATGAACGTATTATCTATATATCTATCTGAGTCGTGTAACGTCAACGCCTCCCTCATGCGAGGGGAAGACTGTTGAACGCATCGGCAATGTCCACACCGCCAACAGTACCCACCATGAGCCCCCTTGGAGAGAGTTCCCGGGGTGTACATGGCGGCGCGTCTCGTATTTCGACGCGTCGCCACGTAGGGATTTTCTGTCGAGAGGGGTGCTTAACATCCCTACGCGAGGCGGGCCCATTCGATCCGGGCGCCGATCGAGGGTTGCGGAAGAACTGCTCGGTGTTATTCCGTGACCCCCGTGTATTCTTTTCGGAAGTGATTGCAATACCATGTGAAGCTTTTTAGTCGGTTGGAGTCCGACACTACCTCATTACCGGCTCTTCTGGTTCCGGGGTGTGCGACCATTAGCATTTTGTTACAAACGTCAATAAAAAAAAAACTTACCCTGAGCCGTTGCCTGTCCGACCAGCTGTCGACGCGTTGGATAGCATCGATCGTTGATCGACTCTCTCGGAAGCCGAATTGTTGGCCAGATACACCAGGACCGTCGCCTCATCCAGGTGCTTGATGAGACCACCACAAATTATATGACGGTAGACAGAGTCTGCAGTACGTCTATCTTTCTTGAGAAAAACTAATCTACCAGTTTTCGAGTCTTGGGAACCGACCTGTTTCCAGGCAGGCGGGGTCGCTCTCCCAAAGCTTCGAAAGCCAAGGCCCACGCACGACCAGGTGCACCATCTGGCCCTGGAGCCCTTTGGCGGTACCTACCTAGCCGGTCTCCGGCAACAGAGACCGGCCACCAGTAAAGTAGTACAGTCGCAAACAAAACATTACTTTGATGGAGTAATTTAATTTTTTTTTAAATTACCGGTAACAGCTCTGGTGCAAGAGCTGAAGGCCTAGCTTTGCATCTCCAAATGAAACCAAGAAATTGTTCGATTAATTTATTCAATAAATACCACCGCCGATTATATACAACACGACCTCCATTGTACTATTCGTATTCATACACAACACACTATGCGGGCAATACAAAATATACAATTATACACCGTACACATGCGGCCGGCCCCAGTGGCGCAGTGGTTAACTCGCACCACAATAACCCTTGGGTTAGGTTGGGTTCCCGGACAATGCCATGACAGTTTGAATGTTGGTAACAGGTAAAAAATGTGATGCTATTTAGGTTGTATACACTGCAACACATTGTAATCGTCGCTTTGAGACTTAAGTCTCATTAACAAAGTAATTTCATACACTACAGCGCCCTTCAAACCGGGATACAGTAATTAGACGTTAATTAGTATGTATACACTATAACGCATTGTAATCGTCACTTTAAGACAAGTCTCATTAACACAGCAATTTTATACGCTAAAGCCCCCTTCAAACCGGAATAGAGTAATAGTATTGGTATTAATAATTAAGATGTATTATACACTGCATCGCACTGTAATCGTCGCTTTGAGAGATGTGATGTCAAGTTTAATTACTGCAGTAATTATACTAGCTACAACTCCCTTCGAACCGGAACAGTAAAGTGACGCTAGCTATGATATGTACACTGCACCGCATTGTGCTCGCTGCTTATAGTCATAAGATGTTAAATCCCGTTGCCACTCGGGTAAACTCAACGCAGCGCCCGTCAAACCGGAACTCTACTGGAACCGGAGCCATCAGAACAGTGCTGTTGGGCGATGGCTGTGGTACTGGAGACGGTCAATGTCCACCACCAGTGAATAGGATACCAGCACGTACATGAAGAGTACAAACAGTGCTGAAGTGTACTACGTTAGAAATGGAACAGCTTCTATCTCTCTCTCTCTCGCTTCCTCTCTTTCTAACTCTACTTATTCTACAACCGATTTGGTACACCACTACATATATATATATGTTTACATATAGAATCTAATGCCTACGATATATGTATAATTATTTGACACGTTTACTTTATATACACACACACACACAAGGTAATGAGCTGGAACTCTCCGGTGGATGTGAGGAGTGGAGAATGAGATCCACAAAGAGGAGAAGAGTTCATGCATACAGACGAAAAATTTTCTCTTTTCATAAACATCCATATTAATATATTAGCCGAAGCGTTTTCATTTTATTCGTTTGCGTAGGTTGGTACTACTGTGTATGGAGAGGGAGGGAGATGGGAGATCATGTCTGCTGAGAGAAGAGAAGGAGATATGTTTCTAAATAAGTATCAGTCTATTATACTCTTGATAGGTGATCAAAAAAGTGGTTATGGCGTTAATATGTAGAGATGGGTTTGAATTTGATAAATAGAAAAGAGATGGAGGAGGAGAGTGATGATGCAACGGAGAGGTTCCGCGAGTGAGAGCGCTAGAACTCCCTCAGCACGTTGACGAGCACGACGTCGCAGAATCACGACAGCTCGACGTCGGAGAAATCCTGCAGGGGATCGGAGTTCCTCCCGTCGTTGGACTTGGAGCTCTCCTCCTGCGAGGTGGAGTCGAGCTTGGTTTGCTCGGCGCGCCCGTCGGAGTCCACGTGAACTTCGACGCTGCCGACCACCCGCTCCGTACCCTCGCGCTGGCCGTGCACGGCGGCCACGCCCGGCACCACATCCGGGTACGCCCTGGATGCGTCCAAGTCCGACTCGTCGCCGCTGTAGTTCTCTATCTCGTCGAAGTCTCTCTCCGTGGGCGTGTCCGCGCGGCACTTGGACGGCGACAGGTTCTGGACGGCGGTTTTGGAGACGGTCTTGAATATCTCGCCAGCGTCCGCGCCCGTCGCCAGCTTGAGGGCGTGCTGCCAGCCCGCGAGGGTCTGGGCGTGCGTGCTCACCTGCCGGTCGGCCAACTCCAGGAGTAGGGACTTTATTTCGGCGCGGGTCTTCGGGATCCAGTCGGACAACTCCGAGCGGAGCGCCTCGGACGCCTGCTCCAGCCTGGCGGAATAGTAAAGTTGCTACAGACTGATCCGGTTTGAAGGGTGCTGTAACTAGTGTGAGGTAACGAGACTCGACATCTAAGTCTCAGGCGACGTGTGCAATCTGGTGCAGTATATACCATTCTAACTAGAGCCACGTTGTTACAGTCAGACGTATCACTTAATATCAGGTGAACGTCTCGAATCGTCTCGTCGCATAATTAAAAAAAATATTCAAATTCCTCGCAACAGGGATCCCTGGTCCGATTCCAGCGTCACTCTATTTCGAGTGATCAGTACATAAATGATGTTTTTTTTTATGATTCGAGAGGTTGTATACAATTGCTATACAGTATGTTACCTGTTGTGCAAATCGCCCGTGGAGTTGTTGCCGGAAACGTACGCGGCTGCGGACAGGAAACGGATGTGGTATTAGAACACATTACAATCATAAATTAAACCTTTCAGAAAGATCCCGATAATGTGAAGCACTGGACACCAACCTTCGCCAGGAATGATCAGGTGTACAATGCAATCTGGCAAGACTGAGAGTTGATGATGTGGAGCAGCTTACTTAGAAGTTGGCCTCATTTTATAAGCAACGCGACGCGGCGAGCGAAACGATCACCTGGTGTTGAGTGATACGCTCATAACGACGAGGTTAGATTTATATACACTAGCTTCAGCGCCCTACAAACCGGATCACAGTAATGTCAGTGTCAATAGCAACAGGCACTGCCGTGGTATCTACCCAGTCGGTCTGTAGCAACAGAGAGCTACCAGCAGTGCTTGTAGTAGCGCGAGTTGTACTAACCGTGCAGCGCGTTCCTATTGCGTATCTTGTGCGCGTGCGCGCGTGCGTACGCGGCGAGTAACGGAAGCGCGGCGCGGTGCCGCAGCGGGGCACCGGCGCGCGACGCCGCGGCCGCGCATGCGCCGCCCGCCAGCGCCGCGCCCGCAGCGCCCCACGCGCCGCACGCGCCCCGCAAACTGCGAACAACATTAACATATACCAGGGATTGACAACCTCTGACCCAACTATGGTCACCGCGCATTTGCTGGTTACCAGTGCACCCGAGGTTGACGAGGGTTGCCAACCCTAACGTAGACAACAACGCTTCGCCCTAATTGTATGTGCCATAAACAAATGTTAACATACCACGACCACATTATTTCACTGGTGACCGTCTAGCTACCATCACAGCGGCTATTGCAGCCGACTAACAGCACCGCGCAAACATTACTGTGTTCCGGTTTGAAGTACGCTGCAGTTAATGAGATTACTGAGGTAACGATAGTTGACATGTCATGTCTACGGCAAGGAACACAATTTAATGCTGTGTATAACATCCTAACTGGCGTCATGTTATGGGCGGGCGCATCACTCGATATCAGGTGAAGGTTCCGCTCATCTCTTCGCATAAAAAAAATTATTCAACTCCGGGACTTCCATGGTATAAAGGAAGCCGTTGCCCAGATCGCTGCGGAGTCTGTTCAAATATAACACCAATTCACCTCATGTACTCCCCTCGGAGTGCTACGGAGCCCTTGTACAGCTTAGTGGTGAGGCTGCAGAGCGCCGTCAGCTTCTGCTCCAGCGACTGCAGGTAGTCCGCTGCGGCCGTGAACTCCGGGTCCTGCACCCTGCGGGACAATGTAAAGTGATCCTCAGCATAAGGACTGCTCACATGTGGATACTAATCCATGAGCACTTGATACCGATTGGAAGGATGGACTTTGACATCCGTGCTGGTGCCGAAGACTTGCCTTTGCGTACCTTGGCTGAAGGAGCAGGTAACTGTCACTTGCTCTCCACAGGTAACAAATAAATGCTGTCCATGTCACAGTCATCCACACTGTCTTTACTGATAGTAAGTCTCTTGATGGAGACCGTATAGATAGCTTCCACAGTAGCGCCTATTGCAAACGTTAATGCGATCCGGTTTGAAGGGCTGTAGATAGTGTAATTACTGGGGTAACGAAACACAACATGTTATGTCTCAAAGAGACGAGAGAAATGTGGTGCTGTGTATATCATCCTAACTGACGTAACGTTATGGCGTATCACTTAAAATCAAGTGTACATCGCGATACACTGACCTCGCTCCGTTGGGCGTCGGTTTGGTCTCCCCGCTGCCGTAGAGCGCGCTGCTGAGCCCCCACAGGTTCAGCGCGCTGTTCTCGCTCTTGAACACCTGGTAGTTAGGAAGTGATCGTCATTATACAATGTTATAAGGCATCAGCTCTGTACTTGGTGATGTTTGCATACTACTGTTTGACTGTGGGGGTGGGAGTGATGTGGTCTCCATCTCCAGCACGGACGACCATCTTTATAGTTGGTATATGTGATGTGTGATGTTGTATTGAAACAAACGAACAATGTACACCCACCTTGTCAAACTCCTCGTCCGGAGTAGTCACAAACAGTCTGAAGTCATCGCTGTGAGTCAAGATGGGGTGCTTCGCCACGCGGTCTGTTGATAGAGAATATATATATACAATCAGACGGAGAGTGGATGTTCTTCGGCTGATGATGTTGATGATGATGATATAGAATATCTCGGACATCAGACAAGAATGGCGACGTGTTGTTAAGCTCGCAGCCGACGCCTGAAGTGACGACCACAACTACTGTGTCAAGAGTGATACCGATGAAGAGGTAGAATAGTTCTAGCGGTGGAAGTTCTCTGTTGCCTTGGATTAGGATATTTTTTTTCCACAAAGCGACGAGCATGACCTTAACCTGAGGGCAAGTGATACGCGCGCCCATAACAGCGTGGCGGTAGTTAAGTCTCGTTACCCCAGTAATTTGACTATCTACAACGCCATTCAAACCGGATAACACTACTGTTTGTCGGCTGCAATAGGCTCTGGGGTGACACCAATCTAGACGGTCTCCAGCAACAGAGACCTACCATCAGTAAATTCTTAAATCCGAATTACTCTGTCGATGACTCCAAGGATTGGCTGGACTCGATCTTCGACCATTAATATAATGCGCGCCACGTTGGTATGGGCAGGCGCATCACAGCATCAGGTAAAGGTTGCACTCGTCCCGCAGCTTCGTTGAATAAAGAATACAATTAGACAGAAGATCGTCAAGCGAACTGGCCCGGAATACGTTACCCAGGAAGGCGTGAAGGGCCAAAGCTCGGATGTGCACAAAGGCGGGTTGATAACGGTCCAGCTGCTGGCGCGCGGAGTGCAGCGGCGGCAGCGCAGGCGGAGCGAGCAGCGGAGCACCAGCGCACAGCCGCCGGTGCAGCAGCTGCAAGCGACAGGTTAACGACAAAGCTCCAATACTACCCACAAATCTCCAAAAGGAAATATGGAGCCTACCCGTAAATGTAGTTATAGTATAAAGGAGGAAGGAGGAAGGTTGAGGAGTGAAGGTAATCACCTCTACTCCCCAAACTCCACAACACCCATCATATATTTGTAAACTATCTCCACACCATTGTTGCTGTCCAATGGTGCTGAAGGCAGGAAACTTGAACTTCTATAAAGTTTAATCATTTTTTATTGCTGGCGGTCTCTAACCATCTGCATTGACGGCGCTGGTTTCCCGTGAAATTTCCATGGTTGAAAAGGAGACCGCCGATTGGTGATATCAACGTCTTTGTCGGCGATCCTGCTGGGAGACCAAGCCGTCGAGGCGCCGGCCATGGAAGTCCTAGTCTTTCTGCCCTATAAGCCCTGCCTGTCGTAGAAGGTGAATGAAAAGGTCTTTGGGTTTGCGAGTCTTGCGTTTTGACCCATATTTCCATTAGCTACCCCTAGGAGTCTGATCTTATACATGCTGCGGCACAGCATTGGTGCTTAGGATTTATTCTTCCGACCCAGACTGCTGCAGCTCCAGTGTGCTCCATAGAAGATCCGAAAGCCCCTAACATTGCATTTAAGGAGACCACCGAGTGACTTTGGTGGACACAAATCCCACATTACTTTGCCTTTTGAAGATTTTCCACCCGACCAGGTAGGTACCAGTGCAGCATTGTTCCAGTTCAAGGGTGCTGTGGCTATAGAAATTACCGATGTAATGGCACTCAACTTCTTATATCCGAAGACAATTAGCAGTAGTAACATAATTAGGGACAGGCGTTTTCTCACCATCATGTGAATGCCTTGCTTGCCTTGTTACCTCATTGATAAAAAAAAATACAGCAACAAGATGGTCTTCCAATTATATCTAGGTCTTATAGATGTGGTGCTGTACCTTGAAATGGTTGTACCGACGCCTGACGTACGGCGGCGTGGGCCAGCGTGCGCACGCGCATCGCACTCGGTAGGTCACATACGTCTCCAACGTAGATAGCTGCTTCATCGGTGCGTCCACCTGCCAAGGAAATACGAGATTTGTTATTGATGAGTGCTTCCTGCTGTCTCCCAGTTAATATATACTTTTATGTCTCTGATATAAATTATACTGATATTGCGATAAGAGTAATGTGGGATCGAGCGATGTGGAGGTTTTGGGGGAGGCCTGTAACCAGCAGTGGATGTCTATCAACTGATGATGTAAATTACAAATAGTTGCAATTCTAAAAAACCAGTCCGTACCAGTTAATTCCGTTGAGTGATAACCAAGGCCATCAATGTTGAATGTTCTATTGTAAGACATTTAGACATTCTTAATTTATTTCATGAAGAGACTTGACAGTGAAACATTCTCTCGATTGAGAGTAACATGCATGAACATAGCAGCATGGTGATAGCAAAGACTTTGTACTCTTCACCATAATGTGAAAACCTCATTGAGATGTAAGTTACAGCACCCTTCAAATCAGAACATAGTAACATTTGTATGCTAATATTTGAAGGCAGAAACAGACACTGCAGTAGTACTTATCTAGACTTACTGGCAAGAAAGACCTACAGTCAACTCTATGTACACCAACAGCACAGTGATGACGATTGATGATGATTTTATCTCTTTTATGCACTTCTTTACTCAAAGTTGTGCTGGTCATGAAACACTGTTAGTGGCATCTCCACTGACTGTCTCTACACTGCTTTGTCCTCTGCATATCTCATAAAATCCAGAATAATAATGCTAAAGATGAGCTATACCTTTACAGCAATATCATATCCATGCTCCATGATCAATGGAGCACCCTCAACTGCATCATCTGTGACACTCGGTGCCTCTGTGTCTTCAGTGATATCACCATCATTCAGTTCCAGGACAGCAGAACTGGAGTCACTTGCCATGATACTGAAAGATGTAGAGTTTAGATTATCTCTTTTCACAAGAAAAAATAGTTTTAATTCTGTATATATAACATTTTATATCTTCCCAAATGCGACTAAAATTGCTACTACATACAACACTAATACATGCATACCGGTAGACATAGCATTGGGAGACCTCTCACAAGGTAGACAAACCAGTCTGGTGAGAATCGCTGCAACCAACTGGATACGAGCATTTAAAGGTTATGTGAATTTAAAATTTGGGTATGCAACTATGCATTGAACAATTATTAATTTCCACTTACACATAAAATACATGTGCAGGACCAAAAATACAAATAATAGTCAAACCAAACATATGTTTATTACTAACATGTATGTAATATTTTTTCTAGGTCTTTTCTGAACATTCATTCATTCCCTATTACTATCACTAGTAACTTCAGCATTTAAAATTTATAAATAAATGTATTTTTGATACTTCAGACGATTAAAAGAAACGCTGTTCTTCTAAGAGTAAAAACAGGTACTAGTAAATGAATTGATCAATTTTAAAACAATAAAGGCTCTTTAGATTTTTTTTTGTAAACTTTTGAACAGCAATATATTGAATGTCTCTCCTATTCACGAAAATTCATCAGCATGGTTTCAACGGATAATATCACACAACACATTAATAGCGCTGAATCACTCATTTTATAAAAAAAATCACATATTGATAACACAAAAACAGTGATAAAAATATATATAAAGAGCTGTTCTATATCACCGTTTACGATCAATACTGCATTTAAAGCCTGGTGTATATACAAACGCTTGTTACTAAAATTACATACTTACAAGCATTAAATTAACAGTCTAATAACTATCCTACGTACGAGAATTTTAATGTAAATAAATATTATTGCCGTAAATATTAAAAATTTGGAAAGAACAAAACTAATACACCTCCGTCATGACGCGACACAGTTGACATTGTTGACAACTGAGTAAATTGTATTTTATGCAGATTAAATAAATATAGTTACATGAAAAGTTTATTAAAAAATATTATTAATGTCACAGAATTTATAAGTATTTAAATTGTTAAATACAATCCCTTAACATTTTAAACTTTTCCAGAGAATTTACTATTTGTATGTATAAATTATTTATATAGTACCTGTTAGTTCACATTTTATAGTTACCTATAACAATTCGATGCATTTGAAATTAGTATTAATAATGATTATATTCTTAATTGATTTTCAATGGAATCCCTTTTTAAAAATAAACTTTTATCATAATTAACAAAATTAAAATGATTTCTGTTTTAGTTGTTGTTATTTGTTTATCTACAGTTAGTGTGACGTTTATTTTCTTTTTAATTGACGTTTCAACTTTATCGCGTGTATATAACTTCTTGAGTATTTTAAATACAAATAAGACTAAGTGAATATTATAAGAGTAATTAAAGATTTGTAACCCCAAGTTAAATAAAAACAGCCATAATTGCTTCTAAAATGCAAAACGTAAATGCTCCGCGGGAGCCCGCTCCCGTTTTGAGCACCAGTTCGACGATTCTCAATATGAGAGAAAAAGAGAAATACATCGAAGATTTTGACTTCCCGTTTTGTGATGAGTCTTCGAAGTACGAAAAAGTTGCGAAGATAGGTCAAGGCACTTTCGGAGAAGTGTTTAAAGCACGCGCGAGGAACAGTAATAAGAAGTTTGTGGCTATGAAGAAAGTGCTTATGGATAATGAAAAAGAAGGCTTCCCAATCACAGCTTTGCGCGAAATTAAGATTCTACAACTTCTCAAACACGATAATGTAGTCAATTTAATAGAGATTTGTCGGACTAAGGCGACGTTGCATAACAAATACCGTTCAACATTTTACCTAGTTTTCGACTTTTGCGAACATGATTTAGCTGGTTTATTATCTAACGTTAACGTTAAATTTAGCTTGGGAGAGATAAAGAAGGTTATGCAGCAGTTATTGAACGGTTTATACTATATCCACAGTAATAAAATTCTACATCGTGATATGAAAGCAGCCAATGTCTTAATCACGAAGAATGGTGTGTTGAAATTGGCGGATTTCGGTCTCGCGAGGGCTTTTAGCGTCGCTAAAGCGGGACAAGTGAACAAATACACCAACAGAGTGGTCACACTGTGGTACAGGCCTCCAGAATTGCTGTTAGGTAAATGAATTGTTTACATGTAATTTAAAGAAAATGTAGAGTCATTTTTCCAATTATACATCATGTTATAAGTAATCAATTACATATAACATCAAAGTACATTCATTACTTTGAGCTGTGTTATTATCTCAGTAGTTTTAACACAGCAAATTGCTTCAGAGCTCTGTATCTCTACTCAATGTTAAATATTATATGTATATGTAAATAATTTTGCAATAAACCATTTCCTTAGATAAAATGAACTTCATAATATTTACATTTTATTACCTTTTATGTTCAAGGTGATCGAAACTATGGTCCACCAGTGGACATGTGGGGTGCTGGGTGTATAATGGCAGAAATGTGGACAAGATCCCCCATCATGCAGGTAAGCTGTTTACTCTAGAAAGGCAAGAGATTGTCATTATCATCAGTGTATAGATATTCACTGATAGACATTGGCTTCCTCTTAAGTTCTCCACCCTCATCAGTCTAGCACTGTCTGAATGTAACAGATACTCGCAATTTTTACCAGATTGTTGGTCCAACTTGTGTGTGGATCACTGTTCTATGTCTACCGGTAAGTGGCCACAAATTAATAACATTATTGCCATAAAATTTTACATAGACCAAAATTACTTTGCAATCAAATATAAATTTGGGCTATTTAAGTAATAGCAACATTTTTAACAGGGTCCCACGGAGCAACAGCAGTTGATACTCATATCACAGTTGTGTGGCTCTTGTACACCAGATGTGTGGCCTGGAGTTGAAAACTTGGATCTCTATAACAAGATGGAGTTGCCTAAGGGACAGAAGAGAAAAGTAAAGGTGTTATATTTATTTTTTTACTCAACTAAGCAACGAGACAACCAGAATTTTCACCTGGTTGGTGCCTGCTCATAGAATTAATAGTCGAGACATGAACCGATACACCTGAACTACTACTGTACTATAACATGAAGGTGGGAAAGTTTGTTAACACGTTCAAATACGGACTTGATATTTATTTCATGGACTTGCAGCACAAGCAAAATATGATTAAAGTGCACCCGTGAGTTTGTATAGAAGAAGTAATGTTGATGTAAGAATGTATGTTAATAAAATGTACATCTCTCATTGCTGGCAGGTCACTGTTGACGGATACCATCTAGGTAGGTACCATTGCAGATCCTATTGCAGCTGACAAAAAACAATGTGCAAAGATTACTGTGTTCGGGTTTGAAGGGCGCTGTAGCTAGTGTAACTACTGGGGTAACAAGACTCAACATGTTATGTCTCAAGGCGAAGAGTGCAATGTGTTGTAGTGTATACCATTCTAACTGGCGCCACGTTGCTGTAGGCGAGTGTTTCACTTACCAACAGATGAATGTCCTCCTTGTCATCTTTATTGAATACTTTAGAAGAGTCCTATGTCCAGAGGTAGCATATTGGGGATATGGAGATGATGATGAATGGATTCTCAGTCTTTATAACAGTGACATTATCTAATATATATATATATATATATTACAATGTAAGTGTTAATATTGTTGTTGTTCCAGGAGAGGCTAAAACCGTATGTAAAGGACCCGTATGGCTGTGACCTCCTCGATAAACTACTTCAATTGGATCCCGCAAAAAGGTTAGCTTTTTTATTCTACCTAGTGACGATACCAGCAAGGCGTTCACTTGATGATAAGTGATACACCTGCCCATAACAATGTGACACTAATTTTAGTAGGCACAGCACCCTTTAAGCCGGAACACAGTAATGTTTGCACAATACTCTTTGTCGCCTGCAGCAGGTGCTGCAGTGGTACCTACCTAGATTGTCTTGGGCAATAAAGACCTGTCAGCAGTATCATTATATTTATTTTGTTATCTCCATGCTGCAGTCTCCTTCCTCCTGCCCTTTCATTGGCACAGTATGTACTTCTCTTTCATATCCCTTTATCAGCTGTCATATATGAATTCACACTCTTCATGTTACATTTCCTTTCTGATAAAATATTCATCATCATCATCATCATCAGCCAATGGATGTCCACTGCTAGAACATGGGCCTCTCTTAAAGATCTCTACATCGATCGGCAACACAAAATTTAATTTGAAATTCTATTTGGTGTCCCCAATTCTGGTTTATTACATTTTTGTTGCCAGAGTTACCATGTACCCTCGCACACTCCGCTTTGTGTCTTACTTTATCTTCTTCCATTTCCTTCTCTTTTAATTATTTTTTTGATGTTAGTAATTTTTTTTTACTTTTATTTTTGTTTTTATTGTATGTTTGTTATTATACATTAGAAGGCCGCGCGCACTAACCGTTAGGCCAGCGAGCTACTGGCTTAAATACATAAATATATATAAATAAATAAATAAATAAGTAGAAGTAAACGGTCATTCCAGGAAAAGAGTTTCCTAACCGTTTGACTCTTAACATATTTTCAACTTGGTTTTTTTTTATTTAATTTTTTATTCCTTATAAAAGGACGAATGGAAATTTTATTTAACACTCACGTATGTTATCTATTTTGTTTCCGTCCGAACCGGTACAGGTACGACGCTGACACAGCCCTCAACCACGACTTCTTCTGGACGGATCCGATGCCGTGCGACCTCGCCAACATGCTCGCGCAGCACACGCAGAGCATGTTCGAGTACCTGGCGCCGCCGCGGCGGCCGGGCCACCTGCGCCACCACCACCACGTGGCCGGCGCGCAGGCCAAACCCGCGCAGCCGGTCGCCGACTCCGGTTACCAGGACCGCGTCTTCTGAGCGGCCACTCGCCGTTCCCGGCATAACGTGGGGGCGAAGCCCTGAGCGCGGCCGTCGGCGGTTTCGGTGACCGTTAGCGGTGTGACATTTTGTGTTCGTGATGGTGAAGAATGAAAATGTTAGTTGCTATCTGTCAATAGTGCACTATCGGTGCGAAACGAATAAATCTACATTGCAACAGCTTCCTCCGGCTGGCAAGTGGGAACCGTTAACATCAACATGAACATTGATTATTAGAGATCATGGTACTGCAGCTGCTGTCCAAGAGAAATTGTTTTAACAGAAACAATATAATATATAAAGTTGAAGACTTGAACCAGGAGATGATTTACCAATCTTTTTTTGTATGCAATTAAGCGACGACACCAGCGAGACGTTCACCTGATGGTAAGTGATACGCGTGCCTATAACATTGCTCTAGTTAGGTTGATATATACATCATCATATTACACTCGTCCCCTGAGACGTAAGATATTGAGTCTCGTTACTCCAGTAATTTCATTAGCTAGAGCGTCCTTCAAACCGGAACACGGTTATGTTCGCACACTACTGTGATACATCCTTAAACAGTATTCGTAGACAGTCTCCGACAACAGAGTCCTACCAGCAGTGAAAAAAAATTACAGGTACATTAGATATATCCAAGCTTTAGTTTAATATTATTCTATGTATACTGTGTGTTAGGAGACCGCTGCCGAAAAAAAAACAATCCTGATATAAAAAGTATATATATTTTTTAAAACGTTTTATTAGCATTATTTACGATCCGTCATGTTAGTGCAGCTAACTAAACGATAGTTTCATAAAAAATACATTACTAAAAACAAACCAGCAATGAAACACAAAATCAAAAACAGCCGATGCTCGGTCCGACGCATGCGCACGCGCACCCCGCCGCCAGTCTACCGCGCCGCGCCGCCACGGAGTGCGGAGTGCGGAGGTACAAGTTGAAACCGAACAGATGACGAGCTGCCGTCGGACCGAGCATCGGCTGTCTTTCACTTTGTGTTTCATTGCTGGTTTGTTTTTAGTAACGTAATGTACTCTTTATGAAGCTTCGTTCCTTTAGCTGCAGCAACGTGGCGGCGCGCGAACAATGCTAATGTAACGTTTTAAACATATTATTTTTTTTAATCAGAATCGATTTTATCTGCCTTGCCATCATCAAAGGTGTCATTAACGCTATCCTCTGTGTCCGTTTCCGGCAGCGGTCTCCTAACGCACAGTATAATAGAAACAGGACTGGGTAGTTAATTAAGAAAAATACTACTAATAATTAATATAGTTAGCCAAAACATTGCATTTAAAAAAAATGATGCTGTTTTTTATTTGAAATAATACATATTGTTATTACTGCTCCTTAAACATGTTGATTATAGTAACATTTAATTATTTATATTTTTTTAATGTGAAAATGTGAAAAACCACAGACAATTTTTTTTTTAATATTTTTGTAGTCTAATAAGTTTTAATAAAATCGATTGTTACAATAAATAAATAATTGTGATGTTTATATACAAAGTTATTTAATTACACAATACAGCACCTTTTAATTATATCAAATAATAATTCTGGTTATTAATGTCCCTGACGGAGGGTTGCCATACGCCGCACACTTGGCATGAGTGTTGCCACATGTTAATAAATATGGTAAGCCACTGGGAAATCGATTAAACTCTTCATTGAGTTGTTCCTTGCTAGAAGTCAGAGTGGCAGTGGAGACATTCACCGCATGGTGGATCTAGAAATTCATGACGCGCTAATTATCCAGTTGCCTTCGGCATTTACTTTCATTGTCCACGTGGTGTTCTCCGCGGGAGTACATTAATAGTGATTGTAAATATATTTAAGTAAAGGCCTTTGACCTACACTGTTTGATACTTGTTAACAATTTTTAAGAATATTAAATAAAATATTTATAAACAAAATTCATTATTTCATTATTGTCTTTAAGAAAAGCACGTGGCGTATTTTTAATGTAATTAAGCGATGTTCACCTGGTGGTGAGTGATACGCCACACAAAACAAGGTAGCGGTAGCCGCTCACACTTCCTTCCAACAAACGGTGGTCCCTGAAAACCAACGCCGCGGGACGGTGGAGCGGTGCATCCTGCACCCCGCCGAGCGGCCCCCGCGCTGCAATTACTTAATATTAGCTCCTTGCATATGAAATTAGCGTTTTGTCGTACTGACTTTGATCTGGAATATCTCCGCTTTGGTTAACTATTACAAATTAAAATTATCAATTCATTTAGCTGCTACATTTGAGTTTTGAAAACAGTCATTTGTTTTTTCCTCATAATTTTTTTCTTTGGCGTCACTTATTACCGCAAAAGGGAAATAATGAAATATCGGTGTATTTACGAGTAGGAACTCTACTGTGGCACCAGTACCAGTGCTGCAGGAACAGCTCGAAGGATTAATGATGTGTATGGCGCTGGTGGCGCAGAAGAAGTACGGTACGTTTTTGGTTTCAACGCTTTTGTTCTGGAAATTTCGACCTTCAGAACTAACCTCGCGGACGGCCCTAAACAAAAGTGGAAAATGAAGAATTAAAGGCTATTGTGGAAGCGGATCCATCACAAAGCACTTCAGAGATAGCGGCAGGCTTCGGGGTAAGTGACAAAAATGTCTTAAACCATTTGAAGCAAATCGGGAAAGTGAAAAAACTTGAACGATGGGTACCTTATGCATTGAGTGAATCGAACTTGCGAACACGCGTCGACTGCTGCTGCTGTGTTACTTTGCTCCACCGACACAATGATAAGGGATTTTAAATCGAATCATTACTTGTGATGAAAAGTGGATACTGCACGATAATCGGAAGCGCTCGTCGCAATGGCTGAACCCTGGAGACCCAATCAAAACCTGCCCTAAACTAAAATCGACTCAGAAAGTTACTTGTGAGTGTTTCGTGGACCAGCGCCGGTGTCGTTCACTGCAGCTTTCTAAAACCTGGCCAAACGATTGCAGCAAATATCTATTGTCAGCAACTGCAGACCTGCTGCATGAAGGATGAACTAGCTGCTGAACAACGGAGATCAGTCAATGCAACGTACTCGCCGGACCTTGCCGCAACAGATTACTATTTCTTCCGGAATTAGGACAACTTCATAGATGGAGATAAACTCATCTCGGATGCGGCAGCCCAAACCGCTTTCAAAGAGTATTGATTTCCGCCCCCATAGCTTTGTTAGTAAAGCGATCAATACACTACCAGTGAGATGGCAATAGTGCATAGATAACAAAGCGGTGCATACTTTGATTAATTAAATATATTTTACAAAAACAAATTAACTTTATATCCCTTCCGTATAAAACGCCAATTTCATATGTAGGGACATAATATTTCATAATATATTTTGTATGTTTTTTTGTTAAACTGCTCATTTCTACTAAATTGGGTCAAGTGTCAATAAAATATTTTCTTTCCTTCTTTCTAGTTAAGATGGTGTGCATTGCACCACATTGTGCTCGTTACCTGAGATATGATGTTGTCTCCGTATCCCAGTAATTACACTAGATAAACACACACAAACCAGAACATAGTAATGTTTGCACACTATTGTTTGGCGACAGAAATAAGCTTTGCGGTTGTATCTATTTAGACGATGTCCAGCAACAGAGATCTACCACCTGTAAGGTAGTACCAGCGGGCTGCCGAAAAATGACAGTGAAATCTCCCGATCTGTCTGGTAACGAAGATGATGAGGCTTACGAGTGATACTGCTCCATTTAAATAAACGCTAATAAATAGCCGTATTTAAAAAAAACCATGTAGCATAGCTTCCAGAGGGCACCTTATCAGGTCGGACTGTCTTCAATTAATTCATGATAGTCCTGTTAATAAATTAATACGATAAGCTTATTGAACAATCTCGAGTGTAATACAATCATAATAAAACCTTTATTCACATTTATATTTGTACAAAATAAGTACGCAACTTTTCATAAAATGTTATAAATAATGCAAAATTGCGTGTGAAAAGGCTAATGTCGCAGTGAATGATGCTGCTTTACAAAATCGTCTTGCAATCAGCATCATCGTATCAATGTTATGTGTAATCAACGATAAATAAAATTTAGAGAAAAAAATAAGTAATAAAATCGATACGTTAATAGAATTTATTTTATCGACTAATCGGAAATTAATTAATTTTATCCCTAAGGAAAATGGCCATCACTATTAAGTGTCATGTTTGCATGAAAAAGTGATTCTGTTACAAATATTTTTCATTGATTTATTACTAACTGGAGAAGCATATTCACCGGTTTCAATTACTAACTGAAAATGCATCTGGAAAGTGAATATTTTAATATAAATCCACATCATAACATGTAAAATTTGTAGTCTCCTTTATAAATATAACGAGGTGAGTTATTTGCTAACTAAATCTTGCTTATACATTTGCGCGCGAACAGCTATGCAAAAATAATTATTATTTTCTATAAGTTTATATAAACGCAATAATTTGATAATTTGTTTCATAAAATTAATGTCGTGTTCATTGTCGTATCTTATTCTTATAATCGCTTCGTAACTATTATCGCTTACTTCCCGGTCGTTGTATAAATATGAATCTTATTGCAATAGTAATAAAGGTGAAATGGTATTGCGTTTTATATGCGATTATGGTTTATCAGAATAAGGACGCGAGTAAAATACTGGTCAGATTAAAAAAATTTGTTTGTTTCTCAACTCAAACGTATTTTTAGCGTAATGTTAATAATTCTTATGGATGAATTTTATAAAAATATGATGTCGAATCTTAAAAAATAATTTGGTAAATAACAAAGTGAATGCTTTCATTATTTGCTGGAGCTTGTTTGTATAGGTACTACCACTCTTCTTTATCCTACAGAGAGCTTTAAATTTATTGTATATTTAAGTATCATCATCAGTCATTAAATGTCCACTGCTTGATATATAGAATGCTGCGGCTGCTTAGTGTATCAATGCTTCTGTCTGAAACTTAATAAAACTTGTATTAGGTAAGAATAAATAGTAAACAAGAATCTTCCAAGACAGTAGGATAATTAGAGAACAAGTTCATACAGTTAAACACAAATCTCGTCATTGCACATTACAATATGTTATTACCTATTTGATCTTTACAATTGAATCACGATGTTGCACTAATTGTGTATTATTAAATTAGATTTAAAATATTTTTTAAGGGGTCATTGAGCAGAGTTTGTTAGTCTTTAATAATGAGGAAATGGAATCTTTGAATAGAGGGTTATTTAACTAATCAATAGGGAAATGCATTCGGAAGGCCTTTGTTCAGCAGCAGACTAACTTACAAAGGTGCTAAAGGATAAGTAGATAGGATAGAGTATTTACTTCAATGTTAAAATGGTCAATAGTTAAACCTTAAAAGAAACAAGATATTATTTAGGAGAAGTGGAGTTATATATGTATCTCGCTGGCCTAATGGTTAGAGTGTGCAGCGTTCATTCCGAAGGTTGCGGGTTCAACTCTTGGCATGTGCTGATGTCTTTAATATTTAAGTTATGTACATTTGCGGACTTTAGTAACAACAGTGAAATACAAAGGGTGAAGGAAAACATCACGAAGAAACCTGCACATGGATTTGAATTTATTCTGAGGTGTGTGTGAAGTCACTAATCTGAATTGGGCTTGCGTGGTGAGTATGGCCCCATCGCCCTCATATTGAGGATAGGCCTGTGCCCCATTACTGGGGGTGTGAATTGGCTGTTATGGTATGGTGGAGTTATAATGGCAGAACTAGTTATAAAGTAAAAAAATTATTAAATGTTACAAGAATGTAAATGCATTGAGTAGTGCTGGTTAAGTTTAAAAGAATCTACTAAAAGATAATCTACAAATACTTATTTGTATAACATTGACAGATTACTTTGAGCTTCAGTGATGATGTCCTGCTCCGTTGAGGGCTGTGAAGCGAACAATGATGTATGTTTTAGGTAAGATTTTTATTTGATATTTCATAATCATTTTAACGTATTTATATATGATCAAGATACTGGTAAATAATTTCTAAAATAGTCATATCAAAGTAAACTATTTTACTGCCTCTACAGTTCTGTGGTAAACTACTATCTGGTTACCACAGCTCATCTGTAAAGACTTATTATCGAGAAGAGAGATGGTGCAGTGGCAAATGATTTGCTGAGTAACACAAAGATCCTGGGGAAGGGTGTGAAATTTTATTGGTGATATGGAACTGCTTTGTTAGCATCATCCTTGTATTGTAAATCTGCTGTTAAAACATCATTACTGTGTTCCTGCTGTTGGCATAACAAAACAGAAATATATTTAAAACGAGCATGCTTCACCATCCCCAGTCTCATTGTCATTTAACACCATATAAAATTACAGTTATGGACAGTTGCTATCTCTGAAGCTGGTCTTCTTCATCCTGCCCTTTTCCCATTCTATGTAGGGTCGGCACAGTATGTACTTCTCTTCCACATCCCTGCTATCAGCTGCCATATCTAAATTCTTTCACACAATCTATCCTCACTTTCTTCGGTCTTCCTCTACCTTTATAACCATCCACATTCATTCTCATTACTTTCTTTATTATATGTCCTTCATCTCTCTGCACAACATGCCCGCACCACGCTAACCTCTTGCTCCTCAACTTCTCTGTCACTGGCGCAACTTTTAAACTTCCTCTAATATACTCATTCTTAATTTTATCCATCCTCATCACACCACACATCCATTTTAACATTAGCATCTCGGCCACATGTAATCTCCTTTTATCCGAACCCTAGGTGGCCCAACACTCAGCTCCAAACGACAGGTCTAACGACCGACTCATAGATCTGTCCCTTAAGTTTGAGGGGCATTCATGGATCACAAGTCGTTCCAGTGACCTGTCGCCATTTCATCCAACCTGCATTTATTCGCCTTCTCACATCTCGATCAATCTGAACCTGGTGTTTACTATAAATAAGTAGATTCTCATTACTGTAGTTTGGGCGATTAAGAAAATAATGGTCTGTTAAATTTCTATCATGTTCATTGGTTCCCATTACCATAGCAATAAGGAGGTAACCACTAAGAGACTTCATCTGGAGATAAAACCTCATGAACCTGATTAGTCCCCAAAAAGCCAAAGTAAGGATCTTTTGAAGAGTTCCCCTGTTTAGTTTGACAATAAAATAAAATCCTTCTTACAGATTGCCAAACAGTAAAACCCGGTGCAAGAAATGGATGGAAACGATTAAACTGAGCAGTAAACCATCGTACGACTCAGTGGTGTGCAGTGCTCACTTCCGACCGGAGGACTATGGTTTAGTGAGGGGTAAAGTGCGCCTGAAGCCCAAAGTGTTGCCGATAGCGCAGGTGGGTGCTCGCTGTTGCTTTTCCCACTTTTACACATACTCTTACCCTGATACTGCTGATGAAAACGTTATGTGATGCAGTGTATACCATTCTAACTAGCACCATTCTCCCACATAGTGGTGGGGTCAGCTTCCTTTGTATATCTATGGACTTTTATATATATATTATAGAATGGAGTACAAAAACCGGTTCATGTTGGACGGCAAACTCGCAGCAAGTCCTCAAATATGCTCAAGTCTGAGAATGGAGTTGGTGAAGCTAGTCCAGGGGATACCGAAGCACCAAATGGGGTCGGACTTGGTAATGGTGATATGGAAGAGGAAGCTATTGAAATGAATACAGGAGTAGTTCCAGATGAAAATCAAGGAACAAAATCGAATGGGGACAGCTCCAGCGTTGAGCTCTTGGAAAGGTAGCCATTAATTATACTCTGTTTATTAAAGTAAAGGTAACTTATTATGTATACTACCTTTATAATGGAGTGGTATCTATCTCTTCTGGTATCTATCTAGGTCTATATATCATCAGCTGCTAGAAGTCCACTGCTGGACATAACACTCCCTCCAACAATCTCCACATCGTTTTTTAGACTTCACTGAAAATAATTGAGCCGTAACCTACCCCACCCTGGCCAAGTGCTTGTTGGTGGGTTGTCAGAGCCCCATCTGTTATTCAGCAGCTGCTGCACCGCGTGCTGGTGAAATTGGCTTGGGTTCCGTAAGATGTTGGGCGGAACCCGGTTACACCCCTTACATCTAGGTCTATAGCTTAATCTCAATTTCGTTCCTTTCCGTTTAGTGCCAATAAGGTCCTGAATGAAGCCCCAAGTCATCCCATGTATCGAACTTTGACAAGGGAACTTAGAAATGAGAAGCTGGGTACAGTTATGGTAACGATACACATCACTGAAGGCTAAGGATCTGGAGCTCCGAGGCTTCTTGATGCCATCTATTGTCAGACGGCTTTTGTTTAATACAATCAAACCTTTCTTTAACACCTCCATGGTGCAGTGGTTAACCGATTGATTTTTTAACACATTGGTCCTGAATTTCTTTCCCGGAGTTAGAGTTGGATTGGTGATAGGGTTTGTTTATATCCGCTTGCTTTAATTATAACAGCTTGAGTACTCTGGATGAGCACACTTCACCAACTAACTTCATTGTCCAAGTGAGATTGAGATTAAGACCTTGCCCGTAGTAGATAAAAAAATAACCTCATTCTGATGGTGATTGGTTGGATAGTTTCATTACATTTTTAATATGTACCACCCGTGATCAGCAACATGATAATCTTCTAGCTCAAGCAGAAACTACACTGAACCGAAGCCCAACAACGGAACAGACAAAGATGATATAGAAAACATACTGACCAACTACTACATCAAACAGAACAAAGACATAGGTGAGCAGCAGGCCGAGGAGTCCATTGCAGAGAAGTCTGATGAACAGTGCAATGTAGTTGAAGGAGACAATGAGATGAGTTGCGAAGTAATCGACTTGTCGCAGCAGAAGGATGAAGCGCAGCCAGTGATCATAGAAGTACCAGCAGAACATGGTAAGTAGGAGAAGCTCTTGTACTGGAAAAATTACAACCAGCGCCACATTGGTATCAGTTAAGGAATATTGTTGGCTTAACGTTCCACCGATATATAATTTTTACATGTTGTGCAGGCTCGCAGGATGCCGGAGCTCGCGACTGCTTGATGCTGCTGGAGAGCGTCCAGGTTGAACTGGATCCTAATGACCTGATGCTGTCCGATCAGGAAGATGATAGAAAGCAGTAAGTGTAAAACTGTTGGAATGTCTGCTGTTGTCATATATTATCAGGTTTTAGTAGCAAAGAAACCAGTGCATACCACCAGACCTTTGAACCTGGAACCTCAATCAGTCTTTAAACTGCCACAAACTACAGGTCGGAGCCGATCAGTCTTTTGTCGTCGAGCGATGACGATGACGTCATCATTGAGGAACCGCGCGTGGACATGGTGGTTGTGTCCGACGCGACTGACGACGAAGCCGTGGCCGGTGCTGAGGACGAAGAGGACGTGCCGTTGGTGCGTCTCATACGCCCGCGCCCCCAACCAATCAATGGAGCTCTTAATCCTTTCTACCTAGGCAACGAGTGGAGAATGAAACAGGTATTTTAATATTACTGATGGTCAGTTACCAATATTCGGTGTGGTACCAGAGCTCGAAAGACCAGGAGCTAGTGAAGTAACCAAGGTGATGACACTTGACTTATATCTCTAAGCAACGACTTGGACTTGAACTTCCATTATAAGGGAATGTGGATCACTGAACATTTGGAGTCATTACACTGCAAAGAGTTCAGTGTCAGTTGGTATGTGATGATGCTCCAGTAATCATCTGGTCCTCGCTTGTGCTCTTGCGCCAAGACAGTTGATTCTCACTACTGGCCTAGTAGGAGCAGACCGATCTCTATGTTCTCGAAAGCTGTTATCTTTGATTCATGTCAGTCTGTCAGTCTTCCAGTTCCTTCCCTGGAGACTGCAGCTCGTGCACTGGTAGAACATCGGCCAGGTTCAGTTTGTTAACATAATATATTTTTAATACGATCACAATCTCCGTTCTAGTACTACTGCCCCCAATGTTCATACAGAACGACAAAGAAGAAGCTATTCCTGAAGCACATGCTCACCCACTCGACGATAATATACGACTGCTCGAAATGCGAATTCCTAACAGCGAACGTAGCCATCTACAAAAGGCACGTCATGATGCACAACTCCTGGCGGCGGTACCAGTGCAACCTGTGCGATTTCATAGCGCGAAACCGCAGGGGCCTGATGGACCACTTCGACGAACACGACTTTTACGAAAACCAGTGTACCGGTTTCGAATGTGAGAGGTGCCGGTTCGAGATACAGCTGAGGAGCTTCCTGGCGAACCACAAGAGCCACTGCACCACGCCGAAGTACATGTGCTCCCTGTGCAGGTACAGCGTAGAGAGCAACATCTACCTCAAGGGCCACGAGCGGTACCTGTACTGGTAGGCGTGCGGTTCCACCAGCACAGCTACACGGAATGTACACGGAATGTACACGGAAATATCTATTTTGTTTTATTCTATGTGGCGTGGTTAGGATGATGCACACTGCTACCTACCGCGACGGTCACCAGCAAAAGACAGCTGACACCAGTGAATCCACATCGCTGTCTCAAGCGACATCACCACGCTGTGATGGTCGGGCGTTATATTTACCATCATACGAAAGTCTCGATCAGCTCCCGCCGCGTAGAATAAAAGAAAATACAATTGAAGACCGTTCGGTGGTGTCCACCAGGTCACATCCCCCAGGTCACATCCACCAGGTCACATCCCCCCCACCCTCGCCAGCAGACGTTCTGCATTCAATGTTCGGCATCGGCAAACAATGTTCAGGTGCAGGAACGTGCTGCCGTACGCAGCGTCATTCCGAATGTGTGTGTGTGTACCACTTTCAATGCAATGTGTGTTGATGTTTAGTCGTGGCCGTGGCCGTGGCCGTGGCGTCCAGCAGTGGGCGCACGGACCGTGGGACGCGGTCGCATATATGTATACACGTATATATGTTGTATGACGTCTCTGGAGCCGTAGGCCCTGAACACTTGACATTAGTAGGAATATTCCTTTTGCCGACCATAGGTCAGATATAAATGTGTTTTAGGAAGTTGATCCCCTCCCCCCAAAAATAAAACCCCCCAGAGTTGCGCAGGCACGCTCCCGCTGGCAAAGGGGGTGGGGAACAGCTGATATATATATGTGTGTGTGTAGTATATAGTTGTATGTGTTATTTATTTAAATCATTGATACTCTAATAAAATAATGTATGTAAGTGTAATGAATAAATAATTAGATGCGCCCGCGCAGGCGGCTCCTGCTTGTATTGTACTCGCGCTGCGGCCGGGCAAACAGTGGCGTGCAGACATTACAATGCTCCTGTTTGAAGGGCGCTGTAGCTAATGTTATTACTAGGGTAACGGGCCTCATGTCTCCAGTCACAGGCTCAGTATGAAGCTTCATCATTCTTACTGCTGCCGCATGCATGCATGACATGAGCAGTGTAAGTGGCCAGTTTAATCCGTAATTATCAGCTGGTGCACGTCCACTGCTGGAGACAGTCTCGGAGGTCCCCACCGCTCCAGTTCTACCTGAATCCCATGTAGCAACAGGATTGGCTGTATGTTTGCCAACAGTAGATGGGACGGGGTTAGTTCAGAAGACACGCTGCTTCCTGTTCTTCAGGATATGCGATCAGTGTTGTATCTCCATCTCTTCCTAACTCCATCTCTCCAGCTCCTGTCCACATATCGTGTATCATGGTGTCCTCGGAGAATTCCCTACCAGCGCTCGTCTCCAAGTGACACGTTTAGTATGTAAGTGATGTTCGATGTTATATCTAAGTGAAACCCTCGTAGTGCTGGTGGTATACCTCGCTCACCGTCAGCTCTGACACTCCGCTCGAGTGCAGCTGATCTAAGCGGCCGCGGCACCAGCTCGCCCTGAGTGGTATCGTGATGATGACCGCCGCATGTTTCAACATGGTGGTCATATACCACCAGCTGTTTAACCATATCTCCGTGCTGTTCGCTTTACAACTATGTATGTACCGTGTCATGGTAACGGACTCCTGTTACCGGTAACACACGGTCACCGCTCGCGCTCGTCTCCTCGTATACGTTAAGCTCTATATACCTATACCTAACACATGTTATTGTCAATCAGTAGAACTTAGATGTAGTAGTAGTAGTAGTAGTAGTAGTAGTAGCAGTATACATTACTGTAACGTAGTAACTTTCTGATGGTAAACTATTCATGTAAATATAAATTTATTTGATCCCCATGTTGTATTTATGTTCTATTGTGTGATTCACCTTTTGGTCAAGGGTCTGGGGTCAGGGGTCAGGGGTCGGGGGTCGGCAACCTTTCTTGTGGTAGCGAGTCGACATTAATCAAATTGGGATATTTTCGTATAATATTTAACAGTGATATGTAGGATATATTACTGTGATCCGGTTTGAAGGACGCTGAAGCTATCACTGCGGGCAGGTCTCTGTTACAACAGAACATCTAGATAGATACCACCGCAGCGACTATTGCAGCAGACAGACATTACTGTGATCCGGTTTGAAGGACGCTGAAGCTATCACTGCGGGCAGGTCTCTGTTACAACAGAATATCTAGATAGATACCACCGCAGCGACTATTGCAGCAGACAGACATTACTGTGATCCGGTTTGAAGGACGCTGAAGCTATCACTGCTGGTAGGTCTCTGTTGCAACAGACCGTCTAGGTAGGTACCACCGCAGCGACTATTGCAGCAGACAGACATTACTGTGATCCGGTTTGAAGGACGCTGAAGCTATCACTGCTGGTAGGTCTCTGTTGCAACAGATCGTCTAGGTAGGTACCACCGCAGCGACTATTGCAGCAGACGTATAGTACTGTGCGATCATTACTGTGATCCGGTTTGAAGGACGCTGAAGCTACCACTGCTGGTAGATGTCTGTTGCAACAGACCGTCTAGGTAGATACCACCGCAGCGACTATTGCAGCAGACAGACATTACTGTGATCCGGTTTGAAGGACGCTGAAGCTATCACTGCTGGTAGATGTCTGTTGCAACAGACCGTCTAGGTAGGTACCACCGCAGCGACTATTGCAGCAGACGTATAGTACTGTGCAATCATTACTGTGATCCGGTTTGAAGGACGCTGAAGCTATCACTGCTGGTAGATGTCTGTTGCAACAGACCGTCTAGGTAGATACCACCGCAGCGACTATTGCAGCACACAGACATTACTGTGATCCGGTTTGAAGGACGCTGAAGCTATCACTGCTGGTAGGTCTCTGTTGCAACAGACCGTCTAGGTAGGTACCACCGCAGCGACTATTGCAGCAGACGTATAGTACTGTGCGATCATTACTGTGATCCGGTTTAAAGGACGCTGAAGCTATCACTGCTGGTAGATGTCTGTTGCAACAGACCGTCTAGGTAGATACCACCGCAGCGACTATTGCAGCAGACAGACATTACTGTGATCCGGTTTGAAGGACGCTGAAGCTATCACTGCTGGTACGTGTCTGTTGCAACAAACCGTCTAGGTAGGTACCACCGCAGCGACTATTGCAGCAGACGTATAGTACTGTGCGATCATTACTGTGATCCGGTTTGAAGGACGCTGAAGCTATCACTGCTGGTAGATGTCTGTTGCAACAGACCGTCTAGGTAGATACCACCGCAGCGACTATTGCAGCAGACAGACATTACTGTGATCCGGTTTGAAGGACGCTGAAGCTATCACTGCTGGTAGGTGTCTGTTGCTACAGACCGTCTAGGTAGGTACCACCGCAGCGACTATTGCAGCAGACAGACATTACTGTGATCCGGTTTGAAGGACGCTGAAGCTATCACTGCTGGTAGGTCTCTGTTACAACAAACCTTCTAGGGAGGTACCACCGCAGCGACTATTGCAGCTGACGTATAGTACTATGCGATCATTACTGTGATCGGGTCTGAAGGGCGCTGAAGCTGTCACTTATGGTAGCTCTCTGTTGCTGCAGACCATCTAGATAGGTATCACCGCAGCGCCTATTGCAGCGGACAGACAATACTGTGCTAACATTACTGTGATCCGGTTTGAAGGGCGCTGTAGGTATTGTAGTTACTGGGGTAACGAAACTTAACATCGAATATCTCAAGGCGACAAGCGCAATGCGGTGTAATGTATATCATCCCAACCGACTCCATGTTAAGAGCAGACTTACTCACTTACCACCAGGCGAACGTTACAGAAATTCAAGTTATTAAGATCCATTTGATTACTTGTGGTTACGGATGCTGACGCCTGCTGACTATTGCAAGCACCACATTGCGTCTCCAAGTTACCGGGGTCAGCGTTACACCGGCCGCCATTTTAGTTTGTTCCGTAGAGATTGGAATGTGTAGCGTTGGTGGTCGCGCGCTCCGTGAAGCTGATTGGACCAAAAATGGTTTACGTAAAGCAATCTCGAGTTACCTGTCGGAACAAGTGGGCGGTCAGTGTTGATAACGTGACATTCAACAACTGATGTGGGTAGTCGTAAATAATAAGTTGAAATGGTATAAAAGCAGCCGGCGCGGGCGTCTGCGGGTAGTATGTCGTTGGTCGTGCGAGAGTGCGGACGCGCCGCTCGGGTCGCCTGTACTGGTGGGAACGTGGGAAGTGTTTCATCCGAAAGGCGACTTGTACGATATCGCTGACGGGCGTTAATAACAAACGCTAGCGGTAGTAAGTACTTAATTTAATATCTTAAAAAAAAAAAAACATAAAAAACTTAGATCTAATTATTGTCGGTTAGCTTAGCCGCTAAGTTGCAGCGCTCGGCGCTCGCCCTGCAACTTGTACTTGAAGGTCTACATCAAACTTTAACAGACCTCGGTTTCGGACGGTGTGACTGTGAAGATGGTGACCGTCCAACATCGGAACTGAAGTGCTTTGTGGGTGGCAACGTTACCACGTACTCCATCATATATGACCCTGGATGGATGCATGCGCTTCCAAGGCAAGCGGTCGGCCGCTGGTGGGGGAGTAGCGGAGGTATTTATAATACAGCGCCATCTAGTATATTTCATGAAGCTCGTGAAGGCCATCTATCGGTGGACGTGGAAGGTATTTGTAGTGTTTCTATGATGATGATGATGATGAATGTGCGTTCTGTTAATGACGACGTCGTCACCAGCGTGGTTCAGTTAAGGTGGGGCGGTGATCAGCAGGTGGGCGGCTTGTTGACGGCCACGCGGCACACCACCGCGCGCAGGTTGTTCACGGCTTCGTCCTGAATCGCCTGATCGAATTTCTGTAGGGTAAATCAAAAATATTTCAAATTACCCCCACCCACCTCCAATAGTAATCGGATGGTGAAAATTTCTAGGTCTCCTCTTAAACAAAATATTTGGGTTAGATTTATCTGGTATGAGCTGAACCGACTTTGGAGTCGACTAGAAAAACAAAATGGAGAATACCCTGGGTAAGTAGAAGAGTGGGTAAACTTCAACTGGATGAATCGACTTTTTAAGAAGACTAGAAAAAAATCTGAATACCCTCAGTAAGTGGTTGTTGAATGAATGAATGTTAACAGTTGGTTCTCATCACCTCGTTGATGATGATGGTCGGCACGAAGGCGAGCGGGCGCTGCACCAGGTCGGTCTTGTCCCCGTAGGAGGCGAGCAGCGCGTCGCCCTGCGCCCCCGCCGCGCACCGCTTCAGCTTGTCCGAGCTGGCGGACTTGTTCACCTGCTCCAGGCACTGGAACCGACCAACGGCGTTAGGCGGCGGCGCCACCAGCTCTTGCAAAGTGACCCGCACACGCACACACACACGCACGCACACACACACACACGCACACACACCTGTGTATTGTCTCGTACCCACCCGTCTCCTGCGATTCGGCTGCCAGTACTACTCCAATCACTACATCAATTTGTCACTTAAAATTAAGTGAAACGTCGAGCTATTGTATAAAATGATTGGTGTTAATCTGTCATATCCGATCTTTTACTATTCTGCAGTCCAAATCCCAGCAGTGGGAACATTGGTTAGTACCACTGACCGTGTCGAGCGCGCGGTCCGGGCTCGCGTTGCTCATGAGGCATATCACCAGCTCCATCTTGTCGGTGTCCTGCAGGCTGCGGTCCTTCAGCAGGCACGCTTGCAGCTGTGGAAGTTAAGGCCATCATCAATTTTATCCGTTCGTGTTTTGTGAAATACCAGAGATCGAAGTCCAGCAGTGGGCGTCCACCGGTTGGGACGATTGAATGTCGCGGACTATTCCCGTGGTCAGCGCAGGTCGGAGTGAAGATCTTCGAGAAAGGGTTATGCCCAGCAGTGAGCGTCTACTTTCAACTAATGATTTAAAAGTCGGATTCAAACAAACGTAGGATACATACACTGCATCACATTAGGCTCATTCCTTGAGGCGTCATTGAATCTTGGTAAAACCGTTAGTTACTGCGCCTCATCAACTGGAGGACGGTAAGGATACATTACTGCTCAGAAGCAGCAGTGCATGGCATCGGGGATTTACCACCAGGTCGTACCAGCTCGGTTGGGCAGCTGCTCTTACCTTGTTCCCGTAGCACTCGTCAGGTCCGTGCTGGCAAGTGAACTGCCACTTGCCGTCCACCTTGTCGTGCTGCAAATAATTCATGCTTTTACCATAAATCGTAGACCTGAAGACCATCGGAGCCGAAGAGTCGCGTGTTCGATTACCAACGTTCACCTGATGGTGAGTGATACGCCTGTCCATGACTATGTGGTGCTGGTTAGGATGTTATACACAACACCACATTGCGCTCGTCGCCTTGACAAATCAGACATTGCGACTCTGTACTCCAGGTATTTCACTGGGCATAACACCCTTCAAACCGGATCACGGTAATGTTTGCAAACTACTCTTTGGCTCTTAGATGGTCTCTGGCAACAAAGACCCACCACCGGTGATGAAGCTTATCATCAGATATCACCAAACGGTATAAACACGCTCACGTTGCAGCTGTCGACAGATCCTCATCAGCATGATGAATTGTGTCCCTGGAATGATAAGGTGTGCAGTCCCAGCAGTGGGAGTAGAGTGGGTCGTTGTGAGTTTGTATGTGAAAATGAATAGATGCCAACACAAGCCCCGTGTGTGAGGGTGGTGATGTGGGCGGCGGTACTCACGGTGGCCTTGCCGTAGGGCACCAGCTTGACCTTGACGGCGCCGCGGAGGTCGCGCCACACGGGCGCCAGCTGCGAGGAGACGAAGCGCTTGCTGTCCGGGCACAGCGCCTCGTAGTACACCGCGATCTTCACCTGGGACACGAGTCGCCGCGTGTCTGTACACTCTGCGCGCGGCCGTCACTTGATATCGCGTGATGTCACGTGATATCAAGTGACGTCCGCGCGCACCTATCTATGCAGCGCTAGTTAGCTGGCTGTGCGCTGCACCACATTGCGCTCGTCGCCTTGACACGTAACATAATGAGACTGGATACCCCGGGTATTTAACTAGCTATGGCGTCCTTCGAACCGGATCATTGTAATTTTCGCACAGTACTGTGTGTCGACTGCAATAGGTGCTGCGATACTACCTACCTAGACGGTCTGCAGCAACAGATCTACCAGCAGTAATAGCTACAGCGCCCCTCAAACCGGATCACAGTAATGTCCGCACAGTACTGTCTATCGGCTGCAATAGGCGCTGCGGTGGTACCTATCTAGACGGTCTGCAGCAACAGAGACACTACCACCAGTAATAGTTTCGGCGCCCTTCAAACCGGATCACAACAATGTTCGCACAGTACTGTTTGTGTTTTATAGGCGGGGGAGTAAGGGCGAAGGTAGAGTGGTAGCGGCGATGTCATGATGGAGAGATAACTATGAAATAGTTGCAGCAATGGGGCCGTAGCGGAGTTGATGGTGGGGGGGTAGGGTGGGGAGTGCGCGGCGCGAAAACGGCGAAAGCGACACGTTTAGTGTACAAGTGCCTTAATATCGGCCTTACATTACATTACATTACATAAAACGGGGACATCTATACAAGTTAACGTTAAGACGAAGCCTCGCTTAGACCCTTGTCCCGTCTCCTGGCCGAGGGTAGCATCCGCGACTTGACTGCAACGCGACGGCATACGAGATACTGCAGCTGTGATGGTGACGGTGACGGTGACGGGCTGTTGTTGTAACCGGACACAAAGCGGGCGTACGAGGTGGTGGGGAAGTGACCCCCGGCTCCCCGCGTGGTGCGGACGTGGAGTGCACACGGAGGGTGCGCGGGGGTTACTTACATAAGTTTAAGTTGGAAACCGGCGCGGAATGCATCTGCGACTCTTGTCAACAGGATGTAGGATGTGCAAATAATGCAAATGGAACCGGAAGTGGACAACAAAACTGATAGACGCACGGTAGTTGCGATTTTAGACAATAAGATAGAGAAGTTTATTATATTTACTGACAATATAGTAGATTTAATAAACGGAAACTGAGATAAATATATACAGATTAAGAAGCTGAGGAAGATGAGGAGTTCAATAAACACGAGATAAATAAATAAATAAACATGACTCGAGCGACAATAAGTAAAGGAAGATAAACAAGAAGCCTGCTGCAGGCGGAGGTAAAGGTAAACAGGAAGGAAGACTACCGTCTGTCGGCTGCAATAGACCTGCCGATAGCAATAGCTACAGCGCCCTTCGGTACTTCCGTTCGTTGGAGGGCGCCGTGATTACCGCAGTAACGAGGCTTGATACCTCGTGTGGTGCTGGGTATATCGTTCCGACTAGAGCACCAGGTTGTACGAGCTCTATCGGCTACGGATAGGACGAACATCTCGCAGGTCTTTGACGATGGTCACATCGGCCGACCGGCGTGCGCCGTGTACCGGTCAGTCCCGGCACCTTCGCTGCAGGATGCTGCTTGTTGGTAGGAGCCGGTGCCTCTGCTGGCAAGCAGGGCGCACCACGAGCTGGTGAGGTTGGCGTGGGTGCTGCGAGGTGTGCGGAACCCCTCGCACCCTCAACGTGTCGCGGCTCCGCGTACCTTGTTGTCGTCCCTCTTGGTCTTGGCGCAGACGCCGCACGCGGTCAGCGCCACCACCAGCAGCAGCAGCGAGCGCATCTTGTTCTGGAACAGGAAGCGAGGGTTATCCTTGCTGTTCGTGTCGAACAACAAATATATAATATATATATATATATAATGAAACGACAAGACGAGCAGGACATTCACCTGATGGTGACACGGCCGCCCATAACATGACGCTAGTTAGGATGGTATACACTGCACCGCATTGCGCTCGTCACCTGATGCATAAGCTGTCGAGTCTCGTTACTCCAGTAAATAAACTATCTACAACGTCCTTTAAACCGGATTACACTTACTTCGTCATCAAAAGGCGGTCCAACGCTACCTATCTAGACGGTCTCTGGCAACAAACTATCAATTCAATAACTTCATTAGCTACAACGCCCTTCAAACCGGAACATTATATATAAAATTACTATTGGTAGGTCTCTGTCGCTGGTGACCGTCTAGACCGGTACCATCGCTGTACCTATTGCAGCCGACAAGCAGCAGTGTATTAACATTACTGTATTCTGGTTTGAAGGGCGCTGTAGCTGGTGTGATTACTGCGGTAACGAGACTCGATATCTAATGTCTCGAGGCGACGAGCGCAAAGTGGTGCTCTATATACTATTGTGACCCGCTCCGGGTTGTCATGGCCACGCATATCACTTAACATCGGGTGAACGTCCCGCTACTTACGTCACTCAACGGAACAAACAAATTACAGTGATCCGGTTTAAAAGGCGCTGCGGCTAGAGTAATCACTGGAGTAAGGGGACTCGACATCGAATGTGTGAAAGCGACGAGCGCAATGCGGTGCAGTGTATACTATCCTAACTCGCTCCGGGTTGTCATGGCCACGCGTATCACTTAACATCGGGTGAACGACCGGCGCGCAGTTCCATTGTAAATAAAACATGTCCGACTTGGAGAGCCGTTACTCGTGACGTAGTCCGCGTAGCTTAGGAGTAACTTAACAGTAAATTTATCGGCGCCCGTCGACCCTCGAGTCTGGTTCAAGTTGAGGTGTTACTTTGTAATGATGGTCACCATCACCACCGTGTAAGCCGAATAGAATGGATCCTTCCCAAATGGTGTACACTTATATGTATAATTGCTGATGGTAAGTACAGAGTAGCTACGTAGGTAGTGCATGGGACCGATGGATGTGGAGACCTTTGAAGGAGGCCTACGTCCAGCAGTGGACGTCTGATTATATTGATGGATGAAGTACAGAATCAGTCTTCGTACCACCACCACCACCACCACCACAATATTCCCGCCACCAACTATTTATGTAACTATTTAACTCTGACGTCATCTGATGGGAACACGCTCCACCTAAAGAAGCGCCAGGTTAGATGTTTACACTGCATCCGTCGCTTCGAGATACGAATATAATATTTGGTCAAATAAATGTTTAATAATGTCAATTATCAGCCGTTAGATGCCCACTGCTGGACATAAGAACAAGAAATATAAAAATTACAATTCAAAGTCCGTTTCCGCTTGTGACTCGCGCCACCAGTAGGTCAGGAGTCACCGTGTCTAACTGTCCGCTTTCACCGCTTGCCGCGGGCCGCCATCTTGTCCCCGCGCCGGACGTCGCCCGATGGCCGCCATGTTTTATTTAATTTTTAGGGTCCGAAAGGCAAATGTTAATAATACTGATGTATTTTACAAAAACATTTTTTTAACAATTTTTTATTTAAATAAAATTATCATGACCACCATCATCAAGCTACAGATGTCCACTGCTGGACATAAGCCTCCTCCATAGATCTCCACATACAGTTAGCGTGGCCTTCGGTACGGCTAGGCACTAAGGGCTGTTTGTAGTGATTGGGTACGGGGGGATTTGGGCCATTTCCCACCACGCTGGCCCAGTCCGTGCTGGTGGAAGCCGGCGCCTCGTTCACTGATCAGCAGGCTGCACCACGAGCTGGTGAAGTTGGCGTGGGTGCCGTGAGTTGCTGAGCAGGACCCCTTACAGCACAATAATAATATATTCTAGAAACTGTGAGAAGTATAGCAATGGCTACAAGCTTTGTTTACAGCATTATTGTATCCGGTTTGAAGGGCTATTGCTCTTTAATGAATTTCATTTAAAAAGAGGGACTTACAGTATATTTACAATTGTTGCAGTGTATACATCTGAAGTATATTAATATGTACTGCTGATAAGTCTCTGTTGCTGGTGACCGTCTAGGTACCACCACAGCGGTTATTTCTGCCGCCAAACAATTCTGTGCAAACATTAATGTGTTCCGGTTTGAAGGGTGCTGTAGCTAGTGTAATTACTGCGGTAACGAGACTTAACGCGTTGTGCCGCAGGCGACGAGCGCAATGTGGTGCAGTGTATACCGCCCCGCTCGTCGCGTTGCTTAGCTAAGCAGTACAACAAAGGTTTGTATCGGATATTTGTCGAACGTCTTCACCTAGGTATATATTCGTACCCATTGTCGGACATCTAGTGCTCGACGTCGAAGCACTAGGCTCTAAATGTCGCCGGAGCCGCAGCTTTCTAGTATTAATGCGACTCGAACTAGAAACTTTCTACGCAAGTTTTCTAGACCTTTGTTCAGATAAAATCCTGGTTTGCGCTGGCAGACCTGGTGGTGGGGGGGAGTCGTGATGAATTATAATCAAGATGTTGGATAACTTGAAAATATGGTTTACAGGACCAGCACACTAATCGCCTGATGGAAGATAGTGTTAATCTGTCTGTAAGGGATTGGTAGTAGGTCTCTTGTCAGAGCTCATCTACGTATGTAGTATTCAAACTGTTTTCCGGTGTGAAGGATGTTCTATTGTCAAATTACCGGCGTAACGAGACATATATATGTATGTTAATGTAGTGTGTGTTACGGTTCTTTAACCTCGCCCCAGATGATTCGGGTCCACCGTGCGGCACACGCTTGACCCGCGACGACGTTCACAAACGGGCCAGTGATGTAACGCGCTTCCGGTATATCGATTAATCGTTATACGGACTACAGCTTCATTATAATATATATTTTTTATTCAATTCAGACACGAAACGAGCGGGTCCTTCACCTGATGGTAAGTGATACATCCGCTCATAACGACGTGGTAATAGTTTGAATGATATACACTGCTCCACATTTCGCTCGTCGCCTGACACATTAAATGTCGGGTCTTGTTACCTCGGTAATTACTCTAACTACAGCACCCTTAAAACCGGAACACAGTACTATTGGCTGCAATACGCATGGCGGCGGTACATACCTAGACGGACTGAAATATCTATTCGGACAGTGCGAATCGCATTTTGTATAACTAGAAAGAGACGGCTGTATAGGTAGCTACGGCGTGTGCGAGTGAGACGGAACGAGTCCCTATACAGGGTCAATATCGCACGTACCGTTCCCGCGCTCCGGCTGCAGCGCGCCAACGCACCGACTAGTCTCTGTCTCTGTCTCAGTCTCACTCTAACCATACGAAGAAAGAGAAAGAGAGACAGATATATTGAAATCTATATACAGTACATTGTTCTTTTCATTCTCTCTGTCATACTTTAAACAAATACAAAAGCACTATCAATCGTTCTCTCTCTCTATTTACACAGCCTCGACAATATATCTATCTCGTTCACTCTCAAATGAAACGGATCACAAATTAAAATTTTATCGCGTGTGTACATTCATTATTTTTTTCAGTTAAAAGGCTAAGGATTTCCCCGTACAGTCTTGGGATTAATTGGGTTTTTATACTTTTTAATAGTTTTAAATGTTCATTACAGCGCTGCAGCACGTCTGCCGAGGTCGTGTGTGTGTGTGTGTGTGGTTGGCACGACTGGACCTCAAGGGGGCAACCTACCATCTTTATTGGTAGAAAGAGACGCAGATACGTTGCCGTCGATAGCGCGCCGCCTGATGGTCCCCTCACTACTCTCATTTAAGTGCATCATCCTTGAACGAGATCTGAACGAGTCTGCGGCGACTGATAGTATTTACTGCTGGCAGGTCTCTGATGCTGCAGACCGTCTAGGTACCACCGCAGCGCCTGTTACAGCCGAGATGACAGTACTGTGCGGACATTACTGTGATCCGGTTTGAAGGGCGCTACAGCTAGTGAAATTATTGAACTGATAGTAAGTCTCTATTGCCGGAGACCTTCAAGTAAGTACCACCGCCGAGCCTATTGCAACCGACAGACAGTGTGCAAACAATACTGTGATCCGGTTTGAAGGGAGTTGTAGCTAGTTTAATTGCTGGAGTAACGAGACTCGATTATGTATGTGACAGGCGACGAGCGCAATGTAGTGCAGTGTATACCATCTTAACTAGCGCAATGTTATGGGCGAGCGTATTATTTACCATCAGACGAACGGGACGTACGTCTCGTCGCTTAATTGTATTAAAAAAGGTGTTGTGTATAGATCTCGAGTTACTTACTGCATAGCTACAGCGGAAATCGGAGATGTAGCGTGACGAAATCGTAATCCGATTCGCAAGGTGCTGTAGCTAGTGAAATTACTGGAGTAACAAGATATTTACACAACAGGCAATAAATGTTGCAGTGTAAACATTCTAAGTAACGGCGCTTTATTATAAGCAGGAGCATTAGTATGAGTCCAGCTTGTTTCACCTCTTCAATAATATAAGCGACGAGGACAACATGGTGCAGTGTGAACATCCTAACAGACACCTCGTTCGTATAAGCTATAATACTTGGTGATCACAATATGATGTAGTGTAAACATTCTAACTGTCCGTTTCGAATAGTGTATAAAATCGAAATGTATGTAATATAAACGAAACGAACGATGCCCACCGCTGGGCTTATTTGGGATTTAAATCAAATTATAGAAAGTGTACATTAACGTATCGTGAAGACCTCTATGCCCCCATATCAATTCCAAAAGCGCGCGTTGCAGTGTAAGTATTTCCTTTCGTCCGTTCGTATATTTACAGTACGTACCCGTCTGATCAGAGCTAAGATTCTTCCACAGCGTCTTCTTGACGCGAACATCGCTCACACTGCAACTTATTTTATATAAACGTTTTTTATCGGCAAAGGTCGGTCGTGCAATGGAGCCGGCGCGGGCGCGCGGGACGCGGCGCGCGTGCGCGCGGGACGCGGCGCGCGTGCGCGCGGGACGCGGGACGCGTTAGCGCTTCACGACAAAACAAAATGGCCGCCGCCGCAGACAACAGCTGATACACAGTAATTAATATATATTTTATACAAATCACATGAAAAGGGTATTCATCTGATAGCCGATGGTGGCTCGAATAAAGTCGGGATATTTACACAACACATCACCTCGAATACCATTAGATATAATCTGCATTAAATTGCAGGTAAAATTTGCACACGCCTGCTCAGCGTCGCGCCCCAGTGTTACCAACGTGACGTCGCAAGCAAAGATGACAGGGGCGCCGCCATTTTGTTGTTAACATGTGAAAAGCTTGTGTAGCTTCTACTTATAAAAACAGTAATAGTGTAAATATACGAAGTTGCTGGTAGCTCTGTTGTACGGCCGCAGCGCCTATTGCGTCCGACAGACAATACTGTGCGAACGTTACTGTGATCCGGTTTCAAGGACTTTGTCGTTAGTGCCAGTCAATGTGCTGCAGTGTATATCATTCTAACTAACGCCACGTTAAGACCGGCGTGTCACTCAACATCAGGTGAATGTATATCTCGTCGCTTCGTTGAATAAAAAATAAACATACATAGACAAACACTACCGCATTACTTTATACACTAATCAATTCTTTCAACGGTCAAAGCTGAATACGAATACCCAGTTTTGAATGCATTTTTCTACGGAACCCTAATTGTTTCAAACAAAAAAACAATCCACAGTTACTCCTCATATCTTCGGCTATCCACCAGCGGAAGTCTGGTCGAAATCGGTTCAACCGTTACGGAGATTAGCCGAAACAAACGCACACTACGAGCGCTGGACCGCGGCCCGCTGCGGACCTTTGCACGTGTGAACGCGAGGGTAGCTTACATGATAGCTTAGTTGGTACATACAGCTTGCAACCGGATATACATATATACACAATGACTGATGACTCACTGATGATGATGATGGTGATATACACTCTAATAGTAGTGTGCGATCATTACTGAGATCCGGCTCGAAGGACCAGTAGCTGTTGGATTACAGCAATGAGATTTAAATAGTCTCGAGGCGAGCGCGATGTGGTGCTGATAGACATTACTGTTACGGTACGCTAGTGTAATTACTGGGGTAACGAGACAACGTGGAGAGTTGTCACGTTTTTATGAGTGTCGGGCACGGTTGAAGTGTACGTTGAATAAATAAACTTAGGCAATCTGCGGGTACAGAGACCTACCGCCAGTGAGAGTATGGTCCTTCGAGCAGGATCTCGGTAAAGTGTGCACATCACAGTTTGGAGCTGCGGTTGTACCCGGACCGTCTCCGGCGACAGCGACCTGCCAGCAGTAGTGACCACGTCCCGGGGTCAACGACCTCGCGCGCCCAATAAAGCTTTACTGCTGATAAACTTTACTGGGTCAGAGGTGTGCGCGGCGCTTAGATAACCAACTTATCCAGTTAAATATAACTGTTTACTGTCTGCCTCTGTTCTCTGATGATGAGCGCCTGGCAGTCATATTCACTCCCACAGCTCATCCGATACTGGTCTCGGCGACCTGTTCCACTGCCCACGTGGTATAAATACTAAGTACATATATCTGACTGCATCGACCTCGGACAGTCGCTAACGCTCGCCGCCATTATATCTTACTTTACGAAGCGACAGACGATCGGGACGTTCACCTAATGTTAAGTGATACGCCTGACTATGACGAGCCGGCGCTAATTAGGATGTTGCACACTGCATCACATCGCGCTCGTCACCTTGAGACAGTCGTTTCATCAAACGCAGCATCACACATTAAATAAGTAAACAGCGCGACGCTGCCACAGATTAATTACGGACCTCGATACTGCTTTAAATAACATGTCTGTGTAAAAAGGATCTTAATTATTTTCTATATACTGTAGCGACGAGACGGTCGAGACTACCACCTGATGGTAGGTGATACGCCGATTAACATCATAATCATCATCTGACGTCCACCGCTGGATACTGGCCTCCTCCAAAGTCTTGTTAGACTTCATTGTAGGGAATGAGGTTTTAACCCAGTGCGCTGGCCCAGTGCGAGGTTGGTGGGTGGTCAGAGCCTCGTCCGTAATCCAGCAGCTGGTGCACCGCGTGCTGGTGAAGTTGACTATGACTCCGCAAGATGTGGTGTGGAACCCCTTACACCCCTGACTATAAAAACGTGGCACCAATTTAAATGTTACACATGGCACTTCATTGCGCTCATCGCCTTGAGACATTAAACGTAAAGCCTCGTTACACCAGTAATTACACTAGCTATAGCTCCCTTCAAGCCGGATCACAGTAATGTTCGCACAGTACTATCTGTCGGCTGCAATAGGCGCTACGGCGGTACCTACCTAAACGGTCTGCAGCAACAGAGACCTGATAGCAGTTTTATATAATATAGATAATATATTTTAATATATCACCTATATCACCTATATCACCTATATTACCTATATTATCTACAACATCCATAAAACATTTAAACGTTGTTCAATAATTGGCGCACAGATAATAATTAATTATTCAAACATCGAACCGCGCGTGCGCGTGACAGTTTTTTTTTTTAATGTCAATTATATTTTTAACAAAACGCATAATGATCTTAATGCCACGCATTAAAAAAATCGCTGCATTTAAATGTGGACGGTGTAGTAGTGCGTGCGTTTGACCGTAACGCACTACACGAATGGTTTTGTTTTTGTTAGTGACGTAGCCGTTAATGGTGAACCGCATTAAGAAAAAGTTATCTAATATTAAAATCGCATCAATCGGTAAGTGATGATTTATGTAAATACTTAGTGGTATGCGACCGCAGATCACGTAACTTAACAGCAGGTGAGATCGTGCTTAGGCACTGAACTATATATTTAAAAAAAATTGTAAAAAACAAAAGCGTAAAGCGATAAAGCGAGTACTCGCGCGACGTATACAAAAATTTCGCTTACTTCTTGTTTGTGGAGGTTTTCCTTTTTTTGTGATATTGCCAACAATGGCCGTCCTTGGGTTCCGCGCAAATGCACACTCTCCTCGGAACCGGATTAAGGACGCGTGCACTCGAGTACGCGGGCGGGGCGGCGACTGAGCTCCCGCCGAGCGCCGCCGTCCGGTTACTAAAGCGACGGTCACACAGCGCGGTACATCCGCCGTCAATTAAGAAATATATATATATATATATATATATATATATATATATATATCATTATTCAGTACCAGCCAGATGTTCATCTGAAGGTAAGTGATACGTACACCCAAAACAACGTGACGCCAGTTAAAATTGTATGACCACTTTTCGTTCGTCACCTGAGACATAAGTTGTTGTCTCGTTATCCCATTAATTTCATCAGTTACGGCGCCCTTAAAACCGGATCACAGTAATATCTGTCAACTGCAGTAAGTGCTGTAGTGGTGTACCATCCTACACGGTCTGTAGCATCAGAGACCTATCAATAAAAATCCTCCTTGTCCCCACCTGATAATGCGCCGGAATACACAACATATCCTGATATAAGATGTCTAAAATTTATCGCCTGTAAGACCTAGGTCTTCTAGGTTTAGGTCTAAGACTACACTGATAACCCTTATACAATAGGAGAGTATAGGAACAGCAGCAAATCGCAATGCTGGCGCTGCTCTACCTGCATGACTTCTCGGCCGCCGTGGACGGTGCAAACGGTGCTTCACGAACATTGCTCGCGTATGTCACCAGCAGATGTCCGTGGTCAACTTATGAAACCGACCTGGAACAGGTCAACCCTTCGCCGCGACCGGTCAGGTAAGTTCCTCTAGCCTTCACCTTGGGTGATCAAGTCGTGTATACTGAGCCCAGCACTGATACAACTCACTTCATTAGAGGTCTCTTTATCATCGGAGACTACCTAGGTATCACCGCAGCTTCTGTTCCAGCGATCAAACGGCAATGTGCGAATACTATCATGTTCCGGTTTGAATGGTGCTGCAACTGGTGAAATTAAGAGCCCAACGCGGTGCCGTGTATCACGTAGTATCAGGTAAACGCCATCTCCTCGCTTCAATAGTGTATAAACAAGTGTTTGTGTCTCACTCGGAGCCTACTCTGTGCCGGCAGTGAGCTTGCGCCGCGCTAGTGATGTGCGCGACGGATGCTGCTATCGATAACATTTGCCGCCAAAATTTATTATCGATTTGAAGGTTATGTCAAACTATAGTATGTTTTATTCTAACTAGGCACTGTTCCTTTTCATAAAACATATTATTTAAATCGATTTCAACTCCATTAATCCGGTTTGAAGGGCGCTATAGCTAATGAAATTACTGAGGTAACGAGATTCAACATTTTATAACTCGTAGCGACGAACACAATGTAGTACAGTGTGTAACATCCTACCTAACGCCATGTTGTCACGGGCGGACGTATCACTTACCATTAAGTGAATGTGCCGCTGCTTGCTTAATTGATAAAAAAAATTGATGCTGCAAATGCTGGGATTTGGGATGATCCATCTCGCGGAGAATTAGGGCCATCACAGCTTGTCAAGTGATCATGTTGCTACAAGTCAATCTGGTTCGCCGTCGTTTAGGTAATATATATATAAGTTATTTTATTGATGCATAATTAAAATAAAATACATTTATGCTGTGCTGTGTGTATATAATATATCTATGTATATGTGTGTGTGTGTGTGTGAATAGACATTAATACAGCTGAGTCGTGCTGCGCAAGCGCGCGGCGTCGAGCCCGCTAACGCACACAACGATACAAACGCGTAATGAATGCCGCGCACGCGCACCTTCATTTATAAAATCGTGTTTATCTTTTAATTACTAAAAAGAATTATGTTCTTTATCCTGTTTCAGCTTTAAATATACCAAAAGGTGGTAAAGTTAGCTAAGCTATTTAGTAATACGTCTAGATAAGCTAATGTTTTAGGGTGAACGATCCGCCTGCAGCTGCACGCGTCTACAAGGAAATGCATTGTTTGTTAACGAAACTTGTTGCATATATGCACGAATGTGATCGGTGTAAGTGCAACAGTGACAGGTAGGGGTGGGTCTGCAGACGGTGGCCGATCAGCAGTCTGTTCTATCGCTTTTCACAATTACCATGATAATAAAGTTAATGTGTATATGTGTGAAACGAAGGCATCGCGAGAAATGCATTCTCGCAGTTTGAGGCATTTAGGGAATGCAACGATTCGAAGCGATATTATTATGCACAGTGACATGTGCACTGCAAAGTAGAAATTTACAAATGGCATTGATGCGGTGGAAGGTTGTTCAGTCGTTGTGAAACAACATTGTGATAATTGATGGCAAGTGTTTACTCTCCGGGCATCCGCACCTTGCGAACGATGCGGACTCATCATGGCGATGGCATTGCGAAAAAAGAATTCTCTGAACACTGCGCAGAGTTATCTCGCGGTAAGAGTGCAGCGTGCGACACGTGACGAGTCATTGCAGATGAAATGTAACGGGAATATTTCGCTTCAGCAAAAGTATCTACAAAATGCGATTACACAACACTTCGATGAGGAGCAGGCCAATTGTGTGCTGATGTCGTTGTGTTGGTCGAGGCCTGGTGTTAAGTGCATCATGTACTTAAGTAAACAAAACTGCGACGAAGGACGGATAATTTAAAACTATGAATATATTGAAGGAACCGCTCTGCCGCCTTTACACCACCATGCAGTGGGAGTCACCATGTACGGGGTTTTTATTATTAAAGTGTGTAACAAAATGGTAATGGTCGCACGGCCCGGGACCAAAGGCCGGTAACGGGGTAGTGTCGGACTCCAACCGACTGAAAAGCTTCACACGGTATTCCAATCACTTCCGAAATAATGCACGGAGGCACGGGATAACATCGAGCGGTTCTTCCGCAATCCTCGTTCGGCGCCCGGATCGAACCGGCCCGCCTCGGGGAGGGATGTAAGTCTCCTCCCGACAGACAATTCCTACGTGGCGACGCGTCGGAATAGGAGACACGCCGCCAGGTACACCCCAGGAACCCTTTCCAAGGGGGGCGCCGGCCCGACGGCCCGTCCCGGTCGTGGCACCAGATTCCTCTGCCTAAATAGGTTACCATGTAGGGGGTTGTAGAAGGTATAACTAGTACTTAATGTAGAAGTCTCCTGTAAAGAAAGGAGTGTCTTTTAAACCCTCTCTTCCTCATAACAATACTACTGCTACTACTACATTAATTTACAAGTCTCTCTTGTTGTTGTTGTTGTCCGGACACCCTCTAGGTAAGCAGTGCAGCAGCAGGGCTCTTATTGCAGCCGACAGACAGCAGTGTGCAGACATTACTATGTTCCGGTTCAAAGGGCGCTGTAGCTAGTGTAATAACTGGTATAACGAGACTACATCTTGTCTCAAGCGACAAGCGCTTTAGTGCAATGTATACCATAATAACTAGCGCCACGTTTTAATGGGCGGGCGTATCACTTAACTTCAAGTGAACGTGCCGTTCGTCTCATCGCTTAATCGAATAGGAAAAAAATAACAAATAAGTGCAGTGATAAGCACTCGTGTGCTCGTCGCGCTGCATCAGCCAGCACACGAGCACATGAAGTTAGCCTTGGGGGATTATTACAAGTAAGATGTATTGTAAAACTTGATCCTTATTAAGTTCAAACTGGTGCTGGTCAAGTGAAGAAGAGAATAATTCTTATATCATCTCTTCTCCGATGAGTAAAGACCGCGGCCGTCACAGATCTTTAAAACGTTGTGAGAATATTATTAAAAGAACTACGGAGAAGAATAAAGTGCGAGAAAGAAAGATGTAAAGTGCAAAAAAAAACTATTAATCTTCTACATTTAAGAGAAAGGAAATGGGATGGAGAAAGACTGAGAAAAGAAATGCGAACGATAAGAATGTAACGAAACAAATGAGAATAAAAGGGGTGTTAGTAGGAAGTAAATATATAGAAATGTGTGAGAATAATAATTATTCCAAAACAAAATATACTACACTATCGCTTCATCACAACACTATCGCTTCATCACAACACTATCGCTTCATCACAACACTATCGCTTCATCACGGCACTATCGCTTCATCACAACACTATCGCTTCATCACAACACTATCGCTTCATCACGGCACTATCGCTTCATCACAACACTATCGCTTCATCACAACACTATCGCTTCATCACAACACTATCGCTTCATCACAACACTATCGCTTCATCACAACACTATCGCTTCATCACGGCACTATCGCTTCATCACAACACTATCGCTTCATCACAACACTATCGCTTCATCACAACACTATCGCTTCATCACGGCACTATCGCTTCATCACAACACTATCGCTTCATCACAACACTATCGCTTCATCACAACACTATCGCTTCATCACAACACTATCGCTTCATCACAACGCTATTGCTTCGAATAGTTTATCTTGCATAAAGTTAGCAGAGGACGCAGCTTATGTTTAGATATACCTGGCCACCACCTCCAGGGTCCATCGTCGCATCCAAGGGTGCTGTATCCCGCACTCGCGCTCCTGAAGCGGGATGACTTTAAACAAAATCTACACAAGAGCGCAGCGCTGGTTGGGATGATGTACACAGCATCACATTGTGAACATTTTTTTATCGTACGAAGAGACGCAACGAGCGGGACACTCACTTAATGGTGAGTGATACGCTCGTCTATTGTATAAGTGTTGTAAGGAGTCTCGCGGGATCCGAGCCAAGTCCACCAGCTCGTGGGGCAGCCTGCTGATCCATAGACAAGGCTCTGGCTCCCACCGACCCGCTTTGGGCCAGCGCGCTGAGAATCGACCTAAATCCATCCATATGAATCTCTACCCGATCAGTGTGGGGATCCATGGCGGAGGCCTATGTCCAGCAGTGGACGTCTATCCGCTGATGATGATGACGTTCGTCCATAACGTGGCGCTAGTTAGTACGATATACACTGCACTGCATTACGCTCATCACCTTGAGATATAACATATTTAGCAGCCTCGTTACTCCAGTAATTTTATTAACTACAGCGCCCTTCAAACCGGAACACAATAATGTATGGACACTACTTTTAATGTTGTATAAAGATTTTAATGAAATAAAACAAACTTATATATATATATATGGTTTATTTGTTCAACACACGGCCCGGCCGCCGCCGGCAGCACATGTAGCGGCTGCTGCTGCTGCTGCTGCTGCTGGTGCTGGTGCTGGTGCGCGCGCGCCGCCCGCGGCCACGGCGTCCCCGGCGAGCGCCGCCACCAGCTCGCCGCGCGTCAGCAGCTCGGGGGCGGAGTAGCCCACGCGCCGGCTGCGGTGCAGCTCGTAGCGCGCCGGCAGCGCGGCGGCCGCGCGCCCGCACACCACCACCGCCGGGTACCCCAGCCTGGCGCACGGCAATACGGATCGGAAGCATGCGCACTGCCACATCGGCCGACACGCGCCCGCCGCTGGACGTCATCATAACCATACATTACTGTCATCCGGTTTATAGGACTTGTAGCCAATGAAATTATTGAAGTAACGATGTATCATTTATGTTTGAGTACTGGACCTTCGAGCCGGATCACAGTAACGTTTTGGCTAGGATGACCGCTAAAATTTCATATAAGTCTCATTCCCTCAAGAATTTTACTAATTACTAGTCCTTCAAACCGGATCACAATAATGTCCGCACAGTACTGTCTGTCGGCTGCAACAGGCGCTGCGCTGGTACCTACCTAGACGGTCTGCAACATCAGAGACCTGCTAGCAGTGATAGCTTCAGCGCCCTTCAAACCGGATCACAGTACTGTTTACCGGCTGCAGTGGCCGCTGTGCTGGTACCAAGACTGTTACTGACCTGCGCACGACCCACAGAGCGCGTACCTGTCTGCCGCTTTCATCCTCCTGCCAATGGTGTGGTGGTGCGCGTCGTCGAGCAGCACCTCGGCGCGCAGCGGCGTCTCGCGCTCCAGCTGCTCGCCCAGCGCGACCACGCGCTCCCAGCCGTGGGCGTCCCACTCCTTCGAGCCCTCCTGTCACAACGCGACCGCCATCACAACGCGGAAGCTCAGCACTCCGCGAGGTGTGTGGTTCGTTTGGAAAGATACAATCTCTTACTTTTACTGCACTCCCGCAGCTCCGTAGCACTGAGCTCGATCCTGGACTCGGGGACGTAGACACTAGATCCTCGCAAGGTAGTAAGGGTCTCATGGGAGAAGAATGGCTGCTGGTAGGTCCCTGGTGCTGCACCGTCTATCTACCACCGTAGCACCTACTGCGGCCGACAGACAGCAATTTGCAAAACTTACTATGATCCGGCTCGAAGGACCACTACCTTGTAGAATTACTGTGGGTAACGAGATTACTATGTCTTCAGGAGCGCAATGTGGTGCTGTGCGTGCCAACCTAACCAGCGCCGCGTTATGGGCAGGTGTATCACTTAACCTCAGGTGATGGCTCCGCTCGTCTCATGACGTAGTTGGATCATGAGATGACCTGATGAATCTAATTCCCGCAGCTCTAATGTCCTCCATGTCTTTATGCATCCGGTGATGAATCTCTAAAAGTTTCACTGATGCTGCCTTCCTCGTATACCGTTCCGCGGGAGCAGTCGGCTGCGGCTTCGTACCTTGGGTCCTATTATCAGCAGCTGATACGGCGCTATGGCTTCCGGCCAGCGGAGCGCCTTGTCGTTGCTCATCGCCTCCACGCTCGCGGCCAGCAGCCTGCAAGTGAACGCACATCCTCATCCGTTCGCCTTCGGACCTTAGAGGTCCTTCAATCCGGAACACAGCAATGTTTGCCGGCTGCAACAGGAGCTTCATAACCCTTATTCTTTGTTATTGTCGTTGAGGGTATACCTGGTGATCCCGATGCCGTAGCAGGACATGCACAGCGGTGCGGAGGCGGCGTCGGGCGCTGCGTAGTGGGCGCCCAGCGCTGAGCTGTACCGGTCGCCCAGCACGAACGTGTGCCCAACCTGACCGATGTCAACATTCATCAACTGGGCAAGGTTTAACTTCATAAGGGTAGATATGCCGTCTGATGGTTACTCAGAACTGGATAGGTTTTATGTAATACTGTGATGAGGTGATGGAGTGGAGATGCTGCTGGAAGTGGCGCATTCCCCGCCCGTCCTAACCTCGACGCTGGGCACGCGTCGCGTCGTGCCCCCGCACGCGGCGCACGCGCACCCGCCGCCCGGCCCGCCGCGCGCCGCCGCGCCGCACTCCGCGCACACCTCCACCTGGTCCTCGCCAGCATCAGCCAGCATCTGCCACTCGTGGGACAGCGACCCACCCATCGACCCGCTCGGCGCCGACACTGCGACCAGATCAACTTTCTGATTAACTAACTATACATACATACATATCACAATCAAAAAAAAAATTATTTAGAAGAGCAATGTGAAGATCTTTGCGGAGGCCTGTGTCCAGCAGTGGACGTGTGTCGGCTGATGTTGATGATGATGTTGATGATGATATATATACAAGTGTAAGTGTTTTACCTCTGTAGACAGGCAGTTGCAAGGTGTGGAACAGCTTTGTGTAAGCGCTGGTGACCCTCGCATATGTCCGCTCAGCACACTCCGCCGTGGCGTGGGCACCGTAGGCATCCATCATCGTGAACTCCCTGGACCTGAGCAGCCCATGCTTGGGGCGGGGCTCATCACGGAACTTGCTGCTTATCTGTGGAGGTAGCATACTCTGTGTGAAAGCAGCAAGTGCTGTCATGGAAACGGGTTCCGCCAGACATTGTTATGATCAGAATGTGGTAGTGTACTGGTGAAACATTTCCCACCATCAACAGCCCCATCTTTAACATCGCCCAAAGTTGAGGTCTTTATAGAAAAGAATTGTACTTCCTTTGACACTTCAAATTGGACTTATTCATCATTCTCTGGTTAAAGTTAATCAGCCAAGTTTATATTTGTATAGTAAAGACATGACTCCTGTTCTTAAAAGAAGAGAATCAAGACGAGGGATCTGCTACTTTACATAGATAATTGTTCCATTGATCATAAACTCTGGGATGTTATGCTAGTGTTACCTGATACAAAAGAAGTGGCAGCTGTTTGTATGAGAGAGGTCCAACATCAGCGAGAAGGTCCGCTACGGCCTCTTCATGTGTCTGGAAAGAAATTTCCATTTGAATCAAGACATAAATGAAGAAGTAGGATAAATATTTGTATAAACTTATTTCTATTATAAATATAAAATTCCATACATCACAATGAAGTCTTGCATTTCATTAATATCACTTGTGTCAAAGAAAACATGTCACCGAGACAGATCTCAATGTAATGTACATCTCTATATGACTAATGTAATAATATCTTCAACTTACTGGTGACAAAACATATTTCTTCTTATGCCGATCTTGAACATTTAATAATTCTGTACCGACATCTTCCAACCTTCCCGTTCTCTCCCATAACTTTGCTGCAGTCAGTGATGGTAGCGACATCTGCTGTGCTCCAGCTTCCTCCATGCAGCGGTGGACCAACGATTCGAGCTTGTCCATGACCCTCTGTGCAAGAGGCAGGAGAGCAAAGAAGCCTGCGCCGGTCGGGCGAACTAGCCCACATTCTAGAAGGAGCTAGGAAAGAAGAAAGGTAAATTAATTACAGGGTCATTGCATTAATATTATTGTTATTATTTATTTCTTTAATATTTTTACAATAGTTTTCGTTTGTGTATTGATTATTATTTTCACAGAAATGAAGTGATATGAACTATAGCAAAAAAAATTAATAAAAAAAGGCGTTTATCTGATTTCTTCTTATTTAGCTTTACATTAACTATTGTATGATTTACTTAAAGAAAATCCTCCTTTGAATAAAAATACGGCACCTTTTGACTTTTGCAAGTAATCTCCGTGCTCTTAACGACAGCATCCCTCGGTATCGTTATCGCCGGCTGAAATATCTGAGACAGAAGTCGCATTGTTGCCGTGAATTGTTTAAACTTTACTGAATATTCACTGCTGGTATTGTTTATTTATTCTCGCAGACCCTCGCATTCAGGTTATGCAGCACAGCTGACTGTCAGTGTGACAATTTCCCATTTTCGTTCCGATTTTCCTAAAATCTTAATGTTTTCGTTTATACTTTTACAATCATTTTGCTTTTATATATTTCTGTTATTTATTCAATAACAGTAAATTTTTTTATTTAAGCGCTGTTTTAAAATTAAATATTATGTACTAAATGTTATTTTCTTATTGATTAGATTAATTGAATGAATAATAAATATTTTATTGACAGATCATTTTATTCGGTTTAATAAATTTAACTAGTTATTATTCAAATAAAGTATAAATTCTCATAATTACGCAGAGAATGTGGCAATGGTACCGCCATCTTCAAAATAACAAATAACACTTTTGTCTTATCTGCAAATTTATTGGTAACGTCGGCGCGAGATGGCGCAACTGGAGATTTTGGAGATGACTATTTGTTAGTCTTGACGATTTAACAACTCCATCTGAATCCGGGCACGCCCCTCCACAATCTACGAGCTAAATTAACAACAATGCCGAGTAGCAAACTTCATATGCCGTAATTGACCCAATTACATTGCTAACTAAATGCTAGATATAGATAATGGAGCCTTAAATATCTTTCAAATTGTCTTAAGATTTTTCGAAATATTGTATTGTGTAACTACAATACGTTTTTTGTTAATAATTATAACGTATATATGTTTTATATTTGTTTTTCACAATCACGTTTCTATTGGATTCAGTTCAGACAGACGTGAAGGAAATATTCTTTTCATAATTTAGTATACATGTTATTGATTATGTTATACACATTCAAAAAACGTTTCAATATGTCCTAACGTTTAAACTACAAGATCAAAGTTTAGATAATTTTTTTGTCTCAAATTACCTCTAACTAATTAGTTATTTATTTATTTAACTTTTTACACCACGTGTAAAGGCGGCTTAATGCCATTGGCATTATCCTCCAGTCTACCTTGGGTAATGCGGAGAGGATGAGGCAGGTGCATCGAATAAATACAATATATAATACATGAGTATACATATATTAAAATGCATATAAATATATACACCTACATATACATATATATAAACATATACACATACATACATACATATATATAGACACACATACATGATATTGACTAAATATTAAAAATGTTTGCAAGGAAGACTACTCAGTCTTAATGGCATTGAGAAGAATTTCACATACTTTCTGCTTAAAAGTATACCGATTAGTTACTGTTGTGATATTTAGAGGGTGGGAGTGTATTCCAGAGAAGAATAGACTGGATAGAAAAGGAGGAGTAGACAATATCAGAGGTGTGAGAAGGGCACAAGAGAAGCGGGTTGTTAGAGGAGCGAAGATCTTTGTCGTGGTAAGTACCTAAATACTTAAAACAGGAAATAAGATAGGGAGGTGGTTTAGGAGAAGTCAAAATAGAAAGTAGGGTCCCCTCCAACGGGTTCTCGCCTTGTCGTGGCGGAGGGGCTTAGTAACCGTGATCCGGTACACGGTGAAGCGAAGTGGAACCCATTCGGCCGGCCCGCGGCGAACGGCTGGCCGAAGCGGCCGCTCCCGGTTCGAGCACCGGTTGGGATAACTGGAGCTCACCGGAGCGGCCGGGGGCCGCAGGGGCGGCTGTATGCTGCCCCAGCGGCCGGCTGCAGGGGCGGTTTCATACCCAGGTGGGGTCGCGGAGGTCGCGGCAGGCCATAGCCGAGGTGGGGTCGCGGAGGGAGTACCCTCTGCGGCCAACCGGTGTCGCACCGGCGATGCGGCGGCGGTGGGGCCGCGGGGGAAGAGGAGTTTCGGTATTGCGATACGCCGTTCTCCCTATCCTCCGCGGCCGTTAACAGGTAGCGGCGGGCCTAACATCTCTCCGCCGCGGGGAGCCGGGAGAGGTTTTCTCCCGTGGCTCCCATGGCCTCTGGGCGACAAGTTCGGAGGAACCGGTCGCCCGCACATGCATGAGATCGAGGAGGGGGCGCACTGCATGTTCCGGCGCGCCCTGGAAGAATTCATCGGCCCGAAGTAGGGCCGCGCAAGCGGCCAGCGCTGGCAGGGTCGCGGTTGTGTGCGTACCCGCGTTCCCGTGACCCTGCCATCATGGCGATGAGGAGGAACATCGTGGGGATTTTAGTCGGTGCAAATCCGACATAACTCGTCCTTGCCCCCGCGAGGACGAGTATGCGTAGGCATTTCCCCCACGTAAAACAAAAAAAAAAAAAAAGGATATTGAGAGCACGCAGGCTTCGCCGCTGACGGATGGGTGACCAGTTTACCTGTGAACGACACGTGGATACATGATCATACTTACGAAGGTTGAAAATGAATCGAATGCAGGTATTTAAAAGACGGTCATACTTATTGAGAAGGTCTGCATTCAGGTCGAAATAGCACACGTCGGCATAGTCGGTGATGGGGGGGATTGAAGTTTTTGCAATCACTGCCTTATTTCTTGATGGGAGAAAGTTTTTCATGCGGTGGACAGCTCGAAGAGTGCCGGTTACTTTCTGACTAACAGCCGCCACTTGTTGTTGCCAACTAAGTGTTGCGTCGCCGTGGAGACCAAGGTCTTTAACAGAGGGTGGTAATTCAGTTATATTACCATCGCATATTACCGTCGGTAAAGTTGTTGGATCCAGTTTACGGATAGTCCGATGGTTCCCCACTATTATAGCTTGACACTTGGAAGGGTTAACAGTTAGTCCAAACCTCTTAGACCAATCCTTGGTGTACTCTAGGTCTTTGTTAGTCTCGCCTGTCGCTGCATCTGCACTATCCACGCTGGCCTGTGCATACAATTGCATATCATCGGCATGTAGATGGTACGCACGTTGGAGTGCACGGGTAATGAGATTAATGAAAATTGCAAACAGTAAAGGAGATAGAATACCGCCTTGGGGAACGCCAGCATTAAGGTAACACCAGGTTGACGAAGTTTCATTGATGCGAACCATTTGCTGGCGTCCTCGAAGATAGGAAGAGAACCAATCCACGGCTGCGGAGGAAATCTTTGAATGAGTAAGGATCTGAAGTAATATATCGTGATCGATGGCATTAGACGCATTGGAGAAGTCGATTAAAACAAGTACAGTAACGGTACTGTGGCTGGGTCTAAAACCAGATTGAAAGGGGATTGAATAGATGGTGATGGTACACAAAACGTGATCACTGTTTATGCACACTGGCTTCGAGTACTTTGGATAGGAAGATCGAAACAACCTAGTGCATTGGACTTAATGGAGAGGACAATCTTCTTGATCTCTTCCTTAGTAACGTATGAGAAGTAAAATTGCTCGAAGTTTGGTGGTGGTAAAGCCTTGATATGAGTTGTGGTGTCACCTTCGTGCGGGGGTCCAAGGCAGTATGAGCGCAGGAATAGCTATTTATATCGTCTAAAGCGACTGTATTTGGAGGTTCAGCCCTAATCTGTTTGCCTAGGCCTAAAGTTCCTAGTAGCTTCCAGAGACCTGTAGGGGACGAGGAATTAATGTTAGTGAGAATATGTCGGCGTTCAGCGATTTCTAGCAGTTTTATACGAGCACCAGTTTTCTTCACAGCGATCACTTCTATATTTACGAAAGGTCTTATCTGTGTTTGTCATCGCTTTTCGTACTTCATGGGTCGATTAAGGCGCTGGTGGTCGCTTGATCTTCACTTTTTGGATAGGAGCATGTGTGTTGTACAGGTTTAACGCACACAGCTTTTCATCAACATTGCTAGCTCCAAGAACAGTTTCCCACTTTAAGGTAGAAGCATCCATAAGTAATTTCTCTACATCCATACGGCCAAAGCAACGTTTGTGTAATACTTTAGGACGGGACTTAGGACGTTTTAAAACGTAAGAAACAAAAATAAGGTCATGATGGGAAAATGCAGGAGCAAAATGCTGACCATGGGAGAAGACAAGGGCAGGATTGGAGGTGAGAATTAAATCAAGCCATGTGTCTTCCCATTGACATTGTGGTGAGTGGCTTGCAAAGGAAGCACATGAAGGCCAACTGACTTAATTATATGCAGTAACCAGGAGGAACGTGGTGAGGAATTAGTAAGGAGGTTTGTATTAAAATCACCCATGATGACGTGATGCGAATATTCCGACCCTAAAGATTCCAGCATCATTTCGATACTGGAGCAATACTCTACAGAAGGTGGACAGTAAACAACGCCTAGGACAATTTTTATTCCTAGAACACTAACTTCCAGGAAAAGAAACTCTGCAGATGTGTTGTTGAATTGGGGAGGAGCAGGCGATTATTTTAAAAGAAAAGTAACTGCGGAGGTATATAGCGACATCACCACCTGTTCTATCCTCACGATCATTGCGTACTGGTGTAAAGCCAGGGAGGGGATAAAAGGTACAAAGAAGATTAGGTTTGAGCCAGGTCTCTGAAATCAGAACAGCGTGAATATCGGCATCACTGAATGTCTCCTCCATTTCACAGCAGTGAGCACGCAGCGCTTTGAGCGTTCATATGACACACCTTCAATAAAGACCTACTTTGGTTAAACGTACTTCGCATAACATCGCTCAAAGTATATATATATACATTATTATATATATATAATGTAAATAATAAGTGCAATTAAAAATTATAATAGGTGTACAGAAGATATCACGTACTACCGTTCCAGCTTCGCACCGCCCACCAGCACACACAGTGACAATTCGCACAGTATCAATTAACAATGAAAGAAAAGAGAAAAGAAAACACTACATTTAAAAAAAAGGAAAGAAAAATTAAAATGAAAGAGAAAAGGAAATAAAAGCGTTAAAGCAAGCACGAATGAATGTTGTCTATATAGAAGGCAGCCGGTATCGCAATCGGTACTACCGGTCGCCATTGTATAGCAGGAAGTTGTTACAAATGCAAAATTAAAAAGATTCACCAAGCCTTCAAAATTAATAATATTTTTAAATTTAAATCTAATTAAATCTAAATGGAGTTTCTAATTAGTTTATTAACTAAATTTCATACATTTGCAAAAAATATAAGAACGTTTACGAACAATAAAGATTTTAAATAACAATAAAAAAAATTAAAATAAACTATACAGTAATGAAACATTAACAATGGCAGCAGACATTATTTTTATAATATGTGAACTCGATTGTGTAATAAAAATATTTATTTCAGTTATGTGGACTTATGTCCGTTTACCTTTGTCCATTACGGAACGGGTTTTTTTTTAAAGCTTTGTGACGCTGCTACGTCAAAATGTTATTTGTCATCGCGTCGTGTAATGATTTTCGTTTTCCATTCAAGGGCTATCAGCTCGGGCGGATCTACTGGTGGGGCTTCACTAAGCGTCGGTGACGTCACAAATCATTTAACCAGCCGATAGCCCGCGAACACGATCAGCGAGCTGCGCGGCTGCGGCCATGGTCAGAGGAAACAGCGATTCTTACTATTATGTTCCGATTTTATACTTTTTATATTTATTTAAAATCCATTAATAATTTAACTACTGGTATTAGGTACACGCAAGACATTCCCATCCTGATGGTAAGTGATAACTCCGACCATGACAATGTCACGCTGGTGAGGAGAGGATAACATACAATGTGCTCGTCACCTTGAGTCAGGATGTAAAATATATTTACTCTAGTTAAATCACTAACTACAACGCTTTTCAAATCGAAACGGAAATGAGAGTCAAAAGTATATATATATATATATATATTTATAGTCTATTGTACGGAGTAGGTACGCTGTGGTGGCACCTAGACTGTCTTCGGCGATTGTCACCTAACGTCAGTTATGTCATTAAATATCGTGATAGATAAATGACATGTACAGTGTTGCGACCCGCTTCCGTCCGTGCGCTATGCTGGCAGCGTTCAGTTATCAGGTTCACAGGCCATTTAACGCGCCATTTTGCCGCGTTGGCGCGAAATCGCCGATGCACAGCGCGATGGCCGCTCACAAAGCGGTTTGTAATTAATATGTCGCCAGCTCCGGGGCCGCGTGTTTTTGTAACACGTTACAGGATAATGTTACAATATAATTTCTTAGAATTGTTCTGCTTATAATTTACTTTCATATATTCATCACCAGACGATCAGACGCATGGTGAGTGAACAAAGACGTTCAGCTCCTCGATCCTCATGAGAACAATAAAGGAGTGAAACGACTTTCCGGCCCCCTACCCTTACAAATATTAAAATGGACGGTCTTCAAAAGTGAATAGTGGTGTTACTAGGTCCGAACTTCTTACCACACATCAACACTTAACATCTGGTGGGATTGCGGTGAAGCGCTGACTATGATATAAAAAATACTAGACGATCTAGAATGTTGCAATTATTTAAACAATAGTAATGTTTTAATTCGCAAAAATCAAACAGCGCGCAGTCACTCGAACGAATCAGGATACATCTATGAAGTATATCTAACTAAGGTTTTATTTAAATCATCAATAATTTATATGAAAAATATAAATATTTTTTAAATAAATTTCGCGTCAATACCATCAGATGAAAGATAAAATCGAAGACCTGGCGGAATTCCGATTGAATAGAGCACATCATGATGATGAGGCTTTGAAATAAAAACTAGACTGTATGATCAGAAGTCCTTTGCTTTTGGAAAAAAAAATATTTTGGTAGCAAAATGTTGATAGATGATAATTTTATGATAAATTTAAATATTTATGCTTAATTGCAATTAAAAACCTATTTAATGCAATTAAAATTTACAATTGGCCAAAAGTCAAGCATCTTCGCCATTTTGTGGCAGGGAGCTGATCGCGGCAGAATAACATTAATTGTGATTAGACGGAAGTGTCGTGTACACTATTAGCGAGAGCTGGCGCGGGTTCAGTCGTAATTAATAACCTGGCGGGGCTTAGGCGGCTTAGGGCTCCAGGGCTCCGGCGGTGCGGGCGCAGGTGGCGCGTCCGGCGGGGCTCGCGCGTGATGGATCGCTGCACGCCCCCAGCGCGCCTAGTAATTAACGAGCGGCGACTCCTCACAGCAGCATCTCCTCAGACTGATGTCCATCATGATATTTAATAAAAACGTTGCGTTGGTCAGGATGCTGTGCACAGCACCACACAGACAGGATGTTAAGTCTTGTTACTCCAGTAATTACACTAGGTACAGCGCCTTTCAAACCGGATGACACTGGTTTTTGCACGTCGCTGTTTGCCGGCTGCAAGAGGTGCTACACGGCCCCAGCAACAGAGACCAAGCAGCAGTAGACCCAAGATACTTTACGATTAATTTCATCAGATGCAGCGCCATTCACACCGGAACACGGCAACCGTCGCGTAAACCGGATAAACCGGCGCAAAACAAGATATTCGCCAGTATAATATAATACGCCAGTAAGAAACTCCTCAACAGTAATGTCTGCACACTGCAGCTCGGCGCCAGGCAGCACGCAGTAATGAATAAATAATTCTGTGTAGTGTGTTTACCCTGGTGGGAGGGCGCCGCTCCCATCCCTCCTCCTGATGGTAGCCTGACGCCGGCCGCGGCGCCACTCCCCCACTCCTGTACATTACATTAGTTCCTTGTATCTGAAATAAGCGTTTTGTCGTACTGACCGGAACTGACTTTGATCTGGAATATCTCCTCTTTGGTTGTGAATTCCAAATTCAAATTTTTAAATTCATTCAGCGGGTACTTTTGAGTTTTGGAAACGGTCATTCATTTGTTTTTCCCCCCCATTGTTATTTTCTTTGGCGTCGCTTGTTACCGCACAGTGGGAAACATGAAGTATCGGTATATTTACAAGTACGAGTTCTGCCATGGCACCAGCACCAGTGCTGCAAGAACAGCTCCAAGGATTAATGATGAGTACGGCGCTGGTGGCGCAGAAGAAAGCACGGTACGTTTTTGGTTTCAACGCTTTCGTTCTGGAAATTTCGACCTTCAGAATCAACATCCACGGGGGACGGCCGCAGACCAAAGTGGAAAACGAAGATTTAAAGGTTATTGCGGAAGCGGATCCATCAGAAAGCACTTCAAGATTCACTCATTTAAGACAAAACTGTATTAATTTACCGGAAGGAAATCGGGAAAGTAAAAGAACTTGGACGATGGGTGAGGTAAGGGCATTAGTAGTTGGCCATGTACCAGTACCAGCACCAGTACCAGCACCAGCACCAGTACCAGCACCAGTACCAGCACCAGCACCAGTACCAGCACCAGTACCAGCACCAGTACCAGCACCAGTACCAGCACCAGTACCAGCACCAGTACCAGTACCAGTACCAGTTGACAGTTTTATACTAAAATTTCAAATAATAAGCATTTTGTTTGTCGTAGCTAATATAAAATAAATTTGTAAGTAACTACTGGTACTGGTACTGGTACTGGTACATGGCCAACTACTAATGCCCTAACCCTACCCTATGAACTGAGTGAATGGAACTTGCGAACACGCGCCGACTGCTGCTGCTGTGTGACTTTGCTCCACCGACACAATGATGGAGGGGTTTTAAATCGAATCATTACTTGTGATGAAAAGTGGATACTGCACGATAACCGGAAGCGCTCGTCGCAATGGCTGAACCCTGGAGACCCAATCAAAACCTGCCCTAAACGAAAATCGACTCAGAAACGTTACTCGTGAGTGTTTCGTGGAGCAGCGCCGGTGTCGTTCACTGCAGCTTTCTAAAACCTGGCCAAACGATTGCAGCAAATATCTATTGTCAGCAACTGCAGACCTGCTGCATGAAGGATGAACTAGCTGCTGAACAACGGAGATCAGTCAATGCAACGTACTCGCCGGACCTTGCCGCAACAGATTACCATGTCTTCCGGAATTAGGACAACTTCTTACAAGGAGATAAACTCAACTCGGACGCGGCAGCCCAAACCGCTTTCAAAGAGTATTGATTTCCGCCCCCATAGCTTTGTCAGTAAAGCGATCAATGCACTACCAGTGAGATGGCAATAGTGCATAGATAACAAAGCGGTGCATCGCAACACCGACACTCCTCTCCCTCCGCGACTCCACCTCAGCTGCGAAAGGCAGTATACACCCGCCCCCGCAGCCCACCGGCACGCATCCGAAGTGAGCTCACGGAGCTCTGACCTGGAGCGGCCGCCTCTTGCCGGTCGGGTAGGTTCCTCTTCGGTTCACCGTGGGGGACCACGCCACGGCTACTGAGCCCCACCGCCACGACAAAGCGGGGGAACCTGTTCGGGGTGGAGCTGGTGAGCTTGGGTCCCGTGAGCCATTCTGCGGGAACCCTTACACCTTATATATATATATATACAGAATCTATTTGCAGTGATTTGTTTGAATGATCCTGGAGAGCCAGGTGGTGGATGACCAGCATCCGGACAGGACCGGATGAAGTGGTTCCATTACATAAAGCGAACGAGACGGTTCCTGTTGTATTAAAGCGGAAACAGAAATGTGGAGTGATTTGTATTTGGCGACGACGTTTCACTGTTTCTCGTTTCGCACAATTATCCGGTTCGCTGGCTGCGTGTGCCCACGCCCAGCCCCAACGCTGGTGTTGACGTTTGCGCAATTTTTCCATCGGCGTGTCTCCGCGCGTGAAATTTGCGATATCTCGTGTCAGCCGCAAGCGAGCAGCTCGCGCCGGAGCTGGAGCTGGTGCGTCCGCGAGCCCCGCGCACCCCGCTACACGGGTGCGCGGGTCGCGGGTTGAAAGGTTCCAGTTCACCGGCGCCGGGGTCACGCACCCCCAGCGCTCGGGTGGACGCGACAGTGGGAGCCAGCCCCGCGAACTGCTTCCGGTTGATTGCGCTTTAACGACAGCTCGTTAACTGACTGCACACTGCACACTGCAACAACTGTCTTTGTTTGTACAAGTACGCGCCGGGACGAGCTGGAGCTGCACCGGATGTTAAGTAACAACGCGACGCTAGTTAGGATGATATACACAACACCACATTGCACTAGCCGCCTGAGGTACAAGATGTGTTGAGTCGCATTACTCCAGTTATTACTATATCTACAGCGCACTTCAAACCGGAACACAGTAACATTTCCACACCGCTGTACCTGCCTATTTTTTGTTATGGCGAGAAAATCTTTGAAAGATACCTGCTTCCGGGGGGAAGTCGGGATTTTGTGAGATTCTCACTCACTCTCCTCGGTGCTCTGCATTAGTGCAATCGGAGAAGCTCCAGGATCTCTTATGGCCCCCACCCTCAAGGCCCGCGGAACTCCTGCTTCTACGACAGGCAGGACTTGCCTTAGTCCTGTTCTCACGAGCCCGAGAGTGCAGCGCTGGGCGACAGCGAGCTACCAGTGCCATCAGTGAATTCTCTACAACCAGGTATGGCAGCGGGTGGCGCGGTGAAACGTTTGAGGAACGTTTGTGATGTTCGCGAACATTCCGCCGTCGTCCTGGCGGCGGGCGGAAGTGGCCGCGCCGCCCCCGCCCGCGCCCGCGCGCGCTGCCGTCGGTCCCCATCGGTCACATAAATGTAAGGGGCCGGAAGCGCGCGTCTAATATTTTTAAATGTATGCGTTTGATTAAATAATCAAAGCACATTCCTCCCGCCCCCGCCCCGCCCCGCGCCGCCCCGCACCGCCCGCGCGGCTCCATTGCGCGCAGCCGCGTGCGCGTACGTTACTTATCCGCGCTTACCTGCGCTTAAACATAAACTTACCAAGTTAGCACCACTCATGCCTGGGTAGCTATCACCGCAGAGTCCATTGCAGCCGACATACAGTACTGTGATCCGGTTTGAAGGGCTCTGCAGCTAGTGTAATTACTAGAGGAATATCTCACGTCTTAGAATGCCAATCACGATAACATCCCAACTAGTGGCACGTTGTTTTGGGCAGTGGTATTAATTACCATCAGGTGAACCTCTCGTCGCTTCGTTGCCAAAAGAAAAGAGAATATCAGAGTGCACGGCCATGGAATCGTACCAGGGCGTTGTCGTAGTCACGGAGACGCGGTCTTAAAAATAATATAATTACTTTGAAAATGTGGCAGAATGGGAACGCGTCCTCGCGCTCGGACGTTAAAAAACATTAAAAGCGCGCGAGACGCGGGAAACACTTCCGCGGCAATTAGGGCGCGCTCGCGGGCGCTACGCGGCGCGGCGGTGTAGCGGTGCGGCGGTGTAGCGGTGCGGCGGCGGAGCGACGTAGCGGTGCGGCGTAGCGGGCCGCTACGTGAGATGTTTGCACAATGCGTAATTGTTTTCAGTTTTAACGTCTGCGACCGCGCGCACCGCCCCAACAACAAACAAACAAACAAACAAACGCACAAACACACAAACATTCATGCGACGCTACTTCCGGCGCTGTGCTCACATCCGTAATTTTAGCCGCTAATTAAATCGTAAACGCGACACCAAATTTTATTCGTTTACATTTCGCTGTGGATGAATAAATAACAAAATGGCGGACGCAGGCGTCACGCCGCTGTCCACGCGGACACGTTCGTGGGATGTGTTCAGCGGTGGGCATCCACCGACTGGCACTAAATAACGAAATAAACGACATTTACAATATCACCGCCCACTGCTGGGACTCAAGGGTTCGTGTCATAAGGAGAGCCAAAGGTTTCATCCCCCAGTGCTTGGATCGCGTCGCTCTTGTTCCGATCTACTCGTACTGTATTTGTAACTTTGCGACTTCCGGTTCTATTGGTTTGTGCCGACAAATATAAATTTATTTTACTTAATACTCCATTTCCGGAAGTTGAGCTCCGTTCAGGATCACGCATGCGTACAGGAGCTCTGCAGGAGGTATATGACCCTAGTGACGTAACTATATCCGCTTCCTTCGAACGCTGCTCTGAATGACAACTAAAATAAATAAATAAATAGTTTTTGGTTCAAGTTATTTTCGTGCCGTGTGGAGGATGATGTCTTTGTGCAGGTGTTCCAGCTGGTGGTGAGGAGTACGTCCTGAATAATGGTGCCAGTCACCGGTACCGAGTATGAAAGTATGAACTCTTCAAATCGGAACATTCTATCTCTTATTCATATACAGGGTGTACGGGTTTTCAGATTTTTTTTCAGATCGGGCTTTAGGCTTTCATCATCAGCCGACAGACGTCCACTGCTGGACATGAGTCTACCCCAAAGATCCCCACGGTTGTAGGAGTTCAAACGGAGGCATTCGGGTCGTTTACCACCGCACTGGCCCAGGCGGGTTGGCGGAAGCCAGGGCCTCGTTTATTGATTAGCAGGCTGCACCAGGAGCTAGTGAGGTTGGCCTGGGTCCCGTGAGTTGTGGTGCTGGACCCTTTCACCCCATACAGACATAGAGTTTAGAAATGGTGGAATATTCCTGTCTCCAAACGTCTGATGTTCATAGGTACGGCTGCGGGAGCTGCAGTTCCGGAACACGGCTGGTGGGACATGATGCAGTAACCGTGGCTCGGTCGCTGCGCGCGCACACGATACTGTACGGTCGTCATTGTGATTCGGTTTGAAGGGCGCTGTAGTTGGGATAACGAACAACACACAATGTCTTACGTGTTGAGGCGAGACGAGCATAATGCGGTGCAGTGTATATCATCCTAAATAGTGTCACGTTGCTATACGAGTATCACTTACCATCAGGTGAACGTCCCGCTGGTCTCGTTGTAGATTAAAAAAAAAACAAACTTTCTCTACCGCCGTGTCTTTGCTTGTCTATGCTTTAAACCGTCGCCCGCCATGATCGCCGACATTTAACTGAACCGGTGACGACGCGACGTGACGTGACGTGACGTGACGCGACGTGACGTGACGTGACGCGACGTGACGTGACGTGACGCGACGTGACGTGTTCCTGACAATTGTACTTCACACAGAGCAGTGTATGTCCTGTAACTCCGTCACCACGTCGCCTCACCAGCGACACCTGTCTCCAGTGTGAGGGTCACGCGTCTCAGTGCATTCCGTTCTAGATAATGTCTAGATCTATCTAAATCGAAAACAATTGTCGTCGCAATACTATCTCTGTCTCTGTCTCTATCTCTGTCTCTGTCTGTGTATGTATTCCTTCTGTTTACACAATGCGACGGCACGAGCGGAACCTTCACCTGATACTAAGTGACACGTCCATAACAACGTGGCGGCAGTTAGGATGATATACACTAGACCACATTGCACTCGCCATTATAGACATTACATGTTGTCTCATCACCCCAATAATTACAGTAATAGCTAAGACGACCTTCAAACCGGATCTCAGTAATGTCTGCAGCACTATGCAATAGACGCTGCGGTGGTACCTATCTATACGGTCTGCAGCAACAGAGACCTACCAGCAGTAATAGCTACAACGCCCTTTAAACCGGATCACAGTAATGTCTGCAGCACTATGCAATAGATGCTGCGGTGGTACCTATCTATACGGTCTGCAGCAACAGAGACCTACCAGCAGTAATAGCTACAACGCCCTTTAAACCGGATCACAGTAATGTCTGCAGCACTATGCAATAGATGCTGCGGTGGTACCTATCTATACGGTCTGCAGCAACAGAGACCTACCAGCAGTAATAGCTACAACGCCCTTCAAACCGGATCACAGTAATGTCTGCAGCACTATGCAATAGATGCTGCGGTGGTACCTATCTATACGGTCTGCAGCAACAGAGACCTACCAGCAGTAATAGCTACAACGCCCTTTAAACCGGATCACAGTAATGTCTGCAGCACTATGCAATAGATGCTGCGGTGGTACCTATCTATACGGTCTGCAGCAACAGAGACCTACCAGCAGTAATAGCTACAACGCCCTTCAAACCGGATCACAGTAATGTCTGCAGCACTATGCAATAGACGCTGCGGTGGTACCTATCTATACGGTCTGCAGCAACAGAGACCTACCAGCAGTAATAGCTACAACGCCCTTTAAACCGGATCACAGTAATGTCTGCAGCACTATGCAATAGATGCTGCGGTGGTACCTATCTATACGGTCTGCAGCAACAGAGACCTACCAGCAGTAATAGCTACAACGCCCTTTAAACCGGATCACAGTAATGTCTGCAGCACTATGCAATAGATGCTGCGGTGGTACCTATCTATACGGTCTGCAGCAACAGAGACCTACCAGCAGTAATAGCTACAACGCCCTTTAAACCGGATCACAGTAATGTCTGCAGCACTATGCAATAGATGCTACGGTGGTACCTATCTATACGGTCTGCAGCATCAGAGACCTACCAGCAGTAACAGCTACAACGCCCTTTAAACCGGATCACAGTAATGTCTGCAGCAATATGCAATAGATGCTGCGGTGGTACCTATCTATACGGTCTGCAGCAACAGAGACCTACCAGCAGTAATAGCTACAACGCCCTTTAAACCGGATCACAGTAATGTCTGCAGCACTATGCAATAGATGCTGCGGTGGTACCTATCTATACGGTCTGCAGCAACAGAGACCTACCAGCAGTAATAGCTACAACGCCCTTTAAACCGGATCACAGTAATGTCTGCAGCACTATGCAATAGATGCTGCGGTGGTACCTATCTATACGGTCTGCAGCAACAGAGACCTACCAGCAGTAATAGCTACAACGCCCTTCAAACCGGATCACAGTAATGTCTGCAGCACTATGCAATAGATGCTGCGGTGGTACCTATCTATACGGTCTGCAGCAACAGAGACCTACCAGCAGTAATAGCTACAACGCCCTTTAAACCGGATCACAGTAATGTCTGCAGCACTATGCAATAGATGCTGCGGTGGTACCTATCTATACGGTCTGCAGCAACAGAGACCTACCAGCAGTAATAGCTACAACGCCCTTCAAACCGGATCACAGTAATGTCTGCAGCACTATGCAATAGATGCTGCGGTGGTACCTATCTATACGGTCTGCAGCAACAGAGACCTACCAGCAGTAATAGCTACAACGCCCTTTAAACCGGATCACAGTAATGTCTGCAGCACTATGCAATAGATGCTGCGGTGGTACCTATCTATACGGTCTGCAGCAACAGAGACCTACCAGCAATAATAGCTACAACGCCCTTCAAACCGGATCACAGTAATGTCTGCAGCACTATGCAATAGACGCTGCGGTGGTACCTATCTATACGGTCTGCAGCAACAGAGACCTACCAGCAATAATAGCTACAACGCCCTTCAAACCGGATCACAGTAATGTCTGCAGCACTATGCAATAGATGCTGCGGTGGTACCTATCTATACGGTCTGCAGCAACAGAGACCTACCAGCAATAATAGCTACAACGCCCTTCAAACCGGATCACAGTAATGTCTGCAGCACTATGCAATAGACGCTGCGGTGGTACCTATCTATACGGTCTGCAGCAACAGAGACCTACCAGCAATAATAGCTACAACGCCCTTCAAACCGGATCACAGTAATGTCTGCAGCACTATGCAATAGACGCTGCGGTGATACCTATCTATACGGTCTGCAGCAACAGAGACCTACCAGCAGTAATAGTGGATTTCTCGGTATCCGTCACTTAAGCCTATGTTAGGGGGAGTTGGAGGAAGCTATGATTCCTTCTCCTCCGACGGCCAGGTCCTGGCGACGGATGGGGAGGCTAGAGGTACTTTCTCTCTCGCTCTCCGCAGCCTCCTCCTGCTGCGCATTAGTTTCTCTCTAAAGGCAACAGGAGCGTTCCGTGACGTCACGCTGTCCGCCATTGCCTTGCGCGCTGGTCCCCTGCCTCCCGCTCTGGACAGTGCGTGTTCTGTAGCCATCATGTCTCCGTACTCGGGTTTGTGTTTATGGACTTCGTGGATAACCCTGGGCCGCGGCCGCCGGTCACCACGTGGTGCCCGTACCTTAGCAACCGGTTTATTACTGCATCATGACACACGCAAGATCATCTAAATACAACTGTACTGTCGTCTAGTAAGTTATGTCAACTGGGGGGCTGAGCTGGTCTCCGGCCGCGGCGGGTCGGGTGGGTACGGTGAGGTGGTCTGGTCGGGAGCTGCGCTGTACCGCTGCCCACAAACCTGCAAGAGCCTGCATCAGGGATACACTCCACGTTCCTTTCAGCCCACTCAGGCTTCACTCGTCCGTACACTGGTAGGTCCTCGTTGCCGTTGTTGCCGTTGCTGCTGTTGTTGCTGCTGCTGCTGCTGCTGCCGTTTCCCGGATGTACACAGTATCCAGATGTACTCAATCCAACTTGTACCTACATTAACACATTGCTGTCAGCTAGTGATGTGCAAAACTTAAGTCATTTCTCTGATTTATTTCTCTCTTTCATTACATCGGGTATGGTATCCTCATCTATTTTCTCTTGTATCTCCATATCCAGATCCAGTCCTCCCCCCCCCCCCGTGTGCTGGGCACTCGGTTATCAGGTGCACTATGTCTTCAGATTTTCCCGGTTCACATCCACATGCCAAGCTCTGTTTGCACTTGCAGCGACGCAAGTACTCGGAGACCCCGCCGTGTCCTGTGAACATCTGGGTGGTGAGCTTATTGATGGGTATATTTCTGATGCTGGGATATGCCTCATTGGTATCGGCAAAGAAACACTTGGTTATCCTGGAGGGTTCGCACTCCCTGCAGCGCCTGTTCCATTCCTCAAGCGAGTCCATTCGGATCTGCCGCTTGACGAATGAAACAGGGCACAGATCATATTTCGGCTTTGTTTTGCTTCATTGCAGCCTCTTTCGCCAGATGGTCGGCTCTCTCGTTGCCTACTACCCCAGCATGTGCTTGAATCCAGAACAAAGGTATTGCTTCGTTCTGGAGTTTGCTAATCTCGATATTCTCTCTTGTTTTACTGCGAGGCGGTGCAGAGAGTTGTTGGCGACTGCTTCGAGCGCAGACCTTGACTCGTCGTATATTCCAAAGCTCCGTTCTTGGCGTGCCAAGACCACCCTTGTGGCTTCGCACAGAGCCAGGAGTTGTGCCTGGTAGACGGTGCAGTAAGACCATAGTTTCAGTTTCGTGGCAGCAATCTCCGCACCGTCTCGCCATACGGAAGTGCTGCTCCCACTTTGCCATCGATCTTACTGCCGTCTGTGTATATGCAGATATGCATTTTGCTGCTGTCTAGGTCAGCTCGGTCGTCCAGGCAGTTGAACTCCAGGCTCATCTGCTTTGCCGGGTGGTTTGCCTTGCCACATTCAGCGTCGCGCTCTACTTCTCTATCCGAGAGCTCTGCCCGGGGTACACCCCTCTCGGGTCGATAGAGTGCAGCCGGTTCTCCGACTCTGATCTCTGCCGGTGTCCACCCCCAGAGTACCAACGCCGAGTTCAAGGATACCGTTTTGTGTACGCTCTAACAATTTGTTGTGCGAAACCTGTTTGAACGTTGTACGCATGTTGTTAGTTATTTAACTTTATACACCGCGTGTGAAGGCGGACTTGATGCCATTGGCATTACCTACCAGTCTGCCTTGGGCAATGCGGAGAGGATGAGGCAGGTGCATCGAATAATTACAATATATAATATATAACACTCGAATATATATACATACATATATATGTATACATATATATGTATGTATACATATATATGTATATATATATACATATATATATACATATATATGTATATATATACATATATATATACATATATATGTATATATATACATGTATTAACTAAATATTAAAAATGATTACAAGTGAGACAGCCCTGATGTCATTAAGTAGAATTTCCCGAACTTTCTGCTTAAAGGTATACCGATTAGTTACTGCTCTGATACTTAGAGGGGGGAGTGCATTCCAAAGAGCACGCAGGCTTCGCCGCTGACGGATGGGTGACCAGTTTACCTGTGAACGACACGTGGATACATGATCATACTTACGAAGGTTGGAAATGAATCGAATGCAGGTATTTAAAAGACGGTCATACTTATTGAGAAGGTCTGCATTCAGGTCGAAATAGCACACGTCGGCATAGTCGGTGATGGGGGGGATTGAAGGTTGTGCAATCACTGCCTTAGTTCTTGACGGGAGAAAGTTTTTCATGCGGTGGACAGCTCGAGGAGTACCGGGTACTTTCCGGCTACCAGCCGCTACTTGTTGCCAACTCAGTGTTGCGTCGCCGTGGAGACCAAGGTCTTTAACAGAGGGTGGTAATTCAGTTATATTACCATCGCATATTACCGTCGGTAAAGTTGTTGGATCCAGTTTACGGATAATCCGATGGTTCCCCACCATTGTAGCTTGACACTTGGAAGAGTTAACAGTTAGTCCAAACCTCTTAGACCAATCCTTGATGTACTCTAGGTCTTTGTTAGTCTCGCCTGTCGCTGCATCTGCACTATCCACGCTGGCCTGTGCATACAACTGCATATCATCAGCATGTAGATGGTACGCACGTTGGAGTGCACGAGTAATGGGATTACACTCCTATTTTGGTGGTGGCTGGAGTCCAGGCGCTGGCTGCGTATGTAATGATGGGTCTCTGTTGCTGCAGACCGCCTAGGTGGGTACCACTGCAGCGCCTGTTGCAGCCGACACTTATGACTATACGAACATTACTGTTGTCCGATTTGAAGGGCCTTATAGCTAGTATAATTACTGCAGTAATGTGACCTATTGTATTTTCATCATATCTTTCAAGGCCACGAGCACAACGTGTATCCCTAACCAGCGCCAGGTCACGGTCGGGCGCATCACTCAACATCAAGTGAAGCTCCCGTTTGCTTCGCCGCTTTACTGCGGAATAGTTGATTCACGCCTACCGCCGCGTTTTGACTGTTACGTGACTAGTTACATTACTAACCCGCAGTATGTAGTTATGCACACACACACGCACACACACGCACGCACACACGCACGCACACGCACACACGCACACTGGCGATGCGTTACTGTTGGTTGCCGCCTCTTTGTGTGTTTGTACAGGTTTGTTTGTATTCAAGGAAGCGACGCGACGAGCGCGGCGGTCACCTGATGCCAAGTGACACGCCTGACTGTAACATGGCGCTAGTTAGGATGATATACACTGCATTAGATTGCACTCGTCGCTATAGACGTAAGATGTAGAGTCTCGTTACCCCAGTAATTGAACTAGCTGCAGCGCCCTTCAAACCGGATAATAGTAATGTTTGCACACTGCCGCTTGGCAGTAGAAATAAGCGCTGCGGTGGTATCTACGTAAGCGGTCACTGTCAGGAGACCTACCAGCAGTCAATACGTGGACGAGTGCGGGGAGGCCACACACCAGCGCTGTTCGGAGCTGCTGCTCCGGTCGGCCCTGGCTGAGCCACCTTCCTTTAGCCGGCATTTTATAAATAGTTAAAAACTAATAATTTCCATTTTATCATAACGTGAAGCAACAAATGGACATTTTTAATAATGTGCGGATCTTATGCTAGGATGGATACACTACCGGTGCTGCGCCGTTGATGGAGCATATTGCGGTGCGCTGCTCTCCTTCTCCTCCACGGCAGTGTAACCGCGAGCGGCGGATACCTGGACCAGATCCGCCGCAGGGGTCAGCAGTCTACGAATGCCGTGCGCCCTTACAGAGGTGGGGAGGCGCGTTCTCCCCTCGTGGTACATCCAGCGCTGGCCGTTGTCGAGAGTTCCCGCGGCCGCGCTGTAAAGCGACGTCGGTGGAACATCGTGGGAGTTTAAGTCGGTGCATGTCCGACATAACTAGTCTGCCCCGCAAGGGCAGGTCCGCGAAGGCAGTACCCCCCCGTAAAACAAAAACAAATAAAAGGGGTAGGTCAGGACACCGCCACGCGCACTCGTTTCAGAAAAGCCTCCTTTTCCATTCATTCATTCCGCCGGAAGAAACGGATGCAGTTATGTATTCAATTACGTTTATTTATTTCCTCGTCTCATTGTTGTTCATCATCATCCTCCTCCTCCTCCTCCTCCATAATCCTAATTACGTTTATTTAAAACTTTATTGCTCGTTTAGTCACATCGTACACAGTCTCCAACCTGCGAACGTTGTGTATGTATACGAGGTTGTGGTTGTTCCTTAGCTTTAAATATATCCATGCTGCTGCTGCTGCGGGACCGATCCATGTGAAGATCTTTAGGAAAATTATGGGCAGTAGCGGGATGACGACATCAGTCCATCTGGAAGTGTTTCCATGAGGCCCGTGATGAGTTTAATAAAGATAATAAAAACCGTACGTCCAGCAGTGGACGTCTCTCGGCAGATGATGATGATGATGCTGTTGTTGCATCTTATTAAATGAAGCAGTCGTTTTATTCTATTCTAGAGATCTCTGCTGCACGTCGACTTGCAGGAGACGAATGCAAAGGTGGAAGGAAAATTTACTTAAAACATCATCTATTAGCGAAGTATCACAATCGCAATATTTTGTCAGATGGAAAAGTATGACAGGCTGCCAATCCCAGCAGTGGGATATCAGTAGCGTTGTTTATCTGGAAAAGTGACTAACGGTACATTCAGATGGGAGCGTCTCCTTGATTTTCCAAACTGGATCAGGATTGAGTGATGTAAGGGGATTATTCGGTTCGTAATTGGCCCCTCCCTTGCCAGCATGGCCGCGTTCCGGCCGCCAGCACGCGCCGCCAGCAGCATGCTCCACCTCCTTGGCCCTCGTACCCTCGTACCCTCGGGTCCGTTCAAATGAAACAACGTGTCGAATGTAAACCATTTATTCGTTAAATAATTGTTTATTTCAAACCGTTTGAATTTCAAAACGCAGCGATGTCGCCGTCGCGCGGCTCCACTTCCGGCCGGAAGTGAACGCGCCGCCGACATAGGCCGTAACCATCGTGTAGATAAATATCCAAAGCTAAGTTAAAACTCTCAATACATATATCTTCATATTTAAAAACTACGCTCCACTAGTTAGATAGAACCTTGTTCGGATACTTCCGGCGCGTGCGGTCAGCCCCGAGAGGCTCTGTGAAGGGTTGGGGCTGGAGACGTCGCTCGTGGTTTTTTGTAAGGTATACACGGTACAGTATCTTTACGGCGTCTCGAAGGGTGGGTTGTACATTAGTTTGCGGATGTGCGCGCTCCTCCACCGGAAGCGCCCGCGCGGAGCTGACCGCACCCCCGGCTGCGTTACGATATAATCAAATACAGTAAAAAATCTATACATTCTCGACAAAGGGGTGAATGAATGAATGGTTGAATGAATGAATTAGTTAATTAATTAATTACAAACCACGTTCTACTTCTAGTATGTAAATATGGATCTCGGTTACGTCCTTACAATAATGTTACAAATTCGTGGCGGTACTCACTTCGGTAATAAACTGTCCCAACTAGACGACGCGCGGCCGCCGGCGAGCTGCTTCCGGCGGGCACTTGCTTGTATAATTTCAATTTAACTACTTGTCGATTAATATTAAAGTTCGCCCCGATCCGCCCCCACCGGAACACCCCGCCGCGGCCCGGCCGCGCAACTACAGCTCGGAAACAACTCTATTATTAGTCAAATCTCAAATTTCCAAACAAGAGACTAGAGATAAAGTACCTAATCTATAAACACACCCCTCACCCTTCCCTACACCCCCCACCCATCTCAATCTCAATCTGTATCTCCATCGCCCAGTGTGGAAGGGTAGCGTTCAAGTTACGCACACGTATATATTAGAATAACATTTCTTACGCTAAGATATTTACACGGTGTGATACAGCTGAACGGGGCGGCGGTGCGCACGCGCGCGGGTGGGGCGCTGCGCGGGGATGCGCGCCACGGGCCACCCCAACCGCAACCCCACCCCACCCGCGCGTGCGCACCGCCGCCGCCGCCGGTACAACGGGCAACGTAAATAAGAATGAATAAAACATACTCTAAACTATAAACTCGCTCCAAACAAACTGGTGGGGGCTCACCAGCGCCCCGCCGACTAGAACCAAACTGAACCGACTAGAGAACGGACCTGATATGTGGTCGTGATGATCACGGGCATCACGGATTGCGTGTCCGTCGTTACCACGACTTATTCGTCTCCCACTCAATGTTCCAGATTAGATTTACAGCTTCCGGCTGAAGGCCAAGCGTCAACTAAACTCGTTAACAAGCAAACGATATGGTGGTGGTGTTGGTGGTGGTAAGAATAAATGCGCGGACACCGTCAACGGAAATGCGTCATCTAATGGTATTGTCACTTTGTATCGAGGCACTCTGCGTTGGTCTTGCGTTGGGGTCCCACGTCCCACTACTGAACACTCGTCGCACGTCTACTGAAGAAGCACTTTTTCAGACCGCGACTCCACTTCCGGCTGCGGCGCACGTGGTCAGATCGGGGTCCAAACAAGCGCCCTCGCACTGTCTGCGGTCACTCCGTCTACGCTGTACCAAGTCTAGTGCATCCCAGCGTCGGGACAACCATCGGGAGCCGGGAACGGTTGCGCGAGGGGTGACTAGCATCAGTCTATCGTTCACGAGGAAGACATTACAAATTACTTAGTTTAGTTTGTACCGGACGGCGGACGGTCGGCCGCCACCGCCGCCGCCGCGCCGTCCCCTCCTCCTCCTCCACAAATACTCCTCTATAAAATACACTACACCGACTAAAGGGAAACGGAAACACCTCTAGCGCTTTATTTGTTCCGAAACATCAACAGAACGATAAAATTGTACAAAAAATATTGTCTCCATATCTCCTAGTCGTCAACTAGTCGTGATTGGTCCTCGCCCTGCGTCCGGAGGCACTCGTCTTTACGGGGAACGAACTAAATAAGGCACAACACCGTCGGTGTACTTCCGGCGGCTCGCCGCTGCGCCCTCCGGGTCCTCGTCCACGTCCACTAAACCCGGCTACCCCCGCCCCTACCCCGCACTACGCGCACTACGCGGGATTCATTCAAAAATAAACTCTCTTTAAAGCGTTCCAGTGAACTAGTCGCTAGTAATGTAGTAAAGTCGTATCATTCAACTACTTAACAGTAAATACAAATACGATATAAAACCCAGCACCCAAGTTATGACTAGTCCTCTACGGATATACTAAGTTACTGGGATGCACTTCTATGGAACTGGATACAAAACAACTAAGCGATGTGACAGCGTCGCCTGCGACGGCGCCGGAAGCGGCACAGCGCCGCTTCCGGCGCCGTCGGTAATGAAACCCGTGGATCCTCCTGGTGGCGCGGTGCTCGGGCCGCGCCCATGCACTCCCGGGCCGCGCGTGCGTGTGTGGTCGGTTGCGACGTCACCATGCATCTATGTCCAGTAGTCGAACATCTCCAGTGTATACCGTTCGTAGCTTGCACTCCACCCCCCCCCCCGGCCCGATCGCACTACAGAGCACTAGAGGGCACAGCCCGACAGGGCGTCGCGTGCGGCTACCCGCCGTATACACTGAGAGAACATTTCTCGTACTACCCACATCACTAGAAACTACTAAAGAATTGGGAGGAGTCAAGGTACAGGAGCTAATAAATAGAAACCGGAAACCGGCGCCCGAAGCTCACTACTGTTTCCGTATCGAAAACAAAACCGTAAAAATAATAATGTAAACTAATTAAAGGTACAAAAAAGCGATAAATGAAAGATCGGCTGTGTTTATTACCATTTATTTCTAATACTTGACTAAGTGAAGATGAACCATAGATTTTTTTTTTTTTACTCAAGGCTTCGAGGGTGGCGCGCGGCCCGCGCACTGCTGCGCCCCCGGGGCTCTAGGAGCCCCCGGGCGGCGGCGCGCCCCCTCGACGCGCCCGGGCGCGGTGGCACTATGATTCAACCCCGGCGCGCGGGCAGTACACAACTACGGGCACGGCGGGGCACCGCGTACCGACCATTACAAAAACATTCATAGTCTTAACAACAGAAGCCACTCGTACTAGAGATCCCTTCGCATACAACCGGAAGCGTCCAATGGCGGCGCGGAACGATGCAGTGAAAACAAAGTATGGGAAGAAGCGGCCGCCTAATACTAAATTTATTGTCTATAGCTAGGCCGTGCCGGTGCTGGCTGCGAAAACAAACCGCCTCCTCTATTGTCTATGCTCCAGGATCCGTTTCAAGTAAATCATATGAAAATCTACACACCTACAACTGCCCCCACCCCCAGCTACGGCCACAACCCCCAACATTATACAAACGAGAAAATCCAATACATATTGCACAATGTATAATCTGTAGCAGTCAGTGTAGATAAAACAAAGAAAAAACAGCCCATATCTACTTGTCTATGGTAAGGAAACTAACTGTATATATATATATATATAACGCAACAGGTACACTACCATAAATAATAAAATGCGGTTACACAAACAATGTACATGGGGGGATGTCGGCGCCGGGCACGCTCCGAGCCGCCGCGCCGGCGCCCCGTCGAAAACATCTATATGCGCACGCGCACCGCGCACGAGGTTTGGCATTGCCTTGCCGGCAACAGTACAGCGAGTCGAGAAAATCCTATGCCGCTGCGCCCTGCTCTCGACGCGACGCTACGCCTCGCTCCCCCCCCACCCCCAACCCCCAACCCCGCGCACGTAGCGGGTCAATCGCGCAGTCTCACTTATCAACGAGCGTTATCACGATATCCAACGTTTAAAATACATTTAGCAGCTCGGTGCAGAGTACACCGACACACTATTATACAAAAATATCCCGCAGGAGGCGGCCGGCGCTGCCACCGCTGCCACGGCTGCCACCGCCGCCACGGTTACCACGGCTACAGTAATGTTATTGCTTTCGGTTAGTTATACTTAACACGCTACAGTATTATGTGTATATATATATATATATATGTATATATATTATATATTCGAATGTAAAACTTCAAAATCCACTACAACTACTGCGCACACGCCAGCCAGCGCCTGCCGCACGCTGCACACGCCGCGCCATGTGTACATGTGTATGTGTGTGTGTGTGTGTTCCTATGTCCCCCGTCGTCCACCGACATGCACACACTGACAACACGCCAAAAGTTTGTATATCGATATATCCGTGTATATTGTAACCCCCCTACGTAATCGGGAATCATTCTGTAACATTGGTCCAGAGAGCCTGGAGGCGCAACAAGCCGCGGGCGCGCTGTGGGCGCGTCGTGGGCGCGTCGTGGGCGCGTATGGCACCTACTATACTCTACTCGAACAGTGACCACTACCAGCCGAGAGGGAGCATTGAGCAACATTTACATTAACATTTAAGTTTTCAACTTGACAACCGCAGAACACACGCAACAACAAAACGACTTAAGTAAACAAAATGACTAGAGAGGAATGTAAGTTTCGCGCGGCGGCGGCGCACGAGCCCACTTCCGGTCGCAGTGCGCCCGAGCCCGCCCGGGACCGCCCGGGACCGGCTACCATCAGTCGCGGTCACTTGAGCAAACACGGATCAGTTTTGGCGCGACACATTTGGCTCGTCGTCGGCGACGATTCATTTCACTTCAAGAGTGGGAAGACTGCAAGCACTCGCTACCAGCTCTACACTACGCGGCTACGGAAACAATACCCAGAGAATACTTGTCGTAATGTGCCCCGGCCGAGCCGGCGGTGGTGCGGCGGTGCGGGGGCTGCCGGTGCCGCGGCTCTCCACCGCCGCCCTCGCTCAGGGCACGAGCTCGGGAGAGAACACTAACAGCACGTTTCACAACCGAATTGCGGCGAGGGGCCGCAGACGAAGTGGCAGTGGAACCTGGAAGACGACCCGGAGCCGGCGCGCCCGAGCCGCGTGTTAGTCACCAATACATGGTACTCACTACTCTACGCTACATATACAATACAATACAATACAATACCATACAATACCATACAATACATACAGTGTAGTGTGTGTGTATATATATATATACGCATGCCGCAGTCGAGATCGCCACTCCGCCGACTTACCCGCGTGCCGGCGCTCGCACCGCCCCCGCTCCATACTTACCGGGTGCGCCGCCGCCGCCGCCGGTGGTGATGGTGATGATGGTGGTGGTGACTCGCAAACACAATCTACTCGGCGAACGGGACAACGTGTTAGGGTAACGTGCAAGCTACACTATACAAGAGCGCACCGTGAAGGAAACAGAACCAGCCCCCGCCGCGGAAAGGTTCGAAGCCCACTCGCGGAGCCAAGCGAAATAAAACACACAATGTATTGTTCTAATATTAATAATGTAATGACACATCGTCGGCTACCTCTAGCTGCTCCTCCATCACATCACATACAGAATATGTACGAGCAAACGCTAAGTCCACTAAATACACAATAACTACGGCCGGCCGCCGCCGCCGCCGCCGCGCCATGGCCGCGGGGCAGCCGGCGGCGGAGGCGGCGGCCGCGGCGGGCCAGTACAGGTTTGAAAAAATATAGAAATAAACCGTACGCTCCACCGGCCTGCGGGGATCCCCCCCGGGTCGCGGAGGGGGATCCCCGCAGCGACATATACATGTTAATTTAAACAAACAAATTAAGTACACCTTAGAAATGTGGCGCCCCGCCGGGGCGGAGCGCCCGCCGCGAGTCGGACATCACAATCAATAAAATTATCAACCATCTAATACTGCTGAAAGTTTCAGGAAAACGCTAATATACAAAAGGTGTTAGGGGCCGCGCGCCGCCGCGCCTGGCCGCGGGCCCGGCCGCGGAGCCCGGCCGCGGGGCCGCTCCTCGGCGGCTTGGCAAGAGGTCGGAGTCGGCACGGGGCCGGCACGGCGGGGAGGGGCGGCGGCCGCGAACTAATCTCAGGAGGCTCTAACCTACTTATAATAATACGAATACTGTTATATAATAGTAAGAATAGGTTGTGTACATGTGGCGTAGCATTCGGTGGCCCTGGCGCGTGCAAGCGGAGCCCGAGCCCGAGCCCTGCCGCGAGGCGCTCCGCAGCGCCACGGGTACGCGGGGTGTATTCAGGTAATGACTGGACTCACTGGGGAGGGCGTTCCTTTGGGGGAACCAAGGGGCAGTTTCCACCCGCCAGGGTTACAACCTGTGCGCCGGCCGGCGTGGGAATGTGGCCGACAAAGCTACCGCATGCATCTGGCTCTACAGTCGCGCGCGCCTTTGCCTGGATCGTCCCGATGTCGATGTCGATGTCGGTGTCGGCGTCGGCATCGAACTCCTTCGCGACGTGGAGTTGGATGCTCCACTGCGAGCCCGGCGGGGAGTTTCACTTATTAGTAATATCTTTTCCTAACTTATGAGCATTTTCAGATCAGGTAAGCTACGAGAGAGTCAACTTAAACCTGGCCGACGTGGACCAACAATTTTAAGTACGTGTAAAGTTAAGTACTCCGGAGCCGAGGTGCTGTAATACTGCAGAGGACCATGTCCCCGAAAAATTTCGACTTAAACCTACGAATTGCACGAACACAACCTTATATCGTCTTTTATTAAATAATTATCGTATAATACTCCTCTAATCACAGAATGTAAGTAATTAAGTATTGCTTTTAAGTTTCTATCATATAAAGTCTATCTAATACTACGGCGCGTCGAGGTGAACAAGCGCGGGGTGCAGAGGTCTGCAAGCTGCGCGGCCGGGATTGGCACTTGGGTTGTACAAACATTCAGCATGCACCGCCGCGCCACACTGCAGGCGGCCGTGGCCTGGTGTCCGGCGCACCGGCGCACCGGCGCACCAGCTCGCGTCAAGCCGCAGCGATGCTCCGGCGGAGGTGCGGGGAAGCGCCTACACTACAGAGTCCAACACGGTAATGACGTGTACAAGTGTATATATATATATATATATATGTTTACGCACATGGATACGTAAAGACGCCGACGCCGGGATCCAGGCAAAGCCGCGCGGCGAGGACAATCTACAGCGGCTTATACTAAGCTTATTGTCACGGGACACTCGGGTGTTAGTCTGCATTCCCTCAACTGCTACACTAGTTCCATTACACGTACACACTAGGCGGCGGCGGGCGCGGGCCGGCGGCCGGAGCGCCCGGGGGCCCGGGCACGGGGCTCGGGGCCGCGGGCCCGCGCTCGCGTTAAACTACCAAGACAATAATAATGCTACATGAGATTGCTTTCCACTCGAGTTAGATATGTATGGGGGAGTATCGCGACCGGCTCGCCGGCTTCGGCCGCGTGACGCGCCCGCCGCATCCCCCGCGCCGTACGCCATGTGCGCGCGCGCACGCCCCGTGTAAAGCCACTGGCATACAATCACTGCCAACGAGCAGCAAACGTTTCAATATTTAACAAAAATCTAGACTTTACCGTACACTTCAGAGCACTCTGGCAACGCGTTCAGCTTGACATGGGTAACAATGCGCGCGCGCAGTGCTCTTGCTGACAGTCGGTCGTTAAACAATAAAAATGGATAGAGACTGTCTGCGTGATGCGTATTCAACGACATTTGGCACAATTTAGCTGTCACGAAAACGATGGCACCAAATATTAATACTGATTAGGAATACGCGCGTGCGCACACAAGATGGCGGCGGGCGGCCAGCGCCCACAAGATGGCGGCGAGCGGCCTCCGCCGGCAGCCGATTGATGTCGATCGGGGCATTAAACATGAATAGAAGAGTACAGAGCTGCGTGAGATTCATCGAGTATACATTTTATAAATAATATTAATATTTATTCTCCAACAATTCGTGCACTAAACTACGTTAAATCCAAGACAGATAGATACACGAGAAATTAGTTTCGTCCAGGCCAAACTAAATTATTTGAGATCTTCGCCTTATATTAAATTTTTTAATAAAAAAAAGGAAATGCGTATCTTTGCGTGAGCTCCCAATACGGGAGCCGCGACATATTGCTTGTCGAGTTCTAGACAATTGACTTAACCTACGCCGATGAGCCGATCGCCGTGAAACGAACCGAGACAGTGAAGGTCCCCGCGGCGCGGCACCACGCGACCCTAACTCCGAAGGTACGTAGGAACTATTAAGAGAAAACAAAATAAAAAGCGGCATCAACCTAACCTCTTTAGGCGGGTAGGGCTTCGCAGATGGCTTAGATGTACATGGGCAGGCCATACATGGCGCTCCAGTCGACGCCCTGGAAAGAAGACATATCGACGCCTGCCAGCGAGTACGCGGCCCCGAACTGTGGCAAGGCGGGCGCGGGCGCCGGGGTGGGCGGAGCCACCAGCGTCCCAGGCGTGGGCAGCGCGTACGGCGCATAGCGGTAGGCGTGAGTACCCACTCCCACCGCCCCGACGGCGCCGACCGCAGGCACGGCTCCCACGCCGCCGTACACCAGCCCCCGGCCGGGCCGCAGCACGAGCCGCTTGCCCAGGGCAAGCGGCGCCGCTGCGACCGCCTCCTTGGGTTGGGCTCGCTTGCATTCCACTTTCTTATTCTTGATAGTGTGGAAGTGTATGTCGCAGACGCGCTCCACCGCCTCCTCCGAATGGAACGTCACAAAGCCGAAGCCCCGGTGGCGCTTAGTCTGTTGGTCCATCAGCATCACGGCGTCCTCTACGAGGCCAAATTGCGAGAAGTAGGCGCGGACCTCGTCTGCGGAAGTGTCCTGGCCGACTCCGCCGACGAATATCTTCTTCGTCTTGGCGGGGCGAGGGGCCGACTTCGGGGTGGCGTGCTTCGGGTCGATGCGCTTGCCGTCCAGCGTGTGCACGGGGACGGCGAGCACTTTGTCCACGGAGGCCGCCTCCTGGAAGGTAATGAAGCCGAAGCCGCGCGAACGCTGCGCGCGGCCCCGCTCAGTACAAACGGCAGCAGGACACTACGGACTACACAGGACTGGATTCTAGTGATGGCGATTTATTACAATGACAGAGTGGTGATCGGGAGCGCTGCACGGATACACGGAGCCGTAAGCTCGGGGGGGTTCAACTAATTCTATTGCTTTACCTAGGTGGGGTCTCATCGCTAAAAGAGCTCCAAACTAATGGGGTCCTTGTTAATCATATAAAAGTCCAAACGCACATCACACAAACTAGTTCAACAATGTGACAACTTCAAGTTATAAACTCGCTTGCAAACATTATTCTACGTTAGTGTTGCCACATTTGGAAACATACTGCTCAACTGCTCCAACTGATCGTACGGATTGTTAAGGGTTGTTGATTCTATTCACATGTAACGACAATGGTATACAAATTATCTAATTGAACAACAACAGAGGGCTGAGAAGACTGCATAGAAACACAATTATAATATAGGTCTACCAAAAAGAATTTTCTACCAATTTGTTAATAAAACTACTAAAAATATTCATGTTATAACATATAAACAGGTGATTTGAAAAATATAAGCGGTTAATAAGTAAACAGTAAGGAAATTACAAAACTTCAAAATGTTATTTCTGTGTCCTGATGTCCGAACAAATTACCAATAAAGAGCTATTATATGGCAACATATAAGATAGGTCTAGAAACTATCTAGAATACTGTTAGTGGATCTATAAAGAGCAATCATAGTGCCTATTTAAATAGACTCGTCTAGATCATTAGTGTTTCTAGCATGCCAGTCTGGTCTAATAAGATGAATGTTAGTGTCCAAAATCAACCATAGCCAAACTGTTATTGTTGTACCATAAACAACCGGTTTCATTTCCATACAAACAAACCAAAAACTGCTAATGCAGAACTTGGCTCCATGTTAGTTACCCTGGGGATTGACTGACAATTTGAAACTTTTGGCAAATATTTACAGCAACACAATACAACCAAGTAGCTACAGCCACAGTCACAGCCGCGTACACCTCATCAGAGTGTTTGGTAGAAACTTGTATTAGTTTATGGTACAACGCTGACCCTAAAATCACTTAGTATACATTACCTACACACTACCTATTCCAGACAACCTAATAACCACTTTGCACAAGCAACACTGACCGATAATCATTGATGACTTCTTCGACTACCCCTACACTGCACTCTCCGATGAAACAAAATGTTTCTTTTAACCTGAGATCTCATCACACAGTGAATTTATAACATTTTACATTGCACATTAGCGATAGATTGGTATGTTTGAGATTTGAACCATGTTTCTGATAGCAAGCCATCTTAGGTCTTTCCATGGCCACCCTTGACAACTTAGATGGATTACTGTTGAACAAACAAACTCATCGTTAACATCTCGCAAGATGTAAAGGTATCAAATTAATTTTAAGGTTCGTTGTCAACCACTACAGACCAGTAGGTGTAATGGTGTATTGTATCATCATATTAAGAGTATGACATCATCGTAAAGAGTGATTGGTGTTGCTGAAAGTAAAAAAGTGTCAGAAGACTATTAACCACGATGTTAAACATCAATGCTTACTTGTGTCACCGGATCCTTCATAATCAGCACATCAGTAACAGGCCCAAACATAGCAAAGTATTCCCGGAGCTTCTCTGAGCTGGTTTGCCAGCTCAGACCACCCACAAACAGCTTGCTTGGCGATGGTGAAGTTGTGCCAGTTGATGTGGCCGTGCTGTTCACTGTAGCAGTCACTGGTGTGGAGCGCCCCGATGATGGCGATGTTTCTATACAAATGAAGTTAATAAATAGTTGTTAAGTGAGATAGTTTGTGTATTGGTTCCAGGAGTGTCCTGAGGAATATCTTATTAGAATTTCTTTCATTTCAGAACAGACAAAGTTTTGTGATCTACATAAGTTTGATTCTAAATTATAACATCATCAATATACTCTACCAGAATAATGGTCTACTACTAAATTAATTGAATTTGTTTGCCTGTTCTAAACTTTACACTACTGACATGGACATTATAATACTATTTCCATCTGACTACATCCATATTCTTTTAAATACAATTAAATAATTTGCATGCTTACAACGAATAGATAATGTTCACAATGTAATAAGTTAACAAAGTGATGTGCTGGTCCATATTAAATGCTAGTTATATTAGGTTCCCCTTAACACCCTTTAAACTAGAAATCAGTAAAATTTGCATAATACTGCTTGATGTGAGGGGAGAAGATGTTACACTGCTACCGATCTAGACAATGTATGGCAAGATAAGTGTAAAGTATGTTTATAAAAATTATTAATATGTCAAGTGTGACCAATATAAGGTAAATGCATTGAAAAGTTTCTAATGTTAGCATAAAATTAATAGCACTCAGTTGACAAGGAGCTGAGAACTTTGAAAAATGTATGTGAATATATGAATGGTATGTGGATTCAGAATAGTCAAAATTATGACAATAGTTAGAATGGGTCAGTATTTCTCCCTTTAGAAATATTACCAATTGAAAATATGAAAGGGAATTATAGTTAAGTGGAAGAAAGAAATAAGAAAGCAAACCCTGTCATAAGACAGGATAAATGCTAAGAATAAAAAACACAAAGAAAATAAATCTTAAACATTGTACATAACATTAAGACAAATATGAAACCTAGTATTTCAATTTAAATACATTAGAATTTGTCATTAATTTTTGTCAACTATTTAGTATGAATTTCAATTAAATACTAATTAAACACTTTAAATCTCTTATGTAGTAACAAAATATAAGAACAAGTTTCTAAATATTTAATAACTACAATAGCAAAGGATAGTGTAATGAAAATAATTTATATAGTTATTGTTTATAAAAGAAACTGAGCGAGTATTGTAATTAATAATAATTATCAAATGGTCGGACTTACTGATTTGTTGTACAGCAATCTGTTGCTGTTGCTGCTGGTGCGCGGCCGCGGCGGCCGTGGCAGCAGCGTGCGCCGCCGCCTGGGCGTTCAGCACGTGTGCAGTCAGCTCCCCGCCTACCAGCCCACCGTCCAACACCTCGACACCGCCCAGCGCGCCACTGGAATAAAGCCCCATCATCTTACACCGGTCACCGAAAACTGTTGCGACCGAAAAATCAACAAGTCAACAAAAAAAAAACGTCAACTCAATTGAACCGTAAACGAAATCGATCTGCATTTAAATCCGAGACGCGTTAATTTGTTACACTTTCACCGAATTGACGCTTTCAAGTCGCGAAAAGAAAAGAAAAACTTTTATCGGTGAAAACAAATGAAGGTTTCATTTCAAACCAGCGGCGGTTCCAGCGCAGCAATCGGATTGTTTGAGAGAATGTTTGTTTTTATCTAAACAAAACAATATTTCTTACTAAAACGTCAGCTCGATCATTTCTTTCTACCTCGAATGTAGTTTTAATTTTAAATACAGGGGGCCGCCATTTCCTCGCTATTGTTTATGGTCGACACCGGCATTCATTAATAACGGAAATTATAAATGCGAATATAAAACAAATTAGAATAAAAAATATTCTATGCAATTTATTACAAAAAAGCAAGGTTTGCGAGATAACGCCGTGACGCATCGTCGGATTTAAAGAAATTCAACTTATTTTTGATAAAATTTCGTGCAACGTTTAGGCCGACGTCTATTATTTTTGAACGGACGGCGTAACAACGCGCGTCTTGTTCTATCAAGCCATTTGCTTATTAGTTGCAGCATCACCACAAATTTTGTTTATTTTAAAAGAACAACAGAACGAAGAGACTCAATGAAACAAAATGGTTTTAAATAGTACACTAAATATTTTACTTTTTTTATGAGAAAAATATGAAGATGAAATATTCAATAATTACCGATGACAATAAATAATATTTCTTCGGTAAAACCTTTCCACGTACCGTTTCACTGTTACTTCATGTTTCCACCATTCCTCAGCACACTTCATGTGAAGGAGACTGTACAATGAACATTCAAGGACAAGAAAACAGTTTTATTTAATTGAAAATATAATTCGCTTTTTTTATAATAGTTGTAATTTTTTATAATGCAATGAACATATTTAAGTATAAATGTTTAATATTTTTAACCAGCATAAAAATCTTACTTTGTCTTCCTGTTCGTACGATATTGTCAAAGATATTTATATCACCTATATATTAAAAATGTTCAATGTATATCTCTCTTCCTCCTATAAAGAGTTAACAATTCAATGATATTTGATTATTGTTAATATTAATGAAATAAATGAAATTCCCTTAATTATAACCAATAAATTTAACAAGAGTAATTTTTGTTATGTATTACGGCTACAGATGGTAGAGTATACAAAAGTGTGTTTGGGAATTGTGCACGTTTAGCGGTCGACGGAGCGAGGGCATCACCACAAGATAGACAAAGCATCTGATGAAGCTCGTAGAAAGCCGCTGGATGCAGGCACTCCAGGATCCCAGGATCGATCGGTGTGAAGATATTTGGGTGAGGTCTATCTCCGACGGTGAATATTCATCGGTTGGTGATGATGATGGCACATAATCGCTATTTTGTATAACAATTAATGGTATTATTTATTTTGAAAACGTAATATTGCGGTTGTCTATGGCTCGGAGGCGGAACGGCACCTGCGTTTCCGGTAAACGCGGTGAACAGGATTTACATAATGAATGCTGAAAGAACGAAGCAAGTATTGGTGTAATCTCCCTTCAGAAACTTACGCCGCGGACGAAATGTACTTTTTCTTTGAGGAAATTCCTTTCGGCGATAAATCAGTGCGGCGCGGCCATTTATCTTTCGGGGAGCACAATGCGGGGAGCCGGGGGGCACAATGCGGGGAGCAGGGGAGCCTGCGACCTCGGACCGCTCCTCTCCGTTCCTCTGATAGTGCTCCAGCCCCGCGCCAAATCAAATAATATCATTAAATTCACATAAATAACGTGTCTTTGTACACTTTTAATAAATTCTATCCAAAATGTGTGAGTGTTCCGGTTACTATATATACATATGTATATATATATATGTGTATATATATACATATATATGTATACATAGTAACCGCCCGCCGCTATAACCATAACTATAACTATTGCCCGATTCATTGTCGCTGGGTTGGGTTACGAAACGTTATCCTGATCATTAAACAAAGCAATAGGAAGACATCGGTTGCCTGGTGGCCGAATGAGGAGTTAACCAGGATACGCAACGTTCGTGACTGCCGGGGACCGTGCCTCTAGCGGCAAACAATAGTGTGCGAATATCACCGTGTTCCGGTTTAAAGGGCGTTGTAGCTTGTGACATTACTGGGGTAACCAGCGCAATGTGGTGTAGTGTATATCGATCCTAAATAGCGCTACGTTGTTATGATCAAACGTATCACTTACCATCAAGTGAACGCCCCCGCTGGTGTCAGCGCTTAATTGAAGAAAAAGAAACACATGTAATCAATTTAAAAATGGCGACATGACCACCGCGATGTCACCGCAGAGGACCGCAGAGGCAGTAGCAGTCCAGATAGATCCCGCTAGCTATTTATTCAAAGGATTCAGTAACTTGGAGACGGGCGGTGGAACGTGAAAACATATAACGAATATCGCACGAGATGTTATCGCGATTATCGCAATTCTGTTATGTTGCATTAAATGGGTCAGAGGTGCAGCTGAAAGCCGGCAGCGGGTCCTGGCGGTGACCGGGCGGTGACCTGGCGGTGAACGGGCGCTACTCCGCGGCTGAACTTAATCACACCAAAACCTATTTCCCGTCGTTACACTTTGAAGCGCGTACTTACGTCTTGTTTTTGAATCTACGAAGCGACGAGACGAGCGGCGCGGTCACCGGATGCTGAGTGACACGCCGCCACATAACAACGCGCCGCTAATTAGGATGGTATACTCTACACCACTTTGTGCTCCTCGCTTTGGGATCAGATGTTTAGTCTCGTTACCGCAGTAATTACCCCAGCCACGGCGCCCTTCAAACCGGATCACAGTAACGTCCGCAGAGTAGTGTGTGGTGCGGAGTATGCCGACCTGACCACCGCCACGTGGTCACGTGGTCACGTCGCTGCGCCGAGCGCATCTCCCGTAAGACGGTAATGTTAGATGACAGGGATAGACTCGCCTAGGCTTTGTCTAGGTCGACACTTCCGTTCCGTTCCGTTCCGTTCTGTTCCGTTCCGTTCTGTGTGCGTCGCGTCGCGTCGCGTCGCGTGCCGGTGGCGACGTCGCTGCCGCAGCTTGGGCTACGGAACTGGCCAAACGTTTGCCGACGAACTCGGACGGACCCCGCGCGGTATTTGTATCTATACAAAATGGCGGCCGCCTGCTCACAGCGATACCGAGTGCATTTCATCGAGATTCTGCAGCCGGAAGCGGTCGCCAGCTTCCAGCTAAATGTATATATATATATACATATACATATAACATTTTGATTTGGTATTATTTATGCGGTTGCTATGGTAACGGTTACTGTATAAAGTCATCTGCGGTTGCCGTCAACGAACGATTCAATTTCAAGTTTGATTCAACATTACGGTCAGCGGAGCGGGCGGGGAACAGCTCGTGATCTCAGTCCTGATACAGCACATTCACCATCAAGTACTCCAGTGATCCATCCTCATGCTTATATAACACCGAAGGCAAAAGATCATTCGGTGGTGCACCAATCAGATGGGCCGATCAGATTAAGGACTTGTCGTCCTCTAAATTTTACACAGCCGTAAGAGACGCGCTGGACAGGAACCGGTGGAAGCAGATCGTCCGCTCCAGACAGCAACGCCAGCATTAACCACGATCCTCAGACATGAGGAAACGACCCTAGAGAGAAATAAGTGATACGTCTATCCAACGACAGTGTGACACTTTCCACCTTCAGCTGATGAGAGGATTACTCCAGTAATTTTTCTGACTGGAAAAACTGTTGTTTCTCTTTTATCCAATCCAACGACGAGACCAGCCTGATGTTCCACCTGATGGTAAGGGACACGCTCGCCCGTAACAAGGTGGCGCTAGTTGGTATGTGTCACTTTTGCACCGTCGCTTGCGGCATAAAACGTTAGGTCTCGTTACCCCGGTAATTGCACTAGCTACAGCGCTCTTCAAACTGCATCTCAGCAATGTCTGCACACCACTGCTGCCTGTCGGCTGCGGTGGTAACTACTTAGACCGTGTGCAGTAATAACAGACCTTCCACCGGTGTCCATAGTTCTGTTCAGCGACAAGCTATCACCAAGTTGGAGATGTTACCGGTCTGCTCATCCTGCGTACAATGGACTGTATGTAATTAAAAGCCGCTGGTACTCCGTGATGAGTATGTGTTAAAGACATCAGCCAACTCCGATCCCTCGTTACCATGGTGATGGTTGCTGGAGGTTGACCGGCAGCTCAGCGAACTTTTCCCGATCCTTGTGCCAATCGAAACAGTTGTGCTAAGCTGGCAGTATTTGTCCATTTCCGGATGTTACGTAACCAAGACATTTTTCTACGTCCAGCGCGCCTTTTGCCCGCGATTTTGCCCACCATTATAAACCTCGAGTTTTGTCTTCCCGAGTCCAGGCTCCACCACCACACACTACCGCAGGGCACAGGCACACACAACACTGTAATATTCTCACTCGGAGCTTGGTTGGTAACTGGCGACCACTTAAAACTTTACCCATTTTGTTCGATGTGGCTTGGGCTTGGACAATTCCGATCCGGTTACCAATGTCTTGTTCGTTCTCCCATTCTTCATTGACCCATGCACCAAGATATTTATACTTCCTCAGCCGCTCAATAGTTGGAACAGCACCACTAATACTGGGACTTAGGTTTTGGCGGTTCTTTGCAACAACTAGACATTGGGTTTTGGACACGTTCACACTGAACCCAGCTCGCAAACTGCACTCATGGTCAATACGGCATCATCAGCATATCGTAAATTATTTACGACCTTGCCGCCAACTGCAGATTCCTCTGGCGCATCTGATATTATTGCCTCCGATTGCAAATTGTTTAACACGGGAGACGGGCCGCACCCCTGCCTGACTCCTCGGCGTGTTTCCGAGAGATCGGTTTCCGTGTCCTCGATTCGAATCGTAGCCGTTCGGTTCCAGTACAAATACCTAATGATTCCGATATCGTTGCCACAGAAACCAGCGCCGATGCAGCGCTGCATCAGAATGTCCGAGCTCGACGCGATCAAATGCTCTTTCGTAATGCGATGACGCTGAGTGTGATATCCGGCGCTAGAACATTGTGGGCAACCTGACCGGAAACCAAATACACTCTCTCCCAATTGCTCATCGCATTGTGCACGTATCCTGTCATGGATGACAGCCAGGAAAACTTTGAGCACGTGGCTCATCAGACTAATCGTTCTGATTGCTGGGACAGTACACTAACGGTGTCAACGTGACCAGGTCCGTACACATTCACATTGCGTCACTTGACCAATGTTCACGCTAATTTAAGTGATCATTATGTAATATTAAATAAAAAAATCTAGTGATTAACACTGCACTAGATTTTTCCTAGGTTATACAAACTAGTGCTAGGCTACCAGCCACTAGATGCATAGATGACGCGTGAACTGGGTGACGACGCACTCTAGCCTAGAATTAGTCTATGCACTCCCCCCTTAAAGTCTCCCACGACCTGGACGAAAACACTGCAGTTTGTTCCAATGCTTCGCGCCTGGATCATTGCCGGAAGCTGGGCTCACACAGCAAAATACCTCTAACCTATCTATCCGTCAAATTCATAACTGCCAGTTGGTAACGACCAGCACCTGACCATACATGGCAGCAGGACTCCGCGCGCGGTCGCACCCACGGCTTACACAGGGTCACAAACGGTTAAGTGGGTTACTTGGAGAGACACTATTGTCGCTTACTCAGCTTTTCTCGGAGCTGGTCACCATGTTTAGTTCGCGTGACTACAAACACTTACTCTCAAATTGCTGACTTTACATATATATATATTTGTGCATTTTAAGTCGACTACAATTTCATATGCTGGTAAGTGTACATGGCCAGATCAGATCTGACATCGTCTAGCCATGTTTTGGCGGAAGCTGAACAGTGCAAGTATAATCATGACGGACAACTACATACATGTAATAGTCTAATCAGTAGATCTCTCGGCGTCAGTAAACCCTGGTGTTGAGGTTTACTACCTCCGTGTGAAGGAAGATCTCTCGTGAACAGCGAGGAGATTGAATCGGAGGAGCAGCACCACCTCTGCACCAAACGCACTAAATAAATATGTTTCGGTTATATAAACTACAACTATGGTTCCTTCTAACTGCAAACCCTGGTGATGCTGAACCCGCCCGGCTTGCTGTCACCCTCGCATTGTTGGTCTGCCACAACAACAGCATCGCTGTGTTCCGGCTGTCAACTAATGAGAGTAGTTTGGGAGTAGTTTGAGCGGTGAAACCAGCCACCGAACTCCACGAGGTAGGACGTCGGAATGAGACCTGGATCCTCAGCATGGGCTGCTGAAATCAGTTATTAAACGATTGCTGCGGCTGCTGCCAGTCGCCACGTGGGCTCGCACGTGAACAGCTCCAGCGGGGCCCATCACACTCCAACTGACAAATGAATATTCGTGAGTGGTGTGTGCTCCGCATCAAAGGGCGCGCGCCCAACTCGACACGAAAACCAGCACCAACACCAGCACCAGCAGCACAGGATATACATCTAATACTCCACCGGCTCCTTCCCGCCCGCACGTACACTGTGATCGATGTGTTTCCGAGTTCCGTGCAAGTGTACGAGACGCAGGGATCGCGGAGGCCCGTCCCGCCGTCGCCGCTCGGAGGGAAGCAGCCTCCCGGGTCGACGACCCGTAACCTAGTTACGCCATAGACAATCCCGCCCGCACGCTCTATTCAATGCTCGCACTAAGGCAAAGGCGAATGATGTGATTCGGCCTAGTTTAATGAATACAGATAATGAATTAAATACTTTTTTTTTGTAAAAGAAAATCGATAGTTGATTGAGGGTGGTGTTCATTGAGGGTGCGGAGTGAGCGGCGCGGGTGTGCGCGGGTGTGCGCGGTGGTGCGCGGGTGCGCGCGGGTGTCGGGGTGTGCCGGGGTGCGTGCGCGGGTGTGCAGGGCGTGCAGGGTGCGAGTGCGCGTGCGCGCGGCGCGTCGGGGCGCGGCGCGGGGCGGCGGAGGGCGCGTCGTCCGGCCGCGCCGCCACGCGCGCTCCTCACACGCCGACCGACGCCCGCCGCCGCCGCCGCCACCGCCGCCGCCGCCGCCACCGCGCCGCGCTCGTCTCCGCCATATTGTCCTGTCACAGCAGTACGTCCTGGTTACTGCTGCGCCGGGACAAGTCGGCGGGGGCGTAGCACTTGCCACGCTCCGCTCCCGGACGGGACCGCCGCCGCGCCACCACCGCCAGCACACATGTCCGTGTTTCGCTTTCCTCTCGTGTACTCTGTCCACAGGTCCAGCAGACGCAGGTTGTTGAACTTTACGGGTGCGAAGGAGAGGGCGGCGCGCCACGACTCGCTGCTCGCTGCTCGCTGCTTGCTGCTCACGGCTCACGGCTCACGGCCCGCTGCCAGCCCAGTGTTGTGTGTGCCAGTGTAACATGCTGTGGAAGTGATCATCGCCGCTGATGCGGTTGTTTTAAATTTTTTTTAGATGTCAGTTTGATGTGAGATTAATGGCTAAACCGCCTGAGGGTGCATGTATCGAGCGTGTCACGGCGCATGCGCCCGCCATCTTTCACTGCATCCGATGGTGGCCATTTTCTCGTAGGGGTTGATAATGTTAATAAAACCGCTCGCTTCCCACCCTTCCTTGTGGCCGACAACGAAACTCGAATCTTAACTCTCCCAGAATACGGTCCGCCATTTTATCTTTTTAATCTGCACGCGACCATAGTCACCATAGACACCATAGTCACCATAGACACCATAGTCACCATAGACACCATAGACACGGGACACGCCGCGCCAAACTAATCTATATAACCTGTAACACCTAGCCCTGTAATTCCGCAGATCCAGTGCACCTACGTATGAGCTGACGCGGCGCCAATTTATGAAACAGAAAAAAAACGTTTCCTTTTATTGAAACAATGTTTAAAACATTCATGTTAATAATAAAATAAAGTACACGGAACCGGACTAGTCCACAGAGACCAGCTCGGTGACACTGCGGAATCAAGTTAGTTTCTCATACACATGAGGGGGAGGATATGAAGTATACATTTAGCCTGAGTTATATTGGTACTTAGCCAGCGGACGAACAGACCCTGCCGCCGCGGAACAGCCGCTGGCCCCAGGTGCGGTCACATTCCCTCACTCGGTCCACCCACACCGTGACACCGACCAATACGGAATACCCAAACCAGTGTACCAGGTATTCCGGTGAAATACCAATTTCGGTATAATTTAGTAATATAACTAGATGTCATCCTCACTGCTGGTGTAGGTCTTTATTGCTTCAGTGGTGTGCAGATACTGTGTTCCGGTTTGAAGGGCGTCGTAGTTAGTGTAATTAGTGGGCTGTTGCCGAGAGACTTGTATGACAAGGTCGATGAGCTCATCAGTTCAGATCAGATCTGATGTGGAGCAGCACATTGTTGCCGAGGGGAGTGTCGCGGCCAGGCGGCGCTGCTGTCTCGTAGCTGTGTCCTGCACAGAACTGGGTCAGCTCGCACCGCGGGAGTCGGGCGCGGCCGGCGGACCCGGAGAGTGCCGCTTGCAGACCAATTAGCGAGTGCGGGGGCGGCCATTTTGTTTTTGTTCTTTGTATCACTAAGCGAGGAGACGGAGCGGGACGTGCACCTGATAGTAAGTGACGCGCCTGCCCATCACAACGCAGCGCTAGTTAGGATGATATACACATCACCACATTGCACTCATCCTCTGAGACATAACATGTTAAGTCTCGTTACCCCAGTAATTACATTAGCTACAGCGGCCTTCAAACCGGATCACAGTAAAGTCTGCACACTGCTGCCTGTCTGCTGCAACAGGCGCTGCGATAGTACCTACCTAGACGGTTTATAGAAACCGAGACCTGCCTGTAGTAGTAACTGTAACGCCCTTCAAACCGGATCACAGTAATGTCTGCACACTGCTGCCTGTCTGCTGCAACAGGCGCTGCGATAGTACCTACCTAGACGGTTTATAGAAACCGAGACCTGCCTGTAGTAGTAACTGTAACGCCCTTCAAACCGGATCACAGTAATGTCTGCACACTGCTGCCTGTCTGCTGCAACAGGCGCTGCGATAGTACCTACCTAGACGGTTTATAGAAACCGAGACCTGCCTGTAGTAGTAACTGTAACGCCCTTCAAACCGGATCACAGTAATGTCTGCACACTGCTGCCTGTCTGCTGCAACAGGCGCTGCGATAGTACCTACCTAGACGGTTTATAGAAACCGAGACCTGCCTGTAGTAGTAACTGTAACGCCCTTCAAACCGGATCACAGTAATGTCTGCACACTGCTGCCTGTCTGCTGCAACAGGCGCTGCGATAGTACCTACCTAGACGGTTTATAGAAACCGAGACCTGCCTGTAGTAGTAACTGTAACGCCCTTCAAACCGGATCACAGTAATGTCTGCACACTGCTGCCTGTCTGCTGCAACAGGCGCTGCGATAGTACCTACCTAGACGGTTTATAGAAACCGAGACCTGCCTGTAGTAGTAACTGTAACGCCCTTCAAACCGGATCACAGTAATGTCTGCACACTGCTGCCTGTCTGCTGCAACAGGCGCTGCGATAGTACCTACCTAGACGGTTTATAGAAACCGAGACCTGCCTGTAGTAGTAACTGTAACGCCCTTCAAACCGGATCACAGTAATGTCTGCACACTGCTGCCTGTCTGCTGCAACAGGCGCTGCGATAGTACCTACCTAGACGGTTTATAGAAACCGAGACCTGCCTGTAGTAGTAACTGTAACGCCCTTCAAACCGGATCACAGTAATGTCTGCACACTGCTGCCTGTCTGCTGCAACAGGCGCTGCGATAGTACCTACCTATACGGATTGTAGAAACCGAGACCTGCCTGTAGTAGTAACTGTAACGCCCTTTAAACCGGATCACGGTAATGTCTGCACACTGCTGCCTGTCTGCTGCAACACGCGCTGCGATAGTACCTACCTATACGGATTGTAGAAACCGAGACTTGCCTGTAATAGTAACTGTAACGCCCTTCAAACCGGATCACAGTAATGTCTGCACACTGCTGCCTGTCGGCGGCAACAGAGAGCCGTCACTGGTAAGTCAGTGAGTCCTCTTACTAGTTCAACTGTTGGGGAGTTGGTACTGGTGGTAATAAAATGTATGTCGGTGTGTCAAGAAGAAACAGTACTGTGCGAACATTACTGTGTTACGGTTTGAAGGGCGTTGTAGCCAGTGACATTACTGGGGTAACGAGAGACATCTTATGCGACGAGCGCAATGTAGTGCAGTGTGTACCACTCTAACCAGCGCCCCGTTGTCTATGGGCGCATGTATCACGTGCTATCAGGTGTCATCACGGAGAAACGTTACTCGGGTCATTTATAAAGGACTCCTTTTGTAGCTCTGTAGCTGTGTAGCAAAGCTTCAGCAGGAAGTTCATTCCATAGCTCGACGAAGAGAAGAGGAGGACGAAATGATCACCTGATGGTAAAACGTTAGGGCTCAACCAAGTGTCTCGTTACCGCAGTAATGTCTGTAGGCACGACACACATTAATGTAACAGTAATGTTTGCACACTGTGTGTACCAGCGAACTGGAGAGAATTATCAGCGCAGTTATACAGAGTGCGCGCCGACACCGGCGGCACCAGCGTCACCAGCGGCACCAGCGTCACAAGGCAGCACCAGCGGCACAAGGCGGCACCAGCTCCGCCCACCAGTCGAATCACAGCATTGCCAACATAGTACGGAACCTGTTTATCCGGGATCCGTAAGTGCCGAGCGTGTTCCAGCGTCAGAGCTGCTGCCCCCGTTGTGTGCGTTCCATTATCTACACAGCACAGCTGGAGGTGATCTTAGCTAAGGGAAGGTGACGGTCAGTCGATGGTTAGCGATATGCGTGGGTGATGAGTGGTGGATAAGTCTCTGTTGCCGGAAACCATCTAGGTAAGTACGGCAGCAGTTGTTATTGCAGCCGATAGACAGCAGTGTACAAACATTACTTTGATCCGGTTTGAAGGGCACTATAGCTGGTGATATAAGACTCGACGTATAGTCTCAGGCGACGAGTGGAATGTGGTGTAGTGTATATAATCCTAATTAGAGCTACGTTGCTGCGTACACGCGTATCACTCACCATCAAGTGGACTTTCCGTCGCTTAAGTACATAAAAAAACATATTATTGTATATAATTAAAGTTAATTGCGCACAGTGAGCGCGGGCCGGGCACCGGGAGCACCGCGAGCCGGACACCGGGAGCACCGCGAGCCGGGCACTGCTGGCAGACGGCGGCGCCGCGCTTCGCGTATCGATAACAGTAAATCGATTCTCGATTTGAGCTATTAATTTCTTAATTACGGTGCGGCACATTAACACCGTAATGGCGGTCTTATTCCATTAAATGGCGTCGTTAAGTATTATTTACGCGCCGCGTCGTCGTCAAGATGGCGGCGGGGCGCGCGGCCACGTTGACGTTGCGCCGCACGCGCACGCGCACGCGCACGCGGAGGGAGCTGCCGGATGGGTGCGTGCCGATCACGCAATAACAAGTAAATAATTGACATGCGAACGCTTTGGCCGGTTCGTTTGGGCGTCTCTGTAAAAATGCTGGCAGCGCCGTAATTGTTGACTAGTTGACGATTGCCTGATGTTTATTAGGGTTTATATGTATATGTACGTCGATCTTCAACGCGGTAAAGCAATTATCAATTTTTTTTTATTCAATCAAGTGACAAGACGAGCGAGATATTCACCTGATAATACGTGTACGCATGCACATAACACAAGGTGCTAATCGGGATGATGTATACTATACACCACAATGCACAGCTCGCCTGGGACAGAAAATGTTAGGCCTCGTTACCGCAGTAATTTCACTCGCAACGACAACCTTCAAACCGGATCACAGTAATGTTCGCACAGCACCGCCCGTCGGCTGCAACACGCGCTGCGGTGTTTCTGTTTACTTTTAGTTTAATTAAAAGTAATTAATTAATTATCTGTACACAAATACACAAACCTTATTCAATTAACAAAGTCCTGCATGAGCTACAGTTGAGATATTGCAGCCTTTGGGAGAGGAAATGTAATCTGTGCAAGTTTTTATACAAAATACGGGAAATGCAGGAAATTGCGATTTTGTACATTAAAAGACTTTGTTGGAAAGAGTTCGTGCAGCGCACCTAAGTTCCATTTGGAGCTGACCCGGCGCCCGCCCCAATCCGGTACGGCAGAGTACCATGTGCGCGAAGATAAGAAGACGCGAATAACAAAATATATTTTTATCTTAATGTGTAATTATACTTGATTTTAAGTAACAGGTACGTCATGTCCGTGTGAAGGTTGTTAAGTAAATAAATATATAAACGGAATCATAACAACGTGACGGCCAACGATAACTAAAAGTATGAAAGGAATTGTTGAGACACAGGTGGGGACCAGACATGTGGTCACTGCTGTAGCTACTTGCTGGTGAGCACCGTTCACAAGTGCGGCGGGGGCGCGGGCGGGGGCGGCTAGTGCAGCCGGTCGGTGGGCGTCATGCTGACGAGCGGAAGCGTCTCGTCTCCACAGCGGTAAACATACGTTTGGAGTTTTTGTTACATTATCACGCGTTTTTCCCCAGTAGGAGTAGACCGATGCGAATAAACACCCACTTTTCACAAAATGTGGTCAGATTAGGTCCCATGTAACAGGGGGCGAGCCTGTTGCCAGTTTATTAGGGCCACCACCCACACACACACACACACACCAATAACGAAGACTTCAGTGTGAGGGTTTCCTCGCGATGTTTTCCTTCACCGTTTGCATTGCGCTGCTGTTACTTAAGTTCACCAGTATTAGTCACCGGCACACGCCCAGATCCGCACCCGCGACCTCCGCCGTGAACGACGCACTATACTACTCTAGTCATTAGACCATTAGACCACCGAGCTACCAGAGCTACGCTAGGAGTACCAATGCATAATTTGTCGCGTTCCTCTCACAAAAAGTATAAGTCCTCGTGTATAAATGTGTATTTGTGTGTGTGCGCGCATGTGTGTGTGTAGCGTTGTACAACAACACAACACAGACATACACAAACGCGTGGCGCATTAGTTTATAACGAAATAATATTTATATCATAAAAACAACTTAGCCGACGGCAACGGAAATATCTGTGAATCGATCCTAAGGTCCCGTCGGCGCCCGCACCCACTGGCTTCCCTTCCCGTCTACCGCCACCTTCACCAGATCGTTAGTCTACCGCATAAAACATGCTGTAACCATTGTATTATAATTATAGATAAAATCCGTTCCGTTTCAGCCACCGCACCGCGAGCGCAGTCCTGGCTGTAAGTCAATCAACCTTTGCCGCGTTGATAAAGAGTAAACAATGACTCGTCCGTCGGGGCGGCGGCCATTGCGTGCGCGGCCGTCACTGTCCCGCCGGTGTCAGCGCCGGCGGAGTTCCCGCCCTAATTTCCCTCGAACAAAAAAGTGTACATCCCGGTGCTGCGGAAACGAGCCCGGCCGCCCGGAAGTGGCGCGTCATCGCAATCGACACTATTAACGGCTTTTTGCGGACGATAAATGTACGACGTCGCGGGAAATCAATCTGATTTCTTTCGGCGACTTTTTTCTAAATCGATTGAATCGTTACGCGAATGGACAGGTAGTCGCGTGCGGCGAGTGCGGCGAGTGCGGCGAGTGCGGCGAGTGCGGCGAGTGCGGCGAGTGCGGCGAGTGCGGCGAGTGCGGCGAGTGCGGCGAGTGTGTCGCAACCGTTGCGGCTTTCCAATGCGTTTGCTTTTATTTATTTATTTTGTATCGACAAAGAGGAGAAATCCACGACCGGCACTGTTGACATCCGGCGCGTGGCGCAACAGCACCAACTGTGCACTAATCTCATTTTGTTTATTATCGCTTTGAGTAAAGTTTCTTTGAAAATTTAAACTTTTACAAATTGATCTCACGTTTTCATTTTCCATGTCTATTTCTGCAAAACTTGTTACGACGAGGTTTCATCATGTCTCCGTAGAATTTATAAGACCTGTACAAGTTTCAAAGATGTTCGTTTTTATTTGTTGAGTACCCGAGTGCGCGAAGGTATGGCCTCGACTTAACCCAAAATGTCTCAAAATATGCTAATGTCAGCGTTGCATATGCCTGGATTCTAGATGTTTAACTTGGAAAAAAATTCATGAACCAAATGAAAGCGGTGTGTACAGCTTTGAAAGTAACGTGAAATGGAAAGGAATGTACGCGCGAGGGGGGTCAGGGGGTACCGCACAACAACTCGCGGGATCCAGACTAGGCTCACCAGCTCGTGGTGCACCCTGCTAAACAACTAACGAGGCTCTGGCTCCTACCGACCGGCATTGGACCAGCGTGCTGGGAAACGGCCCGAACCCCCCTTATAATAAATCTTTACTCGATCGAGCTGATGCTGATGAAGTGCGCGGTAGGAGCTCGTTCAGTTTTATCGTGTGCACTCCGCGGATCGCGCCGTGCAATTTCATAATCTGCGGAGAGGGGCCGCCCGGGGGTCGCTCGGGGGCGGCTTCGGGGGCGGCGCACCATTCCGCGCCATTAATCCTGTCATCAGATGCAGGCTCGGAGTGAATAGGGTTAGCTCAGTACTTAACAGTCTGAGGACAGAATTAAACAGATTATATAGAAATTGTTTATGGACACCCCGCGTCTCGCTCCAGCCCGCCCCACTCGCTGACGCCATTGTATTTTTGTATTAGCAACAAGCAACATATATATATACATATATATATATATATATATATATATATATATATATATATATATATATATATATATATCCCCACCTGGTTAAACAGCAATGCTGGCGTGCATCAAGGTGGCGTTGTCTCCAATCCTATAACCCACGACGATCTCCAAATGTACACTCGAGCTTCTCTTGGTGATCTCTGTCAGGCCGTCCACAGCAGTAACGCTGAACTTGCTTCTATTAGTAATTACGGATTGGTGTAGATAGCATGGTGTGAACGGAAACCCCAACAAGACACAATCACTCACAATCAGAAGCTCTAGATTACTCTTCAAAATGAACTGGTCCGGTGTACCGCTTATTCTTCTTAACGGTAACGTAACTCCTTATAATAGCAAAGTTAAGGATCTAGGTATGCACATTGACTCCTGTCTATCCTGGGCACCGCAAGTTAACGAGGTCAGCAGAACGATGTATGGGGCTATTGCGCAGACTCCGCAAGTTTCTTCCAAGATGCACTAAGGTTGCGCTTGCTAATTCTCTTCTCCTGCCTATTCTCGACTAGGCCGATGTTTGCTAACTTGACTTGAGCGTGTTCAACATTTGCGTCCACGATTCACATTTGGGCTCCGCAGCCACGATCACATCACTGAATCCCCCAAACTACTCAACTCGGCGCCAATCCGTCTCCGCAGCAATACTCACATTCTCTCTGTCCTTTACAAGATACTCTTCGATCCTCTAACACCTTCCTACCTAAATATACAATTCGAATTTATTTCCGGTTGCCACGGTCGCACTCTCCGCTCTTCCAATACTCCTCCCTTCCGGCGGTTCGCTTGTGGAATTCTGTACCGGACCGTGGTTGCACCGCCACATCCCTATTTTCTATCAAATGTAGTTTTTGCTCATTTAGTGCACCACGCCACGTGTCTTATCCTCGCCTCTAGTCCACGTCCTCCTTGCCAACGGGTGGTCTGCGAGGAGTTGCCTTTGTTGCTGAGCAACGACACCGCCCGCTGTACGAGTGTATTATGTATACCATAACTTGGAGCTTCTAGCTGGTGTAATATGTCCGACAGTGCACCGCACCAGGCTCACGATCTTGCTGGGTACGTAGCAAATGTCTACGGAGCCAGCGGTGTACGGTCATCACCAACAGCGTGCGGTCAGCTCACCTCTACCTTCCACGAGGTAGAACTGAACTTGACAAATAAGTTAGAACTCTATTTGATTTTGTTTCTGCTGCTGGTCATACACATTACCGTATTCCGGTTTGAAGGGCGCTGTAGTTGCGGAAATTACTACGGTAACAAGACTTACCATGTTACGTCTACGCGAAGAGCACAATGTGACCAAGTGTGCATCATCCTAACTAATGTCACTGCTGTGTGTTGAAGGGCGCTTTAGTTTGTGAAATTACTGGGGTAACTTAAGGCGGCTGCTGTGAGCAAGGGTGGTACCCACTGGTGAATGGTTCTGCTCGGTTCGACGTTTCGTTACTCTTTATACAGCTAAGCAACGGGACGAAGGGGACGTTCACCTGATGGTAAGTGACACGCACGTAACATGACGCTAGTTAGGATGATATACACTGTAACGCGTTGCGGTCGTCGCCTGAGATGTAAGATATCAAGTCTCGACACCACGTTATCTTCATTAGTTACGGCACCCTTCAAACCGGATCACAGTAATGTCCGCACAGTACTGTCTGTCGGCTACAATAGGCGCTGCGGTGGTACTTACCTAGACGGTCTGCAGCAGCAGAGACCTACCAGCAGTAAATTTATCGTATAAAGTAAAATAGTGACCAGGTTCCTCAGACCCACCATTTATTAAAAAACCTATGATTGTGTAAATATGTCAGGGACGGGTCGCTGGTGGCCGGTCGCGGTCGCCGGTCGCGGAGCTCCCGAGTTGGTTATGATTTATGTCGGAGGAGATGCCAGCGCCAGGAGCTCGTAAAACGCACTCCACTCGAAGGGCATTGCGCCCCGCCCCGCCCCGCCCCGGCCCATCGGACACCTGCCACGCGCTGCTGCGGTTGGCACGGCTATATTAATTGGTTCCACTTACATCCTCGCTCCCATTACGTAGCTCATCATATCATCATTAGTTACATTTGCAGTATAGCAGTTTGTAATACTGCTCGAGAGTAAGGTTCAAATGTTGGTCAGTAAGGGAACCTTGGGATCGTGGAACTAGATCTCACTGCAGCATCGACAATAGTTCGCAAGCAGTAGTGTGCAGACATTACTGAGTATTAAGCAGGCGCGGTAGTAAGTGTAATTAATTTTACTAACAAGTAACAAATATCTATTTTAAACAATTAAATGACGAGACGGGCCTGATGTTCACCTGATAGTGAGTGATGCGCCCGCCCATAACAACGTGACGCTAGTTACGATGCACTGCACCACATTGTGCTCATTTTGAGTCATAAGATGGAAAGTCGCATTATCCCAGTAATTTCACTAGCTACAGCGCCCTTCAAACCGGAACACGGTTAATGTCTGCACACTGTACTGTTTGTCTTATGACTTTATATATTTTTATTTTATATAATGTGTGAATTGCAAAGATAATATTTACGCTTATGAAACTATTAAAAGGTAATTAATTAAAAAAAAAATCTACGGCCGCGAGACAAAGGGTTGTTTGTGCTCGGCTCAATCTGTGGACACGCCGCAGGGACGACAAGATGGCGGGCGGGAGGCCGCGCGGGAACTCGCGCAGTGACCCCGATACGCGCGCGATTGACGGCCGCCATCTTGTCGAAGACGTGGCGCTGCTTCCTCGACGGCCGGAGCAGTGACTCGCGCAGTCCGCCGGCACTGCGCCCTGCTTCGCGGGCTGCAGACTGCACGAGCTGGCGGGTCGACTGTCGTACCCGCGCGGACACAGTCGTTGATGCACGCCAATGCACGCCATTTATTATTTAATTTTAAGTTCAGCTCGGGCACGGCACACGTAAGGTGCAGCCAATTTATATATATGTATTTAATTTACCCTTCACTTTCCGTTTAATCATTTTAGTTTAAATAAATTCAGTGTTAACCGGTTGTTTTACGACTAATGTTAAATTTGACGCGAGCCGTGTGCCTAATTATTTTTAAAGTTCTTTTTTTTTAATTAAAATTGTTAGTTTTTTTTTTGAGGGTTTTTCTCCGATTACACAAGTGTCGATGTCGTTGAATCAAAGTATTTGTTAAACTACTTTCACTAAACTGCAGCAGTTTCTAAATAAAACAATATGATTTTTTTTTGAACTCGTCGCGAGCAAGATCTGCACCGGATATAATTCCGCTGCGGGGTATAAGAAAAGTTCTGCCACTCTAACCGGATAATTCTCTCCGTGTCCTTCAGTAATTTAGATACGCCTGTATATTTCCGCGCACCAACTCGTAAGACTAGTTATTTGCCATCAAGTTCCACACTAGGTGCCCAAGCAGAAGTACTGTCCAGCATTTAATACTCTCAAGTTTGTTTATGCCATTTTACGAGACACGCCCATTTGTAAAACACTAATTTGTCGGTTTTTATACATTACACAGTTTTTATTAAATTCGTTAAATTATTGGATTATGTACGCCGGTAGTCAAATTTACATAATAATAGAATAAAAACTGGTAAAATCCAAGCTCTGAGAGTCCCTTTCGTTTGGGACGAGTGAATTTACTCTTTATTTTGTTTGGGCAAGGTTTGATTTTGGAATGTCACACGAAAATACTCCAAAGTTTCTGGAACAGATATTTATAAATACTTGTACTGGCGCACGGCACCGCGCCGCGCCGCGCTTAGCAAGTACGTCTCCCGGCTACTACGGGGGCGCTCCAGCATCATCTCTGTACCTGGAACAGAAGGAGATATAACGTGTTGAGCTGTTGGTGTAACAAGTGAATAAACACGTATTTAAATGACCGCCACCTTGACGCGGGCCGGGCAACGAGCCCGCAGCCGGTAGCGCCGCGGCCCCGCTAGAGCGCGCTGTCCTCAACCACCGACTCGGGCCGGGTATTGATCGGGCGCGGGGCGGCGCGGGGCGCGAGCGGCGGGAGGAACTGGTGCGAGCGGCGGGGAGGCGGGGAGAGGTCTTTGTTAGCAGACGAGCTGCAGAAATCCGGCTCCGCATTTGTATGTCGCAGGGTATATTTATTGCGGGAGCCGCGTCCCATTTAGCGATCGCATCTCGATATGTAATTACACGGGCCCGCCCGCCCCGCACTGCGCTCCTCTCCACTCTCCACTCTCCACTCAACGCTCTATTGGAAACTCAATCTACATATAATGTCAAATATACACACACAACACAGACGGGTGACATCGATATGATTTTAACTACAACTTACCAATTAACCTCAATATCTCTCGCGTGTAGCGATCGGTAGCAGCTGTAGCTACATTTTTATATACAAATGCGAACTCCATTGCTTTCATTCATTAAATCGGAGCTTCCCAAACTTTTGTTCTGCTCCCCACCTTAATAAATCTTTTCATTTATTATGTAACTTAACTATTTTAGATTTATAACATTCCCGCCATTCCCGACCCAACTAGCACGTACCTCCAACCTCACCCCCGCACGCCCGCACCCCCGCACCCCCAGTACACGGACCGCAGTTCGGTAACCACCAACCACCGATTTAAAAGAAACTAATTTACAGCTTTCTCTATCTTTCCTGTTTGTCTATCTATTTATTTATGTATCTATCCGTTTACCTCTACCTCTACCGCTCCTACATTCCTAACCCGAAGTCCCTGAAAGCAATTTGAACTTGATCACCGGCTCGTCGCCGGTCGCCGCCCGTCGCCCGTCGCCCGCCGCCCGTCGCCCGCCGCTCGCCGCCGACAGCGACAAGCCCGCCATCAGTATATAATGCCGCGTTACGATTGTTGCGCGCCCAGCGGCGTGCCGATCACGCCCTTTCCAGTGATACAACGGCAAGCACACACGCCCGTGGAATTAGGGTCGCAATAAAACTGCGGAAGCCCGCGAACCGGAAACACGTCATGGACTCGGCTTATCATCTTTGTTTCTTGACGCAATGGCGCAATACGTTTTTACGAGCCCGCCTCGCGCCGGCTTTGTTGTTTCTGTATACTCACACACGCGCACGCGCACGCGCACACGCACACGCGCGCACGGCATGGTAAATGTTCGACGCGAGTGTTGTCACGGGCGGCAGCAGCACCGCGGCGCTGGTCAGGATGCTTACACTGCAATTTGTTCTTGTCGCATTGACATACGTTATTGGTACAGTACCAGCGATAGCTATCTGTTGCTGACATTGCTGAGATCCGGCTCGAAAGACCTGTAGCCCGTGTAATTATTGCAGTAATCAGATTTGAGATGTAACGTGTGAAGGCGGTGTGAGCAGTGTCCCTCGCGCAGTGCACGTCAACCTAACCAGCTCCCAATTCAACCGGCAAACAATTCCACGATCGGGTTCGGAGGACCTGTACAGCGAGACAGATGTAACGCTGCCTCGTGGCATATATGAGTATATTGGATATTAAACTATTTGAGAGCACCGGCGGTCACCGCGCCTCGTGCTGCGGGTACAGCAGAGCGACGGCCGCCGGAAAACATCTGATCCTGTGGCGGATTAATAGAGGTCACAAGAGGCGGCAGTACGGAGACAGCTCTCGCGACCCCCGCACCGCCCCGCCGCGCAGAGCAACCCCTCTACTCCACTCCACTCCTCTCCACTCCACTGGGTGACCGCTGCAGCCCCGGCGGCGCGAATATATTTAACATAAATATTTGTTTACTCACAATTCTGGCAATTATTAACATTAAGTGGACCTTTGTACGAAACCTCATTCCAACGAGCTCGCGGGTCCGCAGGGCTCCCGGTTGATAAACATTCTGTGTCCTTACTGCCCGGCGATCAGCAGCACCAACTTGCGGCCGCACACAGTACAGATTACACTTTATCAGATGTAAACGCATCACTCGCGTTGAAAGTCGACTTGTTTTGATTTATGAACTTGATGGGTTCTTTAATGTAATTGTCTATATATATGTGTGTGTAACTAGTGCACTGTGTACTCACACACACACACACACACATACACACACACGTGTAAACACAAATGTATCGTTGAATTACATAACAGCGTTACACTTGGCGCGATGTGAGTCAATCGTACAAATTCCTTATGTACACGTATGTATGTGTGCTCGTTCGGTCTCAGTCCAGAAACGGCTGAGCCGATCTGCGCGGAGCCTCCGGCGGCAGGTAGCCGGAAGTGTGTGTGTGGGGGGGGGAGCCCGATACCGGCTAAGTATAAATAAAACAATTATCAGGGTTCCGCGCAATTTGAGATAAGAATTCGGATCAGTTTGTGAGGAACGCGCGGGATTCTTGCCGCCAAATAGCAGTGTGACAATATTACTGTGCTCCGGTTTGAAGGACGTTGCGGCCAACCAAAATACCGGTGCAACGAGTTTTAAATTATATACCTATTTCTAGACAGCGTTTTAGTCTCTTTTTAATGTGTTATAAATAAGATTAGACGTAAATAGTGTCATACGCGGCAGGATACTTTATATGGTGGCTGCGGGAGAGCGAGACGGACATATAGCGGAGACGGTGAACAGAGAGAGAGGGAGTGATCGATCGAAAATTTTGTTATTAATCGATATAAGATATATAATGAGTAAAATAATATGCAATAAATTTCAACATTCTCTCTCTCTCTTTCTTCATATTGTTAAAGTGAGACAGAGATAGAGACTGGTCCCGAGTGTTGTTGGCGCGCTGCGGCCGGAGCGCGGGAACGGGACGCGCGACACAAGCTGTATAGACACTCGCTCCGTCCCACTCGCACACGCCGTGGATACATATACAGCCGTCTCTCACTGGGCTTCACTATAGTAAGCGTTGCCGCGGCGCGCGATGTTGGCGCACTCGCAGTACCAACATTAAATCAGCCGGGTGCCGAGTGCCGGGTGCCGGGTGCCGAGTGCCGCCGGCGAGTAAATCAGTTTCGCGCCCAAACAATATAAACTGCACCGGCGTACGGTAAACACTGCGCCGCGCCGACGTCCCACTGTTTGAACGCGCCCCATACATTACTACCCACCAGTTACTAGTTATTACACTGCACACGAGAGATAGAGAGAGAGATATGCATTACTATAATGTATTTACTCCTAGCAGTGGGAACATTAATTAGAACCCTTATCAACGCAATGAAAACGCTCGGAACTTTCATAGAGTAGTTTCACAGATGTTTTCTTTGAATCAAGACAAGGATACAGGTCTTTTAAGACATTCAACCTCTATGGTCTGAGAAAGTAAATTTTAATTCCGGTTGCGGTGATTTCAACGAAAACTTTTTTAAACATTAGCAATATTATTAAACAATATTTAATAACATTAATTGGTGATCTGAATTGATTGAAATATTCCTGCCGCCATTTTGACTATATCGCCAATTACCAGAGTAATACTTCACCATGCGTGATGAATACCAAGTTGTGATGGTAAGGTAGACTATCAGCAGCATCAAGTTGAAATTATGAACTATGATGACGGTGTATGACCATCTCCATTATTTTGCGCTGGAGACGGACCGGGGACCTCCGTTACTTTAAGCCGTTGCGAACAGCTGATGGTTAGAAATGATGTCTAATTATGAAGTAATGAGTTGGTAAATGGTGGTGATGTGAGCTGAACACGACAGGGTGTATACACTGCGACTGCACAGGGGTGAAACTGTTGAACTGTGTAAACGTATATATGCTGTCTGTTGACCAGACCCGGCCACGCGATGACATAACTAACCTGTGCAGTAAACAATAGAGCAAACAGCGGTGTGTGCGTGTGTGTGTGTGTCTGTGCTACCGGGGAATAGAACCCGCACACCTTCACCGTCACCGTTGGTAGAATCACTACGACGCGAGTAAAATTAAGTGTATATTAAAACAATGATGCGCCAGTTGGGATGTTCACACTATACCAAATTGTATTCGCTTTCATATAAAATATACAGTGTCGTAGGAGACCAAAGTAACGTCCCTCAGTCATGAGGTTACGACAAAGAAGAAGGAGACCAAAGAGGGAGAGGAAAACGGACACAGAGGATAGCGTTAATGACACCTTTGATGATGGCACGGAGATAAAATCGATTCTGATTAAAAAATATATATATGTTTAAAACGTTACATTAGCATTGTTCGCGCGCCGCCACGTTGCTGCAGCTAAAGGAACGATAGTTTCATAAAGAGTACATTACTTTACTAAAAACAAACCAGCAATGAAACACAAAATCAAAGACAGCCGATGCTCGGTCCGACGGCAGCTCGTCATCTGTTCGGTTTCAACTTGTGCCTCCGCACTCCGCACTCCGTAGCGGCGCGGCGCGGCGCGGTAGACTGGCGGCGGGGTGCGCGTGCGCATGCGCATGCGTCGGACCGAGCATCGGCTGTCTTTGATTTTGTGTTTCATTGCTGGTTTGTTTTTAGTAAAGTAATGTACTCTTTATGAAGCTATCGTTTCATTTAGCTGCACTAACATGACGGATCGTAAATATTGCTATTAGCATTAAACGTTTTAAAAATGTTTTTTTTTTTAATTAGGATTGTTTTTTTTCTGTGCCATCATCCAAGGAGTCATCGTCAGGAGGCTATCGTCTGTCTTCGTTTTCGACAGCGGTCTCTTAACACACAGAATGTCAAATGTCGTCATTTCAAGAATTTGACTAGCTACTGGTACTTCGAGCCGGATCACGGTTATGTTAACGCAGTGCCGTTTAAACTAGTTAGGATGACACACAGTGCATCTCACATTGTGTTCTCCGTCTTGACACGTAAAATGTCACGCGTCGTTAGTGTAGTAATTCTAATTGCGCCGCGTGTGTGGTGCTGGTGCTGGTGGTGGTGCTGGTGGTTGCGGTGGCTGAGGGTGAGCGGGACGGGTGAGGAGCAGGAGGAGGAGTGTTGCGAGGACACTGTCCGATCACGCTAACGACGCGCGTCCGGCGACGCGTGCTAAAAATTAATGATACAGGTACTCATCCGTTTGATTAACGAGCCCCGGGGGCGCCGCCTCGTTAGCGGCACCTGGCGGCGGGGCTCGGCGGGGCTCGGCGGGGCCCGGCGGGGCACGGCGGGGCACGGCGGGGACCTGGCCCAAATGACCACCGACACTTCTATTTCGCTCCCGGCACGTCTCCGTTACTGCCGCGCAAGCACCACCGCAGCTGCAGACACTACCCTGATCCGGCTCGACGGACTTACCTAATATAATTAGTAACGAGATTTGATATCTTATGTATCAGAGCGGGCGCAATGCGGTGCAGTGTATATCATCCAAACTAGCCACCATTTTTACCCCCAAACGTAGTGGGCAAACATTACTATGATCCAGCGCACGGGCTTGGCGCCCACCACCAGGGTAATGTGATGTCGCTTCCTGGAATGGAAACAAGTCGACTGGCTGAGTGTTTTCCTAACCCCGCATAGCATCGACTCATCAGTCCGGACTATCCCACGCGTGGGACACCGATCTGTAATGGTCAATAAGTATTAAAGAATAGAGTATGTAACACCGTCCCCAGTCACCGTCAGGGTGGTGGTGGTGGTGGTGACCACAACATGTTTAAGTACAAAGCGAACTAACTGTGAATACGCGTGGATGTTAAGACAGAGAGTGGGAAGAAAATGAACAGCTCCATTAACGTTCCCACCGGTGGGATCGGCTTTCATTCACGAGGAGACGGTCAAGTGCGATTTTCGGTCGGCCTACTGACCGGAAGCTCGCCGCGACCCCGACGTCGTGTGCAAAGGTACGGTACAGGGTGTTGCGTTTCTGATAAATAATATACTTCTATATTTATGTTAATTTGCGTATTTATGGATTTCTATACAATTAATTAATTAATTAATAATAATAAGTTAATTATAATGAGTAAAGTTTATGGAGAACGAAATGTGGGGAGAAGGAGAGAGTCATGGTTGAGGAACATCAGGGAATGTAATGGCATATCTGGAGCGATGGAGTTGCCCCGCCGTGTCGGAGACAGACCAGGGCTGCACCAGGCTGGTCGCGGACCGTCACTACTTGGAGAGGCGCTTTGAGAACAACCTGTATTTATATATTTATATATAGTTTTTACATATATCTCTATATATCTAAGTTCTACGTTTCTAGTTATTTCTATATATTTATGTATATTTCGTATAATTATTTGTTGTCTGTGCGTGTGCACGCAGCTTTATGGGGATCTGATGTTCGCGTGGGGCGGCCGTGAACAGTTACCAACTGCGCTGTGGAGACGCGGCCGCGGGCGCGGGGGGGGATCGCGTGCGGGGCGGCGGAGACGTCGCCGCCAGCCACCGCCAGCCACCAGCCACCACCCACCATCCACCACCCACCGGAGACGAGCGCACGGAATACCACAGCACACTGAACAATGAGTTGAAGAGACATCAGCTCGGACTGTATGCTGTACATCCCGAGCATGTATTGCCGGAACTTCTCACCGGCTCATTCTCCTCTACTCAGACACTTTACTGCTGCTAGGTCTCTGTTGATACGGACCATCCATCGACGGACAGTACTGTGCAAACATTGCAGTGTTCCGGTTCGAAGGGCGCTGTCTACCAGCGTAACTACCGCGGTATCCAGACGCGACATCTGACGTTCCAACGCGACGGACACAGTACGGCGCGGCGTGTGTCGTTCTCGTTGGCTGTCACTCAGTACCAGGTGAACGGTTCACCAGCCCCCCGCTCTGTGGAACAATACTGTCCACGTGGAGGTGTGCGTGAGCGTGGTCGTTTACAGGACTGCAGCAGTGAGGAGACATCAGTTTGAGGCTTCAAAACAAAAGTTCAGCTGTTAGCCGTACGGTCGGTGACAGGCACCGGCACCACCGCCGTCACCACCACTGCCACCACCACCACCACCGCCACCGCCACCACTACACAGTTATAGTTAAAAATGTTATAAGAATGCATTTTTTCCGCAAAAGCGATTAGACGAGTGACACGTTCACTTAATATTAAGTGATATAGCCGTTAACGAGGTACCGGTTAGGGTGACGTACACTGCACCTCGTTAACCCTCGCCGCTTTAGCGCACTACCACTAACTACCCCCGACTGGCACGCGGCACTGGTGCACAAGGCAGACGGGGTCGGTGCCAACTCTCCGTTGCTGGAGACCGTTTAGGTAGGTACGTTAGTGTTGTCCGGTTTGAAGTGCGCTGTGGATAGTGAAATTACTACGGTAATGAAACTGTTTGTTTACCAACCTAACTAGCATCGTTTATTTTTTTAATTAAAAAAGTTCCCCCCACCTACGTGAGGCTGGGGCGCTGTTTACTCTTTTCTTTTCTTTTCTCTCTTTCTCTCCGGCTGCGTCTTCTTCTCATTTATAACTACCTCGGTTACCTCTCTGCAGAATTGTATGAATGTGAGCCGCCCGGGGCATCACCCATCAGGTAGTCAATGCTACCAGCGCTTATGGTCTTCTCCAACACCGCCTCACATTCGTAACGCTTCTTTGCACATAAGGAACAGCTCGTGATCAGGTGCACCACGGTCTGGTCCACCGCCGGGTCACAAAGGCACGAGGAACTCTCCATGAGCTTAAACCTGTGAAGTTACTCAGAGAATCCCCCGTGGCCCGCAAACATCTGTGCCAGTGCCGTGTCCAGCTCCACGTGGCGGAGCGCTCGGTGCGCCGACGCAACGCTCCGGAAACACATCCGCCTTGTTGCAGCCCTCGTGCCTCGTCGCGATTCGTGGTCGCGTCAAGCGTCCTCAGCCTTAGCAGTCGCTTAATGAAGGAAACAGGACACCCCTCGTATATCGGTCACCTCTTGTTCTTCAGGGTCGCATCCTTGGCCAGCTGGTCCGCCCTTTCGTTGCCCTCCGTCTCCGCGTGCACTCTTACCCAATATAATCTTACATCCGTCCCTTTCTCTCTCGCTCTCTTTATAATCTCTTTAACTCTTAACGCTAAGGGATGGGGGTGTCGGGTGTTGCGACCGTGTCCAGGGCGGTGCGCGAGTCGTTCAGAGCAGCACACAACTGGAGCGGCTCTCTGGCTGCGTACCCTGCCGCTTCTACTAAGGCCAGCAGCTCTGCCTGGTATACTGTGCAGTAGTTGCCCAACTTGAGCTTGTGGTTACCTCTACGGCGCTCTGCACCACGCTGAACGCCGCACCCACCTTGTCGTCGATGCGGCTGCCGTCGGTGTAAATGGCCGAGTCGGCAGCCGAGGTGGCAAGTTGGACCTGCTCCGCACCTTCCCCAGGCAACTTCACACCGATCTGTGCAGACGGGTGTGGTAGATTCAAGTGGCTTACTGGTACCGTCAGCTCTCGATCTCCTAGTACTTCCTGAGAGTGCCCACGTTTCACCTCAAATAAGGTAGCTGCTTTTTGAACCCAAAGGTCCAGAGGAAGCAGCCCAGCAAGCACTAGGGCCGAGTGCAATGACGCGGTCTGGTAGGTTCGCGCAATCTTCTGCACGAAGTCACGCTGGATCGCGACGAGCTCCCTTCGGAGCAGCAGCTTGTTAGCCGCCGTCGCCCATGCACTCGCTGCATACAATGTGCTGGGCTCCAACCCCTAGTCAGGTACATTGTCCACACACAGCTGACGATAGAGCAGTCAGGCTTTTTTGCCCGTGCATGTTGAACCTGAGCCTGCCGTCAGCTGTGCGGCCCAGTATCCGAACCTCACGAGTTCGACAGCGAGGCTCTCCACCCATACTCAATATTGGGTTGTCGTACTTCAGCTTATTGGTTAGCACCATCACCTTGGTTTTGTGAGGTGCTAACCTAATTTTATCTCTGATTCCCCAATCGTGAACATTGGCGAGTACCGCGTTTCCTTCCTCGTGATGCTCCCGGTCTCTTGCCCCAAGAAGATCAGTACGACGTCGTCTGCGAACGATTGGCAATGTGTACCGCTTTTGGCCACCTCTTCCAGGAGGAGGATTGTGGAGGAGGGTCCACAAGTTTGGGCCGCCAACAAGCGTCACGTTGGTATGGGCAGGCGTATCACTCACCATTAGGTGAACGTCCCGCTCGTCATCAACGTCATTTGAGGCTATCGCCGTCGCATGCTGAACAGCCTGTAGCTACCGCCGGCTCCCCGCGGCCAGTGTGCTCAGCGTAAAGCGACTTAGACCGTCTCCGCGGCCCAGGAGTTGTGCATATTCAAATACCTCAGCGCCGGGGACTTGAACATCATTTCACAATTAACGTGCACCAACTTGCACCAGATGGTGCTGCGTTAAACTCGCGTCGAAACTCGCCCCACCACCCCACACCCCACGGCCCACACCCCACACCCCACACCCCACGCCCCACGCAGACGTCACTTTTTGTACATCGCAGCGATGAAATACAAATTAGCGAGGAATTAACTTCGGGATATATTTTAAGAAATTAAGAAAAAAAAGGTTACACTTTTTTAGCGTAACGTTCTAAATTTGAATAAATAAAGCGCAGCAACTGAAACTAACGACAAAACTAAAAAATACGTTTATTTTTTTTAAATCCTGTTACTCTTGACGGACTTGAGAGAACACAGCTGCCTGCCCGCGGAGCAGTTCCTACTCGTGTACTGTCACGAGCTGATAAACATCAGCAACGGACACTTACAGATAATAGTTATTTTTAATCAATTAAGCAACGAGATGAGCGAGGCGCTCACCTGATAGTAAGTGATACGCCTGCCCACAACAACGTCATACTAGTTAAGATGATATATATTGCATCATACTCCAAGAGATCGTCGCCAAGGACGTACGGTGTTGAGTCGCGTTACCGCAGTAATATCTAATAATAAATTACACTAGCTACAGCGCCTATCAAACCGGAACTGAGTTATATTTGCACACTGCTGCCTGTCGATCGTAATAGGCACTGCGATGGTAGCTAGACGATCACCAGCAAGAGGGACCTACCACCAGTATTTATATAAAGGAACAGCGAATCAGATAATAAAGTAATAAATGAATGACATTGAGTATCTGTTTGTTATCTGGATAAAGTGATGATGTGATATAAACAGGGCTTGCGAGGATTTGCGACGTAGCAGATATATATATATATAAAGGTTTGTACCGCAGCGAGGCTCAATGTTCGAATGATCTTTGCCTGCTGGCATAAGAAAAGTTAATACGATGACAGATAGAGCACGCGCGGCGCGGTGTCGCGTTCCCGCCGAGAGCCGCGCATGCGCGAGGGCGGCTAGATCCTTGTTTATGGCGATAGGAGCTGGTCCGCGGCGCGTCGGTAATAACGCGGAGCGAATGGCGGTGGGGCGCGCTGCGACAGGCTCATCCCGCCGCGGGATCCCCGCTGATGCCGGAACTGACATAAAGGAGCATTCAGAGGATTCGCCGCCCCTCCCGGTTTATTCTCTTTATTTTCGAACACGATGCAAAAAATGTTGGCGCCTCTTTTATTTTGTTTTTATCTTTGACTCCATCCAGCACACCCACACCCACACACACACACACACACACACACACACACACACACACACACACACACACACACACAGCTCTATGCTAATGGGCCCACCGTTAAAATAAAGCTGTGTGAATAATGATTGTTGCCTTTTCTCAAGCTGTACGTACCGTACCATCCATGTACCCGTACCCATGTACCCGTACCCATGTACCCGTACCCATGTACCCGTACCCATGTACCCGTACCCATGAGCCTTGAACTAGGAATGAAATTTCTTAGTCAACAGATTTTTTTAAAAAAAAATTACTTCATAATTTTATTTAAGAACTTTTACGTTACTCTAAGAGGGAAATGGACGGAGACTATTTTGAAGCTGATATGTGCAGCGCGCGCCCGGCACCGGAAGCTAGTGGCGGGGGGTGGGGGCTCATCAATTTGATGACAAAATTTATAAAATATATTATATGTACTTTTCCTATTTTGTTTTTATCTAATTAAGCGACGAGACGAGCGAGACCTTCACCTGATAGTGAGTGACGCGCGCCTCGGCCACAACAACGCGGTTACACACGCAGCACCACATTGCGCTCGTCGCCTGACGCACAAGATGTGGAGTGACGTCACCCCGGTTACATATTGTAAAAAGTGCCGTGTGCAAACATCACCGTGATCCGGTTTGAAGGACTTCTAGCTAGTGTAATTGCTGGGGCAACCAGACTCAATATTTTTTGTCTCAGGCGGGGAGCGCAATGTGTTGTGTTGCAGTGTGGTATACCAGCCCCACTAGCGCCGCGTCGCTATGGGCGGGCGCATCACGTAACGTCAGGTGAACGTTCCGGTGGGCGTGCCAATTGAAATATAAAAAGAATCTTGTCGTGATTCCAAACCTGAGATTACATCTGAATGTAACGGTTACTTCAAAATATTTTTATCTGCGTTGTATAACTGCGGACGCATGCCGCCGCCTCCGCCTCCGCTCCCGCTCCCCCGCCTCCGCGCTGATATAAAAACACCCCGAACAAGCGGTGAGGCCGCGGTGCGCTGCCACAATGCGAGGAGCGCGTCTGATGCCCCACCGGAAGCGGCCGCGCGGCAAGTGGGATTCCCATTATTTGTGTTTTATTGTTATTATAACAATTATAAATTAATGATTGCGCGGACAAAGGAAAAGCATTGAGTGTCCCACCCCGCCAATATACCCACGAGGCGCAAGCTCCCACCAACCGCCATTGGGCCAGCGTGCTGCGACATGGCCCAAATTCCACCCCACATGAACTCTTACAAACGACGACATCCGGCGCCCGGCGCGCGGGCAACATAGGATCCATCGATGTGAAGATCTTTAGCGGAAACCTATGTCCAGCAGTGGACATCGATCGGCCGATGACTATGATAGATAGATATATAGGGCCAAGAGATGAGGAAAGTAGGAGCGAGACAAAATCCGCGATACTGTACAGTACTGATGTAACAACACCAACGCATAGATAGAGATGATGAAGTAATGGCTGCAGGAGTCGAGTTGGACTTCCATCTGGTGGTCAGCAATACTCCCGATAACATATTGCATCATAGTATACTTGTTGCTATTGCACATAAGAAGTATCGTGATCGTACAGCAATTTCGCTAGCTACTGGTCCTTGGAACCGGACACGGCAATCCTGGCGCACTGCTGTCTGTCGGCTGCAATGAGGGCCGCGGTGGTACCTACCTAAATTAGGTCCGTACCAACAGAGAGCTATTATAAGTAGAGTATCTCCGGACCTGGGTGTGACCGCGTGTCCAGCGGGCCAGGCCGCGCGGTGCGGTCTGTGCCGGTTGTGTGGGTGCGGCGAGGAGTGTAAGGAAGTAACGGTGTCTCTGGTGTCTCCACGCCGCACCGAGCAGCTAGTGACAGCCCTCTGGTGACCGCCGCTGACCCTGCTACTCGGAGACGAAACTCGAAAACGCATGAATGTAGACCTCCATAAAGCCATCAGCTTTCTAACCGCGGCCGGGGTCGCGCATGCGCACGCGCACGCGCACACAATGGCGGATAAAACGTGCACTTTAGTGGAGTGGCCGCAGTTAAGCTAACTGCCGGCCGACGGCCACCGGCAACGGTAACACGACCGTTACCGGTAATTACAGCTCAGCGACATCCGTCTCCGTTTCACGTCATTGAGCATTCGAATCTTGCTATACATTACAAAGTGAATGCACTTCTGCGCATAGCGACTGCAGGGAGTGCGGTTACACTGCATGTCAGTTGTACTTAACGTCTTATGTGTGAAAGCGACGAGCACGCGTTGCAGTGTATATCGCCTTAACCAGCGTCGCACTGTTACAAGCGACCGTGCTATCGAACCCAAACAGGTGTGCGTTGCTAACCACTGAGCCGTCGGGGCGTGCGCTAATCAATAGCATCGTATATCAAATCGGCGGACGTTAGCCCCACGTGCTGGTAATGACCGGTGGCTGATCGTGACACACACCCTCCCCACGGCCCCGGCAAATGGACCGTGCGGGTCCGCGGGTCAAGTGTTGGGGGACGTCGGGCTCCAGGGTGCGCTGGAGCCGCGCACCTTCCGCAGTGCAACTAACCGGATAATACGGGGTCAGGGTGTAACAACAGGAGAAAGAAGCAATAACAAATAAAAGAAAATAATAAGCAATTCGTAATGATGAGGCGGGGGGGGGGGAAACCATTACGGAAGTACGCTGAGTAACGACAATTACATAGACAAACGCGGGCGCGACGCGCGTCGCCGGAAGTGATGAGATGTGTATGGTGTCGGCAGCAGTGCGCGCGCGCGGCCAGCGGCGCCGCCGGCGGTGACTCGCGGTCACGGTCACAGCTTTATTTCCCTTTTTTGATTGACGTGGGGGAAATGTCTGCGCATAGCCGTTCTCGCGGGGGCAAAGACAAGTTATGTCGGACTTGCACCGACTGAAACGCCCACGATGTTGCAACTCGTCGCCTGATGGCGGGGTTACGGGAATGTTTGCGCACTGTTCGCGAACCCGCCGGAGCTGGCCGCTTGCGCAGCCCCACCTCGGGCGGGAGGGTTGAACCCTCGCTTTCCACCTCCGTAGGGGCAACACCGGAACATGAAGCGGGCCCCCTCCTCGGCCTCCTGCAATCACACGGGCAACGGTTCCCTTGAACTCGTCACCCAGAGACCATGGGAGCCAAGAGAGAAAACTTTTCCGGTTCCCTGCGGCGAATCCTATGTTGGGTTTGCCACTACCCGTTATACGGCCGGCCGTGGGGGGTAGAGAGAGCGGCGCATCGCAATACAGACACGTCTCATCCCCCGCGGCCCTACCGCCGCCGTATCAGCGGTGCGGCACTGGTTAGTTGCAGAGGGTACTCCCTCCGCGACTCCATCTCGCCTGCAAGAGGCAGCATAAAGCAGCCTCTGCAGCCTGGCCGCGCATCCGTGGTGAGCTCTGGTTTACAACCGGTGCTTTAAGTTGGAGCGGCCGCGTCGGGCCGGCCCTTCACTGCGGGCCCGCCGGGTATGTTCCTCTTCAGATCACTGTGTATGTCGCCACGACTACTGAGCCCCTCCGCCACGACAAAGCGAGAACCTATTGGGGGCTCACGATTAGACGTGGCTTATAACAGGGCAAGCATAATATCTGTTATTAGCGATAGTTTTACGCAATAATAACAGGTACCAATCTCCGTAATTAAATAACAGCTGTTATTTGTGTACAATGTGTATTGTCCGGGTTGCAATACTAGGTGCGTCTCGTTCCAGCAACGGTGTATACAGTGTGTGCGAGCGAGACGGACTGATCAAGCCAATAACAGGTACCGCGAACTAATTAACAGGTATAACGACATCGCAACAACAACTGTTACCTGCGGCTGTTACCTGCGAATACTTGTGATTTATATATGCTTCTTATCATTTAAATACGCCTCACTCGTAGGGTACCCTCGTACGTCCGCGCGTGGAGGAGAAGCGGGAATCGTTGGTATTAATTATCAGAACAGTGCTGCAGTGTATTTAGTTGGGAATCGTGTGAAGGTTGTGAGCGAGATCCTAATCAACTGTAAGTGGTCGAGCTGGAGGACATTACTGCAGAAGCATTAGTTTCAGGTTATACATTAATGCTGTTTGGAAAAAAATAACAGGTGTGTTCTAGTATTGCTATTACTATGTAAAATACTTATCGAGGAATTGAATGATATACGCTGGTGTGCAGTAAACTTAAGTTACTACACGTTTAACTGTAACAGTCTACTACATAACAGTAAGCGATTGAATGCACCGGCCGACGGCTTCCGTCGACTTTAGCAGTTATATCTGGTTTGTTGTTTACTAATAATATAACGCAGCTTACTAATAGGTAGTAAAGCAGTAATGTATGTGTGTTTGATTAGGATAATTGTGTTTCTGGGCGGATGGGGTGGCAGTTGAAATGTCAAACGCATTCGAATGCGGCGGACGGGCGGACGGACGGACGAGACCGCAGCCGCGGCGCAGCGCCGCTGCACTCTGTGTTTGTGTGCGTGCAGTGGCATAGGTGGTGCAGCCTGCGTGCAGCCGCCGGCGGACACATCAGCTCGCGTCGGGCGCAGCCGGTGCCTTCGCGGGATTAATGCGCGGCGGTCGGCGGTCGCGTCCCGTCCCCGTCGCCGTCGCAGCACCCCCGCGCGCATCCGTCATCATCTCGCGCGGCCGGCCGCCGCCCCGGCCGTCAGCGCGCACCGCCCCAGCTGCGACGCATTGATCGCGCGGTGCGCTCACCACCACGCCGTCCGTTGCGGTGAACGCAAGCGACGTTAGATTTTATATTAAGAAAAGGAGGCTTTTCATATTTAACGTCAATATTCACTGCTGGCAGGTCACTGTTGAACTCCACTACTTCTGTCGGCTGATGATGGACATAGGCCTCCCCCAAAGATCACCACTTCGATCGTCGGATCACCTAGTGGGGGGTGGGCCTGCCAACACTGCGTGATCCGGTATGGAAATATATTCTATTGCAAGTAAGGTCAGCAATGAATTCGATACTCGTACGCGTATTAGTTCCGCTTCCGGTACATAAAGTAACAAAACGAGTGTTCAACTCGCAGCAGCCGCCGCTGGTGGTGACCGTCCACAGCGAACGTTTAAACAAGTTTTACTAGTGCGACGAGCTCGCCACGGCGCTGTGTGCGCGGCACGCAGCATCCAGCGTGCGGTTTGTTCTCGTCTCTCGTTCCGTGACTACTTACATCTAACACAATATGTTTGCGGTGTTGCCATCTATTGTCAAACGTTGCAACTAACAGTATCAAGTGACGACCAATTATTTAGTTTTATTCGACAGCGACGACACGAGTGAGAGGTTCACCTGATGCTAAGTGATAGTGATACATCCGGCTGTAGTGACGCGACGCTGGTTGCGATGGTCGGTGTACACTGCGACGCGTTGCGCTCGTCGCCTCACACCTAACATGTTTAGTCTCGTTTCCTGGATAATTACAAAGACTTTAGCGTCCTCGAAACCGGATCACAGTAATGTCTGCACACTGCTACCTGTAGACTGCATCAGGCGCTGCAGTGGTACCTACCGAGACGGTCTGCGCCAGCGGTACATATTTAAGCAAAGTAACCGTGCACCTCTCCACACTAGCTCAACGCATACTTATATAACATATAATATATATATGTATATATACACACCCACACACACAGGCAGACAATCTAAATGTATACAATGAAACGGTGTTGTTTGTTCGCCAATCACGTGAGAACCAGTGAATGGTTCGGTGCAGAAACGTGACCGTCAGACGCGGAACGACTCGTAGATGGCTGTAGGCTGTAGGCTGTTCCAATTTCATACATTCTTGATCATTTTATTTCTAATTAACTTTTATAACCTTTTCCATTCTGTATTGTTTACGGCGGTTGCTATGGTGACGGCTGGTATAGAACGCCAGACGCGGTTGCGGTTGCGGTTGCTCTGAGGGAATCTTTCAGACAAACTACGAGTCTAAGTCTATATTAGGGCCCGCGCGGCGGCGGGGGCACACGGCACGCGTGTGTGCGTGTGTGTGTGTATATATATATATGTAGTTTACCAAAGTTACGTGTACATAGACGTGTTGCGCCTTCTACGTCGTAGCGCTACGCTCGTGTCGCTGCTACGCGGCGCGCGCTACGCTCGTGTCTACGCATCTGCTGCGCCGTAACCGCTACGGCGCGCGCTGAGTTACGGCGGCGGCTTGTTTATTGCGGCGTGCACACGCACACGCACACGCACGCACACGCACACGCACGCGCGCGGCGGCTCCGAGCGCTCGTTTACAACATACGGCCGAGACACAACACGCCCATAAACGTCCTCGCCCGCTCGTATGGCACTGCACAGGCACCGCGCACGCCCACCAGTGGACATTCAACCTAACGACGCGACCGGTCAGACTTCCACACGATAGTTAGTCTTCGGATATTTACAATGCACCACATTGTTATTAGTTAAATCTAGTGACCGCAGTAATTTTACTCTACGTCACTGTTTGATACTGCGATGGTACCTACCTAGACGATAGCACCGGCCCCTACCGGCAGTTACTACATTCCAGTAACATATAATTATATTTGTTTCAGTTCGTCAGACATCAGCCCAAAGCAGAGAATCCCTGTCCGTGCCGACGCGGTCGGTGATGCGGAGCGCTAAGTCCGCGGGGCTTCACCGGATTACCGGCGAAGGGCTTCCCCGCGAGGTCGCCGCATCGATCCGATCTACCCACCCACAGTGGGTCATCTCGATCCGCATTATTGTTGTTAATAGAGTAAACATACGAGTGAAGTGAGTAATATCGCGGACACATTTATTTATCCGACGAGACGGCCACGAGAGGGCCATTCACCTGATAATAAGTGCAGCGCCTCTCCGTAACAACTCGGCGTGAGCTAGCTGCTGTGCTCGTCAATGAGACCTTAAGAGTGGTGTCTCGTTACCGCGCTGGTTACGCCGCCGGGTGGTATTTCACTTCGTTTAACAATTTTCACGCAATTTATTATTGGTGGTAGTTCTCTGTTGCTCGTTACCATCAGGGTGCGCACCGCCGCAGCCTCGCGCACTGGTGTGCGAACACTACTGTGTCCCGGCTCGTGAGGGTACTTGAGTAACCGGACTCCGCTGAGGAAACGTGAATTATTTGTACATGTCGCAAATCGGTGAGCGCAATATGGTGCGGTGTAAACACCTGAGTGCTGTGAGGGGTCCGCCACACTCACCGGGCCCAAGCCAACCTCACTAGCACGTGGTGCACCCTGCTATTCAACAAACGAGGATCTGACTCCCACCACCCCGCATTGGGCCAGAGTGGTGGGAAATGACTCTAATCCCCTCATATGAATCCCTACGCGATCGTGTGGTAGTCTTTCGGCGGAAGCTACGTGGACGTCAGCGGACGTGTATCGACTGATGATGATGATGAGGATCCAACGTTCCAACTAGCGCTACATTGATGTGACTGTTCGTAAAAACAAATCTATCAGTTAGTTAAGTAATATGCAATAAATAAATAAAAAAGTATTCTTACCAAAACAATGAGACCAAGTATCAAGAATATTTATATGTTCTTGATACTCGCTCATATGTAAACTGTCGTGGAAAACATTTTGATACTACTCTTTTTATTATAACCGAGATCTTCGTCATCGGGTTTGTTTGCAGAGAAATATACACTGCTGCAGCAGGACAGGTATATGGCAGCAGGGTGAGAGCTCCTGTAGCGCAGTGACTGGTGGCTGGCAGCTGGTGGCAGGTTTACAGTAAGAAGATAGCGCACGTTTTTTGAAATTATAATAAGATTCAAGGAGATGATCTCGAGTGTCATCCGGAGTGATGCTGGTGGGGTAGCGGTGGGGTGACGTCTAGCTCAGCGCCACTCGAGTGGGATGACGCCGCGAGGGTGCCCGCCGATGGCACTTCGAATATTGATTATCGGCTGACGCACGTTTAACCTTTTTGTCTTGCATCTTATGTAGTCGAGGGTTCAGTTCCGGCGCAGACGTGTAAAAGTTCAGCTAAATAACTTTTCAACGGTTACTTCGATAGTGTACATTAAAGTATATACACAACAACAAATACGATAACAATTGGATCTGCTAATATATATATATAACAATACAATATTTTTAATTACACACTTTAATCAGGCGCAGGTTAGATTGCTTCTCTTGCGAAGGAAGGTTTCAGGATTTACTACCGAACTGGAGGGTACTCATAAATACAAATTCCACCCCCCGCTTCAATAAATACATGCTTTCTATCAGGGGCAGGCTCATTCCTCGGCCTATGTCGTTTAGTACAGGCGAATCGAGAACGCACATAAATATTTTTGTTTTACCCACATCCCTAGACACTACACGAACGCACGCCTTAGACAAGAGATGTGCACGGAGCTCTATTCAAAGTAGACTTGTATTACAATCGGCCGACGGTTTTAATGCTTCTCACATTAGTCTATATAGCTAAACCATGTGTTTAAATTGTGGAATTCCATCATGGATACCACCAGCAAGGGCTCGGCATGAGATGCCTGGTGAATACTCATCACATGCAGAATGCTGGCTGGTACTTTGAAGATGCTGTGACATTCCTTCAGATTCAACGACTCTCGGGACGCAGTGACTTTTATGTCACTAGTTGTATAACCGAACTATCGGGATCTTCTCCAGCCACAGCATCTCTGCGTTTACCATCACAACATCTCCATACATCAGTTGTATTGTATATTTCCGGCGCGGGATTACTTCGATATTAAACTTACACCGCACGAGGTAAACTTTACCATCAATACATGTATTATCGTTTTTACAGGCATCAGATAGCTATCAGCGAAGTGTTTTACTCCATGGTGTGCTGATGGGGAACCGGGTCCGCGTTCCAGCTGTCACCTCGGTGTATTTATACTGATGAGAACATAACGGCACGCCAGCCCGCCGCCCGCCAGCCCGCAGCTGCTCCTGTCTCTCGCACAGTGACGAATGGCTGGCGATGATCCGATCACTTTTCAAATTGATTATTTTAATATAAATTGTCGCGTGGGCGTGGGCGTGAGCGTGGGCGCGCAGCTTTATCCCCACAATCTCCAGCTCCCGCTCCGCTGACTATTGGCAGCTCGCCGCCTACTGATACACATCTAACTGGCGCACAGTTACGTCATACAATAAGCTCGCCTTTACTCCCGCCATCTCCCTCTCACACACACAGGAAGGAAGAGACAAACACTTAGGCACTGCTTCAAGGGTTGTTGGTGGTGATTAAACTGCTGTCACATAAATAGGTCCTGGAGTAGTGACAGATGAAGTGCTGGAAGGATATCCGCGGTTTAGAGAGAGAGGGTCAAAGATAAGCGTTGTATACCGACAGCGCAGAGCTGATTGGAATGGAGATCGTAAGAGGCGGTCCACGTGCAGCAGTGGACATTTGCGCGGCTGTCTCCCACCACCACCACCGCGCCATGACGGCACTGCAGCTGGACTATTCCGCGCGAGCATCCCAATTAACATTTGAGGAGTTGATCTATTGGAATTGGACTCTGTACTCTGTACCGTTGGACAATGGAAGTGCTCCCCCCAGCCGCTGCACAACGGGGCGGCTCCGGGCTGCGCGGGTGACAAACGACCCTCGCACAATAGAGACCCTCATTCCGCGCACCCCCGCCGCTGGAGGGGTGGGGGGGGAGGAGAGCGGGTGGGGGATGGAGGTACTGTAAATCGCGGGGCGCCGGCATTTGAATACATTCATCTGTGATATATTTAACAGGAGGGAATCTACTTCGTGTATATACACTGCTGCCATGATGGATCTCACATCTCACTGGCAGAGACCGTCTCAATACCACCACAGCAGCGGCCACATCTGTAGCGCGGAAACACTACTCTAATCCGGTTTGAAGGTGCAGTAGCTTGTAAATTAATAACACATATTGTGACCAAATTTCACTTAGTACATATATACAGTCGTTCAGATGGAAATATCGTGTTCCGGTTTGAAAGACTGTAGATATTTTAAATGACCCGGGCAAAGAGTCGACACATTACGGTGTGCTGTGCTCGTTATACGCTAATCAATTCGCTGTATCAACTAGAACTATGTATTCTTTCTCTCTTTTCTCTCTACCCACTCTCTCTTTTCAACCGAACTGTGCGAGGCCATGACTCTAATGTAATTACTGTACACATCTCCGTACTCCACGTTTCGAATGAATACTGATGTAAGCCGGCGCCAATTTATGGGCAAGGTGTGTCACTTAACATCAGGTGAACGTCCCGTCCGTCCCGTCCGTCCCGATCACCCCCGGCCCCCCACCGGCGCGCTGCAGCCGTGGAGTTCGTTCGTGTAATAACATTCTCGTTACTTTAAACCGTTACACGAACGCTCGCTGAAAAATTTAATTAGTGCTTAATTAGTACTTTTAGTGTTCTATTAAACTGCTGACTGTCAAGTCTAGATAATAGAATAAGCTCTCAGTGAAACTTACACGCAACTATTCGCGATAACACTTAATTTTACGGGGCGACGGGACGAGCGGCACGTTCACCTGATGGTAAGTGATACGCCCGCCCACACCAGTGCCGCTAGGTAAGATGGTGTTTAGAGCACCACGTTGCGCTCGTCGCCTTAGGACAACATGTTATGTGTGGTTACCGCAGTAATTGCACTAGCTAGAGCGTCCTTCAAACCGGAACACAATAACGTTTGCACAGTATAGTCTGTCGGCTGCGATGGTACCTGGACGGTGCCCACCAGCAGCAACACGTGGAAGTATTGTGAGCTTCGAGTTGCGAACGAAATATATGAAAGTAACCTAATTTTCAGTTCCTTTGGCGCCGGCACTGAAGGTGTGTGAGGATACGCAGTCTGAGCCACGGCTCGTGATCTAGACCGAGATCTAGGGTGTATGAGTTCCCGCACAACCCACGGGACTCGAGCCGACCTCACTTGCTAATCAACTAACGAGGCTCTGGCTCCCACATGAACTCCTACGAAGGACATACCTTGGTGCCCGACGGTGCCGCAGGCCACGCTGACTGCAGCGCCGGAGCGATAGATGTAGAGATTTTTTTCGGGAGGCCCATGTCCAACAGCTGAGATCTATCGGCTGATGATGATGATCTCGACCAGTGGCTCCGTACCCGTGGTGCGTGCACTGCCGGAGGTGGGGTTCGTGTGCGTGCCACCAGTAGTGGCGGGAACATGGAGCAGTTGGAACAGAAAACATACATACACGTTGCTGTGTGTGCGTGCGGCACTTAGTGACGTGTGAGAGAGAGAGAGAGGGAGAGATGGAGGATATATTGCAGTTGATATTGTCAGCAGTTGAGAACAAGAGAAATGAGTGGAGGGAGGGGGAGGGTTACATATGAAAAGTTTTATTGAGCGCTGCGAGAATGAAAAGCAGTTTTGGAAGCACTGACCTGGTCTCGCGAGGGTCTAGGGACGAGACATTATTGGCGCTGTTTAGTGCTTTGCTCCTGAATATTCAGGTTATACAGTTAAAGCGCCATATTTCCTTATTTTGCGGAAAAATCTACGGACAGATACCTCAAACCCCAGGGTGGGAAGACGGCTGCGTCATGTGATGGCTTTTACTCAACTAAAACTCCTTTGGTGGTCGCCATGTGTGGCTTGTGTGGAGAGAGCACAGCGTTTACGTTTGCAATGCAACGCGTAATGTATAATACCTAGGTACACAGTTATAATACCTAGGTACTCGGGAACGGAGAGAGAGTAGCAAGGTACGGACGCGCCGTACCCTCGCCGGGAGCCGCGCGCGCCTCCAGGGTGATACATCATCCGGCACAATGGCCGGCGCCAAGTGCACCGCCTTCGGTGGACAATTAAATAACGTAATCACATCGCTGGGCGGCCACTCTCCCAGCCGCTGGGACCGCTGGGACCGTTAATGGCCGCCGTTGGAATGCCGCGCGAATTGCTGTGCGGCGTGGTCCTTTGTGACGTCACAGCCGGCCACTGATTTACGAGCGGCAGCGGGACGCGGTTCGCAAAGTAGCGCCCGCCCGCCCGCGTGCACGCACACCAACACCAACACGCACGCGCACGCGCACTGCACGTACAGCGCCACGTGTGTATGTATCTTGGCTTAGTACGTATATACTTTCCTAGGTCTTAGCCTTAAGCGCAGCACTGGACGGCAAGAAACGAAATGTCTTGCTGTACGGCTTCCCTGCACCCCGCGTACGGCTACGGGCGCTGCGGTGTGCGCCGGCTCCGCTGCAGCCGCTGCAACCGCTGCAACCGCTGCAGCGATCACGCTCAATAGCGGTATCCGGATAAAAGGGAGCACGGTGATGGTATTAGGCCACATTGTCAGGTCGAACTTGTTACCGGTGGGGGGATGGGGGAGCTCTGAAGAAGACATCTCATTGCGTTCGTGCGTGTGCTTATCACTCAACACTCAATGAGCTAAGGGCACATTTAAAGGGCGCTGTAGCTAATGGCTACAGCGCCCTTTAAATCGGAACATAGTATCGTCGAACTAGTTAAGATAAACATTGCGCCACATTGCGTACGTCATGATATAGAGTCCAGTTTCTAAAGTGATTTAAATTGCTATTGGTCCTTCGAACCGGATGATAGTGGCGCTAGTTAGGATGATATACACTGCGCTGTATTGCCCTCGTCGCGTTGACTCAATACTTTCACTAGCCGCTGGTTCTTTCAGCCGGATCACGACAGTACGCGCACACTGCTGCTGGTAGGTAGAAATGGTAACGCAAGCGTCCGGTTTGAATGCGGCTGTACCAGTGGCAATTGCATTTGCACTAACACCCCCCACCCCTGCTTGTTATACTCGTAATGATGATCAAATATGTTCTAGAATGATAGTTGTTTTTGCCAACTGTTTTGCCAGTCTCACAGATGTCTAACTGTTCCCTGTGGTCCTGTTGTTTTCCTTCAATGTGGAAACTTGCTCATATTCTAACACACCCTAAAACATCAAATCCATCTTCTCCGTGCCATTCTCGATCTGTATCAATCCTGCTTCCGCAGCTGACACCGCACGACATCTGCTCTCCTTAGGACAACAGCAGACATTCCTTACTGTGTGGACCAAACCACTTCGCCGCTGCTGTGCCGCTTGACTTCAGTACCGCTTTTGATTCAGTCGATTTCGATATCCTTATTTAAATCCTTCAGTCCATGAATTTATCGCCTGCTGCAGTTCCGCGGCTTGACTCTTACCTCCGAGATCGTTCCCCATGTGTCCGCGGAGATGAATCCTTCTCTGAACGGATGGATCTCACTGCGGGAGTGCCTCAAGGTTGAGTCCTTTCACCGTTGCTCTTTTCGGTCTTCACAAACTGTATTACTAATGTACTCTCATCCAATTGCAGTCTACATGCAGATGGTTTGCAGATTTACCGCCATTCTGCTGTTTCTGAAGCTGTTGTTGCAGTTAGAACACTAAATGAGGATTTATGTAAGATAAATAGACAGGCGTGGAACCGCGGCCGGGAACTTAATCCGTACAAACCGCAGCCAATGACCATAGGCAGTAACCAGCTTCGCAGCCCACTTGGTGTTTCCTCGCCCCAGCACTGCTCGTCAACAGGAAGTCCTTCCTTACTCCGACACGGGTAAAAGCTTGGACACAATTATGGATCCCAAGATGTCATGGACTATACTACGCATATTGCTGATTTAAGTAAAAAAATGATTACATCATGCATCCTTTAAAATGTCTCCACAGTTTTTCGCCAACAAATACCAAAACTTCACTCGTACAATCTCTGGTCCTGCACATCCTGCACATCCTGGAGTATGCTGACGTTTGGACTGAGGAGCAACTAAACAAACTTGTGCATTCGTTATGTTTTTGGACTCGGAAAGTTTCACCACATTTCCACTTATCGGAAGCAGCCCAAGTGGCTCCCAATCCGTCTCCGCAGCAACGCACGCATTCTCCATTTCCTCCACCACATCCTGCGTAATCCGTCACATCCATTGTGTTTGCGTTCACTCGTCCAATGTAGAACGTAGATCTCATCCAAGAACCCTTCTCAAACTTCCGTCGCACAGTTCCGTATCATATTCTCACCGTTTAGCTACGCACACAGTTCGACCCTGGACTGCACTCCCTCCAGCAGTTCGCCAGGGTAGGACACCGGCAGCATTTAGAAAGCTCCTTAAGGAACATTGCGCTATCCCAATGACTATAAATTTGAATTTCTTTTGTTTTTCCCCCTCTCTTCTTATTTCTAAACTATTCTAGATCATATTTAGTGTATAAGTTTTGTTCTATACCATTATCAGAGTGCACCAGGTTCACCGTCACTTCAATCAAATCTCCCCACCACCAGCCCACTGGAAGAAACTCCATATTGCAATAAGTAGTGCCTTTGCACTTATTTCTATGCACGTTAAATATTCATTGTAATGTTTGTGCATAAATACATAACCCCCACCCTCCGCCCCATCCGCCCCAACACCCTGCCGTGGCGAAGGTGTCGCAGTGTAACGCGTCCAGCTCGGTGTTGCGTACGAGCCGCGCTACTCCACTGTATTGAATAGGTACAGCGCCCTTCGGACTTGCATTACATACCACCACGGCACCACCACTGGCGACCGACAGCAGTGGTCTCCACCACCGCCCTCAAACACCAGACTGCGAAAATCGCTTTGTTCCAGTTTGAAGGGCGCTGTAGCTAGTGATTCGTTACGTGTCCTTTAGACCTTTAACCTTGATAAAGTCACTGGCCTGATGATAATATATTTTATGAGCGCGAATATTCATGGCGGTCATCCAGTCAAAGAAACTGCCAAATACCAGGACGTCAACATGTAGTGCGTGAGTCCGAGCTGCTGAAGAAGGTAGGTCTAGGTCAACGAGATCTTCAAGCGAGAGTCTACCCACGTCCACACTCCTGGAATCAGGGTGATGGATATCTGCCACCAGCTGCGATTCGAGTTGCAGCTTCTGTGCTCCTCCCCTCCCCCCGACCTCGCCCGCCGCTACCCAGCGGCACGGTGAGCGCGGTGCCGGTTGGCGCGCCGCTACCGGAAGTGGGAGCGTCACGAGCGCCGCCGCCGGGCGCTTATTGCTGGATGCGAATTTATGTACCCGGCGCGCCACTTCCGGGAGCGGCTTAATACCTCTTTACTGCTAATTGGGGGAGCCCGACCCCCACCCCGCCGCTCCACCATCGCTCACCCACCGCACCGCGCAACCGGGATGCAGGCGCACGGAACCAGGCGACGGTCCACTGACAACGATCCGCTTCCTGTGTGGTTTGAACGAAACTCTAACTACATTCTGATAGCTACAGCGACCTTCACGCTACAACAGTTACGTGTGCACGTAGTATCGTAGTTTATTACTGTTTATTGCCCAGATCGTCGGAGGTAACTTATGCCCAGCTGTGGGCATCCATCAGCTAACAATAATGATGATGTATTTATATCTACTTCTGTTGTTATCCATTAACATCGTCATCAGCTGACATATGTCCACTTGTGGGCTAAACTTAACCCCCAAACACCTACACCACAACCGGGTACGTACATACATGAAATGTTATAAGAAGGATGTGTAACTGCTTTTAATATTCCCACAACTGGGACTCGTGGCCCACTAAACAATGTTGGAGTTACGATATCTATGTATGAGCGGTAGATGTCAGATGTTTGTAGGAGCTGTTCCATGGAACACACTGGTTTCCCGCCACGCTTCCTCTCGTCGAAGGAACGAGAGAGGCAGCGGCAGTATTATTAGCATCAGATATCACCTGGACGGCTGGTCCTAGGTCACACAGAAATAACCATATCACAATACAGCAGAACACGTGATCGTGTCAACATGGACATGAAATATATACACCAGCGACGTGAGCGCAGCTGGGGGCCGCCTGACGGGTGCCAGCTGTCCCGCTCCGCCGCCAGCAGGCACGGCGCGGCGGCCAGCGCCACGTCCACTGCATCTGCATCTGCATACGCGGAGCTTCATCCGGCTGCCAAGCGGTATTGGCACAGCGAACTGCTCAATGAATATTATTGAAGAGAAACTCCTTATGTGACCGTAGAAATGAGTTCATTAAACAGAGACGGTTGTATATGTATCTACGGCGTGTGCGAGTGAGACGGAACATATTCCTACACAGATTCAATGTTGCGCGTCCCGCTCCCGCGCCCGGCCGCAGCGCGCCAATACCGCCCGGGACTAGTCTCTATCTCTGTCTCACTCTGAATATATGAAGAGAGAGAGAGAAATAGAGAGAGAGAGAGAGAGAGAGATGCATGTTGAAATTTGTAGTATATTATCATACACACGTTTCTCGTTGTTGTTCGCTATGTCAATCAGTTACAAAATAGTCAATCGATCGCTCCCTCTCTCTCCGTTTACTGTCTCCGCTATATATCCGTCTCGTTCCCTCGCACGTCCATAAACATACAGTTATAGTGGTGGACATGGATGTAATGCGATTTTACCCATCGGGAGACGCGAGCTCATCCGAGGGTCAGCATTAAGGTATCAATTGTATGCTGCAGTTATTGCATTGAGCAACGCACAACATTAACACGGGGTGGTGTCGGTGAGGGTTCGCACGGGGGAGCTCGTTGCATCACATAGTCAATTAATAATCAGTATTTAATTGGGTCGCAGCTTTACCAGCAGCTGGCCTGGAGGAGCGGCCGACGGAGTTACGGATCCGGTCGCAGCTGAAGTGGGAAGGAAATATTGCCGAGCGGACATTTTGCGTGAATATATGTCGTTGACATAGACCATCAGCACTCCGCCACCGGAAGACAGCAGATACCAGCTGTGTTGATGCGGGAGACGGCTGCAGACCAGCAGTGGGAGCACCGAGCGGACCGCCTGTTTGCACACGGCGCGAGCTCATCTCTGACTGTAAATCTACTTCGCAGCTTCCTGCAGGTCCTTGCTGCAGCTTCTCAAGACGCCCCGCGAACTGATACCGAGAGAGGACATCACCATCGTAAGAGCAGCAGATTCTCATGACCAATGTACTGCAATAAACCCGACGCGACTCCTCCTCCGCGCAACCCCCCCACCCCGCGCCGTTTGCTCCCGCCACACCCTTCCGGCTGGTCACCAGAAATAGCCGCCCGCGGCGCGCTCGCAATGAATCCTATTTATTTACTACGTTTAATATTTGAACTCGCCCAGGGCTGCCCCCCGCGGCGCGTCTCCCACCACCACCGCCGGACCCTCACCATCAGGTGCTCGCTCGAACCGCAACTACATTCAAATTACACTACCGAAGTTCACCTGATAACTATTGACACAGCCCGTAACCGTGACCGTGACCTAACGCTGGTTAGGATGTTCACACTGCACCGCATTGTGCTCGTCGCGACAACAAACTAAATGATAAATTCGTTGGCTCTGGCTCTATCCTTGCTCATGACACGTAATATGTCTATTTATGTGTACGTCAGCAGTTCCGTTGTGTGCTGGTGCTCGGTGCTGGTGCTGGTGCAGCAGCGTGCAGCCCTGCGACGCGCCCGGCGACCGCCATTAATCAGGCGGTATGACGGCGCGCTGAATTAGAGCGCGCGCTGTGTGCTGCGCGGCGGGCGAGTGTCGGACGAGTGCCGGGCAAGTGACGGGCGGTGGGCGAGTGCTGGGCGGCGAGCGAGTGTCGGGCGAATGTCGGACGAGTGCCGGACGGCGAGCGTGTCGGGCGCGGATGATTGCCGGGCGAGTGTTGGGCGCGGGCGAGTGTCGGGTGCGGGCGAGTGCCGAGCAAGTGACGGGCGGTGGGCGAGTGCTGGGTGGCGTGCGAGTGTCGGACGAGTGCCGGGCGACGGGCGAGTGTCGGGCGAGTGCCGGGCAAGTGACGGGCGGTAGGCGAGTGCTGGGCGGCGAGCGAGTGTCGGGCGAATGTCGGACGAGTGCCGGACGGCGAGCGTGTCGGGCGCGGGTGATTGCCGGGCGAGTGTTGGGCGCGTGCGAGTGTCGGGCGCGAGCGAGTATCGGACGAGTGTCGGGCGAGTGTCGGGCGGCGAGCGTGTCGGGCGCGAGCGAGTATCGGGCGAGTGTCGGGTAATTTCTGAGCGCGGGCGAGTTACGGGGGTGGGAGTAGCGACATAAATGAGTTGGATTCTAATCGCGTGGGAACAGATTCCCAGCAATGGGAACGCTTGCTGGGACGCCTGGTACATCTATGTTGCTCCCGTTAAGATACCACCGCAGTTCCAGACAGTACCATAGAAAACTTTCCGATCCGGCTTGAAGGATCAGTAACTAGTGAACATCTAACATTTGAAAGAACACAAGACGATGCACTGTAAACATACTAACTAGCGTCTCAATATTCAAACGTATAACTTATCGTCAATCAAATGTCTCCCTTATCTTGTTCGGCTTGTTAAACAAATAAATCCTAGTCCCAGCGGTGGGAATGTATATTGGGCTTATATAGATAAATAAATAACAAACAGTTTTCTATAGAATTTCGGAGAGGAAATGTAACTAGTACGATAGTTACATTTCCTCTTCCTGTGCCGTGTAATATTTTGGATAGAGTAGTTGTGTACAGAGGCCGTGTTAGAGGAAGACGGGGAACATCCAGGGCAGAGTTAACTATCACCATCAGCTGATAGACGTCCACTGCTGGACATGGGTGTCCCCTAAAGATCCCCACATCGCTCGGTGCCGAGTTCGCCTTAATAATATTTATATATAAGCTGATGAAATATGGAGAGGGCTGTGCTCGGGTTTCCCTGCGCCATCCGATCACAAATGTGGAGATCCGCTGGAGAACTGAGGCCACGGTCGCAGACGTAGCCCAAAGATTGCTGGACTTGGTGGCAGCGGGCAGGCGGCGCATTGCGCGCAGGATACACTCGCACCCATTTCCGGCAGTGAGGTCCTGGAGTGGCGCCCGCGTACCGGTGCACGTGGCGTTGGGAAGACTGCCACGAGGCGGACCGACGGTCTGGTGAGAGACGCGGGAACCTACCGGATACGAGCAGCGCGGGACCGATCGATGTGGGTATTCGTTGGGGGTGGCCCATGTCCAGCAGTGGACATATATCCGCTGATGATGATGATAAAATATGCGGGATGTTGGTCTCCCTGTGCGTACGTGTACCGTGTCGCAGGGTACACACCAGAGCCGGAGCGGGGCGCGCGGGGGTGCGCGCGGGGGTGCGCGTTCGATGGATGAGCTCTCCGGCTAAGTGGCCGCGCCCCGCGCCCCGCGTCCCGCGTCCCGCGCACTCCGCCCCCCGCGCCCCGGCTGCAACAGAGCGCAGCGGCAGGGCTGCACGCGCCGCGGGCCGGCTCGACCGGCGCACGCCCACTAACGGTGGTACGTTAACGAATAGTGCAGATGGAACGGTTCAGCCGGACCCGTGGCGCGGTCCGACCGAAATAGATGCCATCGATTTATCCGCTTGACCTAAATACTTTGATCTGTGCAGCTGTTTATCCATACTAGCGTCAACATTACAACGTCCCACCGCTGGGCACGGTCTCGTTATATTCCCTATTTAAGACAGTCCTATGAGCCAATTCACTAGATTTGATTACATCTCACCACCATCTGCTGGTGTGGACTAGGTAGGGCTGTGACTGCTAATCTTGTGGTGGAGGTCACCATTTCAAGTCGACGCATGTCGCCACCCCAATAACGCACAGCTATATATATATCCTCAATAATAATATGTATTGCTCTGTGTACAATATATAAACATACAAACAAATAGACAGTCCAATTTTATTTATGTATATAAACTATATAATTAAATTTATTTACTGTTTCTGTAAAAAAAAATGAAACGTCCCGTCTGTTTGTTTGCATGTTTACATTTTGCAACAGTTATACAATAACATGTTGGTCGACAGCCCTGCGCAGTTTCCGCTCCCGAACGCACTTCCGGCGCACATCGCGGCCGCATTCATAGAGCAGCGCAGCGGGTGTGCAAACGACCTTTCAACAACGCGGTGTGGGTTCAATCCTCATTACTCCGCGGAGCGACGAGGTGTTCCTGTACCATGCCGGCAAGTAGGGTGACCATGCACCGCATCGCACCGCACTATACACGCATAATTCCACCACCAGCCCTTCGAGCCGGATCATATCACTGCTTACCTTTGTTCAGAGCCGCGCTGTTACACTAACCGCGCCGCCGGCCGAGGGTGATGGGAGGTGTGCGTGTGGCGGTGACGGTGGCGGTGGCGGTGGGGGGGATCGCAGCAGGGTGGTGCACCTTTCCCACAGCTACCGATCCATTAGTTCGCATTAACTACGGAATCGAACCTGCCACTCCCGCAGTAGAGAAGCTACATTAGTACATTACCGCTACTGTGCAGTGGCTGTTACCTGTAACAAAGCGGAACACAATTGTAATATATACCTCCGTTAGACGCAGCGACGCGCGAGACTGACACCCGATAGTGAGTGACCACGCGCTCACGCTCACGCTCACGCTCATACAAACGTGCCGACAGTCGGACCGGCGCACACTGCACCGCGTCGCCTCGCCTTTCAATGCACGCCTGCCGACCCTCAGTCGCGTCCCGTTACCGCTGCCATTACACTACACTAGCTGCAGCGCCCTGCAAACCGGACCACGGTACTGTCCGCACAGCACTGTCCGTCGGCTGCACCAGGCGCTGCGCTGCATAGATCATGTTTGCAGTGTTATATGCGTACAGGTGCAGAGGTGGGGGGTTGGTCTCGTGGTGAGGGTGGTGCGGGTGGTGCGGTGCCCGCCTCGCGCGCTCCACTGTACACAGCGAGACCGCATGCTAGTGCAGTCCATGTTGACCAGGCAATGTATAATGTGGTGAGGAAATCGTCCAGCGTGGGATGGATGTTCACCGGCCGGAAATAGAGTCGGCGGACACCGCCGGCGGACGGGAGTCAGGTCACCGTCGCGGTAGCTGTCACTGCGACATCGAACCGTCGTGTGCAAGCAAGCATTACTGTGATCCGGCTCGAAGGACCACTGGATAGTGAAATTATAAAGGTCATGACATGTGTCATCATCACTACACGTGAATATGCCATCTATGGTACTGCTGTGTAAGTAGGCACCAGCGCGGCGCCAAATTCACACACACACACACACACACACACACACACACACACAAGCGCGCGCGCGCGCGCCGTGCTGTGATCCGGCTCCAAGCACCATTAACTATTGCCACTATAGGTGTAATGAGACTTGTCATGCTACGCGTTGCAGTGTAAACACCCTAACTAGCGTCATGTTGTTGTAGTGGTTATCTATAAAATGTATTGCAGCCCAGTTGTGATGTCCGTTTGACCCTGCTCCCCCAGTTAGCTCCAGGGGTCACCTGACGCTGCAGCGCACGCGTCCGGCTTCACCGCTTCCGGCTCTCACCGGCGACGTCGCCACCTCGCCTCTCACCTCTAGGTGTTCCCGTGCACACCGATCGACACCCTCACCGGCTTCCATCCGTTGCAATTACTTTAAATGTAATGCACACCAATGATTACTGCACCGCAGTAGACTGTGCCAGGTGACAGTAACAAAGTATCTCCTATGCTCCTCACGTGTAATAGTTCTACTGTATATATCTTAATTTTATATATTATATCATAGTTTTTATTATCGACTCCCAGAGCGACTTATCATCCGACTTACGGCTCTGGCCTTCACCAGGTCGTCGGTCCACCTGGAAGACCATCGTCCCACGCTCGACATGGTCATAAGTGGGGGTTGGATCGCCTCCCACTACTCTCACTGATTTCTGGTCGTTGGGAAACCAAAGCCATCCTCTATTAGAGTGCGCCCGGAGCTGGCGGAGTCGGCTCAGGTTTTATGAGCTGTTGTGTGACCCTCGGCTTTGAAGTCAGCCCTAAGTATTTCGTATGTTGCCTAAGCCCAGGTGCGACTTAACCCACCATCAGATAATTTGATCACGATGGTGACCTACACACTTCAGGACATACAAACTGTCAACGAGCAGCTAACTAATTGGAGCGGCTGCGTCCGTGAACAAGGCTCTCGCTGTTTCCGTTTCCCGTCTGGGTCTCCTCGACTCTCTCTCGCGGGGCGAGGGCACTCGACCCCAAAAACTCTGAAATTGGCTGTTTTTTTTTATTAATTTCCGGTTCCGAAGCTTCCGGTCCACTCGACTCATTAATTCAATATAATAACGACTTGAGATTTTAGTTATGAGAAGCATTTTCAAACAGCATCAGTAGAACTATGAGATAACCAGGGTTAACGGCTGAAAGCTGGATTGAAGATCTGGTAAAGGTAGGCAGACTATATATGCATAAAACCGAGAGATGTTGAGGCCTTTCGAGAGGTATATCCAACAGGGGTCGGCTATAGGAAATGATGATGATGATGATGATGATGCACATAGTAGGATACAGAAGTGTAAGAGGCGCAGCAGCTGCCGAGATGACAACGCTTAACCAAATCTAAACTTAATGAAGACAACGTGAAGAATCCTTGAAACATTGCTATCGCTAAGAGTAGACCTTAGCGCGCGCACTCCACTCCACCCCCCCCCCCCACTCCTTCTCAGTCTCGCGAACATTTCCGCTTCTCCTCAGAGAGGTACCGAAGCTCTTCAGCCACGAACGTCGGCCTGAATGGCTGGATGCATCCAAACCTACATTACAATTCTAAATTATCAATCGGATTTCGTTTCCATCGCTCTCTCATCACCACACCTTGAACAATCTGCTTGCGATAGATCTCCGCAGCGTGGGACTGTCCGAGTACTTCATCACCCACTATTTTTGTGATGCGAAGTGTTCAAATCGCTAAGGCTCTGGAGACGTGTATCCAGCTTCATTATATTGATTTATATTTTAGATAATCTGAAATATTTGGATGACTCGTCTTCAATATGCCCATCCAACATTCGCGAGAGATTTTTCAACAAAATCCAGTACATCGGAGGATCTGAACGGATCCAACACCTCCAGCGCGAACTTCTACTTCAATCGGAGATATGAACTCGTGTGCAGTGGCCGCATTGCATCCGAGTCCATCTCCGCATCGTCCGCGGGATCAATCTGGTCCGTATCTCACGCCAGAGCGGCCGCTGCATTGTGCAGTTCGCGGCTGGTAATCCACGTGGAAGGTTCGGCGCCTCATGCTGAAGCCGGCGCCGTCGGGTCCGGCTGCAGCTGCACTTTTAATTTTCACACAAATATTGCCTCGTGTGCAATTGTTGATCGAACCCGGATACTACAGTGCGGCCATATTTGAATGTATAGACAGGTACATATTTCCTTTTGGAGAATGTTCCAACGCTCCGATTGGGTTCGGCTAGGATGCAGTGGTGGACATTGCATCAATAGTGCATTAGTGCATTAAACCTGGGCGAAGTCCACGCGAGATGTCAGTCTGCATTCGGTGCCCTAAACGGACACACGGCCAATATTGAACCCAGTGCTCCGAGATTGATCGAGTTCAGATGCCAACTTCCGCCCCCGTACATACGTAAATATTTCATTTCCGCAGCTAAACGTAGCTTGTATATTTCTCCAAGGTTCTGATTATCTTCGTCAGCAGTGCCAGATATGAAAACGTGGAAAAGATCGCCAGCATTGTCCACGCAGCCCCGCGCGCGGCCGTCGCCAGCTCGGCTCGGTTATAATCCGGTTACGTTTGCGGATTATCTTCAGCCGGTGGAGGTTGTGGGGGGTGGGGAGGCCGGCGGGGCGCTCCTCTAAGACGTGATTAGCTATAATCTGATTTGTGGTGATCGGTATACCTCACGCTGGAAGCAATTAATCGCATGGACTTTATTTGTAACAGTTGCGCGCGCAGTCCACTCGGTGACTCTTGGGCCAGTAGGGGTTGCGGTGTCAAGTATCAAGAACATTTCGAAATTTGAAAGGATCACATTAAATCTGTAGGCGGAAGTGGTTATAAGCTGGCCAAGTCGGTCGTTCCAATGACTTCTGACGAGGGCGGAAAGTGGTGAAAGGGCGGGGAAAATATTTAGAAAATGGACAATGCTCATGCAATGGACACGACGAAATGGTGCAGAATGTTTTTACTGAAGGTGGACCGAAGACATCATGAAAGTAGTCCGAAGTGGTTAGATGCGAAAAGATGACATCTCTAAATATGAAGGTCTACATCCAGCGGTGGATCAATAAAGACTTATGACGAAACGATCATAATAGGTAATAAATCTTGAAGTTCGGAAGGTCGAGTCCCACGGAGCCGCTCGTGCGGGACACGGCGGGGCCCGGCGGGGCTCGGCGGGGCTCGGCGGGGGACAATGGGAGCGGTGCGACATGCTCCGCGACACTCGCCCTCGCCCTGCCCTCCAACATGATCAGACTACAGACGGAGTAGCCAGCCATTATGGTCTTCCTCATTATCATTAGGAAACTGTCCAAGAAGAAGAGAATCCAAATTTGTACACATTTGTCCGACGGGATTTCTTCCGGAAGTAAATAACCTTAATTAATCTTTATAGTAATTTTGGAAAAAGATTATACCTATAAAGTAAATCATTGTCATCATCATCATTAGCGGGTACACGTCCACTGCTGGACACAGCCCTCCCTCATAGATCTCCACGTTTGTAGGAGTTCATACGGTGGGATCTGGATCATTTCTTCGTACGTTGGCTCAATGCGGATCGGTGAGAGCCAGAGCCTCGTTAGTTGATTAGCAGGCTGCACCACCAGCTGGCGAAGTTTTTTTTTTGTTTAACGTGGGGTGAATGTCGGCGCATACTCGTCCTCACCTCGCGAGGCAAGGACAGGTTATGTCGGACTTACACCGACTAAAACCCCCACGGTATTCCGCCTCCTCGCTTTACGGCAGGGTCACGGAAACGCTCTCGAACACATCCGCGACCCCACCAGCGTCGGTCGCAAACGCAACTACACCTCGGGAGGGGGGGAAGAACCCCCCTTTTCACCTCTGTGGGGGCACGCCGGAACACACAGCGCGTCCTCTCCTCGACCTACTTGCAGTCACTTGGACAACGGATCCCCTCCAATCTTTCACCCAGAGGCGATGGGAGCCAAGAGAGAAGACTCTCAGGACTTGTTGCGGCGGATCGGATCTTGGGTCCGCTGCCACCCGTCGTGCGGCCGCAGAGGATAGGGAGAGAGGCGGAATGCAGACATTACTGTTATCTGGTTTCAAGGACCAATAACTACATTACCGGGGGAATGAGACTTAAAATTTTACGTGTAAATACGACAAGCATTATGTGGTGCAGTATAAATGATCCTAAGTAACGCCAGGTCGTTACCGGCGTGTCACTCACCATCAGGTGAACGAGCCGCCCGTCGCGCCGCCTGATCAAATAAAAAGATATGAACATTCTGTTATTAAATAAAATTAGGGAACGCGAGCGAGTGCGCGTGCGCCGCTCGGTGTCCCCTACTGCGGGAGTGACGGAGCCGCGCGCGTCCGGCTCCGCGTGCCGCTCCAGCAGGTCGACCTGATGGTGTACGTGCTCCGCGCCCGCGCCCGCACACTCCCCGACACCCGGCTGGAGATGCCGCTGCTTTACGGGGTGGGTTACTGTCGCTTCAACACCACCGCGTCTCCTTCACGTATCGTTATCAATGTAAACGACGACACGTGTCATCACCTGATGTTAAGTGATAGGCCTAACAACGAAGCGCTAGTTAGGATGATATATACTGCACCACATTGTGCTCGCTTTGATACATCTATTAAGTTTCATTACCTCAGTAAATTCACTAGCTGCAGCGCCCTTCAAACCGGATCACATTAACGTCCGCACTGTAGTGTGTCGGCTGCAACAGGCGCTGCGGTGGTACCTACCTAGAGGGTCTGCGGCAACAGAGACACTACCACCAGTAAATGCCACTAACCACACTCTAAAGTTGGATCGGTGGAGACATTCAGCTAACGAGTTTAGCCGCATCACAACTCACAAATGGTTGAGCCGTTCCATTTAAATAATATCGTGAAGGTCGCGCGCGCCTGCACTGCAGACACGGAGCCGGTTTGCGCGCATGCGCACACACGCGCACACGCGCACGCGCGTTAGTGTAGCATTACGCGTGTGTATTCCACGAAACGACGAGACGCGCGAGCGCTCCGCCGGCGCGGCGCTGGTCCGCACGGTGCACGGTGCACGGCGCACGGTGCACGCGTCGTGCCCGCCGTGAGACCCGACACGTGTAATGTCCGCACAGCAGTGACTTCACAAACAACTTCCTCTCCCAACCGGTTCACCAGTGATGTTCGCAGTCTGATGTAATAGCTGGTGGTAGGTCTGCGTCGCTGACATACAGTACGGTGTGGATGTTACTGTGATCCGGCTCGAAGGACGATATAGTTGTAGTGTAAACATTCTAATTAGCGCCACGTTGCTGTGGGCGGGCAGGCAGGTGGGCGCATCGCTTACGTCGAAGCGTTGACATAGAATATATACACTGCTCGTGTCTCTCTACTGTCGTTGGAGTGGTAGTGCTCACAGCACTGGCACATTGAGCAGCACGGTTCCTGCCACCTCTACTAGGTACACCACCGGGAGGGGGGGAGCCGTCTCCAGGACCCTGCTACTCATGAAGTACCTTTTAATGGTCGTAGTCATCATGCAGCAGTGATATATACAGTACAGATGTCCACTTCCGCACCCAGTCCTCATTGAACGTTCATTTAGGACAACTATAATGCCTAGGTCTGCACAGTCTTCTAGGTCACCACGTTAGCACAGGGACACTAACGGGAAACTGCAAAGTGAGGCTTGACAGATAAGAGATCTTCTGTGTACCGTCGCAGCCGCAAACACCAGTGTGCAAAGCGTGATCCGGATCGAAGGACCGGTAGTCAACCTTTGACAATTGCGTGATGATTTCGTTCCCATAGCAGAAGCGACGATGGTGAAGACCAACGCAGTGCGCAGATTATAAGCAGCAACGAGCGCACCTCGTCGGTGGGACGAGGTGTCTGTACGTTTCTAAGTTTTTTGGAGTGTTCATTGGATCGTTGCCCACCGTTGGACATTGACACACCATTACATTCCCAACGCAACGGTCCCCATGCTTCTACCTCCCCAACAGTTCCCTGCCGCTCTGTAATCACTTAAAGCTGTGTGGAGTTATGTCTACTTCTATATCTTAACTCCATCTAGACTAAGCAGCGCCACTTGACCCGAGCCGAGCCGAGCCGGGCCGAGCCGAGCCGAGCGCCACCGGCAGCCGGAGACCACTCCGCGCCGAGGGCCGTCAAATTAAACCTTCACATTTATTACTCGGAATATTTTTCAAGTACCTTCCCCCTCCCCTGACACCCCGCAGTCATCCCGCACCCGCCAACGCAGCCTCCCTGTGCATCAGCGCGTCGCGTCATCATACACAGCCGGCTGTCGCAGCGGTTCCCCTCCAATACAAACTGCGCAATGGATTCCGTGAACTGTTCCACAGATGGTTCGGCTTGCATCCGGCGCGTGGGGCGGACGGCAAGCTCGCCTGGTGGTGAGCGTAGCGCCTGCGCAGCGCACTCGCCAGTTGTGACGGTGTGCACTGCGCCGTGCTGTGCTGCACTCATCGCTGCCATGAACTAACTCTCCTCACCCACGTAATGAGATCAGCAATCACACGCCCCGCATAGCTTTCACAATACTGATAGCTAAGTAAATCCACAAGCCACAAGTCCTTCGAGCCGGACGATGTGACGGTTGCAGTGCAAGTTGTTTGCTCAACGCGCCAGTGCCGCACCCCCGCTGTCCCCGTTCAGGTGGTCCCGTCAGTCGACTGCACCCCGCCGTCTGGTGGCTAGCTGCGTGCTGCGGCAGGAGCCGAGCTGGCCGGGTGTGGAGTCCGGTTGACGGCAGTTGCTCCTGGTCCAATTATTACTTGATATTGCCAGCAGTTATCGCATCTCTGCGTTCCAGCTGTCCGGTGGCTTAATCAGCGCCGGCATTCGGCTGAACCGGAGCTGGACGGGTGCATCGAGCTGATTGCACATCCACTTAAATCCGCGCCACTTCGCGGTGTGAAGAAACAGTGACCTTTGAAAGTGTTTGTTCATTCAACGAAGCGCGGATAGCAATGAGACGACGGAGGGTTCACCTGATTATGAGTGAGCCGCCCGCCTGTAACAATAACGTGCTAATTGAGATGTTATACACTGTACCAACCACATGTGTGCCCAAGTCGTTGCATCAGTTACAGCGCCCTTCAAACCGGATCACAGTAGTGTCTGTCGGCTGCAACAGAGGCTGCGGTGAGGGCGTGCAGCAACAGGGAGGTGCCGGTGCCAGGGGCAGAGTTAGTTGCGTTGACACGCGGCGGCTGGAGATCGGCTGAGCCGCGCGCGTTGCCGGGCCGGGCCTGCGCCGGCGCAGGGCTGGCGCGCGTCCAGCCGGGGCCAGTTTTTATATAAATCACTAATTGCCGAACGGAAATATAATGTAATGTATTGACGCAAACGGCGGAGCGCGCGGCAGCGGCCACTGCGCGTGCGCGTGCGCGCGTGTACATATATATATATATATATATGATATATATCTGAAGCGGCTCAACCTACCGTTTTCAATAGTATAAATAAAGACACATTAACACACATGTCTCTTCCAGTATCAATTTTGTTTTTATCCAATTAAGCGGCGAAACATACCGGACGTTCACCTGACATTAAGTGACACGCCCCCGCCCATAACAACGAGCCGCTAGTTACGGTGGTGGTGGTGGTGGTGGTGTGCACTGCACCACATTGCGCTCGTCGCCTCTAAATGTAACGCGTTAAAAGTCGCGTCACCTCAGTAACACCCTTCAAACCGGAGCGCGGTGATGTCTGTCCGCTGCAGTAGCTGTAGCCGGTGGCCGTCTACTGCTGGAGACAGGACTCTGGTAGTGACACTACCACATTGATGATTGGTGCTGTTCCAGTTCGGAGTGTGCGCCATGTTTGGCATGTGAATTGGGGAAAGCCGTACCTGCTGGTTACTCATTAGGAAAGCCACAACCATCTCCATACAATTGTACCCGTTATAGTACGTTTACACGAGGAGCGAGGAGCGAGGAGTGGGGCTCCCGTCCACGTCTGAACAGTGAACAGGCTAGAGTATACTTAGAAATACTTTCGCTGCAGTGTGGACATTTACTTTAATTAAATACTTCGGATGCATCGAGCCCCACGCCCGGCCCCGCCCACACGGCCCAGGACCCGGAGCAGCGCCACCGGGAACTATCCAAAGTATCCCGACCGATATATCCGAGGACGCGCGCGCAACTCCCCCCCAACCCCTACCCACCACTCGGCCTGCCAACAGTACATTCTCTCATCGTAAACAGCCAGCTCGCGGATCGGTGCAGCAGCAGGCCGCCACACCACTCATCACGCCCGCGGGACCTGACGTAACGACGTAACGACGTAACGACCAGCTGTCCGTCGGCGCCTACTCTGCACCGAAGGTCGACGCGAAGTCGGCGGTGCTCTAGCTCAGCGCCGGACCGCTGCCTGCGCCTCGCCTGTCACACCGCCCCACCCCAACCCGCGACCCTCCGCAATATATCAGCTGTTCTCGCCGAGAGCAGATTGGTTCGTGTCGAAGGTCAGCAGCAATCGGGGGGCGCGCGCTGCAGGGTCGGCGGCTCGACCCCGGGCGATTTAATTAAAGAATCCTGTCGAGGGCCGCCGGAAGTAATTGGATCGCGCGGCCGCGTCAGCAGGGCGCGAGGACGCGACCACGCGACCACGCGGTAATTTGCTAACGGTTCAACCGATTGTGTCTAATTATATGTATGCGACAGTAGCCGCGCGTGGCGTCGGCTCGGCCGTGCCACCGCGCGTGCGCGTGCGCTGGGCCCGCGCCGACGACGGCATCTCGTTCCAGCATCAGCTGGTTACCCGCCAGCCGCCAACATCTGAACAGATGCGAGGACCCACCGCAACTCCTAGCTCTAGGTCTGCGTGTGACACTAAACAAAACGTAATATTTCTCCTCCGTTTGTTTGTTTTTTTCTCGCGTCCGTAATGAAACGGAACGAGGTAACAAGATGGCGGCCGCCGGGCGCAGAGCACGCCGCGCACAGACGCAACGCACCAATACATACATACATGTGTTAACGGAATGCGAACTCCTGCGAGCAACTGATGGGAATGAGCCAAACCTTCATTCAGACGGTGGGTTATTATTATTATATATGTCAGGCGGAGAGGATCTCATGTCCAGCAGTGGAGGACAGTGGACTCGCTACAGATAACAACTCTTAAGCAGTAAATGGTGCAGGAGTAATGGTGGAAATTAATTTGGATAATTAAACAGGCTCCCGTTTACACTCTGCTCTTGGCACTGGTGCATTCACAATATTAACGTGGTGTTTGCATTGATCATTGTGATATATATATATATATATATATATATGTGTGTGTGTGTGTATGTATGTGTGTGTGTGCGTGTGCGTGTATACGTATGTAATGTAATTACCGTCATAATTGATTAAACCGTTAATGCAATATGAACAGAATTAAAATTAGGGATAATAAAAATATTAATATTTAACGATATAAAGCTGATATATTCCCACTGCTGGGACTGTGACCTTTTTCTCATAAGTAAAGACTCAAGGTCATTTCTCCATACCGCCGGCCTAGTGCACGTTGGCGAAGTGAACCGGAAACATTATCAGTGTAATTGCTACGTGGCGCGAGGAGACGAGCGCAGTGTGGTGCAGCGTGGTGCAGAGTATATCATCCTAAGTGCTGCAGTTGTTGCTGCCGCCTCGTATTTAAGATTGTTTTAATACTGGGAGATTACTTCCAGCGAGCACTGACAACTCCTAGCTGCTTGCGGATGATAATGACGTCAGTGCGCACTGGTGTGGTGTCGGCGGTGTCGGTGGTGTCGGTGGTGTCGGTGCGGGCGGTGCGCGGGGCCGCCGGAGGTTGCGTCTGCACGCCGGTTACTCTGGGCGGCAATGAACCGGCGCGGGGCGACGACCCGCGCTCAGGGTCAGCGCGCCGCTCTGCCCGCGCGCCGCGCCGCGCCATCACACCGCACCGCACCACGCCGCGCCACATCTTACCACGTCCTCTACCACCACTGCAGCACACGCGCCCTGGCGAGGTGGGCAGGGCGCCGCGCGCGCCCCTACACGCGGTGTTCGCGTATGCAATTACTTTGTGTACAACAACAACAACAACAACAAACAAACAATTTGTTTGTTGTTGTTGTTGTAGTTTCTCTAGTTACAACGCCCTTGAATCCCGATAATACCAGTAATGTTTACACAATATTGTTTGTCAGCCGCAATAGGAGCTGTGTTGGTATTTACACGGTCTCCAGGAACAGAGACTTACTATCGGTCAATAAATTGACTAGCTACAGCGCCCTTCGAACCGGATCACAGTACCGTGCGTCTGCTGCAATAAACGCTGCGGCGGCACCTACCGAGACGGTCCTTGGCAACAGGGAGCTTAAGTAACTCAGTAAAGTCGGTGTCTGTCGGCGGTGCAAGTGTAGGTCTAGTACCAGACACACAGTGTACCTGGATGTGCGCGGCCCACCACTGCGCGAGCTGTTACCTTGAAGTGGATACACGAACACTATCGCTGTGGCAGTGGCTGTGGCAGTGCCACTCGTGCGTGCGTTCGTGGGGAGCTGGTGGGCGCGGTGGGCGCGGTGGGCGCGGCGGGTGGCTGCGGTCCAGGGCAGGAGTTTATATCGCACGTAAGTACACCAACGTCGTTATTGGCGTAACAACGAACACGAGTCGCTCACTTGATGTTGGGTGACAAGTTTATTCGTAACGACGCAGTAATAGTTCAGATGTTTACACTGGACGCTATAATAATCGGTTAATAGGCACGATATTAAGTTTCCTTGCTTTAATACTTTCATTAGCAAGTCCCTCGAACCGGATCACACTAATGTTAGCATACTGCTGTCTGTCGGTCGCAGTAGAAGCCAGTTAGGACGATATACACTACAGCACATTGTGCTCGTTGCATTAACAGTTTCACCGGCCAGTGGCCCGTCGAGCCGGATCACGGTAAATCTAAATCTAGATTGCACCCGAGCGGGGGTGGCGCGGCCGTCTCCTGTTACCTGTAACAATGGAAATGTGTAATTAGGATTGTTACTAGAATCGCATTCAACACAAACAAACTGATCTACAGTACACATATTTTTTATCCAACTAGACGGAACTCTCACTTGATATTAAGTGATACGCCCGCCCCTAACAAGGCGGCGCTAGTTATAGTTAGGATGATATACACTGCGCCACATTGCGCTCGTCGCATTAGACGTAAGATATAAAGAGTCGTTAGCGCAGTAATTACACTAGCTACGACGCCCTTCAAACCGGATCACAGTAATGTTTGCCCGGTGGTGGCTGCCGGCCGCGTGCAGCACAGCAGCAGAGAGCCAACTAGCAGTAAAGATACACGGTAACGTGTGCACACTGCCGCCCAGTAACGTCAGTAGGCGGCAAGGCAAGACGGCAAGGAGGCAGTAAACGATATTGCGCACAACAGACAGCTGTGATGGCGACCTTTTGATTAATGAATCAGTTAATTTCCGGTTTAAGTGTTTCCGGTCTAAATATCTAGCCGGCCTCGAACCCGGTTCGTTTGTATGGAGATGTGTTTGTGACCACCGCGCCCTCGGCCCCACAAGTGGGTCGTGTTCCTTTACGTATCCCCTCGCACGCCGCACGCTGCACGCTGCACCGCCACGGGGCACTCTCAATATATATATACGGTTTGAAGGACGCTGTAGTTAGTGGATTTACCGCGGTAACGATATTCAACATCTTATGTCTGAAGGTGACGAATGCAATGCGTTGCAGGTTATATCATCCTATTTAGCTGCCGCTTTGCTATGGGCAGGCGTATCACTTACTATCGGATGCAGGTCTGTTTTTTTGTCACAGCCTCGTGGAACCGGAAGTCGTGACAGTTGTAAATATACTTTGAGGTGAAACTTTATACTTTTACTTTATCGCGTGCCGTGCTAAGTTGTGTAAAAACTTCACATTTGCACATAACGCGTGTCGCCCGCCCGCCCGTTCGCGTGATGCTCATCACACAACTTTACGTAATCACTCTCATTACTCACGTTGAAGAAACGACCACCCGCACAATGCGCCTGCGCACGCGCCCACAGCCCAGTGCGAACCGTGACGACAACGATCACATTAATTAAACACCGCGATTACGATGTACAGCAATCGACTTCATCGAGCAGGACGCCGTCGCCGGCCGCCGCCCGCCGCCATCTTGTCGCGCGCGCCGCCATTTCAATTGCGACGGCTGACGGCTAAATGCGCACGAAAACTACAGTCGACGTCGCACATGGGCTTCGCAACGAAGTAGCGCGGGGTTCGAATGGCGCGATCAATCTTTTTGGGGATGGAACTCTATAAAGACATTATTAACCCCCCACTTCCCCCTCCCCGTCCAACTCACATCACACTCACCCCCGCTACGGTTAAGGGAGTTTAATTAGATCGTGTTACACAGATCCTTTCTACCAGCTTTGGTGAGCTGCTCGCGGAAATGAACTACGCGGAAAAGCGATACCGGCGGCGGGTCTCTGTCGGCGGAGGTCTGGGTAGGTACAGACCGCAGCGCCCGCAGCGTCCGTTGCACCCGACATTGGAATATAATTATAATTAGAGTTACCGGAAGGAACGACAGACAAAATCAACTAAACACAGACAAGCTAAAGAACTTTTCTCCTTCTTCTCGCGGCGGCGCGGCGGTGGTGGTGGTGGTGACCGCTCCAACGCTCCAACAGGTCAACTGCGAGACCCCGTTCAGAGGGTACAGCCAGCCAGTGCAATGGAGGAGATTTTGGTGGGTAAAATGTCCACACAACTCTGGACTTGCTCTACAGAAGACAGAGTATCTTTTCGAAGCTTTCCCCCGAAACAAAAAAGATAAGGTAATTTTCCCAGAACAGGTTCCCGCTTTGTCGTGGCGGTGGGGCTCAGTAGCCGTGGCGTGGTCCCCCACGGTGAACCGAAGAGGAACCTACCCGGCCGGCAAGAGGCGGCCGCTCCAGGTTAGAGCTCCGTGAGTTCACTTCGGATGCGTGCCGGTGGGCTGCGGGGGAGGATGTATACTGCCTTTTGCAGCTGAGGTGGAGTCGCGGAGGAAGAGGAGTGTCGGTGTTGCGATGACCTGCTCTCCCTACCCTGCGCGACCCATAATCGGAAGAGTATTATCTCTTGGCTCCTATGGCCTCTGGGTGACGGATTCAGGGGAACCCGTTGCCCGGGTGATTGTAAGAGGCCGAGAATGGGGTGCGCTGTGTGTTCCGGCATGTCCCCACATAGGTGGAAAAAGGGGTTATTTCCTCCCTCCCGAGGTGGAACTGCGTTGTGTGGCCGACACTGGCGGGGTCGCGGATGTGTTTGCCAGTATTCCCGTGACCCTGCCATAAAGCGACGAGGCAAACATCGCGGGGGTTTTAGTCGGTACAAGTCCGACATATCCATTCCTTGCCCTCGCGAGGACGGGTATGCGCAGACATTTCCCCCACGTTAAACAAAAAAAGAAAGGTTGGGTTAGTTATGGTTCCGATCCGAGATCCCGTGTCTTCACCAAACGCTGAAAGTGACCACCAGGAGGATTTTAGTATGTAAAAATCTCCATATAACTCTGATTTCCCAGGAGACAGGGTATTTATTTGAATATCCCCCCTCCCCCAAAAAGGATATCCATGACGTATGGCGATGCTACATATGTAGTATCCTCACTTGTCGATAAGCAAATTTTTATTGAAGTCCTCGTCCAGGGCACTTAGTGGCTGTTCAAGTATCGTTAGTCCCAGTTAGTGCAGCGCGGCGACTCGATGGATTGCATGTAATGCAATTAGTGTGCGTGTGCGTGTGTGTGCGCGTGCGTGTTGTTTAGTGTAAGCTGCAAGTTGGGAACAAGCTAAGCCGTCGCGAGTGCAATCGCCGCACCAGCTGAAAGTCGCCTTAGCACCGAACGCGGCAAACTGCAGAACATTTGTCTGCGGAATCATACCTAGGACTAGTGGCACGTGGGCGGTTGGGGACGGGTTTACTATGTCCTAGCATTTAGTGTGCACAGCCGGTGGTGGAGCGCGTGGTGCAGCCCTGCTGGTGTGGGAGCTGCTTGCGTCAGGCACGCCAGCACGCAGCTGATGTTATCCAACAGACAGCATTAACGGTAACCAACTAGCATTCGCGAGCGACGACGCGGTTCCGGCCGCACTTGGCCGCCATTTTGTTTCGTTTGGCGGCAGTTCAGGCCACGGCGTGACGTCAGCTCCTCACCAAATATACACGGAGCGGATTTATTGAGACGCGACATGGCTACTGCCAAACGGCGAAGGTTAAGCTCGGGAAACTGGGCAACCAGAAACATCATAAAAGCTTTCTGTTACCGGAAACCGTCTAGGAGGTACCAGCGCAGTGCGGATTGCAGCCGACGGGCGGTACTGTGCGATCATTGCTGCGATCCGGTTTGAAAGCGTTATAGCAAATGTAATTACTGGGGCAACGAGGTTCAACGTCTTATGTCTCAGGCGACGAGCGCAATGCGGTGCAGTGTATATCATCCTAACTAGCGCCAGATCGTTATAGGCGTGGCACTTACCATCAGGTGAAGGTCCCGTACGGCTCGTTGCTTGTCTAAAATTAAAAAGAAAAACCAGCAAAATACGAGTCGCGAGGACGGTAGTGTTTCCCGTACTTCTTTCCGGTGACATTAAGAGACCGCGAGAAACAGAAGGTAGACGCTCAAGAGATAGTGAGACGCTAGTAGTGCTGGAGAAGAATGCTTGGCATGGCCTGGACACACTTTCTTATAACATCTCGACTTTGCAAGAACTAAGTGTGAAAGCGCGACTTCCTTCCGTTGTCCAAAGTTACATCCTCACATTCACCGGACACGTGTATAGAACGAGTTCTGACGCAGGGAAAGGTGGAATGCCTGCGAGCGCGCGGTGCAGCTCCAACGCGCTGCACCGGCCAGCTCGCACCGACGCTACGTGCTGCAGCACGCGAAAGCGCAAAGGAAGGCACAGTCGAAGAACGGCGACGTCCTGTAGTGTGCCACCAACGACATGACGACCAGGACCACTCCGCCAAGAGTGCGACGACGAACAAGAAGAATGGCTTGTGCTATATTGTAGCAGGTGCAGCACAGCAAGGTGTAACAGTCGTCATTGGATAAGCATAAACAAGGGGAGAGCTCCGCCCAGCAGTGGACGTGCAGCGGTTGAGGTCGCGCTGATGACACTCGGTGTATAGTAGGGCGCGGCGCGGCGGCGCCACATTCTGTAAACATATCGCTTCCGGTTGGGGCGTGGGCGGGGGCGGGGGCTAACGTACGCCGGATACGTTTAAAGAGGACCAGGAAGGTGATTCCATCTTTGTTTATGCTTTATTCACGATTACCAGCAGAGACCTCGGGAAATTTCATCTCGATGGGAACGGTGTATCACGACACGTTAATATTGAATATATCCGTTCCCACTGTTGGGACTGAGCCTCCTATCACAAACAGCTGTCGCCCGCTGGGGGGGGGGGTGCACGCAGGCGCTGGTTCCACATGTTCATTACCTCGTGATGTTTTCCGTCTCCAGGACTCGGCGGGGATCGAACCTGAGCCTCCTGCAGCGGTAACGTCTTCCGCGTGCGATTTTTGTGTTTATTTACAAAAGTTCGTCTCAGTGGGGTTCCTGAACCCCTGAAATCCTGGACTTCCGGCCCCCTGCTCTCAAATTATTAACGTTCCGCGAAATCAATTTTTAATTCGTGACGCGGACCGGCGGACGCGCCCCGGATTTCCGGGAATTTTAATACGCCACGAAGCCATATTTGCCATTAATACGATATTAAGTCGTGGCCGGAAGTGATCCGGGACGGCGCGTAGAGTAGTGCCGGCAGTGGGCGCGCTGATGCTGCTTTTCCACGCGTGGGTAGCTACAAGAGATTGGTGGTCTCAATGCACCAAAAGCCTCTCACTATCGGTAGATCTCTGTTGCTCGAGACCGTTTGGGTAAGTGTCACCGCAGCGCCTATATAGCAGGTGACAGACATTACTGTAATCCGGTTTGAAGGGCGCTATAGCTAGTGAAATCACTGGGGTAACGAAACTGAACTTCCTTACGTCAAAACACGGCGAGGGCTGAGTGTTGCAGAGCATATTACCCTTACTAACGCCACGATTTCATAGCCAAGTATATCACTTATAATCAGGTGAACGTGTTGTTCATCTTGTCCCTTCACCAAATAACAAAAAAATGGAATCTCCTTCTTAAAGGGAGTAGCCATCGTGGTCTCTTATTCTTAAAGTAATCAAACAGAAGTCAATCCGTTGAGTCTTACAATGAGGTGAGCGTTAAGACTTCCGGCGCTGCAGCGGAGCGGCAGGGCTCAGCCTCTGGCAAGGTACTAGGCGTTGAGAAGTGAGATCATTACCCTTTAAAACCCCTTCCACGCCCTACCATACTTAGATGGTCAGTTCATTAGGAGCTGCGACTTGCCATACGGCATCATTCCGCTCTCCGACTTACCCTACCTGCTCGCTTATTATAAGGGTTCCCACCCTCAATGTCTGTTTTCAAAGGTTCATTTAGTCGCCTTTTACTTCAGTCGTATACTTATGGCGGTACTAGACCGATTGAGTAAAGACCTGTTTACACATACGATACGGAGTGTATGTAATAAATAGCGTGCGCATGCGCCGCTCCGCCGCGCGTTTACACGATTTAGCTAAAGCAAATAAACTCCGTGATTTTTATTATATTTTATTTACTTGAATATTGAGCGCGCGGTCGAGATGTTAGACAACAGAGAGCGGGCAACATGGCCGCCGCGCCGCGTTCCGTTACACGCACGCCACGCCACGTTCCGTTACACGCGCGCCACGCCGCGTTGTGGACGAGACAATTAAATAAAGTTGACGTTTTGAAACGTCACATTCTTTTTCTACATCATAATAAACGTAATAGTAACATAAGTATCATGAGACGTACTGCAAGAAATATCATAAACAAAGAAGTAGTGTCTTTATATTTAATTTTTTATTCTACGAAGCGACGAGACTAGCGAGACCTTCACTCAATGGTAAGTGTCTATAACAACAAGTTAGGATGTCATACACTGTACCAAATTATTCTCTTCTCCCCGAGACAGGAATTAGTAAGTCTCGTTACCTTAGCAATTTTATTAGCTACAGCGCCCTTCAATGCAGTACACAGTAATGTATATAATGCATCCTACGTTTGTACGGCCGCAATAAACACTGTTGTGCTACCAACCTAGGCAGTCTCCGGTCACAGGGGCCTAGCAGCAGTAAACATTAAACTAAAAGTACTAATTTAGTTGCATAGACACCGGGGTTTATTTGTGCAGTGAGAGTGATTTGTTACTGCACGCTAGTATACACCATGCTACTCTAAACGAAGCGAATTATGACGGACTATTGTAATGAACTGCTACTGAGCAAATAGTCTGCCCCCCACCCCGCGCCACGCCGCGCCACGCCGCGCCGTCCGGCCGGGCAGCGCGCGCCGGACCCGCGACGCCTCGCACCAACAACTAAGTAAATCGGTTAATAAACTACGATTCATCATTTATACAGGAAACTTAATCTTGTTGCAACATGAACGCAGGAATGTCAGGGACGGAGTGGCGTATCCGGCGCGTCCGGACAGTTCCGCCGGACCGGCGACCGGAAGCACTGCACAACGCTGATCGCCGACCTTCACCTGTTGGAGAGGCACTTTAAAATGACGAAGATAGATAAACAAAATGGTGAACATAATGTGACGAAGCATTATCCTCCAGCAAATGTTTAATGTTGAAAATTAAAAAAAAATGTACAATATAATATAAAACAAGTACAAAGCATTGTTAAACGTCCAAAATATAATAATAATAATAATAATAATAATAGTAATAATATGTATTGACCAAAAACATGCAGCGATAACGGAACGCATGCAGTGTGCGCGGCCGGTGCGCCTGCGCGGGCGGTTACAAGAAAATAAACAAATTGTAATTAGAAAATAATAGTACGCGCGTGCGTACACGCACGTTGTCCAGTTACGGCGCGGGCAACCTGCGGCTCATTAGTTGCATACGTAAATAATATATATTCGTTTGAATGAAAACATTAAAAACCGCTCAACGAGGCCTAGGCACCATTCCTACCTCTCGGCCTCTTGCACCCGCTGCAGAGATCCAGTTGATGCATTACGAGTGAGGCGTATTTATGATAACATATATAAATCACAAGTATTCGCAGGTAACAGCCGCAGGTAACAGTTGTTGTTGCGATGTCGTTATACCTGTTAATTAGTTCGCGGTACCTGTTATTGGCTTGATCAGTCCGTCTCGCTCGCACACACTGTATACACCGTTGCTGGAACGAGACGCACCTAGTATTGCAACCCGGACAATACACATTGTACACAAATAACAGCTGTTATTTAATTACGGAGATTGGTACCTGTTATTATTGCGTAAAGCTATCGCTAATAACAGATATTATGCTTGCCCTGTTACAAGCCACGTCTATGATGGATGCAATTGTATACCCCGTGATGACGTATTGACGTAAATGTTTTTTTTTTGTTTTACGTGGGGGAAATGCCAACGTATACCCGTTCTCGCGGGGGCAAGGTCGGGTTATGTCGGACTTGCACCGACTAAAACCCCGGCTCCCTGCGGCGGTGAGATGTTGAGCTCGCCGATTCCCGTTAAGGACCGCGGAGGATAGTGAGAACGGTGCATCGCAATACCGTCACTCCTCTTCCCCGCGGCACTAGCGCCGCCGCATCAGCGGTGCGGTACTGGTTAGTCGCTGAGGGTACTCCCTCCGCGACTCCACCTCGGCTGTAAGGGGCAATATGAAACCGCCCCTACAGCCTGGCCGCAAAGAGCAGCATAGAACCGCCTCTGCGGCCCCCGGCCACTCCAGTTATCTAACCGGTGTTCGAACCTGGTGCGGCCGCCTCGGGCCGGCCTTGGCCGCGGGACGGCCGGGTGGGTTCTACTTCGCTTCACCATGTATCGGGCCCGCCACGACAAGGCGGTAACCCGTTGAGGGGACTGACCTAAGTGTTGGCATTACAGAGACCCAGGGAGATCCAGTCGATGGACAGATACGCCGCACTCCGTACTCGTCACGCCGACGTGTTGGCCGAACGCAATGTACACAAAGGTGCGATCCTTGTGAGGATATGCGCTGCGAGCCACGACGGCGCGATCTGTCGTCTGTGGTGGCGCCGTCTGCCGGATCCTTGAAGACATCTTGTTACAAGTGGCAACATTCGGCTGTTCCGACTTTAAACTGGTGGTAGGTGTCCGTTGCCGGATACCGTCGAGGCAGTCACCACCGCAGCGTCTATGCAACAGTAAGCAAACATTGCGTTCCAGTTCAAAGAGCTGTCACTGGTGCAATTACTGGTCACCCTAATTACCGCCACGTCGTTTCGGGTGACCGTCTTGCTCGTGTCATCGCTTCGTCGTGTAAAAGAAAGTACTGAAAAGGTCGCCGACCCCTGCTACGTAATGAAACAATAACAAGGAGCATTTCCTTGATCAGGCCCGCGGTGGAGCGGAACCGGCGCTCCGCCCTGCCCCGCTCCGCGCGCGCTCGCACCAGCGCCGCTGGTACCGGATACCAGTGGCGCGGCGCGACCCCTGCTGCAACATCGACCAGCTCCTCTGCTCCGTTACGCGATTCGGTATTTTATTGTTTATCGGTTTCACTTTATTTTATTCCGCGAAGCGATGACACGAGCGAGACGGTAACCTGACGGTAACTGTGACCCTTGCCCATAACATTGCGATGTTTAGGATCTCCTGACACGTAAGACGTCGACTTTAGTTACCTCAGTAATCACACTAGCTACAGCGACATTCAAACAGGAACACCGTACTGCCTGTCGGCTGCAACAGAGTGCTACCAGTATTGATAGCTTCAGCGCCCTTCAAACCGGATCACAGTGATGTTTACACTCTGCCGCCTGTCGGGTGATACAGGCGCTGCGTCGGTACCCACCTACCCAGACGGACTCCGGCAACAGAGACACTACCGGTGGAAGAGCAAGTTGATTCATAAAAAGAAAAACAAATGGTTGCCTATAGCGTGTGTAAATACGGAAGAGGAAACGTGCGCGGAGCGCGGCGGGTGTCCGCCCGCGGCCGCGCTGCAGCAGCACAGCACGCACAGTGACACGCGCACGCGCACGCGCACACGCACACGCACACCACGCCCCGCCCGCTTTCGTTAGTTAAATACTATCAGTGTACTGCTAACTGCTAACTGCAGACTGCGAGCGAGTTTCTAAATAGTTAAAAAAAGGAATTGTAATGTTATTTGGTCTTTATTTTGTGTGTAACAATAGACGATGGAAAGTTTAACAATAATACTAACTGCTACCCCACCGCCCGCGCCTGCGCACGCGCAGCCGCCGAGAGAAATGAAAAATAAAAGCGATTCGATTATTTATTGTCGGCCGATCGAAGCGACACCGGCCCGCTAGTGATGTGCGCGCGCGCGGTCGCAACACTAGCGCAACGATGTTTCTGGATATTATTGTATTTATTATCTGTGGATTGATCTTGTTTCAATGTCTCGTCAAATCCGTAAAGGTAATTATTAAATTTGTTATTCATATTTATTTAGACTTGAACGGGTTCCTCCGCGCAACAATTTAGGGGACCCAAGATAACCTCACCAGCTCGTGATGCAGCCTGCTATTCAACGGACGAGGCTCTGGCTCCCACAGTCCCGCATTGGACCAGCGGGGTGGGAAACGATCCAAATCCCACCATATGAATCCCTACAATCGTGAAAATCTTTTGACGACGACGAAGCTTAGATTTTGATTATTTTTTATGCAACTGAGCGACAAGACGACCGGCACGTTCACCTGATGTCAGGTGATGCGCCCGTGCGCCTGCGCGCCCGCGCGCCCGCTCATGACTAGTGCGTGAGAGTGGAGCTGGTTAGAAAGTTGTGGTCACATTGTGGTCGTCATCTAAGACATCAGATGTCGAGTCTCGTTATCCCAATATTTTCACTAGCTACAGCGTCCTTCAAACCGGATCACAGTAATATTCTCACAGTACTGGGTGTCAGCTGTACCGGGCGCTCCGGTAATGCCTACCCAGACGGTCTGCAGCAACAGAGAGGCGCGCTGATAGTGCGGGCGGGTCACTTTCGCCGCCGCCGCGCCTTCCGGTTAGCAAGGTGCGGCACGTAGCTCCCGGAAGTGGGTCCAGCGGAGCGCCGGCGGGGACGTCCCGGCGGCGCTGGTGGCGGATCTCCCGCAGCCTCAACGCGCCCAACAATTACTTTACTAATTTTACTGTCAACACCATCTTCTCTAATCAGCCTATTGCGGTGCTCATCTCCCAACTTCTTGTTCATCTGCTACCATTTCCTCCAACGACCGAGCTGGTGATCGCATCGTGCTGGTAACAGCCACAAGAAGATCTCCAGCTTTTTTCATGTATCCCACAGTCACGTTTTCCGACTCGACGAGGACAAAACGACAGTGGATGTATCATAGCAGCTGACAGACAGCAGTGTACTAACTTTAATTTGATCCGGTTTGAAGGGCGTTATAGCTGGTGTAATTACTGAAGTAATGGGTACTGACTTAACGAGCGCCACGTTGTTACGGGCAGGTGTTACACTTACTATCACGAGAACCTCCTGTTCATCTGGTTGCTTTGTTAAATAAAAAATTCGTACCGGAATTGAACCTGAAGATGGAAGGTCATGATGTCCCATGTCCCACGAAAAAGCACATCCTTCCCTAGTAGTAATTCTCACTGTGATATGATAAACGTGGTGGGATCCACTTCGGGTTTGTTCACCGCACTAGCCCGCTTGGTGGACGATGAGGCCTGGCTCTCATCTCCTAGACCTGTGAGTCTCCCCCGTACAGTGGACAGAGTGAGGCGAGTCCGGCTCCAGCTGCGATTGGACTATTCAGTTACCCGCCGGCGCACACCTCACCCCGTCGTCTCTTGCCCGGCGTGTACGCGTACATGCGCACGCGCACGCGCACGCGGGCGGGCGGGGCGCGTTACGCAATATTTAATAAACAATGCGTTAAAATTCAAAACATTTTGATTGTTCAATATATTTGTTTTGTTTTCACATAACAATATACCCGCGCCGCGTGCTGACGGCGAGCTGACCGTCACCGCGCCGCCGCCGCAGCCGCAGCAGCAGCCGCTGCCCGACCTTCGCCGTGTCGTCACCAAGACGGGGGCGCTGCTAGCACACGCACACGCACACGCACACGTCACTAGATACAATAGCTTGCAGGTAGTTGGTACCAGGCGCTGGTACCAGCCGGATAAGTTTTCCTGCTGGTAGGTGCCTGTGGCCGGTTTTTTAATTCGACGAAGCGACGAGACGAGCGAGACGGTCACCTGGTTACGAGTGATACGCCTGCCAATAATAACGTGGAGCTAGTTAGGATGTTATACACTGCACCACATTGCGCTTGTCGTTGTGAGACGGGACGTTAAGTCTCGTTAACCTAGTAGTTTCACCTGGGACAGCGCCCTTCAAACCGGCACACGGCACACGCTGCCGCTCGTCGGTTGCAAGCGGCACTGCAGTCCTACCTACGCAATCTGCAGCAACGAAAACAAAACCTACCAGCAGTCTTTGCAAGCCGTCGCCATTCCTCGTGCACTGTAACTTTTGCTGCTCTCGTGAAGCGGACCACTTGGCACAGATTTGAGCTGGTCAATCCGGCGCCCTGGTGCACTACCTCCCACTTGCCCCTGCATCACAAATTCTATACTCGTGTGGTGCGCCGAAGGTCGTCCGTCGCATGTGTTGTGTGATGGAAATAAATACTGCAGTACGTAACCAACATTTGTCTGGTCGCCGTTGTTCTGTCGCAGTGGCGCAGGGTCGCAGGGTCGCAGGGTCGCAGGGTTGTTACACACAAGGGTAGGGGTAGGGCGTGAAGGTCGAGGTCGCCTGTCCACCGCGCCGGCGGAGTGCGGTGCGTCGCTGCGGCTCGTCCCGCGCCGCCCTGCCGCCGCCGCGCTGCGCCCGCGCAACGCACCCGTGTGTAATAACATCTGCAGCCCTTTGTACGGCTCTCGCGCGGGCGCCTTTGTCTTGTGTGATGCGGACCGTGCGACGTTGCCGCGCCGCGCCGCGTCGTGCGCACGCACACGCACACGCACACACACGCGCATGCGCGCGCCTAACATTTGTCAGTTTAAATTAATCAAATGATTTATTTAAACAATGTCATAATTAAAAAGTCGGACATTATTCGAATAATATTTTTTTTATTCTCCTAAGCTAGGAGACGAGCGGGGCGCTCACCTGATAGTAAGTGACACGCTCGCCCGTAACAGCGTCCGTCGCGTTGTGACATAGCATATTAAATTTTGTTACATTTTTTTTGTTCAACGATGTGAGGAGCGAGGCATTCTCCTGTGAGCAACGACAGCGCCCTTCAAACCAATACACGATAATGTTTCCACTACACGTATCTAAACGTAGACCGTAGCCGGCAACAAGGACCTGCCAGCAGTGGCCGGTATAGGTTTCAGATCAGCGGTCCCTATTTATGAAAAGGTGTCAGTTTCGGAAGGACTTTAGAAGAAGGCTTCCTAATGAATACCATCACTGCGCTACTTGCAGCACACGCACGCGCACGCGCGCACACGCACACACTTAGATTCCAACTCTTGCACTCGACGACGACGAGATGGAGAATGTATAGAAGCGGTTAATCCGTAACATGATGATGTGAGGGGCTGTGCGTGCGCATCACGCAGGGCGACGGCGGTGCATCAACACAACGATACTCCGGCGGCGCAGCGGTATGAGGACTACAGGAGATGGATAAATGAATCGCGCTGATTGCAGCGACCTTGGCGGTGCGACGAGCGGCACGCGGGAGGCCGCGGTGACGGGGGGTGACCTGGTGGGTGGGGGGTAGAGAGGTTAAGAAAAACCGCACGCGGTCGGGTTACACCTCCTACGTTCAGTTACATAGCTTCAGGTTAAATTGCATTGTCTCATTAACTAAGGTGTAACTGCAGCCGACCCTCGCCGGCTGCGTCACGCTCCGGAGCCGAGCGAGGGGACGGGGGACCTCGCGCCACACTCCTTCCTGTGCAAATAAAAAAACTGACCACTCTAAAATCGGACCACCGCGTCCACAGACTCTACTGCTGGCTGTAACGTTGCAATCTCACAAATTACACGTCCACAGCTGGGCAGGATCCTCACTCAAACAATTCGACGCTTGCCGCTGGACAGGGTGCAGTCAATTCGACGTGGTGACCAGCGCGGAGTGGACCTCGTACAAACATTTACTCTTGCTTCATGTTATTGGAGAATGTATAAATAGTTAGAAGAGTAGCTCGGCATTGGACGCGGGAGACGCGGGTTCAGCGGGAGACGAGGGTTCAGCGGGAGACGCGGGTTCAGCGGGAGACGACGGGTTCAGCGGGAGACGCGACGATTAACTAAACGATGATGGTGATGAAGAGGAGGAATACCTCGACGATAACCATTCAGAAGTTTCTAATTCACACGTTAATTACGAATCAATTGAATTGTTTGCAGTTATTGTTGTTGTTGTTGTTGCTGTTGCTGTTGTTGTTGTTGGCGATGCAGTTGCGCGAGCGCAGCCGATAATTGCGCGCATAATTATAAGTAATTGTAAATAATCGCCGCGCTGATTGTCTTCGGCGATCATCAGCCGCTTGGCAAATCGATGCATTTAATACTTCCCGCCGTGTTCCGGCTGGCGCATCCTCGCCACTTGGTGCAGTGCACACCGTTTAACGTCCAGCTCTTCACCGATAAACGGATACAGTTGGAACTGATGAAAGCCATTCCGTGTCCGACCTACAACGTCTACTGGTATCTACTCATCAGACTGCAGTTTCACTAGCGGCGTCGCCGTGGTCGCTGCGCCGGGACACTTTACTGTTCCGCAGTAAACTCCTGGTGGAGTGCACACCGTCACCGCACCCGAGTAATTATGCTTATAGTTAGACAAGTTACTGGTGTGTAGATGATTATCTCAGTCCTAGTAGAAGTTTATCGAGTGGATAGCGCCCAAAGCTGCTTCCGAGCGAGTTCCGGCGGTAGTGGCGGGGCGCGCGCGCGGGGGCGGCGGGCGTGACGTCACACGGCGACCTGCACCCCGCCAATACCTGCTGGCCGGTTAAAAACGGGGAACGGTATCCGCCACCAGCTGTTGCGTCACGTTTCGTGTAGGTCCGATGCTGCAGCCGCGCGTGCAGCTGTACACTGTACACTGTACACAGGCGGCAGCGGGAAATTCATGGCTGCGAGTGTGGACGCCTGTCGTCTAAATCGGCGGTCGCCCACCGCTGGACATGAGTCTCTTCATATTCACCGCGGTAAGGTCGTGCGCTGATTGACCGCAGTGAGTTCGAAGCTTCGCGGCTTCCAATAAAGAGTAGGACTATGTGTAAGTGCCAAGTGAGGCGTGCGAGTGCGAGTGCAGTGTAAACATCCTGACTACCAGCACGGTGTGGTAAACAGGCGTACAGCTTACCATCAAACGAACGGCCCGCGAGACGCGTAATCATGTAACGAGTCTACCCCTCTCCACACTAAGGTGGAGCGACGATCTGATGAAGGTAGGAAACCGTCCCGCGTGGCGTGAACACGTTTTAGAGAAACCTATGTCCAGCAGTGGGCGCTGATGATGATCACCACTCATAGAACAACGCTTTCATTAAACATTAAGATGGCGATAAGATTTCACAGATTATCAGTTTCACATAAACAAAAAATAAATTACAGCAGTTCACTTAATTCTGCGTGTTCGGGAAATAAAAGAAACCCTCAACTTGCAATCAGCTGAGAGGAAGCGCAATTGTACACAATTCGAGCGTTAACATTTACCGAACGCGAGTCACGACACCGCCCTCACCCCGCGACGCGTGCGCCTGCGCAGGCGTCGCGTCGCAGGCGCACCGCCCGTCCAACGAGCAGGCCACATTTATATAAACCTACATTCATTTTGATACAGCTGCAACTAAACACTGACAGGGGCCAGTGTCCAACTTAGCGGCAGGCAGCGTTACAGTTGCCACGTTGCGGAGCTGACGCTGTGTTATTGTAACAGTCCTGCGACTCCTCCCACTCTTCCTCGGGAGAGACGGAAGCAGTAGCTCTCCGTTAGCTCATGCTCCAGATCTTGCAACCCTGGTATTGACCACGATCCTCAGACACGAGGGAGGGAGGGAGGTACAATCTACAATTAGAAATCCTTTCCTTCTGCTTAATAACGTGACGTGAACTTAATTAAATAGCGTTATAACGCGTTATGTTGCCATGTCTGTGCTGGTGACCTTGCACGGGCTCCACAGGTACCAGTTCTCGAACAGGACAGTTCAAGGATATTTACACAAGTGACAGTGGACGAGGACAGGGATCGAGTTATGCCGGTAACTTGACTCGATACAGCGCCGCTATGTGCACAGTACTGCATGACGATACCTTCGGGAGATCTATCTCCGGCGATCCTGATCAGTGCTCCGGATGACCTGCGCCATGTGTATGTGGTGTTGATGTCGTCGCTTCTAAATTGGGAATTGCTTCGGCGCGCGTAGCTGAACCTGTTCCTGCGCCCGACCGACGAGGAACAGGTTTTAGACGTTACATTTCTTTCTTCACATTAATTTATCGCGATCGCCACCACTGCGGCTGCGGCTGCGGCTGGCGAGGGATTCCTCCCCCCCTCACGCGGAACTTTCTCACCATTTACATGAACTCCTCGCTCCTGTTCCTCACACCAGAAAACTTTAAAACCAACATGTTCGCTTCACTTGTAAACAATAAATATGTTCTGCTCCAGAAACCGTGCTTCTCTCCCTCATTCTTCACATTCTCATAACACATCCTCATCACAAACAATTTTTCTTCCAAAAAATTCCTCGTCCTCTTCAGAGTTACTCCATCATCAACTCGCGGCACAATCTTAGGTAACACCACATCGCCGGGACATCATCTGCATCTGCATCATCTCTGGATCTGGTACTCCTTGTAGGGCTCCGTTGGTATTTATTTACCTGGTAGGTACCCCCGTAGCCTCAAATGACAGTGTGCAAACATTACAATCATCCGGCTCGAAGGATCCCGTTGCTAATGGAACGTAACATCTCATGTCTCAACGCGGCGCCGTGTATCTCGCCCCAGTGAGCGTAAGCATGTTACTATACTACCAGTACAACCACTAGAGCGAGTGCGCAGTGTGCAGTGCGCAGTGTGCAGCCCAAACTAAGGTCGCTAGATATTTTCCAGCAGCTCCCTTCTCTGGTCACCTTCTTCACGTCTTTGTGACCAGCTCATAGTTCGCCATTCTCGTTATTTGAGATGTGCCCGGGTCCAGCAATGTGTGGTGGACCTGTCTGCACCAATGTTGACGATTTGTTTTTCTGCTTCATTGCACTGATGCCGAACCTGGAGCAGGCTGCGGATTGCCGGCATCGGCGCGCGCCGCCGGTGCTGCTGCAGTCATGCGGTCCCGTCACTACACTTCACGTGTTCGGCTTCCCCGATGTTTATAGGACGGCCGTCGTGAGCACAGGCCATTGTTAATTGTGGTACACGAGATAATGGGCGTGACGTAGCCGGCGGCGGCGGCGGCGGCGGGGCAGGTGGACACGGGGGCTGGTGCCGGTGGTGCTGGTGGTGGTGGTGGTGATGACGCGAGGGGCGGGGCAGGGAGGGGGGGGTTATAAAATGGAATGATGATGAATAGAGTGATGAAGGTTTCGTAAGTTTGTGATTGTTTCGCGAAAGGAACATTCTTCGCGCATTAGAGTGTGCACACGTTGCGCACGCGCACGCGCACGCGCACCGCCGCCGCGAGGCACAGCCACATCCATCTATAGCAGGTCTCCGTTGCTGCAGGTCAGAGAGCACAGCTACAACATAACAGTACTGTCGCAACGCTACCGTGATCCGGCTCGTAGGACCAACAGCTAGTGGAATTATTGAAGTGACAACGCGCGCGCAACGTGATGCTGTCTGTATCATAACTAGGAGCACGTATTCTCGCAACGTTACGGACGTATCACTTACTATCAAGTGTACATCTCGCCGGTCACATCACTTCGTTGAATAAACTCACTGGAAGACCGGTGACGAAACACGTGATGAGGGTATCGAGTCGTTTAGGAAACCGTTTCCGTGAACAATTATCATCTACCCGCACTAGTGCAGCGCGGTCGATAGATGGTTAACTCCTTGTGGGGAATGGTTCCCAGTCCCAGCTGTGGGGACATTGGGTTATTTACCTTAACTAGACTCCCACGAGTTAGATGATTACAATGAATATACGTATAGTGTATGAGGTCCACCTGATGGTGCATCACGGCCGGGTATAAGGATGCAGGGTTAGGATGACGTACACTGCATCAAACACTCGGCGCGTAGAAATAAGTCTCGTCACCCCTCAAATGGAACCACAGTAATATTTGGACACTGATGTTTGGTGGCAGTAATCGGAGCTGCCACCTGGTGGTACCACCACGTACTGGCCGAGACCTGCAAGTAAGTGGTGGTACCAAACTATAAATCGACACAGGTTTTTGCTGAATGCTTTCTGAATCATCTGGTGTTCTGATTGAGTCATCGCGTCAGGGAAGTTCTTAGTCCGCGCGGACTCGATCAGTGTTCAGCTCGGATGGGCAACTAGTTTGTTTTACACTTTCTGTGCACTACACGGCGCCGTGTGGCGACCAAAGCGCTCGTCTTCCTAAGATGCCCTGCTGGGAGCAGGGGAAAAGAAAATAAGTTCTTAAGGGTTTGTAGTAATTGACACTTTCGGAGATCATCATGGATGCATTGCTAAAGGTCAACACGATTTCCTACCAAACGCAGCAGCGCCTCCCGCACTGCACCTAAACAAGTCCCGGAGAGGACCGGAACCCTCTCCGGCACCCTCCCACCTTCAAAGTTCGCGAACTCGAAGACCCAACAGTCGGCTACGACGACAGGCAGGGCTCACCTTAGTCCTGTTCCTAGCAGCTCGAGACAGCTTACACTGCACCTTTTTATTAATTTATAGTGAAGAGTTAAGCGAGTCGATCACTTGATAATAAGTGATATATATATATCGCATACACTGCATCACACTGCGCTGGTCGGCCTGAGGCAAGGGCTACGGCGCCCTTTGATACAGAGCGCTCTACACAACAGCTTAACAACTGAAATAGGAACTGAGGTGGTTACCCGTCACTAGTAACACGTGCTGTTGAGTGACATGCTCTGCGGCGGTGAAGAGCACTGACCCAGTTGCAGCCTGTTCCTTATCAACATCCTGCAGGTCAGAGAACAGAAACCGTGGCGCGTGAAATCGTGCTGGTGCACAGCTTCTATAAAGCATCTAGCACAGAGTGGCGGGAACAGCAACGTGAACCATCCGGCTGAATCCTGAACATATGAAACGAGTGTGTGCACTAACTTGATATGAAACCTTGACCCCCGCCGCGTGGGAACAGCTCCACACCACAACAACAACAACAACGATACGACGCGCCCGGCCATTGTTGACACACAAGTTGAACTGCTTTACGAGGTGAACGAAACTTCCCAACCCTTCCAAGGCGTCACACAAACATCTGGAACTACTGTACCTCCTGACGAGTGCGGCCGCGCCGTGCAGCGCAGTGAAGCAGTTCTTCCAACTAGCTGGTGGTGTACGTTGGTCAGTGCTGTGTTGTGCAACAGTTATTAACACCACCAGAGCCGGCACTCCCGCACCGGCTCGCTCCTACCTACGCGGGTCAGTTTGCCGCTGCGCTCCCCCTTCCCCCTGCCACCCGAGGACCGGCTGGCGGCTGCCTGTCACTCGGTAGTACGTGTAGTCGCAAATGACGACATGTTAGTATATCTTGTTGCACACGTTGCATTGGTTGCACGGGCAAGTAAAGCGTGGACGCGTCGACCCACGGAGTGTACCCCGGCCAACCGGAGCCGGCCCGCGCATGTTCATGCAGGTCCATGCAAACAACACCGCCAACGAACACGCGCGCCGGAAGCGACGGAGCGGCTTCCTGCGCCGGCACCGCGCCGGCACCGGGCCGCGCCGCGCGCACCAGCCGCACCGCGCGCGGCAGGCACGCTTTGTTTACCGACGGGCTCGGCGCCCGGGTACTTCACACACCGGTACGGGCGCGGGCCGGGCCGGGCCGGGCCGGGTCGGGTCGGGTCGGGACGGGCGCGGGCCGGGCCCGGCCGCTGCGTTTTCTACTCGCAATCGATACAAAACACGGATACGAAACGTTGCGACGTTACGAGCGAGTGTCGCGGCCGCCCCGCGCGCCGCTGCAGCCGGCCGGGCGCGGGCGTCTCGCGTGTCGCGGGCCGGCGGGCCGGAGTGCGGCGTCCCGCGTCCGGTGTCCGGTGTCCGGTGCCCGGGCGGCCGGCTCGGGCGTCACTGACAGGCGGCGCGCGGCCGCTCCGCCGACGAACCGATGTAAAATCACTTTGTTAACGTTTTTTTGTCGCCGGCACCGCACAGCTCCCCGCACGGCGCCGCACAGCATCACACAGCACACGCACAGCACGCTGATCGCTCACCTGAGCCTGACGGGCGGCGGGATGTTGAACGCCGGGAACAACTTCGCGTTGGGACTCTCGAACAGCATCGCGATTGTTATTTCACCGCGCGCGCATGGTGCGAACGTCCACTCGGTGTGGCGGCCGGCCGAGCACTGCCGGCGCGCGGCGCGCCGCCGCCCGTCCCGCGCCGCGCGCCCGCCCGTGACGTCACCGCGCGACGGGCAGCGCGCCGTCTCGCTCCCACGCGCCGCGCCCGAGCGGGACGGAGAGCGCGCGCCGGAGACTGCGGCGCGGCGGCGGCGGCGGCGCGGAGCGGAGCGTATAGCTGAGCCCCTCTCGAGCCGTAGCGCGTAGGGCTTCGCCCGGCCGCCTCCCCCGGCGCGTCGGGCCTGCACTGACAAACACACGGGCACAGGCCCACAGGCCCACAGGCAAGTAACTCGGCGATGTCGCGGCGCGGAGTTCGTGGCAGTGCAGGCCGCGCGTTGCACCGGCAACAATCCAATCGATTGTGTTTATATTGACGTCCCGTCAGTTCATTTGTGCGAGTCTAAGGCTCGAGATCTCGCCGGTGCGCGGGGAGCGGGGAGAGGGCAACGAGCAGCGGGGTGAGGGCAGAGGGGAGCGGGCCGCTTGCACGAGCGACGACACCGGTTCAGCCGACCTGGAGCCGCCGGTCGACAGCCGCCAGCCAGGAGTGTGGAGCACAGTTCGACTGTTGCAACGACCACGAAGCGCTGCGATGCACGTGGAACAAAGACTGGGACCTGGAGGAAACCACAAACAGAAATACTTTCCTGGTGAGCTCCTGTACTCGCGGGAATATTTGATTGGTTTATTGTTTGCGGCTACCAACAATAAAACAAACCCGACAGCGAGTTCATAGCGTCCTCCCTCCGGCCCCCAGCCCCTGGACTCTGCGAAATCTTGGAGTCATTAAAAACTCATTTGCGTAATGTGGTTGGGCGTAAGCTTGTGCGCTCACAATGCGTGCATGCTCATACTGCACTGCACGTACGCTCACACTTCACGTATGCTCACACTGCATGGCGTTACACTACATGCACGCTTACACTGCATACACGTTCTCACTGCACGTATGGTCACACTGCACGGCGCTCACACTGCATGCACGTTCACACTGCAAGCACGCTTACACTGCACAATGCTCATACTGCATGGATGTTCACACTGCAGATACGCTTACATTGCACGTACGCTTACACTGCACGCACGCTCACAATAAATGCACGCTCACACTGCAATCACATGCACGCTTACAATGCATGCACGCTTACACTGCACGACGCTTACACTGCACGCACGCTCACACTGCAATCACATGCACGCTTACAATGCATGCACGCTTACACTGCACGACGCTTACACTGCACGCACGCTCACACTGCAATCACATGCACGCTTACAATGCATGCACGCTTACACTGCACACACTGCACGACGCTTACACTGCACGCACGCTCACACTGCAATCACATGCACGCTTACAATGCATGCACGCTTACAATGCATGCACGCTTACACTGCACGACGCTTACACTGCACGCACGCTCACACTGCAATCACATGCACGCTTACAATGCATGCACGCTTACACTGCACGACGCTTACACTGCACGCACGCTCACACTGCAATCACATGCACGCTTACAATGCATGCACGCTTACACTGCACGCACGCTCACACTGCAATCACATGCACGCTTACAATGCATGCACGCTTACACTGCACGACGCTTACACTGCACGCACGCTCACACTGCAATCACATGCACGCTTACAATGCATGCACGCTTACACTGCACGACGCTTACACTGCAATCACATGCACGCTTACAATGCATGCACGCTTACACTGCACGACGCTTACACTGTAACGCGTGCATCGCACTCACTCGGGCAAAAACGATTTGAACTAATAATGTAAATACGAGCACGCGGAGTGTTGGCGCGGCGGCCACGGACATCCGGTGCAACGGCGGGACGCTGGCCGCCCGCAGGCTGGACGGCGGACCTGCCGGCTTCGCGAATAGTGGCCGGAGTAGTGCTCGTGCCGGAGAAGGAGACCGAGGTGGACCCGACCACTACGACGGGAGGGGACCGTGCCGGCAAATTGCACAACCTATGCTGCATATCGAAAGGTCCTCGCTGCAGTTTGTCTGCATGGCGGCTCTCGTAAGGATGTCCCCCAACCTCTTACTACCTTTCTAAGCCCAAAAGTAAAAGTAATCGTGACCGTAAACCAGCGGCACCACTTTCCACACTTAAATGGGACTTCCGTAACATCAGGGGACTTCACGCGAACCTTACGCAGTCCACCAGCACCTAGAAACTGCGCAGCAGACCTTGCTATTCCTCACGGAGACCCAAGTATCGGGAGACCTGCCTGCCCGATACTTCGTACCTGCAATATCCCGGGTACAAGCTCGAGCACGAGTTTGCCTGCATGTACGGGAGGATGTTTGCTTCCGTCGTCATCATGGCCCAGCAGACAGAGATCTGGCAGTGTTATGGGTGCGTATGGACTACGGAGGGCACACCTGCATCTACTCGTGCCTGTACAGATCTCACAGCGGTGACACGGACACATTCAGACGTTTCGAGCACTTGCATATGACGACAGGCAAAGTCCAGGATCCCAGGGTCTCTGGTGCGAAGCGAACACCCAACGCTGTCACAAAGTACAGCAAGAGAGTAACTGCCAGAGCAAAATTCGATTTCATTAGCAGAGTTGGTGGGCGGCCGGCAAGCTACCCCCCTAGCACTCGAGCTGTCTGGTCGCTTGCCAAATCTGCTGAGGGGAATTTTTCTCTATCGTTATTTCTGCTGCTGCGGATACCTGATGGAAGCCTAGCTTACAGCGCGGCAGAGAAGGCCCAACTCTTGGGCGCTCTGTTTACTGTAAATTCAATTTTAAATGACGGAGAAACTGTACCGCCTACTGTACCGACATGCAGCTATTCCATGCCGGAAGTTGGGATAACACAGAAAAGTCCGGCGTGAGCTAATGTCGTGTCTCTGGACGTATAAAAGTCGAGTGGGCCTGGTGGTATTCCAGCGGTGCGACATGCGTCCGACATTACCGCGCCTGTTCTTACTTTCCTACAGGACACTTCCTCCAGGTACTAAAAGGACAGTTCCGTCTTCGTGGGAGGCCGCTATGTCCACCCCATACCTAAAAGAGGTGATAAATTTGACTGGTCAATTATAGAGCAAGTGCTATTACCTCCCTCCTCTCTAGTGCTAGAACGTATCAACATCAAACAGCTCCTCAACCACCTTGAAGAAAACGGTTTATAAAGCTACCGACAGTACGGATTTCGGAATGGTTGCTGCTCTGGCCATCTTCTACTGTACCTCACACATCGCTGGGCGTTAGCCCTCGAGTCGAGGAGAGGCTTAAGCATAGCCTAGGCATGCGATCGGATCGGGCATCGCGGTCTTCTTATGAAGTTACCATCATACGGACTCCCTGAGGGACTATGTCACTGGATTATTAGCTTTCTGTCCTGCTGAGGCATAAGAGCCGTCGTCGAGGGCAGCAGCTCCATTAACACGGACGTAAACGCAGGTGTCCCACAAGGCTCTGTGCTCTGTGCTCTGTGCTCTGTGCTGTCGCTGAGGCTGTTTTTACTTAATATAAATGACATGCTGTCAATTGACGGCATTCATTGCTTATGACAGCACCGGCGGCACCGGCGGCACCGGCGGCACCGGCGGCACCGGCTGCACGGGTCGTAACAACATTCCTCAGACTGCTGTAGAGGAAAGTCAAAAGAAACTTGTGTCGGAAATTGAGGTAACACTTGCCCGTGTGTCGGAATGGGGTCGGCTCAATTTAGTTCATTCATCCCAAATTCATCCAAGACAAGTTTGCGCGTTCACCGCTGATAAAACTCCATTTATTGTAGCTCCTCAGTTCCAGAATACCTTCCCGACCATCTCAAGAAGCATTGGGAATTTAGGCGTCCAAATCTCCAGTGACGTCCAGTACCGAGGGCTCTCGTAAGACAAGGCAAAGCTGCCATCTAAAAGGCTCGGTGTAATAAACAGGGCGAAGCAGTACTTTGCCCCCCAGGTAAAGGTTGTTGCAATATAAAGCGCAGGTCTGGCCTCATATGGAGTATTGCTCTTATCTTTGGCCGGGAGCACCAGGATGTCAGCTGGAATCTTTAGCTTGGTGCAAAACAGAGCTGTCAGAATTATGTTTGGAGCACCCATTGCTAACGGACAGTATTGAACCTTTTGGTTTTAGGAGAGATTTTGCCTTTTTTTGTGTGTTCTGCCGCCTCTATAACGGGATATGTCCTGATGAGCTATTTGACATGATGCCGACGGCCACATTTCATCATCGCACCGCTCGCCATCGGCAGGGAATTCCTCCTCATACCCTTGAACCGCAGTGGTCGCATACAATCCGCTTCCAGAGATGTTTTCTCCCGAGAACACTCAAAATGTGGAACTCGTCACCTGTCGAGGTTTTCCCTAGGAGCTACAATATGAAGTTCTTCAAAAAGGACGTAAAAAGGTCTCTGCAGGATCGGCAGCACGCTCGGTGCTACCTCTGGTGTTACTGGTGTTCATAGGCTGCGGTTACCGCTCAACATCAGGCGCGCCGCATGCCTGTTTGCCACTTAAGTGGTGTAACAAAGACACAGCCGCCGGCACACGAGCAGCCGGATCACTCGGCGACGAGCTGAGGTGGCGCTGCTGATGAATAACAACACCGTTATATTTATTGTTTATTCAATTAGCGGATTATAGCGCATGCGCACAGCCGGGCCGCGGCCGCGGGGAGCTGTTGTTCTAATTGCCATTGTTATTATTGGGGCGAATTAATGTAAACAAGCAAATGTGATGTTGCCATATATTATTGCTACATATGGATCATTTTATTATTACTTTTTAACGCACTAATAAATGTAATTAAATTTACTATTACCCCACCAAAAGCGGTTCCCACCCCGCAGGAATACGTTATCCCCAACCACCAGTTTGTTTCTTATCTGAACCGCGCCGCCGCCGACAACAATTACTTTCTATTTATTACTGTCAAGTGCATTAACTTGAGGGGTGTGAGCGTCCCCTACCCCTCTTACACCCCCGAGCCTGCTCGACGCCATGAGCTCTGCTGGAAATAAGCAGCCCTTGCTCCGATAGCTTGGTAACAAATCTGTTTAAAGTTACAGAGCCTAACAAACCGGATCACAGTAATGTTTAGACATCTTGTCTGTCGGCTGCAATAAGCGCTGCGGTGGCACCTTTTTTTTCGTTTATCGTGGGGGAAATGCATGCGCATACCCGTCCTCGCGGGGGCAAGGACAGGTTATGTCGGACTTGCGTCGACTAAAACTCCCACGATGTTCTACTTCATAGCGGGGTTACGGGAACGCTTGCGCGCCATCCTCGACCCCGCCGGCGCTGGTCGCATGCGCAGCCCGATCTCGGGAGGGAGGGTTGGACCCTCCCTTTCCACATCCATAGGGGCAAGCCGGAACATGCAGCTCGCCCTCTACTCGGCCTCCTACTGTCGCGCGAGCAACGGATTCCCCCGAACCCGTCGCTCAGAGGCCATGGAAGCCAAGAGAGGAAACTCTCACGACTCCCTGCGGCGGAGTGATGTTGGGCCCGCCGTCACCCGTCAACAGCCGCGGAGGATAGGGAGAGCGGCGCATCGCAATACCGACACTCCGCTTCACCCGCGGCCCCACCGACGCCGCATCAGCGATGCGACACCGGTTAGTCGCAAAGGGTACTCCCTCGGCGACTCCACCTCGGCTGGAAGAGGCAGTATGAAACCATCCCTGCAGCTTGGCCGCAAAGGGCAACATAAAACCGCCCTTACAGCTCCCGATCGTTCCGGTGAGCTTCAGTTATCCAACCGGTGCTCTAACATGGAGCGGCCGCCTCGGGCCGGCCGGGTAAGTTCATCTTCGCTTCACCGTGGGCGACTAAGTCACGGTCATTGAGCCCCTCCGCCACGACAAGGCGGCACCTACCTAGCCGGTCTGCAACACCAGCAGCTTTGAGAACATATCCGAGTCCTTGTAAGTGACACGATATTATCTGTTAATTGATATGTGTGTACATATATATATATGTACACACATATATATGTACATATATATATGTACATATATATATGTACATATATATGTGTACATATATACGAGGCAACACCGGCCGACCTTTGTATTATTTTGTGACACATTCGCTTAACGGCACCACGGCACCGCGGCGACGCGCCGCTGGGGAGTGTTCGTGTATTGCAGTTATTGGAGTTCAGACCTTGTCCACGTTCCCGCCCGCGGCGTGGCGTACGTATTCACACGATGGTCACTGTCACGCACACGCTGTCGGGCCGCCGTCAGCTCGCCGCACCGGTTTTATTAGCAATTATCGTACACACGCCCCGTCCCCCGCCCACTGCCCGCCGGGCTGGCCACGGGCCGGGATGAGGGGCGGGGGGAGGCGGGGCAGCGAGCCGGCAGCGTGACGCGCGTCACCGTGACGGCGCGCCGCTGCCGGTGACGCGTGTCGCGGATCAGCGTCGACATTGCTGCTGATCGGTTATTGCACATGCACATCTTGACAGGCGCGAGCTGGTAAACAATGACAATAATCAGGACGTTCTCGTATTGTTCTCGAGTTGATTGCGACGTTTGCAGGACGCCGCCACGCCCCGACTCCCCGCCTCCGTCGCGCTGCAGTTCGCCGGTGCTGCAGCTCGCGCAGGACTTTGTATACGAGTAACAACCAAATATGTGTTTGTTGCAGTTTATTTTCAAACAATTGGTTACATTCCAAATATATTCACTTTGTTACAAACTCTTAACGCTCCCCCCCTCCCGTTACTTTAGTTCTTGCGCGGGTGCAGTTCGATAGGAAGTCTCCCCCCCCGCGACTGCTGCTCCTTCTATCCCCCGTTTATCCCTTACCGTTCTTTGTTATACAGAGAAAATTTCAATTCGATAAAATTAATTTTATTAACAATTAAAATGGACAGGCTTCAGGTTAAATAGCAATCAGTTAGAGTTGCAGCGAGTGCCGGTGGTGCCGGTGGTGCCGGCGGTGGCGGGCCGCAGGCACCTACCTGCCGCAGCCGCCGCGCGAGCACGCGCTGCGCTTGGGCGGGCGGTACGTGGAGCCGGAGGCGCCGCCGCTGAGCGGCATGTACCCTGCAACCAGACCGCGTCAATATATTCAAGATAAACACCAGCAAGGATCCAAAACCACGGCACGTCAACTGAACGGAGCGCCATCACCGCTTTTACATATACATGTACTTATTTCGGTGTTCACTTGCGTCACGTGCTCAGGGTGAGGGGCTGGCGAGCAGTGACACGCGGCGGTACCGAGTGCCAGCCAGCTCACGCGCTCGCCAGCAGCAAGGAACGAATGCACCCGGAACGCTACCGGACTCACCGCCGTCGGCGCCCAGCCGCCGACCGCCGCCCGCCTGCAGCCGGTACAGCCTCTCTGCGAGCTCGACGCGCTGCTGCTCCTCACGCTGCGCACACGCACGCATACAATCAAACAAACAAAGATATTACGTATGGTTCTAACAGGCGTTTCTCGTTCATTCTCTTGACAGACGGCAGTGGTCAGCCGGCTGTTGGTGACCTGATGCGGACGGCACCAACGCCATTCCGGATTGAGAAACATTAAATTACAGATTATTTACTACTATTATATAATATTACAGATCTGTCCATTTGTGAGGTCTCTGCGTGTGGCCTGCTCTGTGGGGACGTGGTGCTGTGGCCGTTGTTCCAAAGCTCCTTACCAACACCATGACCATAACTTACCTGAATTCCCAGAAGGTTTGGACTATGCAATAACAGCTTGGGGGAACCTCGATGCCTACCAGTAATGGCTTAGCCATCACTCTGATGTTTTGTGGAGCAACTTTACTTGTAATATACTTGCTTCAAACCTTACCTTCTTCTGCTCCTGCAGCGCTTTAGCAGAAGCCTCGTCTATAAGTTTCTGTTGCCTTTCGCGTGCCAATTGGATCGCCTGCATGCGTGCGAGAGTCACGTCAGGGTCTACAGTCACATACATTCATGTTTTATTATAAAAATTTACTAATAGCAGAGAACCGAAAGTTACTCATGATGCCTTCACCGTGCACCGACATGCAGTGCAAATACACGTTCGAGAAACGTAGGACACAATTACAGCACATGGATCACACTCTGCAATTGAACGCGGTATCTGCAGCTAAATTTGGTCAGATAGACATCAACACCATAATCATGAGTCCACATCAGACCTCCGACTTACTTCATATTGTAGACTAGTAAGCAATCTAAATGGTGATTGTGAACCTACCCTTGTGGTAAGCGGCATCCTCTCGTTCCTTGCGCCGACGTACTATGCGCGGCTGCAGCTTGTGTGCCAGGTAAAGCCCCACCACGGCCACACCCACCAGGTACCAGCCGTATAGTGCCAGCAGATTCATAACTGAAACACACAAACAGATTTGAAGTAATTTTCTTGCAATGTGGATGCCAACCATTATAGGCACATCTCCCCTTCGTCATATACCATACCATGCCATCACCCAATATGGGGCTAGCATCATTTTCCATTTTATATAAATATAAAGTTCAGAACATCACAACAGTGGTACAATAGCTTAAAATTGATGAGCAGAATAAATGAATGAAGTACATGTATTTAGTTGTGGCATTGTGTCGGAGCACACATCCTGTGACTCGCTTGTCTAACAAGTTTTTGTAGTTTCACAAAATTACTGCAAATCAGGATTATTTAGGTATCTCAAGACAACTTTATTAAAACCAAAGTTCCTATAATATTAAAATGTTTTTAGAAGTATCACCCATGAGATGGAATAGTCAATTAATGTATTGCTCATATGGAAATGTTATTGGAAACATAATTCATTTATTTAACCTGTTGTCAAAGTTTTCATTCAATTTACCTATTAGTAATGATAACTACTTACATTAAGAGTACAATAAATTAGTAGTGAAACAAATTTGTAGAAATTAGCTTGAAGATTAATCACAATAGATATCCTATCCAATACTATATAAAGCAGTGTGTGCTTGGGCAAATAGGAGCTAGTTATTTAGTGTATCTTGAGATTGTGAGTTTCTGGAAAACGAAAGGTGAGGAGAGCAAAAGTCATGGTTGAAGAATATCAGGGAATGGACTGGCATATTTGGGGCATCCGGATTGTTCCGCTAAACTAGATACACAAAGAACCGTACCACGCTGATCGCCAACTTTCACTAGTTGGAGAAGCACTTTAAGAAGAGATTATGTACTACAATGGGAATAACAAAATTACACATTTCTGCAAAGTTAATTCAGCTTACCGTAACCAGTTGGGTTTAACATCCTCAGTTTTGTCTCTCTTACGTTAACTTCTGGGTCCATTTTATCCTTGAAATTTATAGAAAAATCTTGATGTATGTCATTCGGTGTAAATTTAACACAATTTGTACAGAAAGCGATGACAACTAATACCAACAAAATACTACAAATGTAAATAAAAGAAATTTTGAAATACCTTGTGTTATAATAATTTACAATATTGCGATTGCGAATATTTCACAATAAATACATGACGCGACGTGTTCAACAGGAAAATGAAGTTTTTATTTGCCCGGCACTGGCCCCCCCTCTCCTTGCCCCGGTCCCAGCCTCAGCCCGCCCGCGACCAACTTAACTGACAACTATTTTTTTTAATGAGTTTTACCGCTTCGAACATTTGCATACAGCCGAGTCCTTTCTACTACAAAACTTTTTTTTTTATTTATCGAGTTTAATGGTAGCGAATTGCTCCGTACGGCCTGCACTACATTATTCCTTATCTTACTCCATTGATTCATTTAGCGCGAATCAACAACCGACAGTTAATTGACATTTCGTGTTATGGAAATCTATAATAAAAAAAACGATTTTTTTATAACTTTGCATTAAAAAAAAAACATTAGAATGATCTAATATCGACGATTGTTATATTATAACATATGGGTTAATTTAGACATTTTCTATGTATTGACGCTCTGATAACAAACATTAATTTGGCCGAACATCTAGATAATAGACTAAGCATTAAACTTTTTGTATAAATTTGAAAGGCAAAAAGTATCTAAAAAGTCAAAAATAATATGAAGAAATAAATTTTAATTCTTTAAACAATTTATGGCCGATGTTTGTTAGAATTCTTTTTCCAATAATCCTCCATTTGCGTGAAACGGGTTTGTTGTGAAGAAAACACAAGGAAGGCTACAAAATATTCGATTTATTCCTTTTGGTTTGAACTCGGCGCCGCCACCGCTTCAATATATACACAATATACACCGACCGGTCGGTAGTGGCCCACCTGCCGCGAGCGCAATCACTTACAACTATTACCACTTTACATTCACATACCCTATCGATTAACACACAGATAGTAAAATAGATTCCCTTGGTAAGTACTAAACTGGCAGAGAGTAGATTCACACTAAGTAGCGGTGCGCAGTGCGCAGTTTTTACAAATACTATGATCTGTTGCGTGTTCGTTACTAATATAATTTATCACAAGTTGTCATCAATGAGCCGTCTAAACTGAAACTCTGTGTCCTCGCTGCTGCACATACATTTGGCTAAAATTATTTCAAATCATTAAAAGTCGCGGTACTCCAGGCATCACTAACGTGCTAACCGCATTGCAAATGAACGCGGCCAGGTAATGTTAAAAGTAAATCAGCTCGGAATAATTAGTCGCCGTGTCATTTATGTATCTGCTTTATGTCTTATTGCAATATGAGTAGCTAACCTCCTTTAAATAAAAAAAAATTACTTTGGTTTTTGTTTAAAATTAGGTTCCAAATAATAGTGAGCAAGGGACGATCTTGGAAAAGTTGTCTTATCAGACCCACATGCCCAAGTTTTAAGGAACAATAAAAAGAAAAAAAAAATAACTTGCGAATACCACTTTGTGGTCCTACAAGCCAGATAATTTTAACATTTCCCAACCGCCATCATTGTCAATGCATTGGCACTTACTTTAATTAGCGTGTTCACTCGATCATTTGCATTGAATAACATTTAGTTACATAAAAAATAAGGGTGGCAATAACAATTTCGTTCAATAAACACGTCGCGACAGGGCGCGGGCGCGTGCGAATGCGCACGCGCACGTGCACCCTTACAAAAATATTTCAAACATTTCCCCTAAAAACATTAAACTATTATCCTAAAGTCGTCACAAATTAAATAATATTTAATAAATCAACAGTCAACAGATTACAGGCTACATGATCAGTTCAGTCATCGGGGCAGTTCCGTGCACTCGGACGCGTGCTGATCCGGTGCCGACGCCAGCCGTGCGGGGCCTCGCGGGTGAGCGCAGCGCACGACCGTGTAATACACAATATTGTTTTTTTAATTTAACTGAACGTCTTCGACGAGGTGCTCACCGGAAGAAGCGAAGTCCTACACCGGTACAGACATTTTATGAAAGTAGCAGTGTATTGAGCAACAAACCCGCCATTCATAACCTTAACAAACGTACAAATGACTGTGCGGTGATGATAGCTCAACACTCCTGTTAAAGTGTCGCAAGTGACGCACGCGACTAATGAAGATATTTGATTCTTCATGCCACCACTCAGTCACTTCTGACCTCATTGCTACCATCGCCTCCAAGCTTTATTAGGTTACCATTACATGTAGCGCTGGTGACGCTGGTTTGTCGCTGCATCTAAACCACGCGCACAAATTATGTCACATTGTTAAATATATATGTTATATATATATATATACAAAACTTCCTGAGACCGAATCATTGCAAACGCTCCTCCGTCCCGCTTTACATTCATTTTACATAACACACATCAGCACATTGTATACGTGGACATTATATTGTTTAAATAAGAACACACACACACGCACACACACGCACGCACGCGCAGTTGGAAGGAACAATTTTACTAAAGTATTCACAACATATTTTTCCTTACGTCTACATATATAGATACATTAAGTATACATTAGGCGACGCCTCGCAGCTGCCCCCTCTATTCGGACAACACTCACTCCCCCGTGATGTGTTAATGATGATAACATTACTCACGGTTCACTTAAACCTGTGCGATACCGTAGTGTTACTTATAACGGAGATCTTCGCTAAGTATAAAAGTCTACATCCTCATTCAACAACATTGGAACCTTGGTCGATCGCTTTTTGTGAGAGATCCCCCACCTCGGAGTCCCAGCAGTGGGAACGTTTATGTTATGTAAGTTCAGTTCATAAATGTCTTTTTGCTCATTGCTCATGACGTAGTGCAGTACCGATAGAAAATTGGCGATGACAGTTCAATACCGCGACAAGTGCGCCCGTCGGCCGCCGCCCGCCACCCGCCGCCACGCGACAACGCGTCGAGCGGCAAACTGCGGGCGGCGGGCGGCGCGCGCTTCGTTACGTAAACTTATAAATAAATTATTTACAATTCAACATGTAGAAAATGTTCAATTTACAAATACTGTGCGCACCGCACTGTTGGGCCTGTAAAGTGCGCCACCGCCCCTGCCGCCCTTCCTTCCATCCGCCGCCCGCTCCTAGCAACACAGTAGCCACAACTGCGCGTGCGCCGAACATTTAGTCGAACTGCCACTCGACATTTGACATACATAATTCTAAAAGGTCTAATAAATAAAAATGGACATTTGTATGTGAGATCGCTGAACTCGACACCGTTTTGTTAGTCGCCACTGAAACTTGGTTCGTTGAAAGTATTTTATCACAAAACAGTATTTATGTAATCCAGTTTCCTTTCAGAGCGACCGCGAGCTATCAATTTCCATATCGATCGTTTCGTCACCGTAACAATTGGTCAAACGGATGTTCATCAGTGCGCGTACATCTTTGCGCTGCCCGCTGTGCTCGCAGACAACGGCAATAGAGCCGCTGTGAGGATCTATTATTCCTTATGGGGTAGGTGGTCCCGCCCGCTATGCTGCACCTCCATTTCCAGATATATATATAGATATGTATGGACTGGCAGAGCGGCCGGCGCACATCCCGCCTGGTCCGCGCAGCGGGCTCCAGCTGAACAGCTGGCGCAGCGCGCTTCAGTTGCGCAGCAGGCCGCGCGCCTTCGCGGTCAACTTGCGAACTCGCCCGCGCGACGAGATCGACACGGGCCCGCCGGAGCCGCCGGAGCCGCCGCTGCCCGCGCTGCCCGCGCCCCCGGCGCCGCCCGCGCCTCCCTCCGCCGTGCTCGCTGCGCGCCACACAGGCTCGGTATTAATACACGACGACACACAGGGCTACCTAGAAGCACTGCACAGACAAACACTAGAATACTACTAGGATACATGACGTTGGACGAGAGCATCCAGTTCTACGCAACCTTTAAATAAGGTGACGCTAAAACCAAGCAAAAATTTGGCATCCTGTGAAATTGCGGGTTGGCAAGCAAAAACCTGGAACCTACCCCAGCTCCCGCCCACCATCTTACGGAGCCCAAGTCAACATCACCAGCACGCGGTGCATCCTGCTATACAACAGACAACTCTCTGACTACTTACCCGCATTGGGCCAGCATGATGGGGTTAAGGCCCAATTCTTCCTCAATGAGAATTTTCGAGGGTGGCCTATGGCCCCGCAGTGGGCTTTATCCGGCTGACAAGAGGCATAAACCTTTATAGTGTACCCCAAATTTATATAACTCACCATGTCCATTGAGCGCGTGTGTGTGCGCATGCGCATGCCCGTTGAAGTAGTTGTGGTCGCTGGTGTGCGGCGCGGCGGTCCCGGCGCCCTGCGCAAACGTTTTTATTTATACATATTTTTCAGTGCACCTTCGCCAGTCGATGTCAACTGCTGTGAGTGAGCTGATTTTTGCAGTTAATGGGGGGACGTTAAACAATAGGTCACACACATACACACACACACACACACATTAGTCATTTCTTAGTGACGCGCTGCTGTTCGTGAACAATCTAAGGACGCAGTGTCTGCTCATAGCGATTAGCGATGCATCATGTCGCGCGCAGTGCCAATGTCTATATGCGCTGATACTGTTTTGTGTTGCACTTATGATGACATGTATTAAGTGTATAGGCGTGCGTCACCTGCCGCGCGTGGTGTTGCCGCCGCCGCGCCAACTGGTGCTGCTGGTGCTGGTGCTGGTGGTGGTGCGGCAGGCGTTTGCTTATTGCTGCTATCGAGTCCTCTTCGCTGTCTTCGTTGTAGCGGCGCGGGCTGCGGCGTGCGCGCAGTGACACACTCTGCGCATGCATATATGTATACGTACAGATCAGGAATCACTTCGTAATGAACCCTCGCCAAGTACAAGTGTACGCTACTTATGATGTTCACACAGCACATATTTTTGCTACAACAACATTTAAATAAGCGAATTGTCGTTTGACTGTAAATATAGGCGATGAGTTGAGATCTACAGATACTTCCAGTCAAGGAAGACTTCCCACTAACCAGTGGACCATGTCTCGTTACTTTTTTCGAAGCACGAAGCGAAGATCGCAGCGGAAGTTTATATGCTGCTAGTTACTCACCCTCGCGTGACTCCTGCCGGATGAGCCTGCCGCTTCGTCCCCCTCCTGCCTCTGTCTGCGATCATACGACACATCGGAACAATTAGTTGCACGTAAGCGCCTGCGCTCCGTTAACACATCAGATGTTTGTTTATACAGGACAGTAATCACTCTTGTAACATCACGCATGTAAGCATGATGATGCAGATCTACCCGTGGCCACCTTAGCGATGGATTTATCTCGTAGGACAACCAATCGAAACGATCTTTCTGATGGTAGAGATCTATTGCCAGAGGAGATCATCTAGTTAGAGATCTAGACAGATGATAGGCACCACTGCAGTGCCTATTTCTGCTGCCAATCAGCAGTGTGGAAATATTATTACACATTATTAGGTTTAAAGGGCGTTATAGCTAGCGATATTACTGGGATAACGAGACTTAACATCCTATGTATCAAGGCGACGAGCGCAATGCGGTGCAGTGTATAACATCCTAACTAGCGCCACGTTGTTATGGATGCACGTATTACTTACCCCATCAAGTGAATGTCCCGCTCGCTTCGTTGAATAAAAAAAGTTTGGTAATGTCTGTTGGTGAGTACCTGTAGAGCAGTAGTGGCGCATCGTCATCAGTGGAGTACCGCGGACGGTACGAGCGGTCTGACTCGTAGCGACGGTGGGAGCCCGACGCGCACGAGCTGCCCGACGTCGAGCCAGACGACGACGAGCCCGACACGGACGTGAACCGCTCGCGCACGCTGCACACACACACACACCATCAACACAATGCAATTTTACATTACGTATAGTTTCAATAGACTTGTCACATACGACATGGGAACCGTAAGAGACGAGCCAAACGTTCATTGCGTTAGTTCAAACCTGGCGCTGCTGACGGCACCGGCGGTGCTTGATTGATGGCAACGGACACCGACATATTGTAAATGACGTGAAGTGTTCGATTCCAGGTATAAGATTAAAAAAAAATTGTATTGACGCGTTCAAAATGTTTTTTTGTTCGACTGTACCATAGTTACACAAATAAAACGTCATTACAGTGGCGATGAATAGCGCGCAGGTGGTACTGACCGCTTATGCGGGCGGCGCCGGCGCAGCTCCGCCGAGGCGGCGGACCCGACGCTGCTAACCGAGGTGCGCGCGTGCCTCCGCTTGCGCCGCATCGTCTGCACGAGCACAATGCACACATGGTTAGTGATATTAACTCATACACAGACACACGCACACACACACAGTTATATATATATACAATGCATGTTAGATACAGTGAAATAGACAACAAGAGAAAAAGAGTTGTTCAGGTCTGTGAAACTGCTAAGTTGAACAGGTGAACTAGAGATGTGACTGTGATCAACTGGGTATGTGAGGACTGTTACATACCACATCTCAACTAACTACTATCCTAATTAATTCATAATTTTCATTATTGACTAAACATTACCTGACCTGGGCTGTGTACACCATGTACATTACACACATATTAATCATTTGGACCTTCACTTTTCCGGAAAAAATTATAACGACTCACTGACCCCATCATGACCACCATTATCACCATCTGTCTTCCCACATCACATCTCATATCTGTCGCCTCATAGATTCAGACCCTTTAAAGTGCATTAAACCTCTGTCTTCGTGTAATTCATTGTTAACCAACTTTGTATACGTACGTGTATGTGCGTGTGCGCGTGTGAGAGCGCCGGTTCGTAAGTAAGCTCCACCTCGTCGTCCACGAGCTCCTCCTCCAGCACCTCGATATGTGTGCGCTCGGAGCCCGCCGCCGAGCCCGCCCCTGAGCCCGCCGCTGAGCCGCCTTCTGACACCGCGCCGTTAGCGATGGCCCCGTCTGCAGGGATCAGATACACAAGCGCACAATTAGTAACATGCACCCAAAGCTAACTTATATATCCTAACCAGGAACTGCTTGCAGTACGCACTGCACGAGCACAGAAGTACCTGAACCATCTGACAGATAACCAAAACACTTGGCCTGTGTTTGAGAAGTTTTTTTTCCCATCAACTACACGCCATAGCTCTGAAAAAGCTAGACAAACTTTCTGGTCGCATTTGCCTTCTCAAGAATTCATTCTCGAATTGTTACAAGACTCAGAAATCAACGCCCTCTGAAAGAAGTGTACTCACCGTGAGAGGGTGCGCAGCCCGCGGCGCCGCTCGTCTCTACACCACTCGCCCTGCTCTTTTTGCCCACACCCTTGCCTGTGCAGACACGAATACGTTTATATTTACAAGGGTTACAAAATAAATTGCGCAACTCGTTATATGTTACACATCAACCGCTCTCGCGCAATTTATCCCGTCCCGCGTCTCTTGAGTCGCCACCCAGCACCGTGCCGTCTCCCGCAGGCAGAACGAACCTTTCCCGTTAATGTGCAGTGGCGCATCGCTGTCGCTGTGCGAACTCGAGCGCGCGTGCGAGTGAGTGCGTGTGCGCGTGCGCGCTAACGCGGCGTGCACGCGCCGTGACGTCGCTGCTAGTGGCTCCGACTCCGAGCTGCTGCTACGCGCGCCACCCGCACCGCGCGATGCCGGCGCCGCGCGGCACTCTGCGCCCCAAACCGACAATTAAATAAAATTAGTTACTAACGTAACAACACAGTTAGTGTATATATGAAAATACGACCTCCGCGTCGGTACGTCGCGTTCACCCGTGACTGGAATAAAAATACTACAACAAGGCATGCTCTACGTGGCACTGCGTTGCATTGCTAGCTACTGTGCTGCCGATAACTGACCACGTTACCAATACCTGACACGCTTGAACGTCTCTGATATATCTCAGTAACAATAACAGATCACCTTTCCTGTCGCGCCTGGCGGTGCGACGGCGCGCAGCGTGCGGCGTGCTGCGCCGGGCCCCGCGCCGCGCCAGCCCGCCGCCCACGCGCGCCCACAGCGCCTCGAACAACGACGAAAGCCGCACCGTCATCGAATAGATCTGTCGCCCACGCACCGCATAAACATTACGTCACAACGTACACCTAATACATCCTCGATACGTCGGTATTTAACTACCGGTGTAGATATGATCTCGGAGAAGGATTTTTACTGTAGTACAAAGCGCCTAATGTTTATGTGTGAATGTATTTATAATTATAGAAAGGAAGAAGAGAAAACAGAAAATTGTAAAAGAATATAACATTAGGGGGAAGCTACATATCAGTTACAAAGAAGGTAGTGCAGTTGTAAATTGAAGTTGCAAGTGGCGAGTCTCACCCGGCTGCGCTTGTTGGTGTTGTAGAGGCGGCTGTTGGAAAACACGAGGCGCACGTCGGCGGCGAACTGCTCGGGCCGCGAGTACCCGCCGGCGGCGAGCCGCGCGCGCACCGTGCCCAGGTCCATCGGCTGCGGCACCACACGCTCGTAATCTGAGTAGTCGGTGTGAAGTAATCAAGTGTTTAGTTAAAAATACTGCATAAATTAAATACTAAAAGAGATGTGTAAAAAAATATATATATAATTATAAAGATGATACCGGGTGCAAGTAGCGGCGACACTGGCTGCCGGAAGGGCTCCGCGTCGGCGGAGGCGGTCAGCTCGTTGAGTAGAGCAGTGCAGGCGGCCAGCCAGCGCGCGCCGCTGCCGCCACCGCTTGCATGCTTCTGCAACGTCACAGACGCTCAGGTGGGCAGTTCATAGTGCAACATAAACTACAAATCAACATGCCCTCGCGAGTCAACGCAATCTAATGAGCATGCGCATGTTTTCGGTTGGTGCTGCGCTGTTGTTACCCCGGTTATGAGCTTAAGCCGTATTGATACAAACCAACAAATGTAAAAGTAAAGAGAACACACTTCCGCTTGCCTAACGCCTTCTCTTGGAAAAGAAATTATTTAATTTTTATACTAATAGTGATATGAATAACTGACGGTGGTTCGATGTTTGCGTCACAGAACGATTACATGGACTACAATTACAGGTAACACGTACACAACAGCCTGTGTCGTGTGTGCGTGTAGGTGTGTACGTGCTAATGCACTTGTGTGTCGGCTAGTGCATGCATGCCGACCTTATGTACCGCGGTCGCGAGCGGCTCATCGTCAGAGGACTGGTATGCTGCTGCCAGCTCGTGGTACTTGGCGACCACATCGACATTGCGCCAGTTGCTGCAACACGAGATTATTATTTATTTCTAAATATTACGTACAGTGCCATCTAGTGGCTGGATGTAACCATGGAGATAACGTAAAAAATACTGATCAGTGTACACTTGCTTTCCAATACGTTTAGTAGCCGTACGGAATGTGCTTTGACGTGAGCGGTTTGACAAACCATCCTCGAGCTTCGCAGCAAGCGCAGCAGTGCGCATCGCTGCTTACCAACACATCGTACAGTCGGCACGCTGTATGCACGGACGACAGCTTACCTGATGATGTAGAGCAACAGGTCGGTGACGAGGCGCGCATGGCGCACGATGGGCGAGTGTGGCTCGTTGAAGCGCTCCGCATTGCTGGCGAGGCAGCGCACGTCGAACTGTGCGGCCGCTGCGCGCCGGTAGAACTGAGCGTGCGATACACGCATTAGTTAGTCTCATCTCTTATTAACCAGCTCTAGCAACATTGGCCATACTGGTTTTAATGAAATTTATCTGCTTACTGACCAGGTTCTCAAAGCGCGCCCGGATAGTGGATAAATCTACGGGGTAGGGCACCAGGCGCGCGTAGCTCGGGTAGCGCTGCAGGTCCACTGGCGCGGCGAACGGCTCCGCGGCCGAGAGGGACATCACGTGCGCCACGTGTCGCGCGATCTGTCGGCAAGCGCCCGTCGTCCATTCGTGCGTCTCCGCGCGTCGCAGCGCGCCCGCCAGCTCGCACGCGAGCACGCTCACCGCTCCGCCGGGCGTCTCCGGCAGCCTGTAAACCGGGACCGTGAATTGACAGTAGGACGTGCCCACGGATCCGCAACGCTAGTAATCTATTGGATAAGCCCATATTCAGCGGTAGACACTATTGGCAACATACTACACAATACGACCTACCTCTGCGGGTCGAGCGGCTCGAGGTCCCAGGGTGATAAGCGCTCCACCTCGCCGTTGTCCCAGCGCACGCGTAGCGACAGAAAGTGTGCTGCGGCCTCACGCGCCCACCGTCGCGCTTCAGCCTCTCCCTCACCCACCGCCTCGTCCTCGTCCTCGGCTTCAGGGTCCGAATGCCCGCTACGCTCGATTACAATTCCCGTCCACCACGAGTCGTCGATCATGCATCGAAACCTAAACAAAAAAAACATAACATACCTGTACGACAGTTTTGCCAGTATAACATTGTATTTGGCGAAGTCACATTAACTTATTTCGAGATTTTTGTGTCTGCTGTCAAAAGTTCTCCTTGGATTGACAGGATATTATTGGGTGCATTTGCTGCTAATGTATGACATCTGGCGAAATTCCGGTGGTATTTAGCCACAACTAATACGTCTGTAATGTTAGTGCAATCAGCGGCAAGTTAATAAATATCATGGTTGGTTATAGAAAGAGCGAGACCTGTCGCCGGGTCCCCATCTCCTCTCCACTGCCGCGTCGTACTGCTGCTTCAGCACGAGGAAGTCGATGACGTCCGCCATGTCGTGGTAACGTACGGTGAAAGTGCGCGCGCGGGGTGCGGATGCCGCAGCCCCCGAGGCGGCCGCCCCCGCCCCTCCGCGCAGCGAGCTGGCCAGCCGCAGACACACCACGCGCGGCGGCTTGATCACGTACTTCATGCCGATAACTTTCACCGGCTCGCACTCCTGCCACGTTACAATATCAATTTAATGCCTCACACGTTGATCCTTCAAGTCAGATAATCATACATAAGCGGTGCACATGCAATGATAATGAACGAATGACGTGTAAAGGAACCGACGTTTGGCTGAACAGAAGCTTGCAGCATTGTTACGGCTGCAAGTTTATCATCTGCTTAGTTTACTCGCTGCGAGTACAGTAACGAGACCAGTTAATAGGTTCAGATGGAGTGACCATTTACGAAGAGTAACTGCGATCAACCTGACAAGGGAGACTGAAAATCGCAAAGAGGTTCAGTTGGAAAAGCCTGCCTCCAATAGTAGACTGATATGGGCTGGTGATGACGATGAACGCATGGATCATTAAAATCATCTCTTCTAAAATCAATTTGCAAATTTTCTTAACTTTTTAATAATTACGCATGCTTACGTAGATATGCATCCGCTCCCAAGGCTTGTCGCGCGCGCTGACCTTGTACACGTCCTTCTCCGACACCGCTTCGAAATATCGCTGGTGTCCCTGCGCGCGCGCATAGCGCAATTACGTTTAGTTGCTCAGTTGCTGCTCATTCAATGTTTAAAGCGCCTGGCGCACCGATGGACCGGTCTAGTACCTGAGAGTAATCTAGGTGACTTGTGCTGTGGGCTGGAAGTTTTATGCTCAGTAGTAGATAGAGGCTAATGGAGAGAGATCGTCGCTTCAGTTTTCACTTAGTCATCATTAACTGTGTTGCCATGGTACCCACATGCACGCTCATTGAGGCCTACTGATGTTAAGCCTAGTTATTAATGTTTGCATTATCCGTTCTAGAGATTCAGATACACTACATTAAATAATGAATTAATTAATTAATATACATTCCATTTCTGATGTTCCTGTGAATGTGATTGAGGTGCGGCAGTGCACGGACTTACCAGTCGGAAGTACAACAGCTGATCACCCATCTGCGGCTGATACGGTGCCTTCCGGGGCGTGACAGCCGTCAACCACTCGCCCACCCGGTACGCTTCGGGCAACTCCTCCTCCGCACCGGCCGCCAACGCTGGCGTCGCCACACCTGCTGCGCCGCTGGCCGCGCCCTCCGCCGCCGCACTCGTTCCCTCGTTGGCGAGCCCGCTCGGCACAGTGGTTGCTGCGTTTCGTTTCATCGTCGTCGTCGTGGTCGGACTGTACCTACGAACGGACCTGATCTCCGTAAACACCGGGCAACCACCGTGAAGACAAACACCACGTCCTCCCTGACCCCACCAATGCAACATCTGATCGCCCGCCGTGCACAATACTCACTAATTATTCATCATCATCATCATTGCAACCGATGGACGTCCACTGCTGGACATAGGTCTCTTGTAATGTTTTCTACAAACCACGGTCTTGCGCTGTTTGAATCCAGTGGCTCTTATTATTTTATTTATGTTATCCGTCCTCCTGGTGGGTGGACTGCCGACGCTGCGCTTTCCGATGCGGGGTTGCTGTTCCAGCACTTTAAGACCCTAACGTCCATCGGTTATATGAACTATGTACCCCGCCCATTACTATTTCAGCCTCGCGACTCGCAGGGATATGTCGGTGACTCTAGTTCTTCTGCGGATCTACTTAATTTACCAATTATTATTAAAGAGTTAAATATAAATGCTTTTTGAAGGCGAGTGCTCGTCGCCATGACAAAGAAAAGTTATGAAAATTTTTGGTTCCCATTAATTAGAATATTGTTTTTCTAAATAATGAACCTTTCCTAAACAGTCTGGTAACATATTCAGCTTCAACGGATTTGTTGATATTATTTATGTTAAGTCTAGTTAAGTTTCAGAACAAAGTAATTCTGAAAATTTTCAAACACTACTCAGTTACTTGGCGGTAGGCTGCGGGCGGCGACGGGCGCGCGCCGGGGGCGCCAACGCAGGGCCCGCTTCCCAGTCCGAGTATTGCGACGAGCCCGAACTGTAACACATGCGCACGCGCATACTATAACTAACATGCGACACTGACGTAAGAGCTTAGCTAAGACATTCAGACAAGAAATATCAGACGTTGGTGAATCAAAATTAATATTTTTACTTCGACAAAGGTACTATATGTCGTTTCCGGGAAGGGAAGCTAAGAGACGGTGATAACGAAACTGTTCACAATCAATGTCGCTGTGTACACGCGCCCCTGAGGACAAGGTATGTAAAGCTATCCGTAAATAACACTTACTTGTCGCTCCCGACACCCGGACGTACGCTTCGGAATTACAAAGCATTTTGAATAATATATATATACATATTTACACATCCATGTGTACTCGTAAGATAAAGAAGGTAAGAGAAATTCAGAACTACAATTCAACAATTCGAAATGTTGTTTTCAATTTAGATTTCTATGAATAAAGATTTTTTTAAATTACTTTTGAGCTTATTGTGAACGATCAGCACGCCTCGTAGCATGGTGCGTCAAGGTCTCCAGGTGGCAAGAGTGCAGAGTAACTAACTCGAAATTACCAAAAAAAATGATTTTGAGAATTGCAATTGAAGTATAGAAATAAACTCGCCGTCCGCAGCCCGGCGCTCACCTGTCGGAGCGGCGGCTGCGCGACGTGGAGCGCGAGGTGCACGAGGACGGCTCCAGGCGCACGCTCGAGTCGGAAGTGTCGCTTGAGCTCGACTCCGAACTCTCCTCCTCCACGCACAGCGCCTACGAACAGTGGGTGAGCATATGAGTCGCGCCGCCGCGAACTGCACATGATTGCAGAACTCTAGATACTTAGAAGTTATAATGAGTGCAGCTGCAATTTACGTTTAACGTCACAATGGGTTGTGGTGTAACCCGGATCAACTGGAAGTCGTCTCATTGTGCGCAGCAAGCTTGACTTGTAGCGGACACTAAGCAATTTAACATTTCTTAATAAACAAACACAAGCATTTTAATGTATCCAAGATAGGTAACGGATGATAGCGCGCACCTGCCTGCGCACTGGCTGCGCGTGCGATGCGCGCTGCGCGTGCAGGCGGCGCACCACGCCGGCGGGCAGCGCGGGCGCGGCGGCGGGGCGCGGCCGGCGGCCGGGGCGGCGCGCGGGACCCTCCGGCGCGGTGCTGATCATGAGGGGCCGGCGACGCATTTCGCGCCCGTACCACGAGCACTCCCACTCGTTCATCTCCACGCTGCAGCACGCGCATGCACGGTACATTCACATTGGTACACGGATGCGGTCCCCTGGGAGGGACTCGGGGATACTTTAATTGTATTCAATTACCATTAAACATGCCATTAAATGTGCCACGGTAAAGTGGAATGTCTAGAGACATCTTGAGGAATAATTTTCCATGCTAGAATTATTTGTGGTAAAATCCAGCGGCGGTCAGGAAGTTTATGCTTAAAGGGCATTGCTATACAGGAGAGCAAAGCTGGGTTACAAATGTAACATCACACACCTGGCTTGCTCGATCCGCTGCCTGGCGGACTCGGGCAGCGGCACCACGATGGGCCGAGTGCAGGGCGCGAGCGGCTCTTCTTCACGCTGCCACGAGCCGGCCGTGTGGCGCACGCCTTCGCCGCGCCAAGGACCTGCTGGCGCGGCGCCCTGTGGCACAGCACCGGCGGGAGCGACGCGCCCACGCGGCAGCAGCGGCCGCAGCGCTAGCCGCTCACGACCCGGAACCAGGCGTTGCAGCGCGGGCGCGTGCGGTGCGCCCTCCACGTCCACCAAGAAGGGCGGTGGCATCAGGTGCGGCGGTGTCTCCGTCTGCTCGTCCAGTGCGCCGCCGAGAGCGTCGCGCACTGCGGACGTCACTCACGCGTCTTCGTTTTGATTTTAACTTCGTTTTCGTGCAACTCGTGCATATACATTTTATGCATTATATGCAATACACAGCACGTGAGAAACACAACGGGTGTAAGGGTGTCCGCACAACTACTAACCTAAACTAACCCAACCTCACCTGCTCTTGCTGCACTCTCCCAATCAACAAACAAGGTTCTGGCTTTCACCAACCCTCGCATTGGGCCAGCGAAGTGGGAATTGTCCCAAATCCCCCTATATGAATCCCTCCTTAATTGACATGGGAATCTTTAGGAGAGGCCTATGTCCAGCAGTGTACATCTATCGGCTGACGGTGATGATAAATAATATGACATTAAAACTAACGAAAAAATCTAAATATTTTCTTCTTATCAAATACTAATTAAATAATGATACTTGGTAAGTGGGTGTAGTACACCGTACAGGCGAATAGACAAACGTTTACCTAGCGGTCGGTAGTCCGTATGGAAGAACAGCTCCGGCGGCAGTTGGCGCAGTAGGCGATGCCCGAGCCCGAGGCCGAGTAACAGTAGGTGCCCATGCGAGTCGGATGCGGCCACGCTGCAGCCGGTGCCCCATTTCGCGTCGAAAATGGCTCCGTCGCCCTGCCCTTCAATCCGATTGTGGAAGTGCGCGAGCACCTGCAGTAAAGTAGCGCGCGGATCAATTCGCGGTACAGCCAGACTTCAGTATTTACTACACACATGGAGCCGCCCGTGGTGGCAACAAGCGACGCGCGCGAATATTGTTGTTCCTCAAACAGCAGGACGCTGAAGTAGATCAAAGTAACCGGACTGACTAGGCGCTCCGATGACATGCCAATAGTCGACTCATCGTCAGTGCATCGAGCTGGCCATCCACTAACCAACAAATGAACATTTCACACATCATAGCATTTGTTGTATAAAAACAAGTGTTAAATATAACTAGAGTACCTCGCCCGTCTCCGCATCCCACACGAACAGCTGGCCGTCGTGCCCAGCGGAGAGCAACACCGCAGGCAGGAATGGGTGCGCCTCCAGGACATACGCCTCGTCGCGGTGCCCGCTCAGCACGCGCACCTGCACGCACGTGCGCGAGCACCACACCTGCGCGCACACTCGCCACGTACAATTACGCGTAATACACGTACATGCACGTACATACACGTACACTCGTTTACACAAATTCCCGTTTATTACGTCCCATCTCTCTACTCCGTAGAATCTCGTCATCGTCATCACAGCACGCCTCAAAGCGCTCTGTCGCTCGTATTTACATGCCGCAGCAGGCCTGCCGCGCAGCTCGCGGCCACACGCACCCAGTTGCTCAGAATGTGGGTAGCGCAATTACTACAGTAACGAGGCTTAACTTATCCCAAATAAAGCTTGTGCCATTTATAGGAGCGTTCTGTTTAAGCACTGTGCAGTAGTATGCAAATATTAATGCGTTTCGCTACTCACGCGCACGGTGTTGTCCGAGAGCGCCGTCACGACGTACGCGTCGCTCCGGTCCCAGCACACCATCGTCACCTGCCGAGGTACGAGCCGCGCTGGTCACCACGTACAGCACAAACAAACGATGCGGCCCGCGATGCCACATCGTAGGTCACAAACGGCGGGGCCGATAATTTATAATATGGTATATGACCTCCACGTCAATCGTTACAATCTATGAGTACGTGTTGTGTATAGGCCAGACGTCGCACCGAGCGCGCGTTACCATCTTCCAAGTTATGGTCTCCTAATAACACGTGATGGCGAGCTCAAACGATGGCCTTTCCTGGATAAAAAAAGGAGACGTCTGCGTTGGGCGGACCAACACCAGCGCATTCATACTCATACTTGGCTTAGTCATACCTTGAGCCGCTTGGTGTGGTCCTGCAGGAGCACGTGCCGCCACTGGGTCGCGTGCAGTGTCCACAGCGCTGCACTGCCGTCTTTGCTGCCAGAGACGAGCCGCAGCCCGCGGTGCGCCCACGCGATGGAGTCCACTGCGTCGCCGTGCACAGCCATCTCGAGAACCTACGAACACACGCGCACACGCGCACACACACACGAGTCAAACGTGCAGTCCAAGAGTAAACACACCTGCACACAACCAGCGGAGCAGGGCGCGTCTAAAAGAATTGTGGTAGTTCGAGAGAGCATGTTGTCACAGGAACCGGAGAGCTCCACGCGTCGGTATTTAATGTTACGTATAACATTTGCCTGGACATCACCAGCACGCGACTAGCTTCGTTATGTAAAATAAACACTTCCCCGGATGTAGTAAAAATGTAGTGTTTTGAAGATTTTTAAATATACAAATAGCCAAGATTATGATTTAGATCGATATGTATGCTGCATGGTGTGTTACGGTGTGGTGTGCTGTGTGTGGTGTGTGGTGCTCACCCGCCGCGGGCCGGCCGGCTCGACGTTGTAGATGCGCACGTGGTGGTCCGCGCTGCCGGCCGCAAGGAATGCGCCGCCAGCGGACCATGCGGCGCAGATCATGTGGCACGCGCCCGGGCGCATACGCTCCACAAACTGCACGGGCTGCGACAGGAACTGCCCGTCCGCCGCGCACGTCCAGAACGCGACCGAGCCGTCCGTCGACGTGGACGCGAGCCAGCGCACGTCGCCGTGTGCAGGCGGCGCCCAGTGCACCTGCGCACCGCCATCGCGTTAAATATAGCACGCAGGCTGCCGTCTGCCCAGAGACGTGGCCCGACCGCGTGGCCGCTAGTACTCACCGAGGTGATGGTGCCCGCGTGGGCGTGCAGCACGGCGCGCGGCGCGCCGCTCGCCAGGCACCAGACGCGCACCAGCCGCTCCACAGAGCCGCACGCGAGCAGCGCGCCGTCCGCTGACACGCACACGTCCGTGATCTCTGCGCCCGCGCCACGCAGCGTGCTCAGCAACCGCCCGTCCAACGCACACCACACCTTCACCAGCAGGTCGTCAGCGCCCTGCACACGTGTATTAACGCTGTACAAAAAAGTACCCCAATCGAGTGCACTGCGCTAATTATATGTCTAGAACGCCATGTTGACGTGAACTACCCTTAGTCTGCACGCGCTGTGCTCACCTGTAACCTTCAACATCTGCACACTGCTTGCGGCCATCCAGTAATTGTCTGCGCCACAGCTCCAATAAGATCAAACACTGTGTTTAATAAAACTAAGATTTTGTTATTTTAGGGCGTTTATTTAATTGCTTTATTACCCTGACGTTTCACCACTGCGAAGGGGTCGAAACGTAAAATAAATATTATAATTTAAATTAAAGCGATAAAATCCATTAATATGCAGTTTTATTAAATGTGATATGTTCGCGTAAATATCAGAAATCATTATAGATACTGTGTCGCGGCGTGTTATACGCGGCGTTTAGTCAAACGCGCAAATAAACTGGACAGTCTTATTTCATCCCTCCCTCACCGCTCCACGTGAGGTGATGAGTAAATGGCAAGGAAAAAAAGAGCAAAGGTGGGGGACATACTTCCACTGAAGGTTGTAAACAAATGTCAGTGTGACGGAACGGAACAGGAGGCTCACAGTAATGACATAGCGGCCGGTGCAGTCGAACACGAGGCAGTAGACTGCAGAGAGGTGGCCCAAGGTGCGCCGCTGCAGCTGCAGCCCGCACAGCAGCCGCGCGGGGAACGGTTGGCCAGGGCCGCGGGCGCGCACCGCCCCCCCCAGCTCGCGTTGCGCCAGCCGCCGCACTGCACCAACGCAACGCAACCAAAACCCAACAAAAGCAAATTAACTCAATGTGATGGCCAGGGTCATTCACCGACTTGCAACAGTAGAGAGTGCTCCTCACCGAGTGTGTGATCCTGCTTATACGCGGAATACTTTGGTTTGGGCCTGACCAGAGACTCGCTAAGCAGCGAGAGCCTTGCGCGCAGTTTCAGCCGCTGGTGGTCGTTGCCCACGGTGCCGACGGCGCTAATAACGCCGCTGGTAACGGCGCTGATGATGCCATTGTTGGTGACGTTGGCGGTACTCGTTGTGTTGTTCGTGCACGTCGTACTCGCGGCGCTGGTCGTGTTCGCAGCGTGAGTGCCAGCAGTCAATACTGCGACGTTCCCGAGGGTCCCGTTGCTGGCCAGCTGCAGAGCCCTTTCACACACCGCCGCGAGCCGCCGCCACGATACATCCCTGTGCTGTGCCGCCTGGAATTTGTTTTATAGACATACGTTTGCGTTTTAGCAGAACCAAATTAAAACAGAAAAATATGTTATTGTGAATGTAATGAAGATGTGTTCACGAACTCTTACTCGATCAGTCATTGTTGTTAGCTCTTTGTTAACGGAGACCGCCTAGGTAGGTAGGTACCACTGCAGCGCCTGTTGCAGCCGACAGGTAGCAGTGTACAAACATTGCTGTTGCCCGGTTTGAAGAGCGTTGTAGCTAGTGTAATTACTGAGGTAATGAGACTCAACATCTTATGTCTCACGCGACGTGTGCAATGTGGTGCAATCTATATCATCCTAAATAGCTCCACATTGTTACGGGCAGGCGTGTCACTTACGATCAGGTGAACGTCCTGCCCGTCTCGTCGCTTAATTGTATATAAAAAAATTAACTATTTATGAACTGTTAAAGCTTTGTAGTGTTTTATGAACGTGTTGCGGCCATTCGTTACTATTACGTTAGCTACTGTAGCAGCAAGTTACAAGCTACTGAAACATCACCACCAGTAGAAAAATCCTAAAGAACATCTTAAAATTGCTTCCACACACCCGGGCCTCACCTCACTATGAGAGACACGGTAATTTATTTATGTATGTGTAATTATGGTATTGGATCACACGTCCAGACACACATCTTGTATTGAGATTAACCGAACTCTCCAACTTGTAATTTTGTTTTGTTTACATCGTACCTGTGTCGCGCGCGCAACAGTGCGGCAGGATTTTAATAAATCTAGTGCTAATGAAGTCGTCAATCGTCATATTTCCGTTAATTGGTGTGAAGAGACACGGCGTGCGGACAGAATTAAATATTTATTAAATTTTATAAGCGACGCCATTGAGTAGTCTGAGGGCGCGCGGCGCGGCGCGGGGTGGCGCGGGGTGGCGCGGCGCGCTAGAGCGGGGCGGAGCGCTGCGGCGCGGCGCGCGCCCGAGAGAGACGCCTGCGACGCTGTCACAGCACGAACCATCAAAATGAATGATATATCATTTTTCGTAAAATATCCGAAAAACTTATTTAACATCATTGATACCATACAAAAGTATTTTTTACAAATTTCCACCACATTTTTACGTTCGTTATCATATAAAATAAGATATAATTTTTTTTTTAGAAATTTCCACTTTATGTTTTTGCCGCCGAAGGAATAAGTTGAAAACTATAACAATCAGGCGTTTCAGAAGGCAATAAGAGGACGAGGAACTCACCAGCTCATCGTAGGACTGCGCGTGCTCGCGGCCCTCCCAGTCGGTACGTCTCGGCAGCACCTGCAACAGCGCGGAAGGGCAACTTTTCAGTGAGCTTTCAGCGCGTTTGACAGCCGCGCCCACGTGCCCCGCGACCAAAACAACGTTAAGCTTCAAACCCGCCGCTAGGCAAAGCTCGCACTCACCTCGACGCTCTCGAGCTCTTTTAGCAAAGTCTGCGGAAGAAAACTCTCTTTTAGCTCGTTTTGTACTCAAATTATAAATATCAGATGTATTAGAATCCAATTTACCTTCGCAGTCTCCTTCAGAGGGCCGCCGGAGAGAAATTTCGCTATCAGAAAGTAGAGCTCTGAAACCGGGAAGGCTAACTTTACTCGAACTCGCACACCACACACTCGCAATTTCTAGCTTATTTTTGTAACACTGGACTCACCGGGAAGGACGTCGACCTCCTCATTACACTCCTCCATAACGCTAGATTTTATATCTGGGGTCAATTATGACATTTCATATTACAAACACTGAAAAAACCTTGCAAACATTTCGCTTGAAACGTTACATTGTTGACGAAAGATAATGCACCTACTGTAATAATAGCAAAATGGCGTTAGCTCCGTTGATAAAGCAGCCGCTGTGGCGGGGCGCCGCGCGCCGCTCGCGCCCGTCGCTCGCGCCCGCCGCCTGCAGATGGCGCGCGCCGGTCGCCGCACTGCGCCCGTGCCCGCGCCCGTCCCTCGGTGGCGTTGTTGTCAAATAGGCTAACACATGCGTCCCCAAAACTATTACGTACCATTTCTACAAAATTATGTATCAATTACCAAAAATTATATCACCCACTTATCCAGAACTTTTAAATTCTTAGGCACTTTGACATAAACCTTTTTATTTATTTTATTTTTATTTATTTCATAAGAACTACGTTCACCACTTTACAATAATAGGCCGAAATGATACGCTAATAACAATAATTTCTTTCCATTTTATTCATATGAATAAGCATACTATTTCATCTCATTTCTTGAATTTGAAACTATAGCAACCAGTGTACATTACGTTTTTTCTAACCAGTAACACTAGCATTTATTGTCAAACTGGTCCACGAACGAGAGTACGATGTTTCGTTCCATTGATAATATAACCGAAAAATAAAATTAACCGTGAGTTTAACGACAAAATAATGTGAAATTTTGTTTGAGCGTTGTTCAATAAAACTGTGCAATTTGTCCGCATATCACTGTGGTCGAATTTAAACAGAGTATATTTTCTAGAGGGTGGAGTCGATCTGTCCTGATGGTGCTTTGGTGCAAAGACCTTTCCTTGACGTGGTCACTCGGCCACGAACATATTTTAAAATGCCGTCTCGAAGATCTCGCACGTTCAGTCAACTAGTAAATCGTGAGTATGACTAGAATTACTAGAGTAATATAAACAGAAAACAATTTGACGACGCAACATTTGTTATATCGTAGGCGACGCTCTGCTATCGCGCCGAGTTCCTTAAATGATATATATATAAATAACAATCGTGAGATGTTATATAGCTTAGTTGGGTTAATCAATACATTGTTTATTGATCAAATGGCTCAGTACAAGTTTGTTAACCAGCTTAACTGTTCAGAAATCGGGCTCACGCATTAGACTGACAAGACATGTAAATTCCAATGTGTTCGTGATGTGATACGAAAAGGTAGTGGGACCTGAATGATTTGTTTTAATATTTGTTCAGAATAAAGTTTTATTTATTTTAAAATCTCTTGTTAAAATTTTAAAACATAAATGGCCAGAATATTAATATTCTATAATGATATTTTCCCCTTCAAGATAGATTAAATATTGCAAGTACCTCTAAGCATGTGTATTGTAAGCATAAAATTGTTTTATTTACTGACAGTTTTTATCACCACCACGTCAGAATGATATACATCTATCTATACAGAACTATGGCCTTTTGTACCATTGCAGTACACTGACACTTGTGTCTATGTTATACATGGTGACAAAGCAGATAACCATTGTAATGAAAAAAAAACACATATATTTGTTCTTGTGTATGTGTTCTATACTTGTTGGTTTCAATAAATACTTTTTCTGTCTTAATGTAGAAAGGAGGAAATAATAGAGTGAGTAAAGAGTTAACAGAAATGTTGTCAAAACATAAATTTTACATACATACAAATTGAAATATAGGGCATATCCCTTAATGGAGATTACTGATAATCAGCGAAAGAGAGAGTGAAAAGAGAAACATGATAGTGTTTTATAATTTATTTGTAACTTTACTGTTGGATATATAGGTGTATGGAAGGCATTTGTTCAGTAGTTGTCATTATTCCACACATTATAACAAAGAATTTTCCTTCACCCTTCATAATGTGAACAGTGTAGTATTGGAGTAGTTTGTCACCATTGGTACCTCTATTTAGTTGTGATGTAGGGATCTTTAACTGTGTATAGGCTACTTCTAGAATAGAGTGCTTTATTACCAAAACCTACATCACTACATATCAGAGGGGATTAGAGTAAAGCACTACAATTAGTATAAACTTTACACACTATGTTTTACAGACAGATTTTCTGTCAGACCAAATTAAGGATACAAAATAGATATTTTTTTTAAAAAAATATTTATTTTCTAACACATCAGTACAGTACTAAGAGTTATTCAAGGGTAAATGATCAAGTTTACTCTTTCCAAAATAGGGGAGGATGACACCAGGTACATTGTTATAATTTGTCAGTGAAGTGGCTTCTTTTCACCACCAGTGTAGCGATGTCGGGCGCGGCAGCGGGGGGCGCGGCCGCGGCGAGCGGCGCAGCTGCGCTCGGCGGCCTCGGCGGCTCCTTGGAGGACAAGGACTGCGACCTGCTCTGCCCGGTTTGTTTCGAGCTCATCGATGAGGCGTACGTTACCCGTTGCGGGCACTCCTTCTGCTACGCCTGTATCGCCAAGTCCGTCGAGTTGCACCGTCGCTGTCCCAAATGCGGGGCGGCGCTCGCCTCGCGTGACCACATCTTTCCGAACTTCCTGTTGAACGAACTGGTGGCGCGGCGGCGGCTGAAGGTGGGGGCGCCGGCCGCGCAGCAGAGCGCGGGTGGTGCGGGAAGCGCGGCGGCCGGCGCCGCGGGCGATGGAGAGCGGCTGCGGGAACTGCTCGCGACCGAGGCGCGGCACCTGGCTTTGGCCGACGTGGACGGCATGCTCGATGTGCTGACACGGCGTAAGCGTCTACTGGAAGCGGAGTCCGCGGCGGCGCAGCATCGACTGTTGTACGAGTTCCTGGCTCACCTACTGCGCCTACGACACCACCAGCTCGAGCAGTTGGCACGCGAAGCGGCTCTGGTTAAGAAGGTAGCCCTGCACGTTGATTTCTTTACTGTTTCATTACTTGCGTGGCGTTCCCGTGTCGGCGTAGGACTAACTGTTGTATTCTATTACTAAACATTGCGGTGTCTGGCCTGGCAGGACATGGAGCACGTCGGCGGGGTGCTGCGCGAGCTTCGTGCCGGCGCCGCGGAGCTCACGCGGCCGCCGTCTCCGCGCGGGGGCGGAGCGCCGCCAGACCTTGGCGAGCGCGCGTACGCGCCCGAAGGTAGCTTTTGTTTCTTCTTACATCTTTACTGATGAGCTCATTTTCCAACAGAGCGGCGTCGTGAGCGGCTGCCCCTCGCGCTTGTTTCATAAAAAATTGCACCGTGTGACGTCCAAAAAGTATGGTACACCGGACGTAGTGGTCAGTCGCTTTGTGACGCTTGATTAACGGAGGTGCGGATTGTTCCCAGGCGGCGAAGAGCGTCCCGAAGAGGAAGAAAGCTTCGCGGGCGGCGCGGCGGCGGGTATGGCCGCGGCGGCGGGGGACGCGCTCGCGGCGCGCTGGCACCGCCTCACCGCACACTTCGATGATTTCGTGCAGGTGCGATGTCACGCCTCCTTCTGCTACTCCACTTCACTGACATCTGCAGGAGCTTGATATATCTAAAATTCAATTACCTAGTGTTTAAAATTCGATTGCGTGTTATTTTACATTTTTATTGAACAGTGTTACTTCGCGCACCGCGCTGACGAGCTGTACTTCCCGGGCTCGGGGGGCGGCACGCCCGCCCCTGCCCATACCCCGCCAGGGCCAGCGCCCGCTCCCGCACCCGCGCCAGCGCCTGCCTCCGCGCACCCGCCGCCAGCCGCCGCCGGCTCAGCTGCTGCACCCTCCACGTCGTGCCCTGGCGTGCAGTCGGGCGCCAGCGAAGCGGACGCGGTGCCACAGCAAACGTCGTTAGAGTCGCGCGCCGCCAGCGCCGCCGGTGAGCAGCTGCCTTTACTTCTTAACAGTGTCGCTTGTTTGTGTGACAGGATGTGCTTAATCGTTGCTTATGTGCCGGAAGGGGCGATTGATGCCTCTCTGTTTGTGACGCAGGTGGCGACCAGCGCGCGCCTGAGGGCGAGTTGAGCGCGCCTCCGGCTGCAGGTGCGGCGGTCGGCGCGGGTGCCGCTGCCGGTGGCGGTGGCGGAGCTGCAACGGGCGGCGCGTCGAGCGAGGGCTGCGGCGGGCTGGACGCTTTCCGTGCAGACTTGGCCGCGTTCACGCGGTACCGCGCGCTGCGCCCGCTGGCCACGCTCTCGTACTGCAGCGACGCCATCAACTACTCTACGATCGTGTCGACGATCGAGTTCGACAAGGACGACGAGTTCTTCGCGATCGCAGGCGTGACGAAGCGCATCAAGGTTTTCGAGTTTGAGTCCGTGGTTCGCGACGCGGTGGACGTGCACTATCCATGCGCGGAGATGCAGTGCGCGCATAAGATCTCGTGCGTCACGTGGAACGCGTACCACAAGAACGTGCTCGCGTCTGCTGACTACGAGGGTACGGTGTCAGTGTGGGACGCGGCCGTAGGCGCGCGCACGCGAGCGCTGCAGGAGCACGACAAGCGGTGCTGGTCGGTGCACTTCAACCGCGCGGACGTGCGGCTGCTCGCGAGCGGCTCGGACGATGCGCGCGTCAAGCTGTGGGCGCTGAACGCGGAGCGCTCGGTGGCCACGCTCGAGGCCAAGTTCAACGTGTGCTGCGTGCGCTTCAACCCGGCCTCCTCGTGCCACCTCGCGTTCGGCTCGGCGGACCATTGCGTGCACTACTACGACTTGCGCGCACCGCGCACGCCTCTCGCCGTCTTCCGCGACCACCGCAAGGCGGTCTCCTATGTCAAGTTCCTCGACGCTCGCACGTTACTCTCCGCTTCGACGGACTCGCAGCTGAAGCTATGGCGCGTGGGCTCACCGCGCTGCGTGCGCTCCTTCACCGGACACGCAAACGAGAAGAACTTCGTGGGCCTCGCGACAGACGGCCGCTACGTGGCATGCGGCTCCGAGAACAACGCGCTGTACGTGTACTACGCGGGCGTCTCGCGGCCGCTGCTCACCTACCGCTTCGAGGCAGTGCGCGGCTTCCTAGAGCGCGAGCGCCGCGACGAGGAGCCCTCCGAGTTCGTCTCGGCGGTGTGCTGGCGCGGCGCACGCGACCGTCCTGTTCTTCTCGCCGCCAACAGCCAAGGCACCATCAAGGTGCTCGAGCTAGTCTAGAGCCGCCTTGTCACAACGCGACCGCCACTTGGCGCTGATTGGCTTACGACAGCATTTTGAACAACTGACTGCCACTGTCGATTGAAACACCCTCATCTGTTTTGTCCTCTTTGTCTCCCCACTAATGGAGCCTTCTCAAGGTTGTTCTACATTGTTGTGCTGTGGACTTGTACATAATATTAAGTGTTAGTTACAACTGTAGTGAGTGACGAGTATAAAGTGCCAAAATCGTGCAACGCTCCCTCCCTCTTGTCTGTGAAAGTAAACCACTCCCCTAGCAAAGTGAGTTTCATTACCCACAAGCATTTTCTTTTTATTTATTTAAAAATGGTATGTTACAAGACGCTCATTAACCTAATACTTCTTGAGTAGATGAGGGCACGACTCCAGTTGAGCTCAGGTTGCTGGTGAAAGAAAATGACGTTCTCTGATAATAGATATCTTGCTCATGCAACATCTACCGACTCACACCTTGCCTGCGCATGGTGGATAAATATTGCATTTCCTAGTTTTCCAATGCCCCGATTCCACGTGGTCGCATCGCAAGGAAGGCTCTTTAAATATTAAAAAGCAAACACGTGTTATTCCAAAATACATTTTATATAAAAAATACAACAGCAGTAAAAAACGTGAAAAGCGCAGCACCACCCAACAGCTACAATGTTGGGTTAAAGCAGTGAAATGCATGCATTATAGAACAGGTAGGCGGTGGTGTCGGTGGGGGCTACGTGTGGGTCGGCGAGAAGGTGCAGAGCAGCACGCGCCCGTCGCGCTCCAGCAGCGTGCAGCGCCCGCCCGCGCTCTCGAACTGCAGCGAGCGCGCGTCGCCGTCCTGCGTCAGCCGTGCGCTGCACCGCTCTCCGGACGCACGGATGGTCTCGTTGGCGCGCGCCACGTACGAGTCCAGGGGCTCCGTCGGGTGTTTGTAGATGTGGTACGCGGCGGACACCTCGCTGCCGAACTTTATCGTCTTTCCTCTCACCGCCGCGATCAACTCCGTGTCACTCAGCCCCGCCGGCACCTGCTCTATCCCCACCATGTCGTTCCTCGTCACCACCTCCATCAACTCGGAAAACTTTTGGTGCATGGCTCTTGGATTTTTGAACACCCGTTCACTTGCTTGCTTTCCTGAAACGATAAGAAGGCATTTTAAAATCCGTTGGCGCCGGAGTCTTCCGGGAGAGAGAGAGAGAGAGCTCATTGAATGGACTCGCGGGTTGGCGCAGTGGGCCTGAATGGTGAGAGTGCTGGCTGCGTTCTAAACGTTGCGCACCTCACTCTGCCGTGAGTGGTGAAAGGCAGAAATAAAATCAAGTATTCAACTTCATCAAATCATTATGTACATAGTATTACTCCAATGTACTTACTCGTCCACTCGGCCTTCTTAATGTTGCGCGGCAGGCTCAGGGTGCCGTCGCGCAGCGCCTGCTCCACCATCAGCTTCTGGGTTTCGACGTATTTCACAACAAATTCACAGTACGCCACCATTTCGCTGACGTTCTTCGGATTCTTTTCGGCTACGAAATTAATCATTTCCTTCATGTAGGGCGTCGCCTTGTACGTGTCCACGGTGCTCCTGAACGTGTACAGTCGATCCTTCTCATGGGACAGCAGCTGCCGGCTGAGCAGCGCGGACAGCGAGCCAGACTTCTCCACGCACTTCTTGGCCCAAAGCAAGCTTTCCGCCCGGTGCACTTCCAGCCGCAGCCTGTGTCTCTGCACGCACAATTTCACGAGATCAGGGGGCAGTTGGGAGATGGTAACCGTCGCCGGTAACTTGCTCAACATATCGAAGATCTTCCTGCATTCGTCAGCCGAGATCGCGTTTAATGTGTAGATGCTGATTTGAAGATGATTATTTAGCGAGACGACGGCGCGCCCGCTGCTGATGATCTTGGTAACGCGACATACAGAGAACAGGCCGCTGTGCTCCAGGCTCAAGAGCACCGGCATCGAACTCTTCCACTGATGACTGGTGGTTATGTCCATGCGGCTCAGATGTTCCCCGATGAAGCGCATCATCGGCGGCGAGAGCTGCGGAAGCTGGGGGATGCTGATGGGCGGAGCCGTCCCTAAAATTAATTGTCCGTCAGTGATCTTGACGTCCATTCCCCCCTGCAGGTTCATCTGAGAGAACTTCCGCCAAAAGTTGATGACGCCCTCGGTGGCCTCACGCGCGTTCACGTTGTAGCGCACGGCAACCTTGTTGAGGCCGGTTATCAAGTTCATGTCGTCGTTCAAGAACTGACGGAAATTCTCGAATACTTCCGCCTGTTCCGGTCTCAGGTTGGTGACGATGTCGAAGTAATGCTGTCGCACATTCCTCGGCAGCTTGCCTAGGAAGTCGAAAGCATAACTCTGTCCCCCGGGCAGTATCAAGTTACCCTTGCCGTCGAACTGCACCTGGCCGTGCGCGTTCGCGTCCAGCAATATCTGGGAAAAAGTTTTAATCGAAATATTTTTCTCATGCGTGGCCCGGTGGAACTCGCGCAGGAGCTGAGCGTCGTCCCTGAACTGGTTGCGGAGCGCAGTGAGCTCGGACGCCTGCTCGTTGCTTAGCTCCTTATTGATGTGGAGAAACGCGAAGTTCTCTGCTTCTCTGATAATCATTCCAGCAGTTTTGTAAGTGAATAGCCCTTTGGTCCAGAATGCGATGGACGCCACGTGCATCAGCACGTCTACACCGGACAACTCGTCCTTGTGGTTAAACAGGAATATGGTCGTGTCAAGAATTGCGACTCCACTCACCGCTACGGTGGTACCGTTGGCGACGTTCACGAAAATCCTAAAGGCGTTGGATATATGTTGGCCCCTAGCGGCCAGGGACGCGAGCCGCATGGAGGCGCCCATCGCTCCGAAGCTGACCAGGTTGGCCGCGACGCCGAGCCACATCATGCGCGACTCGGCGTTCGTGAATGGGTTGACGCTCTCCCCGTGCAGCGCTCGGTCCGCCAGCTGCACGGTCGACCTGCCAGTGCCCCACAGGGCGGTCGCGACGCCCGTGATCACCAACGGAGTGGCCAGCCCGCCGCTTGCGAATATCAAGCCGATACCGGAACCGATGCCGGCCACGGCGGCCACCGTGTCCACTGCACGTGCGGTCTTCGCGCCGGCGCGCGCGACCGGCGTCACGTATACCAGTACGTGCGAGTAGTCGTACCCGGGGCGCAGCTTCAGCTCCAAGTTATGCGGATACGCCATCTTACACGGCGGTAGTTTGCTGTTTTCGAACCAGTCGCTGACGGAATCGTAGCTCCGACCGATGTTGTCCACGTAATACTTCTTGCTGTCCTTGTAACGCTGCACCCTGAACAGCGGCAGCTCGTACAGCTTACCCTCGTAGTATAGCTCTATCGGCAACACCGTAATAAAGTTCTTGTTGTCCCCGCCGCAGCAGTTCCTGATCTGGTTCGCTATGATTTCGATTGCTTCGAGCGCTTTACCTTCATAGTAGACCAACTCGTTGTTCAAAGCCTTTTTGAGTTCGTTATCGGACCACTTGCTGGGGTCGCGTATCGGCAGGTTCATCGCCATTCCGATCGTGTTCAGCAGGTCCGTCCCGCCGAGTAGCTGCGGCACGTCTCCCTCGCACTTTCCCCCCCGGTGTAAGTACCGGTCCACGTTGTCGATGGCCTTACTGACCCACTCCGATTCGGATACTTCCATTATAGCGATGTTAGTAAGAGCGGAGGAGTATCAACTGACTTTTGTTGCCTAAACTTGACTAGGAGAAAATTTTGTTCGAGAGCGAGTTCTTGGCGCAGTCAATCAGTACCACCACCAATGCGAGGCGGGTACGCTGGAGTGCCGGTCGCCCGGGAAGAACTCGGGCCGGTGTCCGGTCTCTACCCACACTCTGAGCTGGCTGTCGAACTCCTCTACCTCGCCGAGCTCCTCTAGATCCGTCAATACTTTGTCAAACTTCGTGTTTATGTTGGCGAAGCCGCGAAGCAGGAACTCGAGGCCGGAGCGCACGCGGCACGCGCCCGCTGCTGGGGACCCGCCCTCCAGGTCGAGTCTCAAGTTTGGATAGCAGGTTACGAAGCTCTGCAACCAATTTTGATTTCTAGTGACCCTCGAAATAATCTCTTGGACTTCGGGCTCGTTTCTGACAGTGGAGAACCTCCAGGACGTGCTTATGCCGAGGTTATGAAGCTCTTCGAATACTCGCTCGCCGCTTCGAAACCACTCAGTGATCAGGCGTCCTTTGATTTCCTTGGGCGCTTTCTCAAACGTCACGAGGTGCTGCACAACGTTCTTCAAGTTCTGTCTGTACATGTCAGATCCCATCACCTGGAGCAAAAGTTAACAAATTAGTGATGCCCAAACAAGTTGACGAACAGGCTGCTCTTCCTCGACTCCAGGCTCATCGTAATCTAAACGGGTTCTCGCCCGTCCCCGTGTCACTCCTGGACTGAGTACCTATGCATACGGTAATATTTAATAATGGGTTACCTGCGCTGCAACCCGCTAGAGCTGGCCACACACCAATCACCAACAACATTGCGGGAGCAACGTAATCACATTCGCTTGACTCTGAACATCCTGTTCCGGGCTGGACAAGCGTGCAGGGTGCGCCTAGCATGGTGAACGCGCCCGCCTGTGACACTCCGGCTTTCATATGTCAGCAGCCGGAACAGCGATGCTGCTGTGGCAGCAATTCCATCAACCAAACTCCGAGGCATGTGGCCTCGGCATCGAGACGAAGACTCTCGATCTACGAGGCAAGCGGGTGAGGCTGCGTGCTGATGTCGGTGTTTTTGTATTTCTTTTGCTGTTTTTGTAATATGAGGGGCGCGGAGTTCCCTCTACCGCGAGGAATGTAGGGCAACGTCGCATTTACCATCAGGATGGTGGCATGCGATGGCACAAGTAGCAACACAGTCTTATACAACAACAAGGGGTGTTCGCGAGCTGAACCCCGCTTTAACTGCCCTGTGTAGCGGTTGCCTCGTAACACGGAGATACTTGGTTCGATTCCGGAGCTGTATGTTATGCAATCACCGTCGTAGCAGTATCGACGTCTGCCGGCTACCGGCGTGTTCAGGTCTGGCGCTTGATCATCAATTGCCTCGTCCACTTACCGTCGTGTTAAACTGAGAGCTATTGTTAGCCCATTCTCGATAAACAAAGCTAACACGCGGACATTCAATATCGTGCAGGCGGGGCAGCTGCTCCACATCCTCCCCTCCCCTCGCCTGCCACACTCACGCACGTGCGCACACACACACACACACACACACCCTCGCCCCGGCTCGCGCCGGCCCACCAGCGCGCGTTGTTTATGCAAAACCAATGTAAACAATGTTTTCGCAGAACATTCCGCGCGCCGGAACATTAAACAAACGTGGTGGGAGAGTCCGGACGGCGGGCGGCGGACGGTGAGGGTGACGGTGAGGGTGGAACGACATTACGTCTTTGCATATGAAATTAAATCTTTATTAAAGGTAAATATGTACGACTGTTATCTGTGCCGTTTCGCCATTTCGCCGTTTCGCCGTTTGATGCGCAGGCGAGCCGACGATCAGAGGGAAGTCGAAGAGTAAACAAATGATTTTTTTATTCTACGCAGTGACGACACGACGACGGCGGGCAGTTCACCTGATGGTAAGTGACACGGCCGTCCATAACAAGGCGGCGCTAGTTAAAACGATGTACACAGCACGGCGTTGTGCTCGTCGCTACGCAAGTAAGGTGTCGAGTCTCGCTGCCGCTACAGCGCCCTTCGAGCCGGTACCGGAACACGGTAATGTTTTCGCACAGACCCACCGCCAGTAGAAATGGCTCGGAAACAAACGAATCATTCGATTCGTAACTCGAACACCGCAGCCGCGGAAATTTGAGATGCATCTTAATTTGGAACGCTCAACCCAACGCCGGGCGGTTCCACATCCAGCGTGTGGCCAGTGTTATGCACGAGAAGCGCGGGCTGTGCGCATCGGCACAATCCCACTGGTGGGCGGGCGGGCGTTGTTTCACCACGTTGTGTCGTGTGGATCGCCGGCAATGTAAACGGCTTTGTGTTGAAAGGAGTAAGAGTAATAAATGGTCACGGAATGATGGAAAGGCAAGTTTCCTCCGCTGGCATTCGAGACAACCAAGTGGTTTGTCGGCACGGCTACAGGAGCTGTAGTCCTCGGAATCTGTCGCTTTTATGTTTACCCCCACGGGATGATCAAGTTTTATGGGGATTGACGCCACGGCTCTTCAGGTGCTGCGGGACTCGTCTTGGTGCAGTTCCGTTTGTTGTGGAAGTTCGCCTGGCCGCTCCTGATTAATATAAATATTAATCGGTAAAGCTCGGTACATCAAATTCTAAATTACTCGTTCGCATACACCTGCAGGATGTTATCGCCGAGGCGCATGCGCGGGGCGTGCGGAAGACGCGCTCGTTTACCGGCTGATAGAGTATTCCGTGATAAGCGGTAAACGCGGTTCAGCGGTGGCAGCTCCTGTAGCAGCTCCTGTAGCAGGCGACAAACTAACAGGCCGTAGATCCGGGTCCACGCGCCCAATGTCAGATAAGCTGTTTAAAGTCGAATGGCTCGCAGCGTTATCATCATCAGGAATCTAGGCGACAAACAGTAGCGTGCAAACGTTACTGTGTTCCGGTTTGAAGGGTGCTGTTGCTAGTAAAATTACTGGGATAACGAGACTTAACATCTTTTGTCACAAGGAGACGCGCGCAATGCGGTGCAGATTGTATCATTCTAACTAGCGCCATGTAGCTATGCGCAGGCGTATCGCTTACCATCAGGTGACTGTCCCGCTCGTCTCATCACTTCGATAACCAAAAAAGACTACTCTTGTAACCGCCAAGACCTACACCTTCATTAATATATATGAGAATTTACGACCTATGTTGGCACTCATCACGATGTCATAAGACCTGGAGACTTGACATATGGTAGAGACAATGCTTCTGATATTTAGAAATCAGCATCGAACGTATTTTACATCTCCAGTATCGTAGATGCGCGCCCTGCCTGCGTCACGTCGCCTCTCTTGATCGCTGCCAGTTTCCCTGACGCGTTGGTACGCCGCAGCAAACACTCAGACTTGGAAAACGTAGCTGATATTCTCTTCGTGCTTGTGAAGAGTTTCCGTCGCTAAGTCCATAACAATAGACAATGTGAGCGTATTCTTCATTACCGCAATCCGCCGGTGAAATTAAATTTATTTTGTATGGAAAAGAAAAACTATTCATGATTAAGAACAACGACAATGTGCGCCCGCGCACGGAACTAGTTACACTTTAACTGTACCACTGACTTATTACCTAAAAGTGTTTATTTTCTCTAAAGTTTCGAAACTTTGTATATGTACTTTCGCGTACCTTGTCGGACAGGTATTGAAGTAAGGTGCTTATTTACGTGCTTTATACGTGTTGTTTAGATAAAATGACCTCTTATTTGTTACTGCCACCACTTTCAAAGAACCTAATTGAAAAGTTTTAGTTTCTAAGTGATTATTAATTTAATTTAACAAAACAATGATTAAACAATAATTATGACATTAAAATATGTGTAGAAATAAATAACAAATAAAATCATCGAATTTTTCCTAAAAAATTGGGATTTTTTTGTAAAATATTTAAAAAATGAATAACTCCGACAGCATTGTGTCTGTATGGTGTACTCCATACATAGACAGACAGGACACGAGCTAGGCTTTAGCACATACACAGCTTTTACACCTGTTACCTTACACCCTGTATATATTGCTTCATTACGTCAGTCGGTCACTAGTGGCAGGTCTGGTAGGTATGTCGGAGACCGTCTTGATAGGTACTATCGCAGTTCCCATTGAAGCCGACAGACAGCAGTGTGCAAACATTCCCGTGTTCCGGTTTGAAGGGTGTCGTAGCTAGTGAAATTACTGGAGTAATCTCTTTAGATTCAACATCTTAAGAAAAGCGCAATATTTTGCAGTGTAATATTCTAAGTAGCACTATGTTATGAGCGGGCGTAACACTTATCATCAGGTGAACGTCGAGTGAAAAATCAAAACCATTCCAACTCGTCTATCAACCAGTCGGTATCACGGTGTCGCTACCCGAAGTTTTTTTTGTGATTCTTCCTCCAGACATTATACTGACAATTAACACGTTCGCCCTAGAGCCGCTTACCCGAATGCAAATGGCGGCATTACCGCTTCCGCACGCCGCTAGGCAACTACACAATACACAATAAGCGGGAACGTGATGTCTGTGTGTTATTGCACAGGTTGCCTGTTGTGTGCTGTGTCCGCTCTGTGTGTGCGTGTGTGTGTGTGTGTGTTTACAAACCCTAAGTGAAATCTAAAAAAGAATTCTTTGTGCGCTGACGATTGTGTATTGATAGATATCAAATGATTTAGACATTAACAGAACAACAAAATTAGTGCCATGAAGTAAAGAAGCATCTACCCCTAAGCTGCGAAGATTGCAATTGCTTCATTACTACATAATGAACTAAAAATGTTATTACTTTATTTAACACTAAATAGCTCCTGCTACATCATATATTTAACAAAAATATCTATTTAAACTACAGGCAAAAAACAGAAATTCACACAAACATGTTTCCAATAATAAACAAATCCACTCTCAAACATGTTCTGTTCTAGAAGTGTATTGTGTATTGTGTATTGGGGATTTGTAGTGCGGGGCATCCAGTTTGTGTTCCCATTTCTCACATCAAAACTTTGTTGATAAAAATAAACATATTTATTTATATCATTAGTTAAGTAATTTAAATTCAAACTATAGAATCTGATGGTGACAACTTAATGAATTAGACAACTTGGACTTGCACCATGAAGTGCAGATGCCCTCCTCCATAGATATATTAAATAAATACTCATCGGTTGCAAAGTGACTTTCCACATTTATATTTTCATAAATAAAATATTTGAAATGAAATACACACTGCAATATACCATCATATAGAGCTCTTAAATATAATGATATATTGATAGGGACATTGCTCCAAGATAAGATTACCGTTTAATGTGTACAGTGTAAGTTCTGCGAACACTTAAATGGTAGACAAGTGGCTGAAGTTACAACTTGTACAGTTTTACATTAGGATTCAGTAATCCAGATAAATGCAGTGCAACTTATGCAGCACATGCCTTCAGGCCTTTACATTTTAGTTTTCTTGCTTTTCAATATTTACATTCAGTAAAATGAAAAGTGAACTATTATAATAAAAGCATCCATCAGCCTTTTATACAGATTGCATATTATATACAGCTATAGAAGATATACACAATTAAATGAGCCAACCATAATACCTGCAGCATTACACTCAGTGGTTAAAGGCTGACTAAACACACAGAAGAACTTTGTATTCCTGTATAATATAAACATTTTTACTATTTTTGTATAGATTTTATTTTTTATATAACATAAAGCATAAATTCATTACACTTCCATGTTAGTAACTTAAACAGTGAATTGTTGTTGACATTCAACTATCTTGCATTTATTTACTGACTCATGTGCCCGCCTTAAGGATACTTTGCAATAAATACGTTTATTGAAAATGGTATTCAACATTGTTTGTAAACGTAGGTAATACTTTAACTTTAATAAGATACGAAGACTTTATTTGCATTATCTACGCAATATAATATTAAAAATTAATTATCAACGTCATAAATAAATTAATCATATTTATTATCAGTTTAAATATTAAATAATGAAGTAAAATAAAATTACCGTTTCTGATGCTCCGACGGAACAAGCTTCAGGTTAAATTTCTTAACGGAAGTCCTCTGATTGCAGTTATTTTTTTAAGATTACAAATGTCAAACGTAATGAACACTTACAGACAGTGATGTCAGCGCGGCAGGCTCCGTGGCTATCGGCCGCTACCGGTACAACGTGAAGATGTCCAATAACTTCAACCGTCCGTCCGTTTGTACTGGCGGGACGGTACTACGGCTCCTCACCGCCAGCGCACCACCATTAAACCAACAATTAATCTATTTATAACTTATTTTCAAATATGCGAGTGCGCTTTATCGGGCGGCGTCAGGCGGCCCGACGCGAACGCAGGCCGTATCTGTGCTGTAAAGATTAGCACACGTTTCGATTTAATCGCACCCCAATACAACCTTGGAAACTTATATATTTCTAATGTTTACCTCAATACTATAAAGTAAATAGTAAAACGAAATATTTATAGGTTTTATCGCAATTTCTTGAAATTTACTGGGATCTGCTTGTTTTAGTATCCGCGCACGGCTTTCATGATGTTAAATTGAAATGAATATTGGTGACCACAATGTACAGTGGCCGGCGTTCTAACGACCACAACATTATTATGGGCGAGCGTTTCATTTACTTGTCGTAGCATCTTAGTGTGTACGTTTTAAATGTATATTACGTGTATTAAATACGAGTTTTGTTTATTGCGACTTGTTGTCTTGTCTTTATTTCACTGTGTTTTCTTCTTCCTTCTGGCCCAGTGACTTCATAATTAACATTAAATAGTGGACGCCCATTTAGCAAAGTAACGTAAGACAAATCTTATTTCAATTATTTTACCAAGTTAAATAGTCAAGTAATGTAAAAAAGTTAATTTTGTGTCAAGTCATTTGGTAGTCACGTTTCAATACGAGTATCAAAGATATAACGACCGTTTCAAAGCTGGGTTCATCTGCTGTAGCTGGTATTGTAATAATTCCTCGTCAAATATCCGGCACGGCCAAATGAAAATTTAAATATCAAATCATGACGTTAAGTAATAAGTAACAATAATCCAAGTAAAATGTGGTGTGGTCATTTATTTAATTACAATTACTGTAGAATAATATGGTAGACGTGGAAAACGAGCAACTGATTTTTGTTATCAATTAAAGCCCCTGAATGCGAACCTTAATGGCTCGGATTCAGAGGCTTAGGGATAGAAAAAGTGTGCGTGAATTAAGGATGTTTAAGTTGTTGAAATGCTTTTTTATTGACATGTTAGGTCTGCTTCTCTTTATACGTCTGTGAATTAAATAATAATAAACACCTGTTGTTCGTTTTGCGCGTGCGTGTTATTTTTTCAAACAAACTACAATAAAATAAATTCCTACGTTACTTTTTACGTGTCAGAATAATCTTTTTCACAACAAAATAACTTTTCTCAAATTACTTTTATCTATTAAGCATCAGAATGTTTAGGGCATAACACACGAGATTATGCGAATCTGTGCAAGTCCTGTCTTATCATATTGGTCAATCAGGCCAATTTCATATTTTCTTTTTTTTGGAAATTTGCATACTAGTCATGGTAAACATAGATTGGAAAAATTAATAAAAAAAACACAGCATTTGGGAAAAAGGATAAATAACTAAATGCGGCCCTTCAAAATATGTAAGTAGATAAAATGCGAAACAGATCGTCCCAGGCGTTGAATATGTCGATTGGATTACATAAACCAATAGAATAACTCTAAAACCGTAGTTTTATCATCATCATCAGCCTATGGGCGTCCACTGCTGACCACAGGCCTCCCTCAAAAATACCAACCAGCGGCTTCTCTTAATCGTAAATCCTAGTTTACAGCCTGTCAATTACTACTAGCTTCAACATATTAAAACATTAATTAAAATATAATTTTCATCATACAAGAATGAATAAAAAACATTAATAATTTACAAGTAGTAAGTAATTTTAGGTATTTTCTTATATGTTGCTTTGACACACAAAGACGTACTTCACTTTTCCATCCTTTTTTAGTCTTTAGCATATAAGCACAAACATTTCCAAAAAATGTAAACAAGAGAAATTACTTCTCACTTGTTGTTGACGCCTTATGCTTCTTATTTACAGCTTATCATAATGAAAAACTGCATCATTTCAATTCTACTGGTGTCTTAATGTCACTACAGTAAACATTAAAGCGATAACGTCATTGTTGAACGTGTAATTGATGAAAAAGGGATGACGTTATTAAATAATTCCTATCCATGCGTTTGTGAATTTCTGTCAGGGTTGCTTGAGAGTTGCCCTTTATATGTCTGTGCATGAGGTGACGTTAGATGTTCTGTCATCTATAGTGCATAAAATATAGCTTGATACCTGACACGTTAGAGGCTCGCGTCTTAAAGACAGCTACAATAAATTTCTTGTTGTAAAATTTAAGTTTTTATATATTAATAACGTACTATACGTAACTATACAAATCTAGAACACTTTTTTTCTATAAAAAACATATTGTTAAAGAGATACTAATAAAATCAAAGGTAATTTAAATAATTTATTTTATGTAAACGCTTTTCGCAGCCTGGTAGGGATGATAATCGACTGACTGATAAGCATATCGATAAAACAAATGTATGAAAATTTCATTGTTATAAAATGTATAAATTATTAAATGTAGTCATGTTTTCACAAAAGAGTCGTATTTTTTTAGTCTGGAAATATGTACTGTTTTCGCATGCAGCAAACAAGCGCGCGTCATCTTTTTTGGGTCAGTATGAGTGCCGACGCGACGTTTTGTATACACTACCGCGACGTGGTTAATGTTGTTTCGCCGTTATTTTTGTTACTTTGTTAAGTTTTGTTTTTATCTTTTTTTTATCACAATGTCTAAAAGAACAAACAAAAAACTGTTTTGAATAGTGAATGTCGCGGGTTTGTGATTCGTTTGCGCGATTATTTTGAGCGTGAAAAGCAAAATCACGGAGCGCTCCTACTATTGGAGCAAGTGTGCAATAAAATTGCTGACGGTCTTGGTATCGGACGCACTACGGTGTCTCGAATTAGCAAAGAAAAGTATGGAGAATCATCAACGGAGATGGCGGCTGACGATGAGGGAGATAAAATATTATCAACTCTTAATAAAAAAAGGAAGAGAGTTTCGCCAGTCACCGAAATTGACGACTTTGACACCGCTGCAAATAATTAATTATTAATGTACAGGACTGCTCCAGTGATGAATCTGAATTGGTGTTTGATGTTGATCTCGGCTGTACACCTTCCAACAATTCAATTTTCATTCTTCTTTCTTTTAATGTCCTTAAATTTTTTTTTTTTAATAAACTTATTTCGATATGAATATCGATAAAATACGAAAGACGTCCCATACCTATTACATGTGACTCTGTCAAACGTCTCAGGTATCAATCATTATTTTATGAACTGTAAGCAAAATGTTTTGAATGCGCATCAATTTTCATGAAGAAACAATGAAATGGAGAAAGTATTACTTAAACAAATATATTTTTTTAATGAATCTGATGGTTTGTGATACGTTCGTCCATCACATCGTAAGGCTAGGTAGGATATTGCACACTGCACCACATTGTGCTCATCACCTTGAGATATAAAATATTGAGTCTCGTTACCTCAGTAATTTCATTAGTCACAGCGCCCTTTAAAACCAACCCATAGTAATGTTTGCACAATACAGTTTGGTGACAGAAATAAGAAAAGTCGTGGATGTACATAGTCTTTTCACCAGTAAAATTAGGCTGCAAATATTAATGTTGTAAGTAAGAGTAATATTTATATACGACCAAAAGCTTCATGGTCAGTGCTATAGGTAACAAGAGAAAAATATTCTTTATTTGTAAATATTTTTGTTCATAATAATGTGTACTGGCATTGAATCGAACTTGCAAGATTCGGCACTAAAACTCCTTGGTATCATCATCAGCCGATAGATGTCCACTGCTAGACATAGACGTACCCTAAAGATCTCCACATCGATTGGTCCGGCGTTGCTCGCATCCAGTGGGTTCGCGCGATTCTCACAAGTTAGTCGGTCCACATTGTGGGTGGCCTCCCAACACTACGTCTACCAGTACGCGGCGCCACTCGCGAACCTAAGATTGCTAGACTTAAGTGGCAGTGGGCAGGGCACATTGCTCGAAGGCCGATGAAGCAGTAAGGTCCTCCTTGGTATACAAATAATTAAATATCAGTGTTAGAAAAGAAACATTAAAAAATAGACAATTAAACTTCAATAAAAGTCGAACAAAGTTCAAGAAAAGTAAAAAAGCAAAAAATAATAATACCCTGGCTCTTGTACTTTTGGATTTTCATTATAGCTTATATAAGTTTCACTTTATTTCTACTTTAATTATTGTTTAAGGGAAAGATTATGGTAATACTAGCTTTGTAAAATATTTTTAAAATTCCCTAAAATAATAATAGTAGTTCGCTCGAGCAATTGGTATGAGTGGTTCGAACCAAATACCTGGTTTTAAAATTAGGACGCGTGAAAATAGCTCGTTTGTAACACATAGAATAGGTTTTTAAATGAAAGTGAATGTGCTGTATGTTTTAAAATATAATTTCATTGAATTATAATAAAGTTTGAAATATATTTTTTTTTATGTAATTCGTTACATAAATTTCTGTTTCAGAATGAAATTCTCTGGCGTGAGGGTAACATCCCTTCTGCCGTTGCCTCTGCTGTCTCCGTCACGTCAAACTAGACAGATCGAATGCACGTAATGCAACCAGTTACAATTTGGCGGGATGAGTTTGTGTGGAGTGTATTCTGTATAATGCTAAATTATACGTTTACGAAATCCATGTAGATTTTTTTATATCTTTAAATTATGTGTATACATTGTTGTAAACTGTGAGTTTCGTCTTCGGACGGTTTAGATATGGCGTCGAAATTTTTCATATATGGCGATGGACGCTGGCGCGAGTTGAACACAGAACTCGGCACTCTTACGGGCTGGGGCCGCGCCACGTTTGTGTACCAGACGGGCGGACGGCTGGCGGTGGCGTGCCGCCGCGGCGTGCTGCGCGCGCTCAGAGCGCTGGCCGACGGACGCGGGCGCGCCGCGCGCGACGGCCTGCAGCTTAGGTACGTCGACGCCTTGCCTGCCCACCACCAGTGTCATCTTATTAGTAGCTTATTAGAAAGAAGTATTTGGGTCTATTGTTATCATCAATAGTGCATTACAAATAAAGGAGAGACCCACCTAATTAGTTCGAGCTATCAGCTAGGTTTGAAAATACTACTAATGAACGTGCTTGCCTTGCGGATTTAATGAAACAACATTAAAATCCCAGTTTTTTTTGCAGTCATGATGTGCGACTGCAATAAATAAAGCATAATTGGTCACAGATCTTGAGAACACTGCATATAAAAATCACATGATATTATAATATGGTATAGGCTTCCCCTAAAATAATGCTACTTTATGCTTCTGCTGGTTTCAAGCTTAATAGTTCTAAACAGAGAATGTCTAAGAATACATAGGCATTGCTAAGGTTTTAACATTCTGTGAATAGCAAGTTTTCAATTCTCTTCCTCTAAACTTTGATAAAACTAAATACATTACATTATCCATTTACAAATTAATTGCCAAAAGTTCCTGGAGTAATTTGGTTGTTTAAATCCCAAAAAAAAAAAGAGGGTTGATGTCAGGCAGGCGGCCGGTCGTAAAAAGTTTAGCCAAAACTATTTACAACATGTTCGGTAATGAAGAACATGTTGTGCCGACCCTACATAAAGTGGGACCAGGGCAGGAGAAAGAAGAAATAAAATCAACCAAACAACTTCAGGAATTGGACATGCGGATATGAAAATAACTTTCACAAAATGTGGACATGTAGTAAATGCTCATATATAAAATAAAATATTGTAATATTCACACACACTAACACTATATACTATCTAATATTACTAATGCTTTAACCAAAAGGGGGAGTAAGGAGTTCCTTAATGTGGGGCAGTCCAGTTTGCACTCCAGTTTCTAGCAGCAGAAACTTAAATAAATGTTATACCACATCCTTTAATTGTGAAATACTGTGGGAGAACACAAGATAATATTTTATTTTTGTAATTTTCTTTGATATTCTTTCTTATATTTGTGGGTATTTCACTTGTATGCGTTATTGATTAAGAAGGTACTTTGAAAATATCATAACACATAGTTTCTTTTAAAATCTCTGCTCTTTTAGTGTTTATATGTATGTCAATATACCCAACTAATTTATTTTGTTAGAAAAAAAGATTGAAGTGGGTAGTATGAATATACTTATGATGTATGCACTTCTGTCTGAACTTGGCCATTTGGTAGAATATATTTACTAGAAACAACATTATTTCATTTAACATAACATATATGTGTATATATATATATATATCATCATCATCATCATCATCAGCTGCTAGACATCCACTGCTGGACATAGGCCTCCCCCAACGATCTCCTGGTTGGTTGATCAGTCTCGCCAGGTAGTATTATTAATATATATGTATATAATATAGATAAAACTAAAGTAATCAAGTACCTCAGTGTTCACATAGATAATAATCTAAACTATAAAGAATATATTAAATACATTACTCAAATACTAAAAACATTGTCTCACCTATTCGAAAATCTAAGATAATTGATCGGATAGCATTTAAAAATATTTATATTTCATTCACTATGCCAATCGTCTGAACACTTTAACTTGAAAAACTCAAAGATTGATTTTGAAAATAGCTTTACACAAACCTAAAATATTTTCCAAAACAAGTTTGTACAGCAAGGCGAGGAGAACGTGTTTAACTTTACACAAGGTTAACTATGTACCAAAATAATGTAACGATAATTAAATGTTAAAATATAATTAAAATTTACCCCATGTATACTGTCTATTTGCATCAAATTTTTGTGATTATAAGGGTAGTAAACTTTGTAATTAACTGAATAAATAACTCATAATTGTGCAAAGAACATTAATACTTGCAAAGAAAAATTGACAATATAAATCAACCAATTACGTCAGGAACCGGACACGCAGATACGGTAAAACTAAAAATGAGCATATATGTTTTTATCTGAAATTAAAAAATAATTAACTAAAACAAATCTAATTATCCACACATGCTAAAACCCTATGTATATAGCGTAATACTTTATCCAAGATGAGCAGCCAGAGCAGGTTGGATTTCTGTCTCCGGCAACAAAACCTTAAATAAATGTAACACCTCATCTATTAATTGTGATATGCTACAGGAGAAAACTATATAATGATTTATTTTTTAACATTTTCTTTGATATTCTCTGTTATGTTTGTGGATATTTGTCTTGCATGTGTTATTGACAAACAATATCAACTAAGTGGATACTTCATAAAATATAAACATAATGCCAGTCCAGAAAACAGCTACCGTGCTGCTGACAACACATATGTCACACTATTACTCGTGTCCCGTCATGTATTCAGTACACAGCATTTTCGGTTTGTCCTGTATGATGAAATGTAAGATGTTATGCCTCACTGAATAACACATCATATTATCAGTTTCCTTCAAAATTCCTCCTCTGGTAGTGTATCATAATGATCATCAGCCAGTAGACACCTACTATGAGAGAGATGTCTCTCAAAGGTTTTCAAGCAGATATATCCTGACTCATCAGCACCTGGTGGTTCCGCAACCTTTACCAGATTATTGATCCAGGATGATTGTATAATACCTTTTTTAATATTGTATAGCTTAGAGCTTGACTATGATCCCGCGTAATAGGAAGCTGCGATGTAGTCTTTAATGATAAGCTCACTGACAGCCTATTCACTCTTCTCTTGAAGACTTCCATGTCATAGCAACTTTAAAACATCAAGAATAAAATATATTCTAAGTTTATTTGAAATGTACTTTTTAATTTCATACTAGTATGATATACTTGGCGTCACATCTTTAGCCTGGTACGGTTCCACGCCGCTCTTGGGCACCTGTCAATGATGCTTAAATGGTGATCACGCACGCACAATGCTTATGATACGAATGCTTAACTGTAACATTTTCGCTACTTATATAACTCCGACTGATTTATGATTGCAGCAAGTACATGCCGTACCCCGAGCGTGGCATAAGACACTGGCTCAAGAGTCCAAAGTCGCATTGGCGGTGCCAGTCGCACCACACTCACGTCGTGCAGACGTGCATACAGTAAGTTGGAGACTATTCGTTCTGCCATATTCAAATTGAATTACGTAAGGTCGGCAACGGAGCTGCGAGCCCCCTGCTGTTGCGACTGTCTATGGGCATGATCACTTTCCACCAGGTTAACTCTTCGCTCGTTGGCCCACCCCTCCTATATAAAAAAAATGACTCATATCAAACTACTCGTGGTAGGTACGGTTAACCACAAATCCTCAAATTGGCCGGCCACCCGTATGAAGTCAGCTTGCTTTTAGAATTATTAAACAGCCGTCTCCACACCCTCGTTTCCCTCCAGTATTACTCTGTATGTTCGTGTCAGATGTACTAATCGGTTCAGTCGTTTCCTTACATTGTTTTCATCTTCTTCTCCAGATGTGACAATAACTCGAAATTCAACCAACTGAGAGAGCCGCAGTGCACCGTAGGCGTCCAGTGCGTGCCCACCGCGGAGGCGGCAGTTCAGGTCTCCCAGGATCTTCAGACGACGGAGGTGGCGCGAGCTGCCTCGCCTAAGCTGCCCTTTGCACGATCCTCCGACGGGGGGGTACAAGTGGATTCATCTCAAAGCATACTTATGCCTCCTAAATATCGAAAACGAAAATTTGCAAAAAGGTTACCGCACTTAGGGGCGTGCGCTAAAGATGCTAAATCTTTTTCTGTGATGAGCAGAAACGCGGGACAGTTGGCCACAAAGGTAACAAAACGTGCGTCTGCTCCCGTTGAAAGGTCTGATAGTAGCCAATCCTCTAACACGAGGATCGTAGATTGTGTCTGTTCAGTATACGCGAACAAGAAAATTAACGCCTACAAAGAAATTAAGGTAAAAGAGGACGACGTCCAGCTCCTGTACCGGTTTCTAAAGAAAAACAGCTTCGGCGTCGATTTACCGCGTTTTGAAAATGAAAGGAAGTACAGGGTGCAAGTGCTGTGCTCGATCAATCCGTTAGTGATGGTGGAACGGTGCCCGCGCATCGACTGCGTGCTGCGCGAGGAGCGAGCCGACGCGACCCGGCTCCCGCTCAAGCGCTTCATGAGCATGCTAGGCCTGCAGACGGTCGGCGAGCCTGGCGCCGCGCGCGCCCGTTACAGTATGCGCGCTCGCACCGTCAACGCCCACAGCCACGCCCACGCGCACTCCGCCGCGTACACCGCCGCGCGGCGCCCCGTCGGGGACGACAAGGAGAACGAGGCGGAGCGAAGCGCCGCGCGCTCCTCGCATGCCCGCGCAGCTGCCGCGGTGTTGCGAGAGGACAATCTCACGTTGAACAGAGCGAAGGCTGCCAGGCCGGTCAGGACTCCGCCCTCCAAAAGGCTGCGACGAAACCTCCAGCAGCCGGCGGAAGTGATAGATATATGCGATAGCACCAGTGAGGATAGCAGCTATGAGGATAGCAGTAGTAAAAGCAAGATCTTGGAGAAAAAGAAAGAAGAAATGCAAATATCACAATTGAGAGGGGGCGGGTAAGTGTTGGCGAGCAGCGTTCAGTTGGACTCGGCGAGGGGCTGCCCCCAGCGGGCGGCTGCGTTGTTGTGCAATTACTTGTAACGTGATAACAGTAACGACAGGGCGTTGGCAAAGTTCTTTTTGAGGAATGCAGTTACTCCAGGTCATTGTGGCAAGCCAAGTTATTGGCACATGTGTGGACAATGTGTGAATATGGAGGAACAAATTTATTCGACATTTTTTCCAGTTCTGAGAGAATTGTCGTCGACGAGCGGACGGCCGGGAGCGGCGGCGGCGAGCAGCAGAGCCAACCTGACGATGGGGAGCGACAGCGCCGAGCTGGAGTCAGAGAGCGGAAGAGCCGAGCTGACGACAGAGACCGGACGAGCGGGGGTGATGATGGGAAGCGGCCGGTGGTACGAGTCAAGGGCGGTGGTGCAGGCGGTAGAGAGCGTGGCGGCACACGAGGCAGCGGAAGCCGCAACAAGAAGAACCGCGAGTACTCCGTGCAGGAGGACAGCGCGATCGTGTCGTGGCTGCGGCAGGGAGGTCGTGCGCGCCTCGTTAACGGCAACCGGCTGTGGCGGGAGATGCAGCAGGAGCACGCGGCGCGCACCGGCATCGGTGAGCACGCATGCGCATCTAGATGGGGAAAAAGCAAATCTTGAACAATTATTAGTCATAATTATGAAGTTAAGTATTTACGGTTAATGTAGCCTAATCGTTGATTAATTTTTACAGCCATTTTGGCGACACGTTGCTCTTACGCAGTACCGCACCGCGCGGCAGACTGTTCCGTGCGCCCCCGACGGCTTGTTTTTTTTAACGTGGGGGAAATGTCTGGGCATACTCGTCCTCGCGGAGTTAAGAACAGGTTATGTCGAACTTGCACCAAATAAACCCCCACCGTGTTCCGCCTCGTCGCTTCATGGCGAGGTTACAGGAACGCTTTCGAACCTTCTGCGATCCTGCCGGGGTTGGCCGATTTCGTAGCCCTACCTCGGGCGGGAGGGATAAACCCTCCCCTTCCACCTCCGCAGGGGCACGCCGGAACATGCAACGCACCCCCTCCTCGACCTCTTGCAGTCGTGCGGAAAACGGATTTCTCCTAATCCCTCACCCAGAGGTCATGGGAGCTAAGAGAAAATTCTTCCTGGCTCTCTGCGGCGGATCCGATATTGGGCCCGCCGCCACCCGTTGTTAGTCGCAGAGGGTACTCCCTCCGCGACTCCACCTCGGCTGCAGAGGGCAGTATAAAACCGCCTCTGCAGCTCCGGTGGGCTCCAGTAATCCAACCGGTGCTCTAACCTGGAACGGCTGCCTCGGGCCAGCCCTTCGCCGCGGGCCGGCCGGGTGGGTTTCACTTCTCTTCACTGTCTGTGCCACGGTTAATAAGCCGCGCCGCCACGACAAGGCGGGAACCCGTTGGGGGGCCCCGACGGCTTGTTGAGTTAGGCTAGTTTAGGTTAAGGGTGGAGGGTCAGTTATCGGGTAATCGTATAGTCTACACCATCACCATCACCCTCGGCCCTCGTTAGGGCGGAAGGCGGCGATCGTGAGCGGGCCGCTTGCGTCCGATTTTCTTGCGACGGATAGATAGAGTCGCGGTGGAGTGCGAGAGCGACCCCGTGGCTCTTACTAATTGCCACAGAGAGGGCTCTTCGATGGTTTTTAAGTGGGGTATCCTGGCAGTTAGGCAACGAGACCCACACACCCGCCGGGTAACCTTGGGCGGGATGCGTAAATGCATTTTTCCATCGTTTAAAAAAAAGGTTAGGGGTGGAGACTTGTAATTCCACCTCGAGACGCGACCTCATTAAGGCCTCTCGCTGTCGGGACTACGGTTTTGTGCGAAAGCAGCGTGGGGTTTTAGCCGGTAAGAGTCCTGCATGAACCCTCTGTCACTCCCACAGCAGAAGGGTATCCGACGCAGGAATTACCCACGAAAAAGAAGGTTAGGTTAAGTTAGGAGACGTTATATTTATCGAGAGGAAACATATGCTGTATCTGACTACAGTCGCGAGTACACGGTACCTTTTTTGGATCGTTGCCAGGGGTTAGTGGTGCAGGTGCCGGCTGACAGAGCGATGGCCGATGGTCAGACAAGTGCGGCTCGAGAGTGCGTGCGGCGCGTCGCGAGGACCGTCCGCCGGCGCGTCACCCAACGTGTTACTCAGCGTGCCCGTGCGCGTGCACGTGCACGGTGTTGTGTTACGAACTTGCCGGACCTGCTCGTTGCGTTTCAATGGAAAAAGTTCTCCGATGATGATGCCGTTTCCGGTAGGCGCGTCTCAATCGGTTGATAGTGTACATGTACAAATGGCTAAACTGATTGACTTGCTCGGCGGCTGCGGGGCTGCGGCGGATACATGGTGCTCGTGTTGTGTTGCAGTGCGCTCGTGGCACTCGCTGCGCAACAGGTACCTGCGCTACATCCTGCCTACGTTGCCGCGGTTCACCTCGCAGCAGGAGGCGGTGCGACTGCGCGCCGCCGCCAGCGCCGGTTAGTGCAAATACTTGGATAAGACAGGCCTCACGTCTCCGGAGGCACTCGGTACCTGCAGCACTCGAGCGGTGCTGCACTGTACGTTACAAGACGGCCTGGCCAACATTAAATAAAATTAAGTTGGCATGAGCTGCGCGCGGGCACGGCCGAGCGACGCGGGCGCTGTGTGTCAAGGGTGAGCGCGAGAACGTTTCATTCAAGTTTATTTAATATTTATCTGACTCAGTCGCTGGTGACCGTCAGGTGAGCTGAAGAGCCGGAAGCAGTCGCGCGAGAACTCGCTGCTAACGCTGGCGCCGGTGCGCAGCGCGTGGTCTCGGCGTCGCGTTGCCGCACCCTCCGACAGCCCCGCCACTAGCCCCGAGCCCGCTCCGAGAGCCTCCACGCCCAAGCCGGCAGGTCGGAGCGGAATGGGCGCAAGCCCTGCGCTAATAAATATTTTCTAGAGACGACTATGTATGCACAGGATTGAAAAGCTCTGTGCCTTTGGCAAAGAACGACCCTCAGTCGAATCTCGGGATGATGTCTCTGGTTACATGTGAATCTGCAGGACGCAGGCAGCGGCCCCCTTCTTTAGTTCATGCATCTGATAGGTTACTATGACCTACTTATTTATTTGTATCCGAAGGGAAATTATAAAGATGAGTTGCTTCTGGGAGAAGACTGTTATATATGTATATGAGTGGAGTGCGTCCGGAGGTAGGGGCGCCGCGATCTGCAGGACGTGCCGGTGCACCTCGTGGCGTGGCAGGGCACTGCATGGTACTGGTTATACATGTTCGCAAAAAGGAGAAAGGGCGCCCCTTAGCACCCACGCTGTGCCGCGGCAGATATTAAACCACCTTGCATTTGCATTGACTTAGGGCTCACTTTATGATTCGTGAGGCCTCCACGCTAGGGGTTCGCGAACCTTAACACCCTTTTACGCAAGTTGGTCCTTCCCCTAATCCTAATCTTACCATTCAGAGGTTGCACTCCTATACATAGTATAAGTACAATTTTTCGTGTCTTTTCAGAGAGCACGCAGCCCGCGCCGGCGCGCACGCCCACCTACTCGGAGTTGACACGTCGCTTCGGTGGCGCGCCCAGCAGCTCTTCGGACGAGTTCCAGTCCGTGAGAGAAGTGGCGGCGCCAAGAACGAACCCGCGGCGGCTGCGCCCGCGCGCGCTCCCCAGCCCCCTCCCGCTGACGCCGAGGGCTCGCGCGGACGGCGCCCTGCGCGCAGCCCCCACCAAGCGGCGCCTCTACAACCCTAAGCTGGCGGCCTGATACGCTGCGCCGCGCCCTCGCGCCCTGGCGCTCTCGCGTGCTGCCGCTGCTGTTATTATGTCTACCGAATCAATAGTGTTCAAAATGATTTTGTTTGCGTCAAGTGCAAAATAACGTGAAGATATAAATATATTTTTCTACTAATTTTCATTCTTTTATATTCTCTCTACACAACTTCTTCCTAGGAACGTTCCTCGCTACGAACGCAACTAACGGGCATGGCGTGTCTCCTCGTCCCCTCCCCTTTTCCAAAAGAGTAAAAATGTTCATTTAATTATAATTCCATTTCTTCTGTCGCTGATCCCAAATGTAATAAAAACACTAGTCTTAAAAAAAAAATACTTTTAATTGCTGTACTTCAGAAACATTAACGTATAAATACGTTACACGATCCAATAGGATTGATTCTGTGCAGGTTTCTGTCAACGTGCAACCACCACTTTTGTTTTAAACCCTCCACTGGCACGGACGGAAGCGGCGACTCGGGTCCAGCCCTCCCGTCTCCACTACTACGGACTCTAACAACGCGTAACCTGGAGGCGGGGGTGGGTCGGGGTTAGCTTTACAAATGGTGCATACGTTTCGCCGCAATCCCATGGCGAGATCGCTCGGAACATTTTGTTGCATTGTTATACGACAGACATCAGGAGGTATCCACAACATTACTGCACTATTACACCGCAGTGTGTCATTAACATTAGTCGGATCAATAATATATTGATTTCATCGATAGACGGCACTGTGGTTAAAATTTTTTAAATTTGTTGTTTTTTAAGTATTTTGGAAGAACCATAAATTCCATCGTCAGTACTATTAGAACCCTGTTGTTAGAAATGATCAGTGATAATGCTGAAGCGATGTTTACAATTATACAAACAAAACCCAAATTGTTTTAATTTTTTTTTATAATTTTTAATTAACTTGTTTAACTCACCAAAAATGTCTTAAATAAAATAAACTCAATTCTCACTAAAAACAAGCTTTATTCGTGTGGATGAGGCAAGAGTTTTATGAAAAAAGCACACACCTGAGAAGAAAACGGCAAGAAAGTCGGGAGTCATCTTTTATGATTTTTATATGATAGTTGAAAGGCTGGAGGTGTGTTTACATGCTATTGTGTGTGCTACCTCCATCCTTGGAAAGTTGTGTCCGTTCCCACTTTTGTTACAAATATAAATAAATAATATCAGTCGCGAAGGGTTATTTGTAATTTTACTTACTACATGTTTTATAGTCTCTCTGTATATTCTATATCTGCACAAACAATTTTTCGCTCTAGAAGCAAGGTATATTAAGATAAGATTTCCCCGCGATAAAAAAAAATAAAATAAAAAAAGTACTGTCAGCTGACAAGGATGGGTGCAGATCGATAGAGTTGTCTGGATATGCAAAGTTTAATATACAAGTTTGTGCAGTCTCAGCTGCCATCTCCTAACGTTCTTTGACAGTATGCCATAAATATACTATGTATAATAATAATAATAGTAAGCATATTTGTAAATGCAAAACCTTTGGCTTTGGTAATTTAATAAATTTAATGTGTATTAAAAATCTTGTTAGGTTTTGAAATATTATTATAAATTAAACAACTTACTTGCTAAGTATTGCATGTTTACTGCCAGCGATAAAATGAACATTTGTATAGCACACATATTAATCATGTTAATCACACTTATATTTTCAGCTTTTTTATTTTGTCCTATATATCATATTTTGAGACCCCTTTTCTGATATTTTTTGAAACAAAAGAAGTTTTTTTTATGTGATTTTACGCTTTGGAGCATAATTTATATAAGATTTAAAATAAAAAGCCAATCAATTTAATACAGATGTTCATAAATTAATATTAAAATGAATACAACTATTTCATAAAATAACACTATGATCGGTGTTGTCATGTTATAATTATTAATTAACTCCGCAGCTTTGTACTTGCAACACTATCTATAAAATTATAGCATGGAAGGCATTCGCAGCTACGCGAGAAAGTAAAGACACTGTCTGGAGATTATGTTGTACCAATAAATTATTATATTGATGTCGAGAGGTTATAACATGATATTTATAAAAGAACTGGCACAGTTTTATAATTGACACGGTTTGGAGGTTGTTATTACATTTACAATATGCACAATGTACATTTATCAGAACATATAATAAATAAAAAGTACAATACATAAAAAATATAATCGGGACGGGATGTATGTTCAAGGGTCATGATCACCGGACGCCGCAGCCAACTGAAATGCCTTCCTCGTATTGTTTTACAGATATGTTTAAATTGTTGCAAGTTGAAACAGAATTCAACGTTGAGGGCCATTCATCCAAGCAAAAATGCGGTGCCGTTGTATATTTAAAATGTTTAGCCACAGCGCCATCCATCGGTAAGAGCGAATTATTATAATTCCATTAATTTTAATTGCACATAGAAATAATTCTATCAGTAATATTACAGGCTCCCTCTGAAATAAGTTGTATAATAATTCAAACGAGTGTACAAAGTGACCACGTCACGAACGCATCTAAACATTGACTTATGAGGAATCGATTAAATGAAAATAAATTAAAAGTTAAAATATTTTTTATAACTCGTCGCAGTAGCACGAATTGACATAAACCGCATTAAATGTTCCTAAATGGAGTGATATTCTTATTTTTAATGAGGTTTTTAATAAATATGATTTTCTATACTAATTATAATTTTTTGTACTTAATAAATTTATAGTTTTATTACTTATTTGAAAACATTATTGCGAATATTATTTTTCAATGTGTAATAAATTTTATTACACGTTTATGTAACAAGTCAATGGCAACACCCCAATAAATTCGTGACGCTACTCTACTAGGACGCTTACAATTCCAGTCAAAATGGCAATGGCTTTTAAGTTTTAACGTTTATTTCTAATGTAGCGTTTGTCATAGTTTTATGGATAGTTGATTGGTTAATATGTGGAAGGTTAGTTTGTTGTACGTATAATGCATCATCTTGGTCATCGTCAACCGTCCGCGGCGTGTACTGTATACCGCGGCATAAGTTGTTCGCATCTCGGAGGTTTGTTGGAGTCGTACATAATTCATTTTTGTTTTCGGTTGGGTTTATTTCATGTTTGATTGTTAATTTCAAGGAGTTATGATGGGGGCACAATGTTGTCCAATCAAAACTGTTGGTTAGGTTCCGTTGTGTTTAGGTCGTGGATAACACATCCACGATTATGGTTGTCAAAGAAACTAGCGGCGCAAACTTCAATTACAAGGTTTCGTTGGTCTGGATACTTTCATAGCGAAAGGTTTGTCTCGTAAAGCAAGTGGTCGTTTTGTTGTTGTCGATTGGAAGTTTGGCGTTTAAGGTTGGCTACTAATAGGATTTTTCATCATAAATTCGAATAAGGTTATATTTATAGCCTGGAAGGAAGTTATTTTTTAAACCGGGTTTGCATAAGCTTTAAGTTGTACAAAGTGATTGGTTCTGCGAAAATTTTAGGTGCTTTTTAAAAGGTGGTAAAAATCTGAAAGAAATTGTTTTTTTTTTATAGTTGATGTATTCTAATTTTGGTTGATGGTGCAACTCTGGGGAACATAAAGTGGTGTAAATGTCACATTGCAATTGCTGAGGGTGGAGAAAAATGGTTTAATTTAGGAATTGTCTAAAACTCTTAAGTAGTTGATAGTAAGGACAATTTAGTTGGCAACTGTCTAGTGGAGTGTTGATGATGGTTTTAAAACATCTGATTTATGTAACATTATTAGTTTGTGAGGAGAAAAAGGCTATGTTGATAAGAAAATGAAGTTTTAATTTGAAAATACTCATTGTTTGAATGTCTCCATATTTGCTTCATAACATTTGTTCAGGCAATATTTAATGTTTATTTTTGTGGTTTGCATTTTTTATTTGTGGCTTTGGAATCATATTCGCATGCATATTGTACTATTACTATGACAATTTTTTTCTTAAGGTGCCTCTAACCACTATTATTATGTAGGCACATCTGCACCTGCTGCAGACTAAGATGCAGAATACACTGGCTTATATTTAGCTGATGTTTATGTTGATATGTATTCAAAGTGAGGTAATGTGTTTGTTGGAGAATCAATCTGGATTCAGTCCAGTGACAAGTGATGCACATCCTCTCTCATTCCATAAGGTTCAATGAAAGGAGTTGATATTTTGCATTAAATATTTAACCATAACGAGTGGTCCTCGCATATTGTGATGAATTTATACATTTTGTTATGTATGGTTAATATATCAACCTTAAAATTATCTTTTCAGAAAACAATATCATTGAAGTGGGTAGAATGAATATCCTTTTGACTTTTGCATTTCCACTTGTACCTGGCTAACTAGCTGATCATATCTTACAGAAACATTATTTCAGTGAACAACAGATTTTGGACTGTTTATAATTTGAGGTTATAAGTTGCAACGGAAGAGATGGTGTTATTATGACATGGTCTGCGTGGTCAGTCCAGTAAGTTGACAATTTGTTATTTGTAAATGAGAGTTTATAACATTGTATTAATTTTATAGTTAAGTTACGTTTGGGAGTATTTGTATGATTATATACTTTATAATTGTAAAAATATGTGGAGATTTAGTATTTAGAAAAATAAGTGGTGCTGTGGCAGTAAATTACCAATTTTGTTTCGGTCATTCAAAACTAAAGCAAATGGTATAGGTTCTATTGTATTATAATGTCCACGGTTTTGGTTTTATTGTGTCCATGATTGAGGTGGTGAATAGTCACCATAATGTGGAATTATAGTCGCATGATTGATTTTAGTCATCTGGAACAAGTAAAATAATAGCAATTTGAGAAAATATTTGGATGTCGTCAGTGGGCCGAGATATTTTTGTTATAACTTTGTTTGTTGTCGTTGACTCACTTCTGGTTATCCAATAAAATAGAAATAGGAACACGGTCTGTGTGTGGGATTTTACAAAACTACAAATATTATTCGAAAGTAAAATTAAATATAATTTATAAAAGACTAGCTGACCCGGCCACGCGTTGCTGTGGCTAAAGTTTTTGTTATATTACATTATAGTAAACAATCTAAGAGGAACAATAAGAGAACTTCAGTCACGGAGTCCACTATGCTTTTTCACACAGATGGTATTTGTAAAAAAATATGGTGATCTCCTTATTTGACTTTCTACTACTATAACCCTTTAGTACAATGAAATTATTTACGAACAAAGACGAAAATGTTGATGTTGGTATACAAATTCACTGGATTGAGATTTGAAGGGGAAGTACGTTGAACACAATTAATTAAAATGTTCTTACACTTGATATTAAGCAGAAATCAATAGGTACAAAATAAAAATTTATCAGATTTATTATTTCCATTTAATTTTATAACAAATATAAGTATATTACAGTATAATACAGTAAATAACATGTGACGCTTAAACTCATGAATGAGGTAGGCAAGGCAGACAGTCTTAAACTTTTAAACATTAATATCTATTTTTTTGAATTATAAATACTTTCAATTTCAATTTAATTTAACACCAATCGGTGCACAATGTTTTTGGTTAACCTGTCTTTAGCTAACACAAATAGATTCGACGGTTTCCCAACACGTGAACACGCAACATATAGTTGCCCATGAGAAAAACATGGATTTTCCAAATCTAAACCACAAATGGACATTGTTTGACCTTGAGATTTATTTATAGACATGGCGAAAGCTAAACGAATTGGAAACTGTAGCCTTTTGAAGGGTATGGTAGAATCTGATGGTATCATCGGAATACGTGGCAGCAGGACCACTTTTCCTTTAAACTTCCCAGCCAAAATGTTTGCTTCAAGAATGTTTCCGGTGATCTTTTTGATGACCAAACGCGTACCGTTACATAATTGAGGTGGATTCAAATTACGGAGGAGAATAATAGGGGAACCAATCTTTAATCGAAGATTATGTGGTGGCATTCCAGGGATATCTAATGAATTTAAAAATTCAATCGGAAAATTTACACTTTCATTTTCATCAACAACAGTATCGATTGATTTAAAAGACATCAGATCGCCTGGTAACAACTGTTGTATCTGGAAGTTAATTTCGTCAACATCAACGTTTTTGGCTGCCAAAATCGCCCGTTGACTAAGCCATTCATGATTCAAATAATTATTCTGTATATCCGGGAAAATACTCTGAATTAATTCATTTTTATCCTGAACAACAGTGCAAAAATTGTATGGTAGTTTAATGCATTGCGTATTTGGTTGCAATTCTATTTTACCGTTCCCAATATCCAGTAGTTGTTCGGAAAATATTTGTGCTGATGGATCATTTTGCAATTGTACTCGCATATTTATGGTCAATCGAAGTGTTTCAACACTTCGCCATAAGAATGATTGTTTCAAACATGCATTAATCTCATCCGCGAAAGTAGAGCGAGGTATAACCGGTAAGGTCTGCCGGAAGTCACCAGACAAAAGTAAGATAGCACCACCGAAAAGTTTATTATTGCTGTTTAAATCTTGCATAGTTCTGTTTAATGCTTCAAGTGAATATTTGTGTGCCATTGTGCATTCATCCCAAATTATTATAGAACTCTTCCGCAACACTGCAGCTATTCCACTATTCTTTTTGATGTTACACATTGCATCTGGTTTATTATGAACGTCCAATGGCAGCTTGAATGTTGAATGTGCTGTTCGCCCACCATCCAGTAAAGTAGCCGCAATGCCTGACGATGCTACTGCTAATGCGATTTTTTGTTGCGACCGTATTTTGGCAAGAATCAACGATATTAAAAATGTCTTACCGGTTCCACCGGGTGCATCCAAGAAAAAACCGCCTTGTTCAGCAGCAACAACCAGCATAATCCGATCATAAATAATTTTTTGTTCTGCTGTCAGTAATGGTTCACTGTTCATGATAATTGTTGCTAAACTTCCATGGTCATATTGATTTTCTCGTTGTAAATCGGTATTGACTAAGTCGGTGGCTGGACGATTAGGTGATGGCATACCATAATGATTAAGTGGTAAATTTGAAATAAGAACACATAAATCCTCGATCAAGACCAATGCTTCATTGTACATCTCTGGTGTATAATCTATGTTTTGGCATTGATTTGTTTGTCTAATTCGGTGCAAGATGTCTTCTGTCATACAATTTTTATATTTTTCCCACAAAGTTTGTGCTTGCGAGGGATAACATGTCGTCAAAATAATTGCAAACAACTGACGAATGTTATTCGGTGTTGATGTCAACGCAGCATCAGCAAGCGTTAAGTCCCAATGGTTATCGTCTTCTAGCAATTGCAGTTCACGACATGCATCCTGGTATGTATTGAATACTCGACCATTAACTGTTCGTAAAAATTCAAAAGACGTTGGTCCGGGAACATTCACCAATAACAAACGTAAATAGAAGCACTCACGTTGCTTTGGATGTACCGTGTAAAGTCTCCCCAATGTCTTAGCTTTGAATATGCCTGTAATGGAAGGATGTGGTTTTCCTTGTTTCCGTGGCTCCCATTTTTTACTGGATTTGTTCCATGTGAAATAACGTGGAACATCACCATACACCAATGTCTTCGCGAATTGGCCAAAAACATCAGGTTTTTGACACAATGTAAAAAATTCAGTTAGAGTCGTTTTCGGAGCTTCGAACGCTCTTTGGAGAACATTTTCTTCAGTGAAGTATACACGTTGACCGTTTTCAAGATGTATTGCCAGATGTTGGACAGCAGGATCTCTTTCGTGGATGGGAAAGCTGAGAATATGCCAAATAGCTTCATTGCTGCTAATGTATCTGCCCATTTGGTATCGTGCTATTTCGTCATTTTTATTTATGTTTTGTACTTCAAATATGGCCAAATCACTGCCTTTGTTTACATATTTACAAATATACTTAATTGATTTAACAGAACTGCAAAGCTCAACATTGATATGAGCTTTGTAAGTTTTTGAAAGTAGTGGTGAGTATGGTACCACCCACTGATTATCAAACTCAACTTGATTTGGAAAGTTTGGCAGTCGCATTGTAAATGTGTGGCCACCATTCTCAGTACTTCTGCGGCGATACATTGGATAACCATCAATATCCGTGATCGTGTCATTCGTATGCGGCTTTGGGAAGTTTTTTTTACATTTTCCATTTTCCATGCACGGTGACGTCATGTTGAAAGCACCGCATGGCCCATGGATCATGTGTTTGGTGACAATATCAAATAATTCTTGATCAATTAATGGGTCTGGAATTTCAGCTGAAATTATTTGATCGATTTCTTCAGGACGGATTCTATCTTTAAGCCAAACCAAAATGTGGGCATGAGGCAAACCTCGCTTTTGCCACTCTATCGTATACAGCCAACAACGTGTGATACCAAAAATTGAATATTTAACAATAAAATCAATTAAGGATTTCAATTTTTGTTTAAACACACGTGCAGTTAAATCATGACGATGAATGGCTTGTTGTCCTGGCAATAGTAAAGTTTGTATCTCTTCCCAATTCGGATTACATGTGAATGTAATAAATAAATCCGGTCGGCCGTAATGACGTACGTAAGTCATCGCATCTTGTATGTATTCCTGCATGTTCCGTGGACTGCCGATGTAGCTTGAAGGTAAAATGAAAGCATTACCGATGTCATTGGGATTTAAATTTCCATCGATGTTTCCAGCAACAGCATCTCGTAAGTGAATATATTCTTCCGATCGTAGTTTTGCCTGGTTGAATCGAAGGAATCGCAAGCGTTCGCTTTCGACCTTAGCATACATATCAACAATGTATTGATGGAACAGCTGACGATATCGAAGGATATAATTGTCTTGATGTTGTCTAACCATTATTCGGTGTGCGTAGTAGTTCATTGAGCTAACTTTATTATTTCTGTAATCACCTAAAAAAATAAAAAATAAAATGCAATACGAAATTAAAATCTATACATACAGTAAGAAAGTAAATAGATAATTGTCAAATTTACCGGTATTTGGATCATACTGTTTGATATTAAGGTGATATTCATCTTGTCCTTGCCAAAATATCAATGGATATTGTAGTGCGTCATATGAACGGTGTAGATCCGAAATCGTACTGACAGTGTTGTCTCGCCGTGTAATTTTTATAGATCTTTTGTCAACTGGATCACCAACCATGATAACAGCAACCTCATCAACAGTTGGAGCGTTGAATCTACCAGCATGTTCACCTAATGGTACTTTGTCGGCTTTTATGACGATTTGATAATTGTCATTTTGCAGTCGTGGCGAAACTCTTTTGATCAATTGAATTAGTTGATTGTGATCTTCTAAAAAATTTTCCAATAATATCACAATTGCTCTTTCCTCTGCTTGTTCAATAAAATTATACAGGCACCGAGTCGTCACGCGCTCTTCACAATCGCCCATAAAATAAATTTGAAGAAATTTCGGATTGTTATCAGGCATTGGCATCAGTGATCCGATTTTATGGTACACCTGGCCTTGAATTTTGAATGTAGTTTCAAAATTACGTCCATCGGATGCACGATCGCAAATTTTAGTTGCCCCAAATGACGTCATTTGAAAGCAAGAATTAAATTTGCGTATCTTACGCAAAAATAATTTGGAATCATCTGAATTGCCAGTAAGAAGGGATAATAAAGGCTCCGGCGGAGCGGGTAGAGGTGATAGCACAACTTTTCCTGATGCGCAGCACATGCCGGCTGCTTCATTTCGAAATTTCAATGCCTGACAATATTGACATACTTTATCCATTCCACCGATAGCAATTTTTGAATGCGCTGAGTAGTTAATATCTGGTGCATATTCAAAGGCAAGCCGAACGAATGATGCACGTGTTAATGAGCGGCTGATCCGTTGCCTTTGTCGATCTAGTACTCGTACTGTAGCTATGTTTCGTTCTCGTGCCGCTCTTGTTCTCGTAATATTCTGTTGCAGACGTTCGTCACGCTGTTCTTGAGATTCTTGTGCAAGACTTTCTGCAGTCCTGATTCTTTGAGCTGCATTTCTTGTTTCGATTTGTTCTGGTAATTGCTGAGCTCTTTCAACACGTTTGCGTCGTGACCCTTTGCTGCTCGCGTTGTTGAGGTTAGATTTTTTCGGTGGCATTTGACTGAAAATAATAATTTAATCGTTTAAATATTAGAAAGAGGAACTGAAAAACATGTTATCATAGCACATTGAAATAATAAGTGCAAAATAATTATCAATGGAGGTTAAATAAAAATAATATAAAAATTTTTGTACAATTATTGAAAAAGTGTGGGGAGCTTTGTGCCATTTTCTCATTGATATATTAATTAACTTTTATAAAACTATGTGATATTACTTACATGTATAAATTGAAATTATTGTTCCCGTGCTCCTACTGTGGCTATGTCTCGTTCTCCTGCTGCTCTTGTTCTTATGATATTCTCTTGAAGACGTTCGTTACACTGTTCTTGAGATTCTTGTGCATGACCTTCTGCTGTCCTGATTCTTTGAGCTGGATTTCTTGATTCAATTTGTTCTGCCAACTGATGGGCTCTTTTAATACGTTTGCGTCGTGCCTCTCTGGTGCTCGCGTTGTTGAGGTTAGATTTTTTCCGTAGCATTTGACTGAAAATAATAAATTAATCGTTTAAATATGAGAAAAAAAAAATTGAAAATCATTCTAATTAACTTTTATAATTATGTGATAATACTGACATGTACATATTTAAATTATAGAGTTTAAATAATAATTTCAATAAGAATTGAAATACTAATTTAATCGTTTAAATATAAGAAAAAATATCTGAAAAACTTGTTATCATAGCACATTGAAATAATAAGTGCTAAATATTTTTTAATAGAGGTTAAATAAAAACAATAAAAAAATATTTGTACAACTATTGAAAAAGTGTAGGAAATTGTGTATCATTTTTGCATTGACATTTTAATTAAATTTTATAATTATGTGATAATACTTACATACATATATTCAAATTAAATTATAAAGTTTTGATCAATGAAGCACAAATAAGTAAAAAACAGGATTAATTTCACTGTATTATCTTCATTATAATATGAATGCAATTTACACTTCAGTCTAAGTAACACGTGGCCGGCTATGCTAACACCAAAAATTTAAAAAGTGGAAATAATTGAATTATACGGTATTTCGTTCACTACAAAATAAATTTAATTAATTTTATAGCGTCAACAACACGTGGTAATTATGCTGTTAAAATGTAGCTTATATGACACGTTCGTAGATTTATCATAGCAGCGCCATCTATTGATTACTTACTCAACCCAGTCGAAAGGTATCGACATCTGTTAGAATCATTTGGAGTTAACAGATAATTGTGACTGTCAAATAATAACAGACAAATAATTAGCAATAAATTAAAATTGCGACTATAATTTGAGATTTAAACTATCCTATCTCTCAAGTTGGATCGAACTGCACATGGTGTGCGAATTTTATTATAATCGGTTAAGTGGTTTAGGAGTCCATTGAGGACAAACATTGTGACACGAGATTTATATATATTAAGATAAAGACTAATGTTAACAAACGGAGGGCTTTGCTCGGGAGCAGTTCCCACTTCGCACTGCAGTTTCTTCTAACTGTTCGCTTCTCGCCACGTTCGCTCTGCCCACCCAGGACCTCGTGTATCGTATATCCGCTACGCTACGATGGCGTCTCTACTGAAGTAGTCTACCGCCGCCGTCTGCGGGATGGGTTCCATTTTTTGACAATCGTTCTAAAAGAGGTACTGAGGTGAACTAACGGTAAAAAAAATGTGCAGCTTCTCGGAGGTATAGACTGTGAAAGATGTAGAATAACAGAGGCGCCAATGCCTAAGGATTTATCCTCGAATGCAGTCCTGGCACCCTTATAAATTTCAAAATCGATCATGAGACCATCTCGTGTCGCGGCTACGTACGCTTTCGAACCTTGAGCTCTGGGTTTAATTTTATAACCTGGCGTAATCTTCTGAGGCACGCTCCACAGAACGGTATCATTTGTTCATCGATCGAATAATATCCTGGGAGACGTTCTATACGCTGGCAAGCATCTTTTACACAATCTATAACCGGCTGTACTTCCCCGAAGAATGTTAGTGTTGCCGTCCGAGGCTGCGTCGTGCGGCACCGGATGTGAGCTCGCTCGGTCGCAACGTCTCGGAACGGTCTCTTGCCATATTACCTGCGATCAGCTTCAGCATCATCTCGTTTCTCCACTGATTTGTGAAAAAATATCTAAAGCGTAAAGAAATTTATTTAAAATAAATTTTTAATATTCTTTTATATTATTTAGTTATATG